>OX411719.1:30911148-32148648 GCA_948252095.1 Dicycla oo
ACGTAAATAAATGAATTTTGAATACATGCTTCCATTTTTGGCGGCAAATAAGATACTAAAAAAAAGTTTGCAAACCGTACCGTGTGACATACTTATCAAATGAAAGGGCTTTTTTATTTTTAAGTTATTTAAGAAAATAGACGAAAATTGGTCATTCCCCCTTATCCCCGATACTACTGAGCTTAAAATTTTGAAAAAAAAATTACAGAAATTAGATCTATACCTATGAATTACAGAAAAACTTAAAAGAAATCCATGGTCTTAAAATAAAATGGTAAATCTCTCAATATAATGCGTACAGACTTACATTTGCAGTTAGAATGTATGGAAGAACATGTTTTTTATCTACAATGTTAACTTTGTTCTTGAGATAAATTGATCCCAACTACGGAACCCTGAATTGTGCGTGACCCAACAATCACTTGGCCGGTTTTTATTATTATTACATGAAAAAAATGTAGGCCCTGTTACAGACAGACGGGCCGACGGACTGACAGATGACGATGATAAGGGTTCTGTTTTCACTATTTGGGTACGGAACCCTAAACAACATATTTTTGTTTTCGCTTTCACAAATAAATTATCTACTTCTATAATTGATATGCTATAATTTATGAAAACAACAAGACTCCTGTCGGTACCTTTACATAATTTGTGTTCATATTATTCTGCGCTGGTCCAATTACTCTCAAGTAATTTGAAGAAGACGCTTTCTAATTTCCATTAGGGAGCCGTTTCATTGGATATAAAACTGTGTTCTTGTTGGAAAATAATCGTTTTAATGGTTCATTCTTGGAATGAAGAACAGAATTTTTCAGTGCTGTGCATTGAAAAAATGTGAGCAATTTTATCTTGAAATATGACGTTTAAAAAAAATAAAAAATAAAGTAAAATATTATTAGTTAGCAAGGTAAGATGTGACTATTCAAAGATTAATACTGTCATCATAATCCTTTCTTTTAATAAAATCATTATTATTGAGTGAAAGAGAGAGTACTCTATCTCTTTCACTCAATAATAATGATTTATTTTTAGAAAAAATCTATTCCATTTAGAAGAAGGCTTTGGAAACAGCTGGTTATATATTATGAGGTTTTTGCTATACTTATACACAAACCAAAAAGCTCTAATTACTGAAAGTGCCTGCGGCCATCCTAATTAGACGAAATAAAAGATAAATGATTAATTAATACTACTACTATTACTCTTAGCTCTGGGGTACCGCAAGGTTTGTGGATTTTAATAGATTATGCTGAGAAAACCTTATGCTGATTTACAGTAAGGGAAATTATTTTTTAAGCAGGTTCAGACACTAATAACTATACACACTACACACTATTATGTCAAATATTGACAGTTGACATTAAAATTTATTAGTTTCATACAACCGAATATGTGTTTTGAAAATTTGATCCTTATTACAACTAAAAATTGTCCAAAAGACAGATGTCAGAAACGCATTCCCTCGACGGCCGGACTGTAGTTAAAAGATCGTATGTTGTTAAGCTATATTACTGTTACTCTGACCTTTCCAAACTAACTTGTCATTTATATAATGGCAAAATCATCTACTCGTACCCCTTTTATAAGTGAACTTGTCAATCAAATAACATTACACAAAAACATGAAATAAAATGAGCAGAAGTACTAGGTAGAGGGTAATAGTGATTTCATCTACGGGCCGCATCGTGTATTTTTTTATAAATTTGGCTTTTACCTCAGTGTGAGTAGGCTAATAAGTACATTTTATTTAAAGTAATAGATTTGTATTATAATGAAGTTCTAAACGTTCCTAAAGAAATGAATCTGCCTAGCCTTTACCCAACTATGTTGGGGTCGGCTTCCAGTCTAACCAGATGCAGCTGAATACCAGTATTTTACATGAAGCGACTGCCTATCTGACCTCCACAACCCAGTTATTGGGTAATACAATACCCCTTGGTAAGACTGGTTGTAAGTTCCTGAAGAAAATAAATACATAAATTAGTTGAAAATTGCATCAAAATTCACTAAGTAATTTTAAAGCAAAAACACACACTTTTGGCGGCTGCTCCACCAGGCTATCCTGTGGATGCGTTAATAATTAAGACCTCCAGCTAGGGTACAAAACTTATAAAGACAGATACGACTGGGGCGTCTTAATTTAAAATCTTAGGGCTGTTAAACTTCTGCTTTATTATATTTCGTTTTGTCTAATATTTGTCCCCAAACTCTTTAGCTTGGGGACAAATATTAAAGCCCTTAAATCTGTAGTCCCAAGGTCAAGTTCGAAAGAAAGTAACAGAAAAAGGTTCGATCCATTAGCTTAAGACAAACACTTCATTGTTGCATTAGTCCCGACGTGAGACGATCAATTACTGATATCACTTTGATACCCTTTGTTGAAATCGAAAGCTTTGTAATGTTTGTAAAGTGAGCCTTGAGTAGAAGAAGTTGGTGATTTATTTTCTTTCGTGGCAATAGAATGTAATTGAAAGTGTTCGTGATGTCATACATTTTTATTTAAATGTGTTGCAGATGGATTGTCGAATCTGCTGTTTTACATAACACAAAATAGTTCCGTTATGTAAAACAGCTAAATAACGTTCAGCTGGATTGCCATTGCGTTACTTAGACGTAATGCAGAATAGCTTATCTGCAGTCACAATTAGCATAGATATGGTGGCTTCCAATGCCGAATCGGTCGCAATAACTAAGCTAGGGCATCCTGACCACTGTTTAGGTTAGGACATAATAATAATAATAATAATTTATTTCATAAAAAGTGGTACAGTCTGTTACAAAGTGGGATGACAACTTCGGAATAGTTTACATCTGAGATGAGTAGGTAACAATACAAATTTACGATCTGATGTTCTAGCTAGGTTACTAAGTAGCCTGTATTAAGGACAAACAGCCCTCATTTTTGGCTGTCTTTCATAAAACTGTGATAACTTTATTTTAAAAATGTCCATAAAATCACTGTTTTCATTATATTAGGGTTATTTTCACTCATATTACTCGTTTGATGTTGTTTTACATAACTTCTAATCCACCCACTGCATTGACAAAGGCAAAACGTTTCTGCAATTGTGTGTGTTAAAGTTCAGTAATAATAATATCCTGGGACATTCTTCACACACGGGCATCTGATCCCAAACTATTTTTTTTTTTGTAAATACATACTTATATAGATAATTATACCCAGACTCAGGATAAACAGACATGTTCATGCACACAAATGTTTGTTCTGGATGGGAATCGAACCCACGACCTGCGGCATGATAGGCGGTGTCTTAACCAACCACGCCAACTGGCTCGTCATTATTAATTTATTATGGAAAATTGCTATACGTTGTTCAGCTGTTTAACATAACGAAGATGTTTTGTAAAACAGCTAGCGGTTATGTAAAACAGTGTATCCATCTGTGGCATATGGTGTATCATATTTTTTTCAGTAGTATAAAAGAACCTCCACTGTCTTTTCTTACTATTAGATCTAAAGATAAAGATTATTTAATTGAGCTCCTTAAGTTCTGAGTTGAGCTACACAATGTCGATTACTGACACATTCGTGTATTGACTAGACAGGTTCACTGAAATCCGTGTGGTGCTTTGCTCAAAAGACCATCTCAGACGCTAATCGGCGTGGACCTCACAAGATCTGACCAAGATGTCTGGACTTTAATAGAGATTGTGATCTCTGAGTTGGTTTCAGTGTTTCTTCTCAGAAGAGTCAGATAGGAAACCACAACCATTATAATATTGTTAAAAAAAAAAATATTGTTGGCGTGTAAAAGTGTTTGTCATCATTTATTTGGAATCAAAACCTTTGTGTACCTAATGAGACAAACATTACAAAAATCGGCCAAGTGCGTGTCGGGCCATGAAGGTGTTACGGTTGGATTTTAAAACGCAGTTCTTCATGTCGAGATGCAGGTTTTATTTTCGGATTTAACTGGATTTAACAATTGCAAAAAATGTCGTACAATTTGCGTATTTTACCCATGGCAGATTATAGTAGAGAAAAAATTTTAACTGTCAGCTGTCAAACATTGTGCTGTTATTCTCACAAACTACAGATTAACAAACCTAAATAAACGCTGCTTTACAAATTAAAGTTGCCAACTCTTAAATCTAAAAATCATTTTTATTTACGAAACAAAACATTTTAAGGAAATGGTAAAATTACCTAAATACAATGAACGCGTCGTCAACAGAAGGGTTCCGTAGTTGGGATAAATTTGTCCGAAAAGTAAACATACTTATAGTTGAAAAATATGTTCTCCCATACATCGATATACGTCACGGTCAATTCGGCAACTGCAAATGTAAGTTTATAATCGCAAAAAAAAAAATGTGATAAAACTACAAATTAACAGTTTTCTGACTTTTTTCTTTACTTGTGCTGTGAGAGCTTGCTTCTTGCCAAATCCTATGATTATAGGTCAACGGGAAAATGGTAATATTAGATTGGGGAAAAAGTCTTTTCGCATTATAGTATGTATGAACTTGTAATAAAATCTCTTTGGCTATACTATTTGTATCTGGCTGGTTTTGGTATAATTGAAAGTTTAAATTTTAAACAACATAATTCCAAATTCAAATTAGGAAAATGTGTGATTTTCATTTGTTTTTCGTACCGTCAAGATGAGTGAATCTAATGAAGAAATTCGATACATTTTAAAATTTTACTACAGTAAAATTTTAAATTTTTATTTACTGAATTTTCGCGGCATGCGTTGCATTTTTACCTTTTTTGTAAAAAAGGTAAAAATGCAACGCAAGCCGCGAAAAAAATTTGCGATGTTTATGGACCTAGTGTCTGTGAGAGTAGCACAAATTTGGTTTAAGCGTTTTCAATCCGGAAATTTTGATGTCAAACATGCACGTCGCTCTGGTCGCCCTATTACGGATAAAATGGATGCTATTTTTGAAAAAGTGGAGCAAGATCGGCATATCAGTAGTTACGACGTAGCTAAAAAACTGGAAATTGACCACAAAACAGTGTTGGCGCATATGAAAAAAACTGGGTACACAAAAAAGCTCGACATTTGGGTACCTCACGAGCTCACTGAAAGAAACCTAATGAACCGTGTACTCATTTGTGATTCTTTATTACGACGTAATGAAACCGAACCATTTTTGAAGAAGCTGATAACTGGTGATGAGAATTGGATCACGTATGACAAGAACGTGCGAAAAAGGTCGTGGTCAAAGGCCGGTCAGGCTTCACAGACTGTGGCGAACCCGGGTTAACTCGCAACAAGGTGATGCTGTGTGTGTGGTGGGATTGGAAGGGCATTATTCATTATGAGCCACCAGGCAGGACCATTGATTCTGAACTCTACTGCGAACAACTGATGAGATTAAAGCAAGAAGTTGAGAGAAAGCGGCCGGAATTAATCAACAGAATGGGTGTGGTTTTTCATCATGATAACGCTAGACCTCACATATCTTTAGCCACTCTGCAAAAATTAAGAGTGTTTTGCTGGGAGGTGTTAATGCATCCGCCGTATAGTCCTGACCTTGCACCTTCAGATTTCCACCTGTTTCAATCTCTTCAGAATTCTTTAGGCAGTGTCAGGTTAACATCACGAGAGGACTGCCAAAACTACTTGTCGCGGTATTTTGACCAGAAGTCCCAAAAGACAATGTTCAAAATGGCCCTGTGCAATGAAGAGTTTGAGAATATACGATAATTAATCGCCTATTTTATTATATAAGTTGCAAATACTTCTGTATCACGGACTAGCTGTATTCCAAAACGTATTTTTAATAGAATTTAATGCGACTAATAACATTACATCGCCATCTTCACCTATGTCGTGTCAAAAGTGAAATAGGGATGTCCGATCAATTATAATCGATCGATTGTGTTTTTTTTTTCTAAAGTGTAGTTTTAAAAACCTAATAAAATACTTTATGAATGCAGTCATACTCCAATTTAAATAGGTAGTAAGAATAATATTATACAATAATCAAAACTTCTTTATTTCTATACAATCATTCAAACTAATTCATTATTTACGACAATTAATACAAAAATAACGCTCCTTTTGCGGTTCATTAAACGAAAAAAATACTTATTTTTACTAAACACATCACAATTACCTAATGTTTTATTTAAAAAACAATATTGCAAACGAGATACAGATGTTATTATATATTATTATTACCAGTATAGAAGAGTGTTGTTATATATAAAATAAACCATTGTCATACATACTTGTAATGTTTATATGACAAAGTAGATGTAACAGACTGTAATAATTTAAGACCACAGTAAATCATAATCGAAAAATCGATTAATGGTGTCGTATTACATCCCTAGTTTTGCCGGTGAACGTGTCATTGTTACCAATGGCACAAAGGCCAAAAAGCCATGCCATAAAATTATTAAAAAAAAAAGTCATTGTTACCACAATTGAGAGTTACAGTTGCGCTGTGCTTTTTCCTGTGTTCTTTTCTTGTGTTCGGTGTTTTGGTGACTTTCGGGACTTTTTTACGACTTGGCTATTTTAACGGACTTGGATTGGTTTAAAAAACGATTGACCTGGCTGTGATTTTCGGAACTGTGTACCTGTGTGTGAATTAAATTCTGAAACCGTATGGTCATTACGGGGGAAAATTCACAGCCGTCATATAAGTACTAAAGTGTATTTTGTATATATTTTAATTGACTCATCACAAATAGGTCGACAGGCAATAGTCGAATATTGCTGTAATTGTATCGTTGGGCGCAGAACTATCGGTTGCTGCGCCCATGTTATGACCATTATTTGGTACCTAAGTTATGCGAGGTATCAAAATAATGTCAACCCCCCTGCACAGTTTTTAGACACTATTTTAGTTCGTAATTTAGACGAAGAACAATAAACGTGAAATTAAAATCTGTGTTTTATTTCTTATTCAAATATAAATATTGTAGGACTAGGTTTTAAAAAATCACTTATTACCATCTAATTGGTAAAGCTGGTATCCTATGCACACCGTTCAGGCATAGGGACGCTGTTTCTACTCATCTCATTCCAAAACGAATGCTACGAATTCAGTTACCTACCTATGTTGATTAGTTTAATGTATATTAATTTTGCACTTGCATCCATTTTTTAGAAAAATAACTGCATAGGTACCTAATTATCTAGGTAGGTATTATGATATTACTTTTCAGTTTCTTAAAAATTACTCAGAGCTATGAAAAATCATGGTAGGTACCTACATTTAATATTCGTTGTTATGGTTAGATTATAACCTCAAAATCTGATACTTTTTTTGAAATATATCTTTTCTGCAGCTAGTCCGCTATAAAAACAAGATCTTCTAGGAGTCTCCAAATGATAGAGAATACAATACATAATTATCCGATGCTCTTGGCTCCAGGGCCAACAATGTATGGACGCAGAGCAATGTCCTTTCTATATCAATGGGATCATGTCCCTACCTACAAGATGGCAAAAAGTTATCGAACAAAATGGTACCTGCATACTTTAGTTAAATGTAAATAAACTATATTAAAAAATGTTTTGAATTTTCTTAAAAAATGCGAAGAAACTTTTTCCCCAACCTATTATTTGATTTATTTGCGAGTAAAGTATCAAAAATGTCGTATACAGATAAATGGGCATATTTTTAGATGTTTGTTATTTTGAGAGCCCAAGCCAAGGGCCCTACTTATTTGATATTAATTTCAACTTGATACCTCCACGCGTTCCTGAAGAAAATCGTCTTGACAGTCTTACAGACAGACAACAAGGTGATCCTATAATAATACCGTTTTTTCCTCTTGACGTACCGAACCGTAAATAACTCAAGGATATCTATAATTTACAGATGTAAATTGTGATAACAAATAAAATATAGTAGGTACCTAAATAAAGTCTTCTTAATTGTTAAATTCTTAAGATCTCTTCAGAGTCCGTTTACTTTACAAAACTTGAGATTTTCCAATAACCACAAGAAAACAAATTAATTTAAATGAAGAGAATATAAGCCTGTAATAGTTTTTCATCGAAGTTTCTTGTAAGGTAGGTAAAGGGTTATTGGTAAAATACCAACAACTTTTACTATGGGATCAAAGCTGAAATCGCGAAAAAAAGTCAGCTTCAGTACATTTTGACGAATTATACGAACATAAACCTGCTGATTTTGTTTCGCGATTTCAGGTTTGGTCCCATAGTAAAAGTTGTTCATAATGATGAGTACAATGACCCCTTAACAGATTGTTGGTGTTTTACCAATAACCCTATATTGTAAGTTTCATTATAATTACCCACACCTGAGTAAGTTCGATGAAAAATCTTATGGAGAGAACAACACTATTGTGAAATACAGTAAACCTATTGAGTTTGATTAAGATTATGTTATTATATAGTTTTAACAATATTTTTTTTATAAATAATATTAGCTAATATAATAAATGCGAAAGAGAGTTTGTTTGTTTGTTACGCTTTCACGCTAAAACGGCTGAACATATTTAGATAAAATTTGAAAGATGGTTAGAACATGACCTGGAGAAGGACATAAGCTAATTTTCATCCTGGATCGCAAGCGAAGTTGCAGGCCACAGCTAGTACCTAATAATAATAAAAACGTTTAATTCAGAATCAATCCATAAAGCATAATAGTAATAAAATAGTCAGCTACACATATAAAAATTAACAAAACAAAATAATTCAATAAATAGCAAAAACGCAAAAATAAAAAAAGCATTTTTAAAATAAAATATTAAAAGCATTTTTTTTTAACGTGGAATATTAATTTACAAAACTTTATATAAGTAACGGTTCTCCGCTACAGATATCCTTATTTAAAACACACCCCTCATACAAATTTTGAAGATTTTTAATAAGGATGAAAATAATGGGTGTGTAACGGTTGATATAATAACAAAAAATCTAACATTCACTTGACCTAATTTCAGTTAATATACTTTTGTTTAATATAACGATCAGTTGAGATAATGAATTGTTGATATAATTTCATTTTATCTAATTTCTTATGATATAATAAACATTTCCTATAATGCACATTTGACATAATATTCATGTAGTATATTATTCATTTACTATAATATTCATAGTCCTCAACCCTCACCCTCAACTATTGTAACCAGTAGAAATTGGATACAATCTGGACTTTAGGGCACCCCGACTCGGACAGGTTAGGTTAGAAGTTAAATAACCACGAAGGGGATGGCGGGGTCTATTCGCTCGCTTCGCTCGCTCACACGACCCCGCCATCCCCTTCGTGGTTATTTTTTTATAAACCATCCAGAAGTAGGAGCCCCGCTAAGCGGGGCTCCGTCGACCAAGCCCACCCTCGACCATGCATTGAATATTTTAAGATTTGGTTAGGTGCCATTTGAGTTAGGTTAGAACTGTGACCATTAAACATGAAAATTAGGTCAAAAGAACATTAGGTCAAATGAATGTTATATAAAAAGAATATTATACATATTGAAAATTATATAAAATGAACGTTATACTAAATGTTTTATATTAAATGAAAATTATATCATATGAAACATTAGGTCATATGAAATTAGGTTATATGATTTTATAGCATATTAAAATTATATTATATGAACGTTATTTCAAGTGAAATTAGAGCATTTGTTATTATATCATACATTACACACCCGAAAATAATTGCAGAAGACCTAGTAATTAACCATTGCGATAACTCAATAAACGGAAATAACCTTCGTTTATTCGCAAAAAGTTTACATACACGTCTAAATACACTACTATTTAAAAAATTAAATAGTAGTGTATTTAGTTTTAATGTAGAAGGACGCGCTGAGGGCATGAACAAAATCTAGTAAGAACAATTTTTACTTAATATACTTAGGCCTTATTTTTAATTTCGGAGAATCTCAAGTTTTTGCCAAGCAGACATTGTGTGTTTCATAATTTCTAGGAGAGATATAAGCACGATCCCTTATAATGCACCTGATAATACCAGCGTTCGTAATGTTAGAAGAAAACGGCAAAGGAGCATAGTGCACAGTCTGTGCTATGAATACACGCAGAGTAATTCTCTACAAGGCATCCCCCTGTTTCACCAAAAGAGGAATTACTAAATTTGAGAAGTAAGCTTTGGCAAATGTTCTTGAATTCTTACTAGAAATGATAGTGACCCAATAGGGATGATGCCTGAGTAAAAAAAAAAGAAATTCTATTTAGTCCGTCAGTTAGATAATAAAAAAATATTAGATACGTATTTTTTGCTTTATCATATTAATAAAAAATGACTTAGATAACTCGCATTAAAGTTCGGGAGTGGGAACTTGCTACGTCACTTCTACGTATAAAATATACGAAGACGTGACGTCATGCCACATTTTAACTCAATGTATCGCCGTAATCTTTTGATTACGTAGAAAAAGAAAAAATACGTGTCCAATATATTTTAATAATCTACATGACGGACAAAAAATCATTTTTTAGTCAGCATCCCTATTATTTTATAGTTACTCTATTCTTAAAAACAAAACTTGTTTTACCCTACTTGCAATATCAAGAAGGAAAACTTTCAGGTTTGTGCATTTGTGTGGTTTATATCTGTAAACGCTTTTTATGGCGACGATAACAGACTTTGAATGATTTTAAACTGAAGATCACGTCTAAACGGAAAATTATATTTATATTTCTTAGTGTAATTAATTTGTAAAGTTATATTTAACGCGGATAAACAATTGACTATCACGCAAAAACAATCAAGCGTTTTTTATAAAATCTTCACCGTTTTAAAATGAATTTAATTATTTATCTTTTAGTGTACGTTTTTATTAAAACACCTTTTCTTTTATAATAAATTAATAATGCGTCTAATTTGGAACAGCGCTTCTTGATGGGCGAGTCCTATTACTGGCTGGACGTACGAAGCGTTGCGTGAGCTCAGCACAAAACACTCAAGGCCATTGGCATATATCTGCGTCTTTATTCATTTACTTATTTACTTTTCGGAATATTTTGTATGATAAATTTTATTGTAAGCCTTTGCATGTATATTCGTGATGTATGGATAAAATTGCAGACTAGCCCCGTCACACTCACTGTCAGTGAGCAATTAATACCAGTAATAAAGGTTTGCGCAAATTCATTATTTATTGAAGCGACAACGTATCAACGTTCGTGAGGTTTATACTGATTGTGTTTTGTAGGGTACAGTTTATTGTTAAACTCTTTGTATAAGAAAAGGCATTGAGCCCTCTTAACCCATTCTGGGACACTGAACGAGACACAATAGAAGTTTTATTATAATACAGCCTGTGGGGTTTAGTGTCCCGGAAAATGATAAGGAACAGAAAGGTCTGATAGTTTCTTAAATCAGCAGTAAAGAAGTAGAATACACAACTACCTACAGCATTTTTTTAACAAATTAATGTAAAAGTGTTGTTTTTATAAATAACACTAATAATTTACTTCATGTTGAAGGTTCCTTTCAAAATTAAAATCAAAAGTCATTTATTCAAACTAGGCTGAGAATCAGCACTTTTTGAACGTCAAAATTACATAAGACAGTCCCCTAAAACGCCCGCCATTCAACACTTCCTAGTGCTTTAGCTGAGGAGAAGAAGTGGCGCAACAAACTCCCCAGCAGCACAGCTGTCTGTTCAGGTAAAAAAAATGAATCTATATAACATTGCGCATAATAATTTAGGTACATTACGCAACACAAAACATTAAATTAAATTATTTGCTATAAGTAAGCTAGCACACGCCAATATACCAAAAAAAAAAAATCGAAAACTATACTCAAGCACAAACAAAATACAAAACTAAAAACGTAAGCAGAACTTTATACGTAAATAAAAGCCTCCAGTAATAAAGGGCGTACCCACTTACATATAGCCGTACATGTAGTCGTAACTCGAAGTCACAGATTGCCTTCAACAACACTTTGCCCACAGACGAAATATTTGTCATCGGTGTACAACTATACTGCGGAGGTGAGAAGAGTTCTTAAAAAAAAAACCGGCCAATTACGTGTCAGACTACGCACAATGAAGGGTTCCGTAGTTGGGATGAAGTCATCCCAAGAATAAAATTAACATTGTAGTTGAAAAACATGTTCTACCATAAATTCCTACTACAAATCTTTGTTTGTACGCACAATATTGAGAGATATACCATGCTATTTTAAGACCATAGACTTCTTTTAGGTTTTCAGTAATCTGTATAGAGCTATTTTCAGTATGTTTTACAACATTTTAGGCTCAGTAGTTTCGGAGATAAGGGGAGGGAATGGTCACTTTTCGTCTATTTTCTTAAATAACTTTAAAACAATTTATTTTAAAATTATAAATATATATATATATATATATATATTTATAATATACATATATATATATATATATATATACAACGTGTAACGTAAAATGCGCAAAACCTCAGACACCCCAACTGATTTTTAATTCAATTGACCTATTTCAGAGAGAAAAAAAATCAGTAAAGAAATTGTAAAGGTTTTATGTGCTGTTTTAGTTTTGCTGGCAATTCTGATCGTTTCTTGCGTCTGCGACGACGCTCAATGGGAGGAGGAGTCGACACCGGCCCGCTACGCCGCGCCCGCGCTAGCATTATTATTTACTTTCTACGGTCATAAAGAACTTAGGTTATCTTTGAACAGTGATTTAAATGTTTCCATCACACTTTTCCAAGCTTTGCACTGGCAACATTCGGTAACCCACATTTTCAGACTAAATAGCAAAGACTACTGTAGTAATAGCTAATTAGCTTTTTACCTACAGTAACTATGACGTGCTGATTAAGTAGGTACCTAAGTAGGTGCTACGTAAGTAATGTTGGCGTGTTTAAATCACTGTATTTATAAATAATTGGCACGTAATCAACTTATTTGCAGTTAATTAAGTAGATAATTAGGTATCTCTACTTACAGGTCCCCTCGTTGCGATAGCAAAGATTAAAAATGTCTAACACTTTGTTTAATACACAACACAGCCCGCCTTCTCAAGTTATTTTTCAGCGATTCGAGCACTTGAGTGTCACTTTTCACTTGTTGAAACGCTAACACATAAGTTGGTCTATTTCCATCGTCATACACTAGCGCTTTTACTCGACCCCACAAAAAAATCCAACGGTGTATACAGATACTCCAAACTCTTCTCGAAACCGTCGCACTGCCAAGTTAACGTTGTCATTACAACGCGCCAACATTCTCACCATTTCACAATATTGAATGTTTGTGTACAAAAACGCCATAAGTAGTCACGAAACTCGCGCGCACGCGCCGCCGGGTAACGGGATAAAACAATACATCTGTAACGCATGTGCCGGCGGCGCTGAGACTGAAGTAAACATGGCCGCTGTCACGTATTTTGCACGTCCCGCCTCTCCGTGCAGATCGCCATTTCTCTTTCTCACCCTTAGGTTACGTTTAAGTTAAAAAAGATAGGTAGCATTATTGTTTACTTCAAATTGTCTTTTTCATGGTATTGTATGGATGATTCGTACTTGCATTGAAATAAAAGCTATTATTATCCCGCGTATGCGAAAATTTAAATTGGTCGACAACAATTTGTGTTTGTTTACCTGTTTTGGCGGGTTTGCGCATGTGATGGCTTGACCTATTAATAAATAGACACGGCAACGTTTTTAATGAAGATTATTTGAAAAATGTGACCTATATTAAAAAGTGGTTCACTTGATTCTGCTCGTTATTCTGATCAAACTATTTTCAGGTTTTGCGCATTTTACGTTACACCTTGTATATATATATATATTTATATATATGTGTATGTATATTTAAGATCCTCACAGTAAGCCCTTTCATTTAATGTCACACGGTACATTTTACAAAACTTTTATTTTTCTTTTTCGCCCCCTTCATTGATTGATCTTCAGTTTTAAAATTCATTTATTTACTTTACACGTCCATGTTTGGGTCACGTGTACCAAATCTCAAATTAATCTGTCCATTAAATTCGGAGCGAATTGGCTGTGACAGACGGATGGACACAGTTGACACACGAGTGATCCTATAAGGGTTCCGTTTTTTCCTTTTGAGGTACGGAACCCTAAAAACACACCTAGTACGAATGATAAAAAGATGTTCGTATGCAACGAAGAAAGAAACGTAAAAGAAGGGGCATAATTTATTACGTTCACGGTCAAAACGTAAAATAAAACCCTCATATTATGGCACTACGGCTGTAGGCGGCGGTTTAAAATACACCAAAAGTAGAACTCCGTCCACGGCAGACTATTTCCCATAGCATTTATAAGTAGGATATGTCTCTACCGCTAGTGCCACAGCAAACACTCCTGCGCGTGCACACAAGTTACCTCTGTCACGCACACATTGAAAGAACACGTGTGGTGACACTACGTCGGTGGCCGGGCGATTTACATACACATTCGATGATTCGACTGACCAGTGGCTGTATGCCACAGCGGGAGGGTGGACGACAAGGTGCGGTGTGGCAATTTTTGGTGAAAGGTACGTATTAATTTAACCATAATTCAACGAAATATTTACTTATAGTTGTATTTACCAGCTATATCAATATATCGTGGGTGGTGTGTTTTTGAATTTGGTGCTGATAAGTGCATGTGGACAAGAAATAAGTACTTATATAAACTGTCGAAATGTCTTTAAATTTTCGACTGACATATCAAACTGTTGCTATCATTACTATTATTTTTCAAATTGAAATCGCGTAAACTTATTGCAGATGGCGGCTGGTAAGAGAACAAAATCAACTTTCAACAATCGGCCTGGTCTCTTTGACGACGACTCTGACTCTGATTTCATCTGTGGCCGTTAGTGTCGTAACACCCGGTTTAGAACTCACTCGGTGTGAATGTCCGGCTACAGGCGGTTACGCCTCTGACCGTTACTGCCGCAACACATACTTTTAAAACCGAGTAAAGTGGCAATCCGTCCCCAGACGTGATGCCACTTTGTATGGAAAGTTTGTGTGTCATATGACAAATTATTGAGAATAGTTTTGTGTCCGTGAACGTGGGAGTCAGCAGATCAGCTGTTCATGGGATGAGCTATTCCATACATTGTGTGTGTACATGTTACACTTTTGTATGGAACAGCACATTGTCTTCTCATTTCAGAGTTTGTCCCGTAGCGAAAGTAGTTCATTTTCATGAGTAGGTACCCACTTCACTCTCTTAAAGTGTGTTCCATCTTTTAGTTGTCACGCTGTATAAATAGCCGTCCGTTGTTCCATGTAAAATACTGGTATCAACTGCATTCGGTTATACTGGAAACCGACCCCAACGTAGTTGGAAAAAGGCTGGGCAGAAGATGGTGATTTTAAAAAGCAGTAAATATTACTTAAAAATGATAGTTTTGAAAAATATTACTTACAATATTACTTACTTACTTACTACATTAAAAATATTACTTAAAAAATGATTACTTAATAAATGATATTACTTAAAATATGATAATGTTGAATTTTATATTGCTATTTACAGGACTCTCGAACAATTGGAAAAATTCGAGGGTCAGTGATGTGTGGAGATCACAAGAATAGCAGAGAAACATTTCGACACGCAATTTATGCTCAACAACTCTAATGCAGAAGGTAAAACTCAAAGATTAAAATCGTTAGATTCGACCTACCGCGTCAAAAGATGGTTGCGTTTCTGTTTCGTTTTGACACCTCTGACAAACGCAAAGTTAAAAATTTTGAAAGGAGCGTATCTACGATTATAATGACGGATTATTTTTCAAATATTTTTTTTTTATTATAAGTATGTGTACTTAGGTTAAGGTATTTCTTTATGGGTCTTTGTAACCTGAAAATAAATGGTTTATTATTATTATTAAATAAGATTCACTTCATAGATTCTGTTACTCGCTTTTCACAAGAAACATTTCTTGATAAAATTGTTAAAACTAATTTTTATTCCAGGTAGCGTTAGGTTATAAAGATATTTTTAGATCATGTGAAGTAACTAATAAAAGTATACCATGTACAAGACTATTTTCTAAAGTACTAACTGCAGCAGGAATCTGTTACTATATGAATGCATTGGCAGCTGAAGAAATTTTCAGATTGGAAAAGTAATTACTTACATTGTTGTTGTATGTTTTGCTGTTTTTTTCTAATTTCTAAAATACTCTAATAGTACGGGCGGTTGCGTTAGTTTAAAAAAGTAACTTTATACCGGCTGAAAATCATACCAAAAATAGTTTTTCCTTAGCCAAAGTTGTAGAAAATACTTTTGAAAAAATAATTTCATACCGTGCCTAAACCTTATGGGACCTGACTCTCTTAAATTCATGACTCTCGAATGTCTTATGTTACACAGTTCGACATAAGAAAAAATGCTCCAAGTGTCTTAAGTCGGACAGTTACACTAAATTGACAAGTGAAAATATTAAAATGACCTTTATGATAATGTAATCCTAATACAGCTTGACAGCTTGACAATTTCAGTCAAGTCAATTTAGTCTCCGACTTTCGAGAGGTTAAACCACTACTAGAAATGGAATTTATTCGGTCTATAATTGGTCTCAAAATCGAGCAGTACCTCTCCTAGTATAAGTCTCCTAGTATAATACAAATCACTAAATGCATCTAGCGCTAACATCTACGTATTAAAAATATCATCCAGTCTCTGTCTTTTCAAACTGTTTAGAAAAAGCATTATGGTAGCGCTTTAATGTGGCATAAAAGTATGTAAAGTAATTTTGACTACTTTTTTCCTCTTTTAGCCTTCAGAAACACTTCCCTTATATGCATTCGAAGAGGCGCAGTCGACGTTGGTCGATGGAACACGGCTATGATACGATTTATTGTCAAATTCAACGTTTTATCCTGATCGCGGTTTGGTAAGTACATTTTTGCGTATTGTATAGTAAGATTTACCTAAAAATAATTACTTCATCCTTGCTTGAGGTCTCGACGACCAGTTAACCTACTTTTAAATAATATTGTGTTTATTTTGTTTTAGGCAATTGATGAGGCACCAAATGTGTACATTTTATTTGCTCAAATGTTGGACGATCCTGCTCAATTTTGCTATGGTTTGAACGTAAGTTGAGCCCAATACTGCTTTATTATGGTATAAAAGAAGTTTGTCAACTCAGTTCATTTTTGTATTGTAGCTGTTGAGCACAAGTTTAGGAGCAGAAGTTATAGCTTAACATTTTGGGCGGTTATTTTTTTAAACGTATCTACTGCCTTCTTGATTTTTTCATCATCTTCATCATTTGATGGCAGCCTGTTCCACCCATTGTTGGGTGTTAGGCCTCTTTCTTTTTGTGCCATGCTTCCTTCTAACTCTAAACCAGGTCTTAGCTGCGATCTTCTGTATATCATTCACCCGTTGTTTTAATTACAGTAAAATTATCTTTAGGTATATATATCAACCACCCAGCGGACTTGCCACAGGCATCCTTATATACTCACGATCAAGACGTGCTGTTGGCACTCAGCTTAAACATAATGAACACTTCGTAGTCCTTAGTAGTTACGACCTAGAAACGTAAGTTTAAGTAGAGGATTTTATTCCATGGAATAGGGCTTACAATATATGTTGTATATATAGAATATGATTCATGTTGGCCAACAAATTGTTTTTTTTTTTTATAAAAAGCTACTCTAGTTTTTGTTCTGTATTCTGAGCTCTATTTTGTGTAATTTTTATTTTTTATTGTTTCATCTAGTGATTATTTAAATGCACTTAATTTTCATAAAATACCTAAACCAAAGCTTGTGTCTAGGTGTAATCACTATTTATTATTCATGATGATTAATAATAAAATGTTATCTACACACGCTCATATGTTACTAAAGATATCAAGATATTATTTCGGTACAACAAGTTGATAAGATAATCGGGGGTTCACGCAAAGTTAGTTAATAATTAGTTTAGAGACAAAGGCACGTGCGTTGAGTTTGATCCAATCACTGCAGCTCTGGCGCGATGAGTGTTCAATCAGTTGTAATAACGTACTTTACGTAAAAGATAAGTTAAGAATACTAATGCTAAACTTTGTGACCTTTAATTTCGGAGAGTCAGCTGGGCTTGTAAACTTTATATTAAAGGCAGTTAGTATAACCTTATTCGATTGATTGCTTAGGCACAAGCATTCTAAACCATTCGGCCAACGAAAGTGATCTCTTATGTCCAGTCATGATCTGCTTAAAAACTAATAATTATAATGTCTATTTTTTAAGTCTTTATTATTGTACAAAACGAATCTTCATAAGAACTCACTCATTTAATATTCAAACAAACACTATACTAATATTCCAACAAACGTTACATAGAACTCAGATTGGTTGTTACTTAAGCAGTCAACAACGCTTCATACAAAACAAAATGGCTGCACTTCATTAATTTAAAGTTCTCGAGTCACGTCAACAATTTAAAACTACAAGCAAACTCGTTGCAATTTAAACCGTGAAACAGCGAACGCTGTAAGGTTTGCACCCAAATTAGCTTGTAACAATGTTGGATAAGTGAATTCATGTACATGTTTCAAAGTTCGTTGAACATCGCCCATGTTGTACGCACAAGTAATCGTGTTAGATCCGCGAATGAGCGTGGATGTTCAGAACACCGATGGAAATCCGCCACGAGATTGGATCCTCGACTCGACCATGTAGCACGAAGAATCAGAAGGTCTAGTGATCTCAAGACGCTATGCGGTTTCCAGCATTATTAAAGTGACCTCCATCCTTCACTGTGATTGAGAAAATGGAAAAGATAATAATATTCTTCTTCTAGCATAAACAGCAATTTCCCGACTAATAATAACATTTTGTGACCACACATCTGTAACCAAAGCTTTATGATAACAGCAATGAATTATAAACGTGCAATGGAAGAAGATCTTGTAACCAGCATTTATGTAGACTATTGAAACCTACATAAAAATACTGGTTTCACAATCATATACCCGCTTTTAAACGTAAATGCAGAGACTCCAAGAAGTAGGTAGGTACCACTTTCTCAATTTATTTGCCATTACAGTCTGTCTACTTTTACTTCTCTCGTGTCACTATTATTTTCCGTCGTAAGTGGGAGTACTGCATTTTTCTATTCTGCAGTTCAACGCTTTACATACAGGGTATAGTTTCTTGTTGTGGATTCAATTCTAGGCGAACAGTTTGTTCAGCTGCGGTGCGATAAGATAGACTAGTTTGCAGACTAGATGCTATCTGAAACAGGACAGAATCTTGATGGTGTTTCCGAGAATTTAGGATAAGCGTTTGGGATTGTACCTTAATAAACTAGGTATTAGATAATAACGAGTTACCACGCCGAAGACAAAAGTATATAACCAAATGTTAACAATTCCTCAGTTGATAACTAAATTGATAATTCTGTTAAAAGTAGTGTTATTTAAAGAAATCTAATTCCATCCTAAAAATTGTTCGTATGTACTATACAAATATTTTTTTCGCTAAAACTGTAATATTGCATTCTTATTGTTAGAAATAAGCTTTTCCAAGATGAGTCAACGAACTGATCTGTACCGCAATTTAGCTGAAACTGAACGATTCATCGATATAAATCACACACAAGCTTGTGGCAAAACATGTAATCAAATTGTTCACAGGAGATAACTTAAGTTTATAGGCGACGCAGACTCACGAGCAGCGACGGCAAAATATTGCTAACCTCTGTCAGTGACGCTGTAGTGATATTTCACTTGTTATAGGAATTTCGTGAAAAGCCCTGTCCAGATCCACTCAATGCGTTTAATCGACTCTGTAACTTATTTATGTCAAACATTTTACTTTCTTTCTACTTTGTTGTACAACCAACGCAGATTGTTTTAATGGCGCGTAATAATGGCAAACAACTTTGAACGTGTATGTCATTTCCATTCATATATGTACCATATTTCTAAGGTATCTGTGCGTTTAATACTAATTGGACACTCAGTCATAAACTTAAAACACTTGGTGTGTTGGTCTTATTTGACTCAAAATATAAATGACTTGGATTTAATCTTAATTAACTCACTTGTATCAATATATTCTTTATCATTTTTTAAAGTGATTGTTACTGTTGAACTAAATAAATTCTTAAGATTTTTTAAACTCATATTTTTCATTTTCAGTTATATTTAATTTAGTAACGTCTGTGACCTAGGTGCATTATAATGCTTACCTTTTCCAACTAACCAATATGATATTATTAAGTTTAGTTTAAATTCTCAGCCTTTATAAACCTGTGGCGGAACAAAAGATTTCCCTGCGGGTGACAAAGCTTAGTAACTGTATTATGTGACGCCTGCTCCTAAGATGTAGAATTTCTACATTTTGAGAAAAGAAAATGCTTTCAGCCGCCGGTTTATGGTTATAACTTTCTTAGTTTCCTAGTTTGTGCCAACCTATCTTTTATTGTGAGGGTTACGTTTGAATGTAGCCACAACGTCAAACTAATGATTCTATTGAGTGATGATTACATTTTGTGTTATACAAAACACTCATCTATTTTTAAAAACTTTTTGTACTTGTATATCGTAAACCAGAAGGCAAGATCCTAATGAAAAAAAAAAAAAAAATGTGCGTGCAACCGTACACGTGATAGAAGTGAACCTTCTTAAAAATAAAGAATAAAATATGATTTGAGAGTGTGAGAGAGGCAGAGAGTTATATCCTTCTTCTCTCTCGTAAACGAAATATGCCTAAAAGCGTTCTTAAAATTTCAATCTCAATACTCGTCATGACCATGACCTAACAAAAAAAAAACTCCGCCCTTCATTTGTTGTTGCAAAACAAATCTTTCCTTTTCACAACTCTGCTGAGATGCACTTATTCAACTCTCCGAAACTCAATCTGAACACTTTGAAACAATTTAGGCAACAGGAAAACTAACAAATGAAATTCCGCCAATTCTTCAGCTGAGCTCAATATGAGGACTTGCTAGAGGTGTCACTGTCGCATACTTGCACAAGTTATGCTTTGCACAAGTCTTGGATTCTCAGATAAGTTTTACTTTAGCGTCCGTGAAGTAAAGTTGAAGTTAAATCTCGGAGGGAGATATGTAAGGAGATATAAACCTTCCTAGTATTGCTTTGAAGTTTGAGAGATATGGAAGAGTAGATTCTCGTCACATTTGTTGGAATGAGATGTCTTATTTCGTTGTCATATTAATTAAATAAAATAATATAGAAGGAGCTATGAGCTCTCTGACAATATGGAATACACCATTTAGACTCATGCATACGTGTATTTTGTTTTGGTAGATCATTAATACAGTAATTGGAAGATGGACGGCCATGTTCTGAAAAATATTATGAACCTCAATTATGGCCTCGTTTTATATTTGGAAATTCAAAAGAACAAAAAAGATAAAAATCTGGTTGCTTGTTACTCATAATTAAACCGCAATTTATTTAATTACTTAACCTTCATAATAATTTGATTTAGGTATAATTTGAAACTTAAGCTTTTATTATATTCTTGTTAAACAGTTATTATCTCTCTGAAGATGGTTTTAAAGTCTACTTCATTGGTTTACTAATAATGCCTTCGAGATGCTGGATATATGCGTAATTATGCAGGTAATTATTTCTAGATTGGAGCTATTTGCTAAACAGTGTAGGTACGTTAGAGGTAACTTGATTACTCTAACACGTATCAATTTATTATTCTTTTGTGTCTAGCTAGAATGATATACTGAAAAAGGTCCCAATATCTTGGTACACACTTAGGCCGAGATCTATAAACGTTACTTAGCACGTACTTTGGCTAAGTGTTATGATTCCTGTTACTTGCATAACTGTCAAACTGCATCATGTTTCCAACCATGTTGGGGTCAGCTTCTAGTCTAACCGGATGCAGCCGAATACCAGTATTTTACTTGGAGCGACTGCCTATCTGACCTTCACAACCCAGTTATTGTCAAACTAAAATTGCAAGATAATAACGAGCACATGTCAAGCCAAATCGTGTACAAGTAACTTTTTATAGATAGTTCCTTAGTTCAACATTGTTGTGCAAGATTGTTATTAAATCAACCCTATTCGTATCCATACCTAAAAATCTTTTGGCTTCGATTTCTAGCATTCTTCATTATCCTTAGCTTTTTGAACTCAAGATATTACATAATTTGACACCCGCAGTGTCTTCTACATATTTGCACTTCTTTTTAATATTGCACGAATCGTGTGTTGCGTCGAAAATTCTGAATTTCGCAGCTATTGTGTCAGCATTTCATATTCATGCAATATAAAGAAGTTTGCAAAATAGAGTTGTGTGTGTGACTGAACCCTTATTAGAACGACACAACATGTTATAATTAAATGCTTGAATAGATACTTCATTTTTAGGGTTCCGTACCTCAAAAGGAAAAAAACGGGACCCCTATAGGATCACTTGTGTGTCTGTCTGTCCGTCTGTCACAGCCAATTTGTTTCGAATCTAATGGACCGATTGAGTTGATATTTGGTACACGTATTTATTTCTGTGACCCAAACACGGACGTGTAACGTAGCTTTGGGGACAAAAAAGAAAATTTAAAAAAGGTTTTCAAATTGTACTTTGTGAAATATCAAATGAAAGAGCTTACTGTGAGGGTCTCAAATGTATTTTTTTTATAATTTTAAAATAACTGTTATAAAGTTATTTAAGAAAATAGACGAAAATTGACCATTCCCCCCTTATCTCCGAAAATACTGACCGTAAAATTTTGAAAAAAATATAGATCAATATAAATCAATACCTATAGATTACAGGAAAACCTATAAGAAGTCGATGGTCTTACAACAACATGGTATGGTGGAAATCTCTCAATATTGTGCGAACAAACTTACATTTGCAGTTGGAATGTATGGGAGAACATGTTTTTCAACTACAATGTTAAGTTTGTCCTTGGGATTCATCCCAACTACGGAACCCTTCATTGTGCGTAGTCCGACACGCACTTGGCCGGTTTTTTTTTTCTCATCCATAACTTGAGTCTTGCATAAATACAGATTTAATACTCAACAATATTCTAGACAAGTATCTCCAAATAAAAAACGACTTATCTTCGTAATGTACAAGACATCCTGTTAACAAACAAGAAGCCTTCCACTCCCAACATAACCAACATTTTTTTCTCGCAAACATTAAGAGCGCACTTAGTCATCGCCTTACAAATTAAGTTTTCATGACAAAGACCTCGCAGAACTTTGGGCACGAATTCGAGTTTTCTTATAAAACACTGGATTCTGAATATTCACTCGAGTTAGTTCAGGAAGTTAGCGGGATTTATTGCATAATGCGGTAGAGGTGCAATGAGCGCGCATTTTTGTTTGCTGGTGCGTGAAATAAGGGGTGCTTGTGGATGGTTCTGAAATGAGGTATATGACGAAGCAAATTTCGAAACTGGCTGTTTAAAGGAAGTACACTTTCTAAAATGTAATTGGCGAGATACAGGTTAATGACATCTTTTATTTAAATAAATACGATATATTCTGTATAATGAACGAATTTATCCTTGCTATAGAATGAATTTATCGTTCAGTTTGAAATTAGAAATTTTAATTAGAAATTACTCTAATTTATGATTAGATTACCTTCTTAACATAGATGCTCGAAATTCACATTGCATTGACAAAAACGCGAAACTATCCCGTACTCTCTATGAATCCTACCCATTCTACCTACACCCAAAACCCTACCCAACCTCAGCGCACTCCGTTCATTAAATCGCACACGCAGCCAACGTCTTCACGTAGACACAAACGTAAAGCACTCAAGAGACGCATCGTGCAAAATAAGTTTCATAAGCATTAGCAGCATTAATACCGCCTGAAAAGCGACGACACACCGCTGAAAAATGCCTGAAAGCTATGATAATTTATCACGAAAAAATACGCTTGAAAAATTCTAGAAGGTACTTCTACGTCTTTAAATGAGAAAATGATATGTTATTTATTACAATATTAGATTTTTTTATGCGGAAATGCTGAAATGATGCACGATTGAGCGATGTATAAACAGAATATTTTTTTTTTACGAAATGTAAATCAATATTCGCCGTTGATGGTACGATCACAAATACTTGTATTTTCCTATCTGTAGTATATTTGTAACAACTGTTGGTACACCTTAATTAAATAAATAAATAAATCACGTTCCATAGAGTTTATTACTATTTCGGAAAGAGTCGTTTATGATTTTCAAATCTTACAAAACAGGCATGCAGCAACTAAATATATAATTAATATTATCATTTTCTATTTATTCGTATATTGTTGAACAAAATATTTTAAACCAATATTGCGTTTTATCATAGTTAACTTAAGGCAAATTATTGTCTTGTTCTGGTTAATGAGCAAGTAACGAAGTAATTAGTTATACTCGTACTGATTCTAATTGGTTTACAAACGCGTGACGTTTGCTTTAGGAATTAAAATGTTATGCTTCTTGAAACCCTCTTTCGTCTTGCATCATGTATCGACTTATAATATTTTTTCGAATTGAAATGACACTACATTATATTGGCATGTGCACATGCGAATATTACGTTCGTTTCCATTCGTAAAAATATCATAAGTATTACGTTGGAACCAGCTTAATATATTGGAAAAAAGTCCAGTATGTTGGAAAGGAATCGGGTCACCGATTTGGTCGCAACTCTACGTATTGGAAGAGACTACCTAGTGTCGTATATTCCTGAAGTTCTAAGGTGTTAAAAAAAAAAAACCGATCAAAATCGAGTCGGACTCGCGCACCGAGGGTTCCGTGCCATAATATATTAAAAAAGTGTGCTATTTAGAGACATCGTATTATTTTTTCTGTAATCTTTAAATAAACTTCTATAACATAGAATAATTTCTGATTTTTCTCTTTGCAAACTTCGGAGAAAAGGGGGAAAGATATTTTTTTTACGTTTTTTTTTCAAAAGTCGAAAACTATGCGGCCTAAAAAAAAAAGAAAAAAAAAATATTTGAGAATGTACAAACATCGCTCCTTCATATGATACCCCACAAGCCCTAGTAGCCCCATTTCAAATTTTATAACTCTCCGAAAATGTTTCGTATTGAATCATAGTGACCTTTATATTATATATTATTATATAAAAAACGAAATCATTATCAATATTATTAATATATAAAAATGTGAAGCCAACAAGCTACACATTTCGACAATACAATTTTCGTGATTTAGTATCTTTGTTTTTACTCCGTGGTTAGTATTATTGAAACTTGGACAAATGGTGAGATGACTCTTTAGAGAAGAATTTCTCCCTTATTTTTGAGTTGTGCACTTTAATACTTTAGGAAGATATAACACTAGGAAATCCATTTCAATACGTAGAGCTGCAGCCAAATTGGTGACCTAAAGGGTGTTAGGTTTCCTTGTTAGTGTACAAGTGTACCTACAATTCTATATTTATCTCCCCACGACAGTCTCTAATTCGATCAATGGGACTTCCTGTTGACAGAAATTGACCACGGGTAGTACCTTTCTCCATACAATTCTAATCTTAGAATTTGTATAAGATCTCGCTTGCTTTGTTCAAAAGGTCAAATATGCCTTTTGTAATTTATTGAACAATTCCGTGCCCTTTTTTTTTTTTGTGGATGGGAAATCATCAAATAACTTCTCCCGCTCTGGGTGGAGCGGGAGGGCGTGTCAGACTTCTACTGACTAAAACCCACCCGTGTTCCTTCAGTTGGCTGTGCCAGGGCCACGGTAACTCTTTCGAACAACCCGCAACCCCGGCGGCCATCGGCCCTAGCGGACCCCTTCAGCTAGTGCTGACATCTCTTTGAGGCGCGCGTGGAACACAACGCGCCGTCGATCCGGGCCTGGTCCTTATCGGACGGCGAGCTACCCGTTGCTCGCCATCCGCAAGCCCGCGCCTACGGTGGCCGGGAATCGGCTATCGATTCCCGACGCCCAGGGCGTCTCCTGCGGCGACTAGGGGCGTGAGGGCGCAAAGATTGCCTCTCCCTCACGCGTTCAGCCTCCTCCTTCGCGAGCATTACAGCTTCGCAGAAGGAGGTGACGGCTTCCCATGCACTCTCGCTCCGTACCATGGCCTGTACCAGGGCCGGACGCGAGAGATCACCGCCGCCGATCGCCTCCGCGAGGACGCGGCGGTGCTCTGCCCAAGCCGGGCAGACCTCCACCGTATGCTCCACCGTGTCCTCCGGGCGATCCACACAGTGGTAACACCCGGGCGTTTCCTCCCGCCTTATCCGGAACAGGAACCTCCCGAAGCAACCGTGCCCGGTGAGGACCTGCGTCAGGCGGAAGGTGAGGGTGCCATGACGCCTCTCCAACCACTCCTCAAAGAGGGGACTTATCGCCGCAATTGTGGCGTGCCCAACAATTCCGTGCCCTGGGCTGCTTCTGAGAATTTCTTAACGAAAACTGGTAATTATCTATGTTATTTAATATTTTATGTTTAGAAATATATAAAAAATATAAATCTAATTCAATTAATGAATCTTTAGCCATCTGGTAATTTGTTCTTCATTCTCCTGCCCTTGTCTCAATTTATTTGGGGTCGGCGCAACATGTTTTTTTCTTCCATACTTCTCTATTAGTCGTCATCTCGTAGTCACTCCCTTTCTGGCCATATCATCTTTCACACAGTCCATCTATCGTTTCTATCGGTCTTCCCTTACTCGTATAGCCCTCCACGTTCATACTCAACACTTTCCTGACGACATTTTCCTCATTCCTCCGCATCACATGCCCATACCATGACAACCGATTTCCACACACACAACTTTCAGTCACCGGTGTCACTTTCAGACTTCCTCTTACATACTAAATTCTTATTCTATCCATTCGCGTAATACCACACATCCCTCTTAGCATTCTCATCTCGGCTGCATGCAATTGCCTTTCATTCATTCTTTTTATGGCCCAACATTCTGCTTCATACAAGACAGCAAATCTAACCATTGTTTTATAAATCTTCCCCTTGAGTTTAAGGGGAATGCGGGAGTCGCAGATTGTTCCCGTGACCCGCCGCCATTTCATCCATCCAGTGTTAATTCTGTGCTTAATAGTCCGGTCTAGTTCACCATCGCTTTGCACAAGTGAACCAAGATACCGGAAGTCGGAGCAGACCGGGAGAAGCGCGCCATCAAGCGCTATGGCTCCAGCACTGGAGAGACCGCCGAAATCGCAGAACATATACTCGGTCTTGGTTCTGCTGATTTTCAAGCCGATTCTCCAGTTTCCGTTGCCCATCTGGTAATTTGTTGTCATGTCGTTTACTGGAGATTAACTCATAACAAACCTTAATGTCCAGTAAACGACTGTTGAAAGAGTGAGAACTCACGCGGGAAGTCAAAACAAATATAGACTACCCTGCCTGTACCATAGTATATTAATAGTTAACAAACTCTAAACAAAGAAATTAAAGTAATGAACACAAACATACATATATAATACTTGCATACTAATTCGAAAAATACTAAATAAAATTATAGGTACACACACACATAACCTTCACAAAAAAAAAAAAAAAAAACAAAATGAAACTGAGACGTGAACAAGACTTTACAATTACACCCAACCCGCACAAACTACGGAAGGAAACTTGTATGTATGAAGGTTCTAAAATATTTAATACATTACCGAGAGACCTCAAAGAATCAAAATTTAAAACCACTTTTAATAAACTACGTAAACACTTTATAATAAACACTCACTTTCCTTACAATAGTGTCGATCCACATCCAGTTACCGCTGAGCGGTGTTGTACGGAAACTTCTATTTTGACAGTTGAACCCGTGTATCGAACTAACACTTGTTCGTTTATATTAAATCTACCCTCAAAACATTACAACATGTAGTTTTTAATTTTGTGATATGTATATCTCTAAATATTCTCATCTAAGTAAATTGTAATTCTTATGAGAATAAAATGATCTCCAACCGGAAAAAAAATATCTTTGAATAGATCCATTCTGCATGTATACGAGAGTATGGATCGCACTTGGCCAGCCTTTAGCCCTAACACTAAGATTCCCTAAAGGCCATAACGTTACAGATTTTTTCAAAGCTGTAAAAGGCTTCAACATAAAACTACACTCAGGGGTACTACATACGTTTTTCATGAAAAGTAACCTCCCAAGGTTAAAATTTACTAGTAGGTACTCATACAGATTTTTTGGCCAAGTCAAGGGCAAATATAGGTTGGTATATAATTTAGTTAGAAAACTTCAAAAGTGTTTTATTTTAGGAGCCTTGGACGTGGCCACTCGGCGCTGCCAACCAGATACATTAACACGTTGAACGCCGTGGTGGTCACCGGTGACCACCACTATACTTTGCATATGGGCTGACGCCGATTCGCGATTTCGACAAATTTTACACATTGTATTTTATTGGCTCATACGGTCCAAAATAGTCAAAAACCCCAATCTAAATGATTATTTCTTATTACTATCCAAAGAATTAACAAAATGATTGCTGTCACGCACCGGTGACCACCACGGCGCACGCCGTTGGAAATCTGCATTTCTTTCGCGCGGGGCCGCGGGGGTCGCGGCGCCGGCCACACTCCGCGCCCTTCCAGGATTCCAGGAAGCGCTGCGCTCGGCCGCGCGCTTGACACGTGCCATTAGAGAGTTAGTAATCGCACGCAAGGTCACGCGCATTGTTTACCTTTCATAATACATAATTTGGATAGTTTTAGTGACAGTTTTACCCTGGTTACCTACCTGTAAAGTGAATAAACTGTATCTTGCCTGACTGTAAGGAAAAGTGTGGTGTGAATCATGGATGATTTTGAAGACTTTGAAATAACAAATGACGATTTGACGCAGATTGAAAACATTGAAATTTCCTTGCTCAATAGTAGCTTTCAGTGTTCGGAGTCTGAGGAGGAGTATGACTTACAACCACCTTTACGAAAGCGACGTTGACGAGTTCTGTCCATTAGTGACACGAGCGACATTGAACTTGAAAATGCCGTGCCTAGTACTTCTGGTCACACCGCCTCGCTTCCTGCATCATCTACCGTGTGGCACCAACCAAAAGGTAATCAGCGTCGGATTATCCCGTACACTGAATTCCCAGGATTAGATTCACGAGTTGTAAGAGAAATGATCGATAAAACCCCGGCAGATTTCTATCATTTATTAGTACCAGACGAAGTATTTGAAATGGTCGCCGATTATACGAATAGCTTTGCTATCAAAAAAGTCACAGGGTCTGACGCAGCATCTAAAGCTGCGCGGATTCGCCACTGGAAACCTGATGTAGGTTGCAGCAGAAATGAAACGATTTTTCGGATTGATTATTTTCATGGGGATCGTAAAATTACCCAAAATAGCCTACTACTGGTCAAAAGATCCTATACTTGGACAGAATTTTCCTCGAACAATAATGAGTCGAAACCGATTTGAGCTGCTTTTGCAAATGCTGCACTTTTCTCAGCAAGACGAAGACAATAAATCTAATAGATTACACAGGATTGAGAAATTGCTCGAAGTGATGAACAGGAACTTCCAAAAAAACTACACCCCCTCCGAAGAGATCTGCATAGATGAAAGCGTGGTCCCTTTTCGCGGACGAATAATTTTTCGACAATACAATAAACAAAAAAGGCATAAATATGGTATAAAGGAGTTTAAGTTATGTACTATCCCTGGATATACATACAAAATAAATGTATACGCAGGAAAGAATAACGATGAAACCAATACTACACCGTTGAACGTTGTTATGTCTCTATGCAGCGATCTTCTATACAAGGGACATACGCTAGTGACTGACAACTGGTACACCAGTATAGATCTTGCCAAAAAACTTCTGGATGCAGAGACTCATCTCGTAGGCACGATTCGGAAGAACCGGAAGCATCTGCCAAAGGATGTAGTAAATGCTAAACTGAAGCGAGGACAATTCATTGCGAAGGAAAGCAGTGAGGGCATAACTGTAATGAAGTGGAAGGACAAAAGAGACGTCCTTTTGCTGTCCACAAAACACTCGGTGCGATTCCAAAATGTCCGAAAACGCAACAAAGTTATTTCCAAACCGAAAATAGTCATTGACTATAACGGCGCTAAAGGAGCTGTAGATATGTCCGATCAGATGGCTGCTTACTCAACTCCACTGAGGAAATCGTTAAAATGGTACAAGAAGTATGCAATCAACCTTCTCCTGAATACAGCAGTGGTCAATGCACTGGTTTTGTATCAAAGTGTCGCTAGCAAGAAAATACAAATGGCAGACTTCCGGCTGGAATTACTGAAGTCGTTTTGCAGCCAACAAGAGGTTCCAGTTGCAAGACCTAGAAGAATGGCACACAAACTGCAACAAAAAGAAGGGCAAGCCAGAACAAGCAGGCGATCATGTGTAAATTGCTACAAAATTAACGCAGCTACTTACGGCAGAAAGTTGGCTAAAAACAAAACTAAAAAGGTGAGAACGTTTTGTCCACAGTGCCCGGAGAAGCCTTTTCTTTGCATATCTTGCTTCAATGTGCTTCACCATTGACCAATTTTTTACCCGACTGCGCGACGCAAAGAAAGCAAAAATGTTTATATATTGATTTGTTTCTAAGATTGATTTCATTTATGCGCCAAATATTCATGACAAAGTTTAATTTCGTAGTAATTTATTGAATTATTTAATTTTTTTTTCGAAGTTTGTTTAGTTTATTTTTTACTAAGTCCAAAAATAAGTGATCGCCTAACTTTTATTAAACCTTTTTTAAATATTTTCTAATAAAACATATATTTTGTAAGCCTTCTTTCATTTTAAAACCACATATTGTATACTTAGGCAAAAAATTAACAGTCTTTTTTATACCTAGTGTCGAAACGAGCTAGTATGCGTAAACTGTTCTCCAGGGCCGCGCCGGGCACGTTCAATATATTTTTGTACCGGCACTGTGTCCTCCAGCGAGAAAATTGAGTTCAAACACAAGCCCGTCGCGCGGTCACCGGTGAGCCCCACGGCCTGAACGGGTAGCATAGCTGTCGCTCACCGGTGAGCCCCACGGCCCAAACGGAACAACCACTAAATTTGAGTCGGCGTTTAATGTGTTAACCATGATGACCGTACCTAAATGGGAATATTTTTGTAGAGACTTAGGTTTCATATATATTACATTCAGGAATAATATTTCGTACTCTTCGCTCGGACGAGTGAATGGGATGAAGAGAAATTAGTAAGGTACCTATATGGACATTTGTGTAGGATAGGTAAGGTTGACTGGCTAACATATAAAAGGGTTCATATTGTTTTAAGATAAAATAGGAAGATTATTTTGTGAAAATGAAAAAAAAAAAACAGTTTTCTTGCAGACCTTATTTCCATAATTATTATTGTAATGGTTATCAACCATGAGAATAGCAATTTAAGAATGCTTCTGTTTGTATTACCAAATTTACACTGAATACCTAATAATGTCATAATACATAATAAAAAAACAATACCAACGAATAATAGAGAGAACTTATTCACACACGCCAAGCGATGCAATTTGAACACAACATAGAAAACACACTATTTCTTAAATTGTCTCTCACTAGACCATTTTCTGTATGCTGAGGAAAAAAATCCTTATATTACACTCCCCACAGTGCGGTATTAGAGCGGAATATTGCAAGGGAATTACTAAGCAATTCCCTTGATCTCGGCAATCACGGGTTGCGCCGCGGAATGCTAAGGTCTCGTTTTTATAGCGCAACCGCACAACGCTCGACGAATAAATGTCGCAGCACTCCTTGCAACTGTTCGTAAACTCGAGTAGGTATATTACCCCGTGGCCATGAGCTACACGCTCAAGCGACACGCGTCTTGCAACTGCTCGTAAGCTCGAGTATATTACCCCGTGGCCATGAGCTACACGCTCAAGCGACACGCGTCTTGCAACTGCTCGTAAGCTCGAGTATATTACCCCGTGGCCATGAGCTACACGCTCAAGCGACACGCGTCTTGCAACTGCTCGTAAGCTCGAGTATATTACCCCGTGGCCATGAGCTACACGCTCAAGCGACACGCGTCTTGCAACTGCTCGTAAGCTCGAGTATATTACCCCGTGGCCACGAGCTACACGCTCAAGCGAAACGCGTCTTGCAACTGCTCATAAGCTCGAGTATATTACCCCGTGGGCAGGAGCTACACGCTCAAATGACACGCGTCTTGCAACTGCTCGTAAGCTCGAGTATATTACCCCGTGGTCAGGAGCTACACGCTCAAGCGACACGCGTCTTGCAACTGCTCGTAAGCTCGAGTATATTACCCCGTGGCCAGGAGCTACACGCTCAAGCGACACGCGTCTTGCAACTGCTCGTAAGCTCGAGTATATTACCCCGTGGCCACGAGCTACACGCTCAAATGACACGCGTCTTGCGACAGCGACTGCAGTGTAAACCAATGAATTGGCTCGGCGACAAGTAGTTCACATGCTTTTTCATATGTATGTTTGTATGGATTCGTCGCACACGTGAGGCCGGTGGTGGCCACACGCTACTGTACTGCTCAACGCCGCAGCAAGAGGCGACAGCCACCGGCGACTGTGATCGGTGGCTCGTTTCCGCCGAGCCTTAAGTGCCCCACACATTAACAGTTGGCTATAATAGTTGGCTCAATAGTTGGCCTGCAGTTTGACTGCAGGCCAACTGTTATATTGTGCGATGGACGGAAACAGGTGAAGCGCGCGCGTGTCGCCTGGCGCATTCGCGTCGCAAGTCGCATCGCTCGAGGCCCTGAACGAGGCCTTACATTGTAATCGTCCTTTTGGTTAGTTACGAGAATTTCCAGCACTGTCAACTGTCAAGAAAATGGCAATCGCCATTTGGCTGAGTGGATTTTTTATGAGCCATTTTAACAAACACGGTTACTTACTTGCTCATTTTCCAAGCATGGGATTAAAGTGCCTAATTTTCAAATGTTGATTGTGAAGTAAGAAAATCTTTATTAGGTATTTTATTAGCGATCTGACAAAAGATCATTTTGAAGTAAAGCATTGTCGCGATATCGAAACCTACCTCTAACCACTTCGTTCAGTGATACGTTCGGCTGAGCGGCTGAAGACAACCCCGCGTTCAACACACTTATATCCTTTTTGATAACCATTCGCTTGTAGTAACAGCTATCGAAATGTTCGCAGTAGTTTTATTAGAGGCGCTAAGTAAAAGTCAGCGGTCGTAGAATTTTGAGATGACAGAAAATGTACCAAACTAAGAACAAATAAAATAAAGAATATGAAACGTCTGTGAAAATAATAATTATTTTCTCAATATGAAATGATGGACGTTTTGGGGTAGGTTTTTGATAAAGAGTCAAGTTCTGTTTTTTGTCAAATTCCTATGCTCTTTTACGAAAATCTGATGTAACTATCAAATTGCATAGGTATTGCAATAAAAAAAAAACGGTTAAGAGCGAATCAGACTCCCGCACCGAGGGTTCCATACCATCATATATAAAAAACTACTCAATCTCTGACTGAATTCTTGAGGGTCCAATAATACCCATCCTGTATAAATCAGATCTCCCATAAAAGCAGCTGAACGCGTTCTATCAGTACCATATTTATTTATTATATTATTTTTATTAATTTAGTAACCGGGAGCGTATTAGGAGCTTCATTCGTATACATAGGTACAGACGCCAGCAGGTCAAGCTACCCGAAACTGTCAAATTTTCCCAATCAAACTTGAACCGAATGCTTTAGCGATAAAGTTGAAAATCTGTTAAAGAAATTTTACAGATTGTAGTAGCTCGATGTGCTGGCGTCTGTACCTAAAGCAACCTGTGATTAGGTAGGAAGGAGGACATTTCATCGGCGAGGCGAGGTTCGTCAGGGAATTTCAACACTGTGGTGTAGAATATTACAACTTTAGGTCAGCGCCATCTCTTGACCGATAGTGGAACTAATGTATTTTTTGTTGATGATTTCTGAAAAAGTGAGTTATTTAGAGACATCGTTATATTTTTCCTGTAAAAAAAATACAGGATAAATAAAACGATGTCTCTCAATAACACTTTTTTAGAAATCAATAAATTATTCTGTGTGATAAAAGTGTATGTAAAAATACATACACTTCTATCACACAGAATAATTTCAGATTTTTCTCTATGCAAACTTCGGAGATAAGGGAGAAAACGGTATTTTGTTTTACATTTTTCATCAAAAGTCGAAAATTTAGACCGCATAGCGGTCTGAAAAAAAAAACCGAAAATATGTTTGAGAATGTGCAAATAGCGCTTTTTCATATGATACCCCACGTGCCCTAGTAGCCACACTTCGAATTTTTAAGACACACTTTTAGTCCCTGTTGCAAAAAAATATATATATTTTTATTCCTTTCTTATTTGCAAAATAGTTGGGCAAACGTCATCTAAAACTATTCCAAATTTCAAGTTGATAGCATTAGCAGTTCTTGAGATATCCAACTGTGACAGATGGACAGACAGACAGACTGAGTCGCACCATAAGGGTTCCTTTTTACTAGTTTGGTACGGAACCCTAAAAAAGTAACGAAAGCTGGACCGCCATGATATTTTCATCGTGGAACAAAATTTTTATAATAAAAAAAAAAACTTCAATATCGCATGTAGGTTACCTAATTTTTTTCTCGTTGTCCGTATCACTGTTTTACTGTTTGTTTGGAGTATAGTTTTTATTGCTGGTCACTATTTCGTTACAAAATTCAATAAAACCTCGACCAAACTCTATCCCACCCGCTATGCTATGTGCGGAGCTGTGAAAAAGTTGAATTAAAAACTCCTTTGTACGGAACCACTAGGGGTCCGTCAAAGGATCGATATAACGTTTTTCATACGTTTCAAAAATCTTTTTGTTCCATTTCTATAAAATCATGGCGATTTTTAAAATGGAGTGGGCAAGTTGTAGTACTCTTAATTAATTTATGAAAGGATAAAAAATCTTTTTTGTTGATTGTTCCAGAGTGCTGAGCCATACAGATGGCAAAAACGATTTCCCAATTTTTTTTTTGGTGCTGACTTTGGAAACTGTATTAATAAATAATATTTTTGAAAGTAAGTGGACTAGAGTACTTACATAAAAAGGTAGACAAAAGTTGTAGATAGTTTTGTGTTCAACAAGAAGTTCTACTAATAATGAAGAGGTCCTAGTAAAAAGTTTGTCTGGGAAGTGATTGCAGTACGTATAACTATTTCTGGTGTTAGCACCAGAAATACACTGGTCAGCAAATAAACCGAGCCACCCGCTACCTAGGAACTCTGATTCGATTTTCTCAAAAAGTATAAAACTTACAACTATAAAAGTTATACCTACAAAAAGTGCGTTTCATGGTGATTAAAATGACTACAAATTAATTCGAAAGTACCATCAACTCACATTGTAATCAAGCAACAAACACAATGCTAACGATTTGCTCTGTTTTCACCAGAGTTTGAAATTAGCGTTCTTTTTCTCTACAATGAGGGTAGTCGGATATTTCTTATCATTTCTTTAGTTTTTGTCCATCGTTTGCTCAGACGCGTGTGTTTTTGCTACTTTTTTCGATTAATAATGGATACAACACCTCAGGAAGCAGCTCAAGCTGTAGCATTACTCCAAGCAGGCATTGCGCAACGTGAAGTCGCTCGAAGGCTTCGAATCAGCAGATCTTCGGTGCAACGAGTTTACAGACGATACCTAGAGACTGGAGCATTCGATCGCCGTCCAGGTACGGGCAGACCTAGGGCTACATCAGCAGCAGATGATCGTTATATCCACCTTACTGTTCTGCGAAATCGCCACCTCAACGCAGTTCAGGTCCAACAAAGTCTGCGTGACGAACGCCAAGTGGTCATAAGTTCAGATACCGTCAGAAGGAGACTTGCTGAACGGAACCTGACCCCAAAAAGAGCTGCAACAGGCCCAGCATTAACGGTAGCACACCGTCGAGCACGACTTGAATTTGCTCGAGAGCATAGGGATTGGACATTAGAGCAGTGGAGTAATGTACTCTTCACTGATGAGACCAGGGTGAGTCTACATGGAAGTGATCGACGTCAGAGAGTATATCGTCGCCCTGGAGAACGTTATTCTCAGTGTTGCATCGAGGAAACTGTTGCTTATGGAGGAGGATCTGTAATGGTCTGGGGCGGCATCTCGTTAACAGCACATACAGCGTTAGTTTTCATCGAACCGACGGGCCATACACGTGGACTGACTTCTCATCGCTACATTACTGAAATCCTCGCAGACCATGTGGTACCTTACGCAGGATATATCGGACAGGATATGCAATTGATGCATGATAATGCACGGCCTCATGTTGCTCATGTGGTGACCCAGTATCTACGCGACGTCAGCATTCGTACGATGGACTGGCCAGCTCGAAGCCCGGACTTGAATCCGATAGAACACTTATGGGATGAGCTGAAACGTCGGGTTCGAGCCCGGGTACCTGCTCCAACAAGGCTTCCAGAGCTGCGAATCGCAATTGAAGAGGAGTGGAATACAATTCCTCAAGATTTTATCGTCAGGCTCGTAAGGTCGATGAATACAAGGATGCTGGCAGTTATCCGAGCAAGGGGAGGGAATACGGAATATTGATCAAAAACTTTTTTTTTGATTTTATCTTTGTTTTTGGCTTTAATTTTTTTTTCTCTTTATCATTACTAACGATTGTCACGACTGGAAAACGACTTTTCTTTGTGAAATCCTTAATAAACACTGAAATATTGATTAAACCCAATGAGTTTCCTTTCATTTTAATCACCATGAAACGCACTTTCTGTAGGTACAACTTTGATAATTGTAGGTTTTTTTAGTTTTTGAGAAAATCGAATTAGAGTGCCTAGGTAGCGGGTGGCTCGGTTTATTTGCTGTCCAGTGTAGTTATACGTACTGCAACGCTGTGTTTTGGTTAGAAATGTGGAAGGTGTTAGTAAAATTACAGTCTCCACCACTTTTTTTGTAAAGTCTGCAACTTATTAATAAAATCTGGTAATGCAGGAGTCTTTGGGTATCATTTTAACTACGAAGTAAACTTATACTAGTTACATCGTGATTGAAAGGTGGTTTACATAAGGCGAATGAAATTCTCTTTGCTTTTAAAGTTATCATCATCATTGCAGATAAAACCATGGTTAATTGTTTACAATTTGGAGATTTACATAAGATCAGATTCCACAATTTGATCTCTGAAAACAAGTCCTGAGATAGTTTTAATCAGTTGACATCCGGTATAAATACAAATTGATGTAGGAATGGGTCCCACGGCACCAAGGAGCTACTCCTCATTGATATGGCCTTAAGCCAACAGGTCCGTCGATCCCGAAAGGATTTGTCGACATGTTGGATAGACTATAAGAAGGCCTATGATTCGGTGCCCCATACATGGCTCTTGAGGGTGTTAGAGTTGTACAAAATTGATACAACTCTGAGCACCTTCCTGACGACGTGTATGGGGCAGTGGAGAACGGTCCTTCGCTATCCAGGATGTCGACAAATTCAGGGAAGCGACGAACCTATTAGGATTAAGCGGGGAATATTCCAGGGCGACAGTCTGAGTCCACTGTGGTTTTGTTTAGCCTTGAACCCTCTTAGCACTCTGCTGGAGGGTACAGGGCTGGGCTATCCTTTGCGGAGAGGGGGTCAGGTAATATCACACCTGTTTTATATGGATGATCTGAAACTGTTTGCCACCAACAAATTGCGACTGCTTATATTATAAAAGTATCCTAAACGGAAGTGCTCATTCAACCTTATCGCAATTTCCAAATTATTAAGCAAGAATCTATTTCCTCATGTAATATCATGATGTTTCTTTCGCTACACGCACTGACGGCATTAACTCGTAGGGTTTATGGTTCATATAGTGCACATGTTGTCAGGTTGCCAGACCATAACCATAACCATTCCCTGTTAATATTCCACCAGCCTGCCTCCATATAATTTGTAGTAGTGACTGATTAACAAAATGTAAATAACTCAGAATTAATTTTCTGAAGTTTATTGTAATGTGATTTTTGTCAACTTCTTTTCGTTTTCGAGGCTTTTTTTTGTTTTGAGTTGATCGGGATTTGACAGAAAATAACATGTTTATTCGACTAATGTGACTGCGCGTTTTATAATTTCTAACGTGACGATATTATCGTGGACGGATAACTCATAGAAGTAAAATGTATGAAAATCTATGAAGACGCTTTTAAATATCCGGCCACGATAACGTGACGTGCAGAAATATAAAACAATACTGAATGTGTACTCAGTTCCTAAATATCAAGTACAAGTAGGTATATACTTTCGAATGAATAGTATGAAATATCAAAAGAAAGCAACGTCCTTCTTGCCTACTGCAGAAATCAAAGTGAAGGATGTGAGTTTGAACCGTTTTTCTTTGAAAATAAAAATATAATGATAAAACATTTTAAGAAAAATCAGCCACCTATAAAAATTCGTATTTTTATTCAAAACCGCTAAATAGATCTAAACCCTTATTACGACGGTTTCACACAGACGCCGCGCCGGTTACAACTGTGGCCACTGACGTACGTGGGTCCGACGGATTGACAATAATGACAACGGTTTCCGTTCCAAGACATGGACTGGGTTGGTACAAGTTGTGTGAGGAAGCGAAGAGTTTTCAAAAATATCTGAAAATTTTGATGTGAAAAATACTTCAAAGGATGGATAAAGATGTTGGGATTTAGAAGCCCCAGGATAGTTTAATGTGAACATGGTTAGGATCCTTATTGACATTTTTGTGTCACAAGAAAGTACAGAAGTAAAGTATGCAGCCGTAAAAATGGAACAACGAGCTTTAAAAGAATTTCGGCTTTGCAAAGCGTTGTCTCCTTGAAACATTTTTCGAGACGCATTTACAAACAAACACGTTGTTACAATTATTTCGACACGAAGATATTGTTTAACGAAATGTGATGTTAAACAACTAGTAAAAATGTGAATATTAGGAATTAATAGGTACTCCTCGTATTATTCAATGCCAAAAATCTACATGAACCTGAACTCACTGACTGCCACAAACTGCATTATTTAACTTTGTCACACATTTTCACAATTTTTACATTCGGATATTTTACCTCATACCTCTATAGGTACTTATATTGTTTATCCACCGCACAACGTCTACGGGTCGTCAACGAGAAACGAGATTATATGAACCAAACGTGAAGTCCCAGTGTTGTGCGGTGGACACGCGGCCATAGTAAATGTATGTATAGCTACTTCGGCGCCGTCATCTCGTTCTCGTTGACGTTCCGTTGACGTCCTGTTGATGTGGCGGTGGACAAACGGCTCTAGCCCACACGTCTATAATAAAAAACCAGTATAATAAGCTGGCCTCGCACTCTATTGAAACTCCGAACTACCCTAGGCCAGCTCAAGGTCAAAGTGTAAGCACGGATGTGCGGTCTATAGTACCTATTAAACATGTTTCATCTAAACAATCATCATTCGCCAGCAACTCGCACCATGACCAAACAAAAACCGAAACGTAATCGTTCACGTTTGACGTTAGAGCACGTTAAATTACCGGCGCGGAATCTTATTTATTTGACAGCGGGACGTGAGCCCGCCGCCTCCGGCCAGATTAAAGTTCCTTTCTTCAGATCTTTTACAACGACAGATTACCTTTTTTTTGGAATGTCGAGAATGGAAAATAAATATTTCTGGAGTGTAAGTAAAAGTTTCAATATATTGGGTTTAGCCGTAAAGTTGTTGGCGATTTGTCACTGGCTGACTGTTGAGTGATTTCTTGATCTAATATGTTGACTTTCCTTCTTTTCCCATGGGTTTTCTTCCTATTGTCGTTCAACATAAGCAACGTTACGTCCCTTCAAAATTGTTCAACATCCTACCGCTTATTTAATGGCTTTTGAATAAATTATATATATATAAATCAATTGATGTTCCTTTGTCACGCTAAAACTCGAGAATGGCTGGACCGATTTGGCTAATTTCAATCTCGAAATATTTGTGGAAGTTCAGGGAAGGTTTAAGTGAGGAACATACATAATAAGTAACGGAAAATACTAAAAAGTACAATTTAATTATCCAATACAAAATGTAGCTATGAAACATTTCATGTCTTTTGTCTTTTAGAAAAAAAAAAAAAATGTCACTTGGTTGTCAAATATTTATAGGTGCGTTCAGAAATTTGTCTGTTTCATAGCTGTAGTATGAGGTCCAATCGCTTTGGTCTCTTTTGTTGGAATACAAAATACTTCTGTTTCAGAAATAAAAAAAGTGTAAAAGTGTCAGTTGATTGTCGAAAAAAGAAAATAAATAAATAAATTTCAAGGCGATAATTAAAATCTATCATCAGTTTGTCAGTGCGTGAGAACTTTATTTACTAATATTGTTATATAATGCCTAGAAGAAGACGACCTGACTTAGGTCGTCGAAGTCAATCAAATGTGTGACGAGCTACCTCACGTGCAAACCATTCTGACGACCAGCGAGAGACTTACGAGTTTATGATAACATTCGTATAGGCATGCCAAAATTGCGTTCCACAGTGAATAATAATGAAGTAGACAGGCTTAGAATGGAACAAGTTCAGACACACCAATCACAACAACGTGAGCATGATACAATGAAATACAGCGATTCCACAGATGCAGTGTTCCTGTAAACCTGGAACGAGTAGCATTCCACTACAACTCGGAAATAGATTATTGTGCCGACCAACCCGTAACAATTGGGTTTTTCACAAGGATACGAAGTTCTCCGGGTCATCTAGTTATTACCACCGATTTCAAAGCAAATCTTAATTTCTCAATCTTCAATTTAAAACAATATCATACTTAAATCAATAATTTTTTTTATCCAGAACAAGATCCCAAATGCAAAAATGAACATGAATATTGTAAAATTCAGGATAAGTGGTTTAAAGAGTGACGTCATCATTTCCTTTCCAGTTTTATGTACCTATGTTTAACATTTATCCGAGAATTTTGTTTTATCGAAGAACTGATGCAAATTTATTTTACCGAGTTAAGAGAACGATTTCAGCTGTGCAATTTTTGAATACGAGTTATTTTTTTTTTAATGTATCTGTAAAAGGAGTGAAGAATATAGACTGATTATTAAGCAATATTTTTTTTTTATTTATAATTTCTATCGATAGAACAATTTACTTTTTAAAATAAACATAAATTATACAAAATATTCTTCAGCAAATATATCTGACGAACTGGAGGTTGATGTTAGAGCCATCATCTTTAGGGCCTCTACTAACTACCGAAACTTATATTGTGAAAGCTTTTGATCCTATATTTAATTAATACTTCTGGTATTTGGTTTCTTAAACCACATTTTTTTTTAATTTACATTGAGGAATTGGAGCTTATACTTGCATTTTACATACATTTCACACTATTCCACTATACTGTTTCACTGATAATTCATGTCTTTTATATATTAAAATTTCCTCATTTCTTTATTTTTGTAAGATTTTCTGTTTTCTTTTTAATATTGTCAAAACTCCGCTCATCTGTCATTTTACAACTAATGTCATTTGTCAGCTTTTATTCTTTTATAAGGCTAGGTCGCCATTGTAAGCTATGTGTTTAATTCCGAGTTTTCATGATAAATGTAACTGGCCATTAATTACATATGATTAATATAATTAGGAAACAATAATTAAAAAAAAAAAAATGTGACCGGTTAGGTAGATTTTGACCTGTGGATTCAGTTTTACCTTGAGATTTTGAATTAGCGAATATAACTTAAAATCTGCAACGGTTCTTTTATTTTGGAGTGTTCGGGGAGTGAAGATAAATCGAGAGGTCTCCGATGCGGAGGGACTCTCTGGCGGCGTGACTCCGACAAACCTCTAACAATGTAACGTATGACGCCGCCGCTGTCAACGGTGTCCACTCTGACGAACAGGACTCTGCCGCCCTGCTAGTGACGTGGCGTAAACCGTCGACGTCGCGAGGTGCTATAGAGCACCTCCACCTACCTACACTCCTTCATATTTTTAGCCTTTGTACAGGGACGCAGTCGACAGATTGACCTCCGTGACGAATAGTGCTGCAGTCTTGTCACCGTTCCTACTGCACTGCTACTGCGTTCCTATTACTCGCGTCCTGAGCTGTGGACTTCCTGTTTGAACCCGACCACTCGTCCCGTGTGGACGTGTGGAGTTGCTGATCCTGTAAACCTCAAGACCCCTCTGCTGGCCTGAACCTTCATCTATTTTTTTATTATTTATTATTTTTAAAATTTGTGAGTTAGAAATAGCCCTGGCTAGTTGTAACATTACAAACTTTATTAGAGGATCAAAGGTTTTACAGGTTAATTTTTGTTAAGACGTCTAGCAACTTGTGCCTACTTTTTTAAAATTCCGAATCGAATAATTTTTAAAAACTTTTTCAGCCGTCATTCTGTCTCAAAGAGTCAAGGGTCACTCTTTGTAATGAGTTTTTCAGTTCAAAATATATTATTATAATATACATTAATCTTAATTGTTACTCATTAATGTTCTGAACGTAACGAAGCCTACACTTTGTAACGAAGCCTACACTTTGTAACGAAGCTTACACTTTGTAACGAAGCCTACACTTTGTAACGAAGCCTACACTTTGTAACGAAGCCTACACTTCGTAACGAAGCCGACATTTCGTAACGAAGCCTACACTTTGTAACGAAGCCTACACTTTGTAACGAAGCCTACACTTTGTAACGAAGCCTACACTTTGTAACGAAGCCTACACTTTGTAACGAAGCCTACACTTCGTAACGAAGCCGACATTTCGTAACGAAGCCTACACTTTGTAACGAAGCCTACACTTTGTAACGAAGCCTACACTTTGTAACGAAGCCTACACTTTGTAACGAAGCCTACACTTTGTAACGAAGCCTACACTTTGTAACGAAGCCTACACTTTGTAACGAAGCCTACACTTTGTAACGAAGCCTACACTTTGTAACGAAGCCTACACTTCGTAACGAAGCCGACATTTCGTAACGAAGCCTACACTTTGTAACGAAGCCTACACTTTGTAACGAAGCCTACACTTTGTAACGAAGCCTACACTTTGTAACGAAGCCTACACTTTGTAACGAAGCCTACACTTTGTAACGAAGCCTACACTTTGTAACGAAGCCTACACTTTGTAACGAAGCCTACACTTTGTAACGAAGCCTACACTTAGTAACGAAGCCTAGTACTAAATGGAAATATTGTGTTAGCCAGTCATAATTTTAGCGTGTTAGCAGCTGGTCTATGGTGAACGGCACATTAAGACCTTTTGACCAGGGAAATATCTTCTATAGAAAAGATAACTTTTGGCCGCAAAAAGTAGCACGGCAGTATTATGGTTTCAAAGGAATGACATGCCTGCAAAACAAAAAGACATATCTGGAAACATAATTTGACTTCTCGCGAAACTATGATGATCCTCCTTCAATTAAATACGAGAATGCAATATTAATTATCAGTAGATAAATCACCATGTTTTACCCGGTTGGTGCCATAAGTGATAAATGATAAATGATAAATGATTTTTATTTCTGTAAGTAGGTTTGTACAAACACTTTTACAAGTCAATATTTTTTTTTAAACTAGATGAGGTCGGCGTTTCCTATCTGACTACTCTGAGAAGAAAGGCCGAAACAAACTCAGAGGTCACAGTCTCTTATAAAGTCCAGACATAATCTTGGTCACTTCATGTGAAGACCATGTAGATTGGTGTCTGAAATGGTCTTTTGAGGAAAGAACCACACAGATTGAGAGGACCTGTCCAGTCAGTGCACGCATTTGTCAGTAATCGCGCAGCTCAACTAGCTCAACGATTCGACGAACAATACCAAAGAAAGGACATTGGGGTAGGCCGCATAGATTACTCAAACTGCCAGACCATGATTAAAAATAACTGAGAGAAAAAATAAAACAAACAAAAAAAAAAGCAATGACCTACATAGTCTTCACATTCACAATAAAGTAAAATAATATAATACTTACAAAGTAAATATTAATGTCAACATTCAGTATGCAAAAATAAAAATAATATAAAATAAAATTGGAGCAGTTCAATCCCAAGCCTTTTTGTCCTCAATATAATCTTTAACGGTATAAAAAGCTTTCTGACACAACTTGCGTTTAATGAATGATTTGAATTTATTAAGACTCAGATCTTGAACGTGGCTTGGAAGTTTATTATAAAAGCGTATACATTGACACCTGAATGACCCACCTATTTTCTTGAGCCTTGTTGGAGGTACAACAAATTTGTGTTTGTTCCTAGTATTTATATTGTGGATATCACTGTATTTTTTAAACAATTTAATGTTTTTATGGGCATATAAAAGATTTTCAAAAATGTACTGAGAAGGCAAAGTCAGTATATTAATCTCCTTAAATTTCTCTCTGAGAGATTGTCTCGGACTTAATTTATAAATGCATCGAACAGCTCTTTTCTGCAAAACAAAGATAGTCTGAATGTCGGCTGCATTTCCCCACAACAGAATACCGTACGACATTATACTATGAAAATAGCTAAAGTACACTAAACGGGCTGTCTCTATGTTGGTTAAATTACGAATTTTCCTAACAGCGTATGCTGCGGAGCTTAGCTTTTTTGACAATTTATCTATATGTGGGCCCCACTGAAGCTTAGCATCCAAAGTTAAGCCCAAGAATACTGTGCTATCTTCAGGATTCAACTCTTCGCCCTTTATCAACACGTTAGTTTTCACCTGCCTAACGTGAGGTAGTGTAAACTTAATGAATTTGGTTTTTTTTTCATTAAGGAGTAAATTATTAACACTGAACCAGTGAACTACTTTTGAGATCGCTCTGTTTACATCGTCAGTAACCAGCTGCTGACGTTTAAGTTTAAACAAAAGTGAAGTATCATCCGCAAACAAAACTATATCATGATTATCCTTAATGAGGTAGGGCAAATCGTTAATATAAATAAGAAATAAGAAAGGACCAAGAATCGAGCCCTGTGGGACCCCCATTGTTACTATAGATCCGGGCGATCTTTTTCCATTAACGTCAACGCTCTGAATCCTATTACTCAAGTATGAAGTAAGAAGATCCAGAGCGGTGTTCCGGATCCCGTAATGGCGGAGTTTCCTGATTAACGTTTCATGAAGAACGCAATCGAATGCCTTGGACAAATCACAAAAGATGCCCAAGGCATCGCATTTGTCTTCCCATGCACTATAAATATGTCCTAAAAGTTCAACACCGGCATCAGTAGTTGAACGACCCTTTGTAAAACCGAACTGCTTGTTATGTAATAATTTATGTTTATTAAAAAATCTTTGCAATTGGTCTAAAATTAATTTCTCAAAAATTTTACTAAACGTAGGTAGTACTGAAATAGGTCTATAATTTGTGGGGTCTGATGTACTACCTGATTTAAACAAAGGTATTATTTTACTATATTTCATGAGGTCAGGAAACTCCCCACAGTCGATACAGTTATTAAAGATAAGAGCTAAAGTAGGTGCTACAATGTCAATAATAGACTTAGCAACTTCTACAGAATTACCCCACAGATCTGCTGTCTTTTTTACATTTAAAGTGTGAAAGGTTTTAATTATGTCTCTACAGGTAATTTGTTCAAAATTAAATTCCGAATCGCAAGCATTAACATTTTCCTTAAGCAAAGACTCAGCAACAGAAGTTGATGAGTTTAGGGATTTAGTAGTTGAAACGGGAATATCTGAAAAGAAATTTTCAAAGGCCGCGGCGACTTGTGAGTCTGATTTTATTATATTGTCATTGTGTCATAAGAACACAGGTCATTCTTTTTTTTGCATTTGAGTTAGTTCCATTCCTGGTTCTCAAAATTGTTTTAATGCAGCGTAACTTGCTTTTGAAAAAATGTTTCATTTAATAGTGAAAATTGGTCGTACGGCACTTAATATTGATATCAATAAGTGAACGTCCCCTTCAGGGCACGCTTCAATTTTCTACCCTATATATTGCACGAAAATAATTTATTTTTACTTCCATAAAACCTGATACGAAAAGCTCTACTTTCCCAATGCGCCGGTTTCCAACTTAGTACAAAATAACACGGACGGCGAATGTGTCAAAACTTCCTTCATTTACGTGTTCGAGTCATTTTAGCAGTACGTGCGTCCGACGTCCTTTCACATGGACTAGGTATGAATTAACTTTAGAACATGCTGACAGCAATTTGCTTGCCTTCGTTTATATCTATAAGAGTTTTTCCACCACTGGCTTTTTCTGCCAATAGGTTCGAACATTATAATTAATTTTATTACTATACATACCTACAGTAACATCCTGCTTTAATTGATACTAAAATAATAAATTAGCATGACCTGCTTCAAAATGATATCAAATCAAAAAAAAAAAACATGAGTGGATCAAACAATCAATTTGCCTAGCCTTTTCCCAACTATGTTGGGGTCGGCTTCCAGTCTAACCGGATGCAGCTGTATACCAGTATTTTAAATGGAGCATGTGCCGATCTGGCCTCCACAACCCAGTTATTGGGTAACATGATACCTCTTGGTAAGACTGGTGGTCAGACTTTTTGGGCTTCTATCTACCCGTAACGACTGTCAAAGATCAACGAATGACAGCCGGAACCAACGGCTTAACGTGCTTTCCGAGGCACGATAGGGTCGTCCACCCCTGAACTGAACTGAACCTTCAATCGATCCGTGCAGCTGTTATCATTTAGCCATGAGCGCATTTAGTTATGGCTGAACTCTGCGTTATGCTCGTGAACGGATGCTGCTTGTGGTGAGTGGTCGTCTTGCTGAGCTTGGTTTTGCTTTGTTATTTACTAATTAACTTTGTTTATTTTACTTCGATGGTCCTAGTTTATCATTTGTGACTTCGAGTTTCGGCTTCATATATGTAAGTGGACACATCCTTTATTACTGGAGGCCTTTATTTAGCTATAAAGTTCTGCTTACGTTTTTAGTTTTGTATTTTTATTTCTGCTTGAGTATAGTTTTCGATTATTTTCTTTTGGTATATAGGCGTGTGCTAGCTTACTTATAGCAAATAATTTAATTTAATGTTTTGTGTTGCGTAATGTACCTAAATTATTATGCGCAGTGTTGTATAGATTCCATTTTTTTTTTAACTGAACAGACAGCTGTGCTGCTGTGGAGTTTGTAGCGCCACTTCTTCTTCCCAGCTAAAGCACTAGGAAGTAGTGAAGGGCGGGTATTTTTGGGGACTGTCTTATGTAATTTTGACGTTCAAAAAGTGCTGATTCTCTGCCTAGTTTGAATAAATGACTTTTGATTTTTTTTTTTGCCTCATGGGTCGTCAGTATTATAATTGAGATTACTACATCCAAAACCATCATGCCCAACAAGATTCACCAGTGCAGCCCTCTTCTCTTTCACGCCATTTTCGCCTCTCCACATTCATCCTTTAACCAAAACTGTTTCACTCCGGCCAAAATTTTTTTCCGCCCAAATATTTCAGGAGGTTCATCCTAACATAATAACCGAACGTCATTCAACGTAACAATGTCCTATTCGAGAGCATCGTTTTGGCAAATGTGCGCCAGTGACGAAGCCAAAGCTGCATGCATTTGTCTTGGCCTAAGTCCATCATAATAATTATTGTGGAACATGGTCTTTCTGTTCGCGGGAGGAGCGTCTGTTTAATTGAAATGTTTTGAAAATGTCTAGGTTTCGCCAGATTTCAGTAGGTACAATAGGCCGCACGTCAGTGCATACTTTGCACTTGAGCTGACCCAGCGTAGTATGGAGTTTCAATAGAATAAGAGGCCTGCTTATTTTTTTTTTAATAATTTTTTTGTTTCTAGATTTGTTATCCTCGGCCTAGCTTGGCGAGCTGATGGCACGGGCTTAAGTCAAGTTTTCATCAGTGGGATTAAGTGTTGGATTAATATTAGATAGTGCGTGGTTATCCGCTTTATTGAAGGTATATTTGAGTGGGAGTAATGGTGCAAGTTGTCCGACTCACACTGGAGGAATTGTCTTACTAGTCTACATGTATTGAGAATCGCCGCCTTCTGCAGCAGGTGGAAAGTGTTAGGTGGCAGGTTGAGGGAACTAGGGGACTGATGAAGCTGTTTGGGTATTACTCCTGTTGCAGATAGCACTATGTGGACTATAGTGACTTTTTGTAGATGCCAAAGTCGGGTTATTTCGCCTTTCACTTCGGTGTATTTGTATAGTTTTTCGGCGATTGTAGCCTGTAAGTTATGTGTATTTGGCACGGCGATATCTATAAGGAACCCAGTTTTATTTAATGTCATATCTGGTCTATTAAAGTGATTTGTGCGGTCGGTGAGTATGGCTCGGTCGAAGTAAAATTTTGTTGTGTATTATTAACATACATATTTTTTTTGTTTTTACAATTTTACTCGCCAAACTATCTAGCTTAATGGCGAGAAGTGCTTTCTTAAATATACAAATAATATAGTGAAAACTAACCTTAAAACTAATAAATAACGATGTGCTATAAGGATACAATGATGTTACTACAAGGTGTGAATTTACTTCTCGGTAAAGACTAAATCCATTGTTCAATGTTACCTTTGGACATTGACTCAGCACTCTGCCTGCCTCATGCGGTCCAGTTAAAATATTGACTTGGTTGCATATTACACGCATAGGACACATAGAATTAAGTATAATAGTGTGTGTTAAGAGAAACTAGTATATAAGCAGAACATTTTGTAAATAAATCAGATTTGAATTTTATATTCTTGTCTCATTACCCCTCACTGTGGCCAAGACACCTTTAGCCATCTCCGATCAGTCTCGTGAGTCTGCGTGACTGGCAGTGAGTGTACCCTTCCCGAACCTGGTATTCCTGTCTACTATCCGTCTGTTACCTTAGGTCGCATGGTGCAGACATCCTGTACTTATCTATGTATTTATTTATCACACACTAAGTATATGGTAGGCTAGGGACTGTTAGGCTTGTAGGTCTTTGTAGGTTCCTTAACTTATCATATATTTCCATGTACCGTCACACCCTTGACAATATTGCGGCCTTACGTGACGTTTGTTAAGGGTGGATGTACATTTTGGTCCTTCGAGCCGGATTATCAGCAGAAACTTATAGACGCTGCCAATCATCAAACAAAGATAATGATATCCACCATCGCAGGTGTAAACCAAACTGAAGAACAAATCCAGAAGAAGTTAGAGAAGTTCCAAGCAAAACTAAATGAAGCAATATCGTTCATGAATAACCACAATGTTTGGTATAAATCGATTGACAAAAATCATATCAAGATACAAGTAATGCAAACCTACGAGTTAGCAAACAATTTTATAAACGAAATTATGGACTATTATAAAGGCTTACTTGAAATTTATTCACAAAAAACCACTATATACAGTATACTAACACCAAAACACATTAGCAAAATTATACAAATGGCTAATCAAAAACTACCATCAAACTTAAAAATTATTCAGGGTCAGATAATACAAACAGAGATGAATGTTAATACTACGCACATAAGAGTGTACGCGTACTTCCCAATGCACGACATCACAAAGTATACTCTGATACACGTAACGCCAATTCCAGAAAGGAAAACAGATGGATCTTTCGAGTGTTTAACGATACAGCAGACATTCATGGGTTTCGATTACAACAACGAGCGCTACTTTGAATTAAATCAAGACGAATTTAAAGACTGCCTTCAAAGTAACACAGAGTTTGTCTGCTATCCCGTAGCTGTCAAGAACATGCAATTAAATAAAAATTGCATAGTTGAACAACTCTTCAGAACAGAGAACGACACCCACACCCAATGCACGTCAAAGACCTTCAAAATTTCGACAGATGTTGTATGGAAACAATTATACATGCAAAACACCTGGCTCTTCATTGCAACAAAATCGGTTGCCATATCGATTGTGTGTGACGGCCAAAGACAAGAAATAACGATACAAGATGTCGGAGTTCTCTATATTTCTGAGAATTGTGTCATTAAAACACTAAACAACATACTTGCTGCAAAAAGGACAACGACTATAACAGTACTAGCGTCTTATTCCAAAACGACGAACTTCTCCATTAATACGCAAATCCTACCAACACATATAAAAGACATATCCAAGGAAGAATTAGTTTTAGACAAGTCAAAGGGAGTTTTCGACCATTTACTCACTTCGGAAACAAATTTACAAACTCAGCTAGACAACACAATTTGGAAACAACTACAATCACATACATACATCGCCAGCATTAGCACCTCACTTGTCATTATAAGTTTAGCATGTGTTTTAATTTATTTCGGTCCACAGGTATTGAACAAATTTCGAGCCACCATTGCAGCAAGAAGGAAGACTACGCCACCTATGCAGCAACCAACAAACTGCCCACCACACCCGCGACAAACTCCACAACGGTACGGCATTCCACACAGCGTGCCCACCCCGTCACAACAAACTGAACAAGGCCAGGCCAGACCATACGAGACCATCGAGTTGTACCAATTGGAGTCCCGTTCCTGAGAGTCGCCAGAATGTTCAATGTTACCTTTGGACATTGACTCAGCACTCTGCCTGCCTCATGCGGTCCAGTTAAAATATTGACTTGGTTGCATATTACACGCATAGGACACATAGAATTAAGTATAATAGTGTGTGTTAAGAGAAACTAGTATATAAGCAGAACATTTTGTAAATAAATCAGATTTGAATTTTATATTCTTGTCTCATTACCCCTCACTGTGGCCAAGACACCTTTAGCCATCTCCGATCAGTCTCGTGAGTCTGCGTGACTGGCAGTGAGTGTACCCTTCCCGAACCTGGTATTCCTGTCTACTATCCGTCTGTTACCTTAGGTCGCATGGTGCAGACATCCTGTACTTATCTATGTATTTATTTATCACACACTAAGTATATGGTAGGCTAGGGACTGTTAGGCTTGTAGGTCTTTGTAGGTTCCTTAACTTATCATATATTTCCATGTACCGTCACACCCTTGACAATATTGCGGCCTTACGTGACGTTTGTTAAGGGTGGATGTACATCCATGTTATCAAGAAATAACTCCTCAGTTCTGATTTTAATATACCTACCTACCTTTACTTAATTATTATACTGGTTTTGTCACCTTTCACAGTTACTAGTCGTGTTTCTAGAGCCTATGTTCAGACCTTGATTTATTTAGCTTGTAAGTTATTTGAGGTATCTAATTACACTGGTAAATCAAAATGCTCTCTTATAATGGAAAAATGTAGATACCGTGCGTTCTAAGGCAGCTCTCTAAAAACTCTTTGCTGTAATGAATTACACGTTTTCTATCATCTTAGGCGGTACCTGAACCCGCCAGGGTTGCGGGTTCCAGGCGGCGGCTGAACCCAGGCGGCGGCTGAATTAGCGACACGCGGGGTTGCGATAGTCGTTGAGAGGATCCGGCAGTTGGGACTCGTGGTGGCCCTGCACAAGTCCGAGGCCATGTGTTTTCATGGTCCTCGGAATGCGCCACCGTCGGGTTCCCAAATAACGGTAGGAGGGGTTTGCATCGGAGTCGAGTCGACGATGAAGTACCTGGGACTCGTCCTCGACAGCCGGTGGAACTTCGTGGAGCATTTCCGACGTTTGGCTCCCAGACTGGAGCGGGCTGGGGCTGCCTTGAAGCGGCTCCTGCCCAATCTAGGTGGTCCAAACGCCTCCTGCCGGAGGCTTTACGCGGGGGTCGTGCGGTCCATGGCCCTTTACGGGGCACCGGTGTGGGCGCGTTCCCTGAGGCTGCGGCCAGTCCGCCGGTTGAACGCGTCCCAGAGGGTCATGGCCATTCGGCTAGTCCGGGGTTACCGCACGGTCTCCGGTGAGGCGGCGAGCCTCCTTGCCGGATTGCCGCCGTGGGATCTGGAGGCGAAAGTCCTCGCGCACGTGTGGGAGTGGCGCGAGGAGGCGGAACGCCGGGGCGTAACTCCGCTGCCGCGAGAAATCACGGTACAGCGGACAGAGCTCCGGCGGGATCTCATGGCGACATGGAGAGTGCGACTGTCGCAGCCCAGCGCTGGGCACGCCACAATTGCGGCGATAAGTCCCCTCTTTGAGGAGTGGTTAGAGAGGCGCCACGGCGTCCTCACCTTCCGCCTGACGCAGGTCCTCACCGGACACGGTTGTTTCGGGAGGTTCCTGTTTCGCATAAGGCGGGAGGAAACGCCCGGGTGTCACCATTGTGTGGATCGCCCAGAGGACACGGTGGAGCATACAGTGGAGGTCTGCCCGGCTTGGGCAGAGCACCGCCGTGTTCTCACGGAGGCGATCGGCGGCGGCGATCTCTCGCGTCCGAGCTTGGTCCAGGCCATGGTGCGGAGCGAGAGTGCATGGGAGGCCGTCACCTCCTTCTGCGAAGCGGTAATGCTCGCAAAGGAGGAGGCGGAACGCGTGAGGGAGAGGCAACCTCACGCCCTCAGTCGCCGCAGGAGACGCCCTGGGCGGCGGGAATCGATAGCCGATTCCCGGCCACCGTAGGCGCGGGCTTGCGGACGGTGAGTAGTGGGTAGCTCGCCGTCCGGTGAGGACCAGGCCCGGGTCGACGGCGCGTTGTGTTCCACGCGCGCCTCAAAGAGATGTCAGCAAGAGATGGGGTCCAATAGGGCCGATGCCGCTGGGGTCGCGGGTTGTTTGAAAAAGATACCGTGGCCCTGACATAGGCAACTGAAGGAACACGGGTGGGTTTTAGTCAGTAAAAGTCTGACACGCCCTTCCGCTCCACCCAGAGCGGGAGAAGTTATTTGATGATTTCCCATCCACAAAAAAAAAAAAAAAAAGGGTTGCGGGTTGTTCGAAAGAGTTACCGTGGCCCTGGCACAGGCAACTGAAGGAACACGGGTGGGTTTTAGTCAGTAGAACTCTGACACGCCCTCCCGCTCCACCCAGAGCGGGAGAAGTTATTTGATGATTTCCCATCCACAAAAAAAAAAAAAAAAAAGGGTTGCGGGTTGTTCGAAAGAGTTACCGTGGCCCTGGCACAGGCAACTGAAGGAACACGGGTGGGTTTTAGTCAGTAGAACTCTGACACGCCCTCCCGCTCCACCCAGAGCGGGAGAAGTTATTTGATGATTTCCCATCCACAAAAAAAAAAAAAAAAAGGGTTGCGCGTTGTTCGAAAGAGTTACCGTGGCCCTGGCACAGGCAACTGAAGGAACACGGGTGGGTTTTAGTCAGTAGAACTCTGACACGCCCTCCCGCTCCACCCAGAGCGGGAGAAGTTATTTGATGATTTCCCATCCACAAAAAAAAAAAAAAAAGGGTTGCGGGTTGTTCGAAAGAGTTACCGTGGCCCTGGCACAGGCAACTGAAGGAACACGGGTGGGTTTTAGTCAGTAGAACTCTGACACGCCCTCCCGCTCCACCCAGAGCGGGAGAAGTTATTTGATGATTTCCCATCCACAAAAAAAAAAAAAAAAAGGGTTGCGGGTTGTTCGAAAGAGTTACCGTGGCCCTGGCACAGGCAACTGAAGGAACACGGGTGGGTTTTAGTCAGTAGAAGTCTGACACGCCCTCCCGCTCCACCCAGAGCGGGAGAAGTTATTTGATGATTTCCCATCCACAAAAAAAAAGGCGCTACCTGAAAGTTATATTCTGAATATCCTAATACAAGTAGGCGAATACTTCTCTTAACTTTATTGATTTCCTTTTGCGTTTTATTTTCAGTTTTTCTTTAATTGTCTGAATTTACCCGCTTATCGCTTTCACAGCGACCTCGCTTCACCTCGACCGCCCTAGGCGAGAACAAATACAGTGTTGTGTCGGCCCCTCCTTTTGTTATTGTAACTTTTATGTATGGAGGCGCTCTGTTATTACAAACCAACGTATTTTTATAAAGGATTTTATGAGTACACAATACACGACATGTTTACATTTATGTTATTCACGGCTTTAGGCTTTAGTCATGGTTAAAGGGTTTAAAAATTTTGATCCTAGAAATTGTACAATACAAGTACGATAAGTTAATATTATTATCAGTCAACACACTCCAAGATAATATGGAGGAGCTTGTGGCTAAGTAATAACAGCCACACGGGTTGATCCATCAGGTTAAGCTACTCTTGCCGAGGTTGGTCTGTGGATGGGTGACCATCTTTTCATACCCAGACTCCTCCGTGCCTCGGAAAGTACGTTAAGCCGTTGGTCCCGGCTGTCATTCGTGGATCTTTGACAGTCTTACCAAGGGGTATCGTATTACCCAGTAACTGGGTTGTGGAGGTCAGATAGGCAGTCGCTCCATGTAAAATACTGGTATTCAGCTGCATGGGGTTAGACTGGAAGCCGACCCCAATATAGTTGGGAAAAGGCTAGGCAGATTGATTGACACTCCAAGATAATATGGCTTAGAATAAAGAACTTAAGTGAGGCAACAAACAGCCCAGAGCTGAGCTGAGCTGTTCAGATCACTACGAGATACTGCGGGCCTATTACGAACTTTTAAAAATCCAGGCAAGTTCCAGGCAATTAATTTCACTGGCTGGGTTAATTTCGTATTATGCCATTCCTAATTCTGACCGACATCACGCTGGGTAGTTTGTCAATGGCTGGCTTTTAATTCTCTGCTGTAACATTCAAAAACACAATTAAATATTTATCGGTAAGTTACGGTTTTATTTTAATCAAGAATTTTGTAAAAAAAAAAATCTTGTAAAAAAAATAGGTTCGTGAAAATATGAACACAATGTATTTTGTGTTAAATCATAATTTTCTGTGTTTGTAAATTGTAATGCGTTAAGTTTCCGAACGTACTCCACATGATGTTCAGCAGGGAATTTGATTGACAACTTCATGGACCCTCTCATAAGATGGTCTAATAAGTTCCTTCGCAAGTTTAGGAGTATAAACAAAAATATGTTTAAGAATGGATATGGTGGAAGACTTATGGTGGATGAATATGGTGGTGAGGTATTTTTGAGTATTTTTATTAAATATTCAGTTTTACACATGATAATAATATGTATGAATAGGCAGTTTATTATAGTTCAATGGATGAGAGTCTTCGCCCTCGTCAGCGCCTAACTAATGTTCAGTTGGAAACATTGTGGGAGTTTTACAATTTTACCGTTGTTTCGGTATTTTGATCAGAAGTGCCACTTTCCAGAGCTTTCAGAAACTTAAACGGTACATATTCGTCACACATGATATTTTCTTAAGTTAACTGGATAATGCTCAAATAATTTCGACAAGTAAATCCAAAACCATTCAATAAATTCTCCAGGGTAAATAAGATGGACTGTGAGGTTAGTTTTTTACAGTTTTAATATGAAAATAAATGTCAAATGATGGTTCGTAGTACGGTATTGCCAGGCAATATTCAAGCAGAAGTCGGCCAGGGTGTCACGTGACCGCTGACTGGCTTGTTTGACGAGTTCATAGTACGAAAGTGCAAGGCAGTTCTGTTTACACCGTAAACTACGGCGTAAACAGAACTGCCTGGAAATAAGAGTTCATAATAGGGCCCCATATCGAAAAAAATATTTTTAAGTCATGACATACCACGACACGAATTATAGAACAAAGTTTATACTGGGATGACGGCTGAAAGAGATGACGTACAGAAGAAAACTTGAAAAATAACTTTAAATTCGGAAGTCGGTATCTTTGGTTTTGTATTTTCGTATTTTCTCACCGACTGCGGAAATTAAAGTTATTTTTCACTTTGTAGTTTTATTTTTTTTTATTTTTCACGTTTTAGTTGTGTTTCCACAAAATTAGAATACCATTTCCTGCAAAAGAAATTAGAACACCATCCACATAACTCAGCTTGTTATAAGTGTGGGGTGATCATGAGTGTAATATACCGATATTCATGCTCAGAGTTACTAACTGTAATCACAAAGTTGGAAAGCACTCCACCTCATCGGTTGCTAGTCTAAACTACTTCACATGATTATAAGTGACGTTGATCTGCTTCCCGGAAAATTTAACGACACAAGAACCCTGAACCCGATCATAAAATAATTCATAATAATACTTAAGGAGTGATGTCATCCTCATTAATAATATCCATGACGTAGCAGAATGTAATATTACTTAAACAATCTTCTCAACATGGCCGTATGCTAACAATGGTTTATAGTTACAAGGAATTTTCTATTCACAGAGTAGAAGTAAGTACCTACTTGCCAACTACTAAGCCCTTTTGCTTTCGTTGACTTGAAATGCTTGCGTGGTATGACTAGCATTGTTTGTATTTCTATTCTAGAATTAAATGGAGAAATTATTAAATAAAGTGTTAAAAAAAGTTACTCACGAACAGATATATATTATAGGGTGAAGTGACCGATACTTAAACACATGTCATGATAAAAAACAACTTTTAGTATGGGACCAAACCTGAAATAGCGGAAAAAAAATCAGCTGCTCCCTACATTTTGACGAGTTGTGCGAACATAAATTGATTAATAAATTAGATTTGAACCCTGTAATCTCCTTTAGCAGAAAACGTGTCCCTCACCCTACAATCTATAAACTTAAAGGCCAGCTATTACAGAGGTGCGACGGTGTACGTGACCAGGCGTTTTTCATGACTCCAACCTTTAATTTAACGTACACATTGAGCAAATAGTGGCCAAAGCTTCGAAGTCTCTTGGTTTTGTCATGAGACTCGCGGGGTGTTTCAAGAAGGCCAAAACCCTTAAGATTCTTTATTGCTCTTTTGTGAGAAGTCATCTTGAATATGCGTCACAAATTTGGAACCCGTTTTATGGTAAATACATCGATCGTATTGAGAATATACAAAAAAGATTTGTTCGTTTTCTGTGTTTCCGGCTACGTGTACCATACCATTCTTATGATTACATAAATCTTTGCAAGATATTTCACCACTAATAAATCGTCGTCAACTAGCAGATTGCACTTTCCTATTAAAAGTTATATCGAACGAGATTGATTGTCCTGATCTTCTGCAGAAACTGCGTTTCGATGTCCCCCAGAGATCAGTTAGATTTAATCCGCCTATCTCCATTCCTTTTTCCTCTTCTAACTACAGGCAAAACTCATACATAGTGCGAGCGAGTAAAAATTTCAATATTCTTTGTAAAGAGTTCTCATTTGACCCATTTACGACCAAAGCCTATTCCGCACGCAGTCGGCTGAACGCTGACTTCTTTAAAAGTGTATAGTGCTTATTGTGTGTTATTTATATGTATATTCTCTTCTATCGTGCTTGTTAGTGATCCTAAGATTACTTTTTCTGTTCCTACCCGTGAGAACCTTTAATTGGCTTTTTGTTTTATATACAATTGTTATCCATCTGTCATAGCTGTTGGTTCTCCTATCAATAAATAAATAAATGTATGAAGTTTTTTTTTTCACGAACTCAGGTTTGGTCCCATAGTAAAAGTTGTTTGTTATCATGAGTACAGTCATGTGTTTAAGTATCGGTCACCCTATATACAGCCACCAGAATTGCTTAGAGATATGCACACATTAGATATGATATGTATATGTATGTATATAATCCTGTATTTTATAGTTATTTTCGTGTTGTCTATCCTTTATATTGCACCTGCCATGTTTTATTTGCATCACCCTAAGATTGACTGGTAGAAAATGCCTCAGGCATTAAGTCCGCCTTTGTACGGTATTTGTTTTTTTTTACTTGTGCATAAAGGTTTAATAAATAAATAAATATGAGTTTTTATAAAACTGACTGTGATGTGTTCACGGGCGAATGGAGGAAGAGTTTGTCAAAATGTCTGAAGCATTGAGAGATGACGTTCATGCGTCATAAAAAAAGTGTGCCTGTATTTTATAGTCTAAACATCATTTCACTAATGTAATTGGCCTTTGGACGTATTATGACAAAATAAAACCAATAAATAATTCGATACACTAAAAAAGAAATATTTCAATTCTCGAAGTTTTGTATGGAAAATCCTATAAATTGACCGCTGAAACTTTCAATTCACCGAAAGAAACACATTTCAACATTACGCATTCATTAAAATCTTGAACTCTTTGAAAATTAACAACGTTGTATATTTTACCAAACTTCCCTAATCATTGAAACTATTCCAATTAGCCGAAGAAATATCTAAATAGAAAAGCGAAATTACTTTGAATTCCTAACGATCTACATCCAAATAGGAAAAACGTTCCTGCCAGGGATTTGAAATCTCACTCACCGGAAAATTAAAAAACTTTCAATCCACTTTGGCAAACTTCACTGCTGAGATCCACAGGGTAGTTCCATCCTTCAAAATGTATAACGTTTAAAATTGCCGCTATTTGTTCGGGATTTACGTTGCATTACTATTTAAACTTGATGCAACTGGATTCGTGGGTTTAATTAGTCCAGGCTTAATTACCTTTTTGTGCGGACCGAGGCAGCTTCTGTATACGCGAAGCTTTGTAAATATAGAGAAGTAATTGAACGTGCTGTATATTTATTTAAAAACTTCTTTTAAAAAAGTTAATAGGTACTACAAAGAGAAATAAATAAATTATCAATTTTGTTTAAAACTTTTGTGTAATTATCTATATAAGTATGTATTTACAAAAAAAGTAGTGAATGTAGTATATCAGTTATCTGGTTTCCATAGTACAAGCTCTGCTTAGTTTGGGATCAGATGACTGTGTGTGAATAATGTCCCAGGTTATTATATTATGTAGGTACCTACCCAAAATTTTCGACTACTTATTTTTTTTTAACAGTTAACCCCCATGTTAAGAAACCAAAACTCGGATGCTATAAGTATAAATTGGTGGTTTTGTTTCATTAAACCTTCTTATGGATCTTGAATATTTTAAAGCCGAATCAAATATTTCATAGAACTTACCAAAGTTACTTATAGAACTTACTAACTTACCAAACCACCTAACACCTCTTTTCTGACGTTTCATAAGTGCCCATGTAGATATAACACATTTTAATTTTGATTTAAAATAAACCTCAAAAGAACTACTATTGAGTATGCATTACTATAAATGTTTTAAAAGTCCTTTAACCGAATTCGCTCTAAAGATTAAAAAAAAAACCAGTCAAGAGCGTGTCGGACCACACACAATGAAGGGTTCCGTATTTGGGATGAATTTATCCCAAGAAAAACTTAACATTGTAGTTGAAAAACATGTTCTCCCATACATTCCAACTAGAAATGGACATAGTTAAACGAAAAGAATCCAACCTACATTACAACTAATGTGGGTTGGAAACTTTTTGTTTAACTATGGACAAATATAAGTTTTTACGCACAATATTGAGAGATTTACCATATTGTTTTAAGACCATCGACTTCTTATAGGTTTTCCTGTAAACTATAGGTGTTGAACGATTTTCTATATTTTTTCAAAATTTTAGGCTCTTTCGGAGATAAAGGGGGAATGGTCAATTTTCGTCTATTTTCTTAAATAACTTTAAAATGGTTTATTTTAAAATTATAAAAAAAAATACATTTGGGAGTTACAGTAAGCCCTTTCATTTGATATGTCACACGGTACAGTCAGCAAAACTTTTTTTTTTTATTTGCCCCCAAAATTGACCCCCATATTCAAAGTTTATTTATATACGTTACACGTCCGTGTTTCGGTCACAGAAATACATAATATGTGTACCAAATTTTAACTTAATCGGTCCATTAGTTTCGGAGCAAATTGGCTGTGACAGACGGACAGACAGACAGACACACGAGTGATCCTATAAGGGTTCCGTTTTTCCTTTTGAGGTACGGAACCCTAAAAAATAAACTCAATACTCGCAGTACTCAAAGAATAATAAAGCCTTCATTCGCGTCTATACCGCGGTTCGTTTCACAATAGACAACATGGCTGAAAAGCCTCATATTTATAAACTGCAGCTATTAAACGTTGATGAACATTCATGTCGTGACGTAAGCTCCGTATATTTCCGTCTACGCCTCGTTACTTCAAACCGACCATCCGTTGGTAGCGAAGTGGGTCAAAGTCCTGGTGCTTTTTCATTACAAAGTCATTATGAGTTACAGTAAAAATAAAATTGTTTTAGGAAGTTGATGACTGAGTTAGTTTATTCATGTTTGCGGTCAAAAGAGTTCTGATGGATATATTTTTTTTTGGTTAGAAAAGTTTTTTACAAATTTAAGTTAAGTATTTTCTTTTTCAGGACTTTTATGAGTTTCAGTTTTGACAAACACTCAAACTCACTCGTCAAATGCTTTGTATGAATTTGTGTCTAAAGTTATCGATCAATCGATTAAGCTTATCACATTTCGCTACATGCTGGACTTAACTTCTTTTCAAGTTTCGTCACAGCCCCTATTTCCAATCTTCCTCATCCAGTCTGTCCTTATCGCTTTCTGCAGCTTCTTGTTCTCTCTTTCCTTCCATATTGTCTATTTCTATTGCTGAGGAGCTCGTGGCTAAGTAATCACAGCCGCACGGTTCGATCCATCAGGTTAAGCTACTCTTGCTGTGGTTGGTCCGTAGATGAGTGACCATCTTTACATACCGAGACGCCTTCGTGCCTCGGAAAGCACGTTAAGCCGTTGGTCCCGGCTATCATTCGTGGATCTTTGACAGTCATTATGGGTCGCCCGAAGCCTGATAGTCTGATAACCAGCCTTACCCAGGGGTATCATATTTCCCAGTAACTGGATTGTGGAGGTCAGATAGTATTCAACTGCATCCGGTTAGACTGGAAGCCGACCCCAACATAGTTGGGAAAAGGCTAGGCAGATGGATTGTCTATTTCCATTGCTCATCTACCTAAGTTTGTCAACTGTTATATGTATAGTTTACAACAAATACTCTAAAAACTATTATTATCGAAACAACCATTTCTACACAGCAAGGTTTAACCGTTCCCAGAACGGAAGAGATCAGCCACGTACCTAATAATGATCCAATAAATATCTCGGTTTTCTATCGCTAATGTTCTTCCCCCAAGGATTAGGAGCTCGAAGCTATATCAACAGGAGATTAATTCCGTATTAATGTCCGTAATACCATTATGGGATTCGAGTGGTGTTCATGTATTAATATTTGATGTTGCTTGAGTTTCTTTTTGCCCTTTTGCGGATTAGTGTTAATAAGTTATAATAGTAATTTAAGACTAAGATTACCTACGTTTTATATCGAAATAAAAATAATGTACGCTATAAATATATTAATCAATACAAATAGAACTAACTAGTTCTAAGACGAAACTATGTTCTAAGACGAAAAAGAACCCCCGAACTAAATTCGCTCATTTTGATAATACAAATTCCTCAGTTGTTCTTATCGAACTCTGAAAATTTCAGAGTTCGATAAGAACAACTGAGGAATTTAATAAGAATAATTTAATATTAATTTAATATTAAATTTAATATTTAAAAAGATCATTTAATGATCTTTGCACAAACCTTTAAAGTGTCTAAAGACAACTTTGTACATGTTTTAGCTCCCTGATATAATTTAATATTTATGACCAGAGTTACATAACAAAACATAATATCATTTTCGCACTGCTACAGCATAAAGAATTTGTATTTTATGTGAAAAATTTAACGAAAAACATCTCACCGGGACGTCAAGCGCATTGGCGAACTAATGTCACTGAATATAAATAATGATTGTCAAACTAAGTTTATTCTCACGTCAGGTTGACATAAAAACAAATATTTATTATTTTCTGCTTCAAAAAGTCTAAAGGTGACTAAAAATTAGAATAGTAATTCTATATTCATGAAGCGAGAGTAACCAAATAACTTTTTTTGATGAGAAAACTTCGGAATGATAGAAAAGAAAGAAAGACAAATATACATGAATGGAATCTGTTTGCTCAAGAAATGGTAACATTTCTTTGTGGGACACCTAAGAGGATGAACTTTGGTAGTTTTGAATGAGGATAAACTTTCAGAAAGTAGTCCTCGCCTTATCGGCGGTTGTTCCAATTTATAGGGACCTAATGGAATCCCACGGAGTAGGCTTACTTAAGCTAAGACATATGAAACTTATATGGTGACATAATAAATTTGAGAAGTGCCATACCTAGTGCTATATTGTCACAATGTTTGGTCAATAGAACAGTGCAAAACTAATAATTAAACTCAACTCATTGCTCCAAATTTTAAAATCAATGACTTATAATATCATCACCAAAACAAAAATAAAATTCTTTATCAGTTGATTTAGATAACCTAAAACCAAATCGTTCTACGAAAAGCTCCAAACAATTCTAGAACAGAAACTAAACACAAAATAACGCAAAGGTAAAACCGAATGAGATAACTGGGCACCGCATTACCCACAATTTATTGCTAATCGCTAAACCCAAACATAATTCGCTCGATCCGAATCGAAACCGACCACCGATGGGTTTAAGTGACCACGCATTAATATAGAACATCGCGAGTTATTAGACCGAAATTAATTGCATCTGACTAATTATTCGTACGCTGATTTTGATTGGACGTGTGCCGCTAATCTGTGGGCGTAGGTAAACATAGTGAGAGGTGTCAAACATGTAGTCATTTCAAAATAACGGTAACGGTACTTTGATATATTGACGTTTGAAAAGCGGCCAACGTCTTTTATGTTGCTTTAAGGTTTCGAGAATGGAATCTCGATGGCGAAGACACAGATTTGTAAGCTAGCGTTTTGGGTAAGGTTTCTTCTAAACTGACGATACATTCCAATGGGCTCAATTTTTTAATGAAATCATTAAAAAAACGTATTTGGTAGGTTTCTATTGTTTCAATAAAGTACAATGGCTTTCAATGCAATTGAATTCATTCTATCAACCTACATACTCAAATGCTGCGGGTGTTGCTTGTTTGTTTATTTACCTTAATTAAATAGGTACAGTCACAAATGAAAAACATAGAAGAATAATATGATTAACATGTTGCGTCCCCCAGAACCTTCCCTGGCTTCAGCTAATATTGTCATTAAGGGCAGAATTGTTCCAGAGACTGAACCCTGTGTCATAATATTATGTGACTCATGTCCGAGTCATGTGGAAGTAGCGTGTATTTCAGGCTATAACAAAAAACGGGCCCGAAGAACCACCTCGCTATTGTGAGGTCCCAAATAGCAGCTGACAATAAATGAAAATTGCTGTGAAGTTCTTACGTAAAAACTTTGTGAAGAAAGGGATTGTCATGGGGGCCCATGTTGTTCGAATAGTTGGGACGTGTTTTCTGACTTGGTATGTTTGTTATGACAGTCTTTTTACGTTGAATTGGTTGCTTAAGGAAAAACACAGTATATGGTACTGAAGCCTATAATGTGTGGCGCGAGTTTAAGGAAATGGAAGGGAATGGATAAATTGTGTGTGCTTTTATGTGTTAAATTGTTATCTTGTCTGTAATGTTATCTTGTCGAGCCCGGTTTTGTTTGTGAAGTCTTACAATTTTTCTTAAGATAGCACATTTTTAACAGCTCCATTGTTTAGAGAAACCCATACATGCATCCCAAACCCAAGCATTAACTTAAATGTTAGCCAATAAAACATAGGTACTGTCATCTACACGAAACCATTCCCATGAACTATTTTACACATACCAAAATTTTTATTATGTGACGTTCCACCCAGTTCGTCGACATTTCACACCGAGTCGAAACACGTCAAATTCCCACAATCGAGCGCATACAACGCGACTTGGCAACTTGTTATCCTGAAGCAATTAAATCGAGTTGCCATTCGAGTCACGTTCAGAATTAATGTCCGAGAACGTATCGGTTCGCGCTTCGTGTTTAGACGGTACCTGAGACGTTTAATGTATTGGATTAGTCGTGATGTGTGTGCCGGTGCTTAGTAGTTTAGAGTTTCTGTTTTATCTAGTTAGAAGTAATCTTCTAATTTCGCTAGCGAGAGGCAAGTGTGCTGCATTGATAATTTCGAATGGAATTGAAGAGATTGGTTTGTTTTCTAATTCTGTTTTAGTATTCAGGATGATTAAGGCGTTTAGTTTGGAATGACGATTCAGCAGCTTTTGCCGCTACTAAAAGAAGAATACCTTTTAGATTATTTATGAATATTTACTGCCGGTCTTTTATTTACTTATCTTCTAGGTCAATTAAAAATATAGCCATTATCTCTCTCACTATCAGACTACTTATTATCATCAAATCAAATTCATATAGCGAACATATTATAGTTTCAATTGTTGATTACTCTCTTTCAACATTTTTCTTAGCTCGTATGTTTGATATTAGTGAGCAGGAATAAAATTGTATTATGAACTTACTGTCTGCTGTCTATTAGCAGAACTAAGTATATTTGGCTCACATAGGTTACTTAATGATCCATTTATCTGTTTCCTGCACAATGAGTGCAGGATTTCAAACGTATTTCCTTTGTTCAGGCGCTTTTATTCTACTTTCTTAGAAGAACTCGCACACCTTTATTTAGTTTCTAAAACTTATAAGAAAATATAAAATAAATTTTTATCATGAGTGAAATGTAACACGTGTATTTTCTCAAGAAATATATTTACATGATATACATACATAACATTTATATTGCCAACAAACGTTAATCTCTCTGTAAAGCCAAGGGATTATGGCAGCACTCCCTAAGGACCTTTTTAGAATTTATATCTCCTTGAGTATGGTTTTCAAATATTTTTTTTGTTGGTATGTTGGCGTGTGCTAGCTGAGTTATGGCAAATAATTTAATTTAATTGAATGTACCTACTTACTTAAATTATTTTGCATGCTATTGTATACAATCAAATTTTTTAACTGAACAGACAGCTGTGCTTCTGGGGATTTCTCTACGCCACATCTACTTGCCCGCTAAAGCACTAGCAAGTGTTGAAGAGCAGGCGTTTTGGGGGACTGTCTTTATGTATTTTTGACGTTCTACAAGTGCCGATTCTCAGCCTAGTTTGAATAAATGTCTTTTGATTTTTATTTAAACACGTGGAGGTTATAACAGTATAAAATATGATGTTGTCATTAAATATTAAGATTATTAAACGAGTATTGGATTACATCCTGACATAAATAACTAAATTGAACTATCAAAACACATTCCTAAATGAACATAGTTTATTGTAAGCCAAATGTCAGAGCGGGCCATATATCGGGTGATTGCGATTCGTATTGTGTTGTTTCATTGTCATTTGAAATCACACTCAAAACTGTACATTGTTATTTCATAGAATTTGCTGCAATTCATTGCAGTCGAATTAGTCGGTGCAATTATTTAGAGTGATTAATTTTTAACTCCTGTGATTGACTCGTGCGTTTAGCAGATTAGTTGCCCATAATGCCTGAAATGGTTATTTTGGGATTTTTGACAATTAAGCAGCACATAGTAACTCAAGACAGGTCGACCAGGTAAAAGGACAACAGTTTGAACAAATTCACACACAACATCTAGTTTAACATCTAGTAGAGTTTAAAAGAGATTAGTCATCCAGGCATCAGCAAAGACATTCTCGATATTCTACACTGTCATAAATGAATAAAACAAATCAGTAAATGCAACTTAACCTAAATATATTCCATGTAACATGTTTAATTACATTCACACCCCGTTTCAGTTCCAAACACCTTCAAACATATTCACACCTAAGAAGATTCCTACAGAATCCCTCGACTAAATTAACAGGACGTTAAACGCATTAACCGCTACCCGATTTAACAGGCGTAAATTTGAAATATTCATGCGTTCAAATTAATGGCCGCACCTATAAATTAGCGCCAATACAACCACTATCACCTGGGCTACATATTAAAGGGACTTTAAAATCCTCTCGCAAAATTCTCCGCATAAACGCAAACGACATATTTCGGTCCCTTTTTAGGGAACCGTAGCTCATGCGGATTGGAGACATTAAATTTGAGAATGTAGTTGAAGGGGTACAGAAAGTCAAGTAATTAGGAGTCGAAAATTATGTTTTAAGTTTGTTGATAGTAATGAGAATTTATAAGGTTTGTTAGAATCTAAGGGATCGTTATAATTTTGCACCTGGTTTTGGTAGTGGAAGCGGCTACTATCTGAGGGGCCTGTGGCTAATTAGTAACAGCTGCACGGGTCGATCGATTAGGTTAAGCTACGCTTGCCGCAGTTGGTCCGAGGATGGGTAACCATCTTCAGATACCAAGACCCCTCCGTGCCTCGGAATGCACGTTAAGCCATTGGTCCCGGCTGTCTTACCAAATGGTATCGTATTACCCAGTAACAAGTTTGTGAAGGTCAAATAGGTAGTCGCTCCATGTAAAATACTGGTATTCAGCTGCATATGGTTAGATTGGAAGCCGACCCCAACGTAGTTGGGAAAAGGCTAGGCAGCTGATGAAGCGGCTACTCCCTATTGTGTTCATGAAGCTGTGTGATATGATATTCATTCTTTCCAACCCAAGAAATCATGGGCGTAATTTTAAATGTCCAGGTTCCTAGTTCTGTAGAATCTAAGTCCTTAAACAAAGCAATTTCATCAACCGGCACAAAGTTGATCAACGGCCCCTCGCCCACGTATCCACACGCATCTACGGAGTCAAAACTAAAACGGGGTGCTTTAAACCAAATGGCGTACGTTTATGTGGCACACATTGTTCTACGCCTCTCACGTCATTAACTAGGGATTCATTTGCTTTTAACACTTCTACCACTTTGTTTTTTTGTCCTTCAGTGAGCATTTAACATTCTTAAGAATATGGAATTTAGCTTAAGTGACGTCACCTTTAAAATTATGCGTAATTGTTCATGAAAGTGTAAACTGATCCTTTTGATAGTCAAATTAAGCGGTGTACTCAAATCAGTGTTTCATACTACATAAATATAATATAACAAAGCATCACGCCTGTTTTCCTTTTAGATTTTAGCCTTTGCCCGTGGCTTCGCTCGCGTTAATTTAGAATAGCTTTATTAATATAATTCAATCATGATTCCAAAGACACGTGGCGCCATCTAATATATTATCATAATAATAATAATAAGAGGTACCGTATTACAAGTATGTGCCCGACCCAGTTCTCGAAATTGACCGTGTCACGTTGTACTGGGATCGGTCTATCATTACTGTCAGGACTATTGTCGCCAATAAGCCTGATATAGTGGTGATAGATCGATTAGTGCGCCGCGCAATGATTGTCAATTTTACCATACCACGTGAAAGCTGAGAAAGAGAAGCAAATGAAGTATCTCGACTTAGCACACGAGGTTGTTGACATGTGGAATGTGAGCTAGGCTGTCATTGAGCCGATTGTAGTAACGGCCAATGGCCTGATCAACATCTCTTGAGGCTCTCGTTAGGCGGTTGGATCAAGAGCCAGATTCAGAAGGCAGTACTTCTCGATACGGCTCGCATTGTGAGGAGGTTCCTGTCTCTGCAGCCCTAACCATCGGTAGCTGGGACCTTGCTCCCGCTACTGGCGGATCACCATTTTTTATATTTTTAAATGCTTTTTTAAAATGTTTTTTTTTTTTTAATAAAAATATTAAAAAATGTATTTAATAAGTTTAGAAAATAAATAAAGGAAATAATAATATTAACCTGGGATATTTCACACAAGGTCATCTGATCCCAAACTAAGCACAGCTTGTACTACGGAAACCAGATAACTGATATACTACATACACTACTTTTTTTTTTTGTACATACATACTTAAGAAGAAGAACGTTATTGTTGTTTTCCTCGGGAACAGTACTTATTTTCGGGATGAAAGGTACTCTATGTCCGTATCTGTACACCTGACAACGTATATGCAAAATTTCAGGATGAACGGTACTGTGTTTTAGGCGTAAACAAACAAACAAACTTTCGCATTTATAATATAAAAAGTTAGGATGTTAGGATAATACTTATATACATATTATGTTTAAAATTTGTTCTGCGAATACACAGAAACCTAAAACATAATTATAACAAAATAACTTTGGCAATGATTACAATCGAAGTAAAGAATCTGCGGGTGCATTTGTAAAATCTAATCTTCTCACATACCTAAATTTAGTCTTCGCTATAAATATAGTTCTATATTCTCTTGTAAGATTTGAGGAGCTCGTGGCTAAGTAATAACAGCCGTACAGGTCGATCCATCAGGTCAAGCTACGCTTGGCGGGAATGGTCCGTAGATGGGTGACCATCTTTACATACCGAGACTCCTTCGTGCCTCGGAAAGCATGTTAAGCCGTTGATCCCAGCTGTCATTCGTGGATCTTTGACAGTCGTTACGGGTCGTCAGAAGACCGAAAGTAAAGAAAAGAAAGAAAGAAAAACAGTTTATTCGCGTGAAAATGACGCACACAAACTATACAAAAAAAAGCGAAACACAAAATAATAAAACATAACAAACCACACAAAACAAAAAACATAAGTACACACAATAAAGTTTTTGGAAATGTGCGTCACTACCCCGCGAAACGGCTACACGCTCAGCATAATGCCGCGACCCGTGCACGAAGGCACGAATCCACGGCGCTGGTTTTCAGCGTAAGCCGTCTGACAACCAGTCTTACCAAGGAGTATCAATAACTGAGTTGTGGAGGTCAGATAGGCAGTCGCTCCATGTAAAATACTGGTATTCAGTTGAATCCGGTTAGACTGGATGCCGACCCCAACATAGTTGGGAAAAGGCTTGGCAGGTTGATTGATTGATTCTCTTGTAAGATTTTATTTCAAGGGTTTTCAATTTGAGTATCGATGATTTTGCATATATTTGAACCTAGCTAAAGTGTGAAGTGTCATTAAAATGCATAACCCGGGAGTGCTGCGGCACCTGGAGCTTTGCGTGCCAGACCGGTACGTGTGGAGGCGGCGACGCCCGCCCCTGCTTGCTGTGCCTGCAGCCAGAACCAATCTACTGGCGAGAACTCCTCTCACTAGAGCCATACGTGTGGTGAACGAGGTTCACGAGAGGGTTGATGTGTTATGGTGCAACTTGAGTGAATTCGCAAAAGTTACGTAGTATATAATTTATGTTATTTAGATTTAGGTTAAGATTTAGGATATAGTATGTAATTTTATAGGATGTAGATTAAGGAGTTAGCATGTAAGGCCACTCTATCGCATTGGATCGCAGATCTGTAATGGTAGTTGTAGGTAAGATTTACGTAAATAAATAAAAAATAAATAAATAAAATGTAGATTTATTTAAAATAAAAAGGATTCTAACACGTTTAAACTATAATTTTATTATTCTGTTGCTTTGCGCTTCTTATGATGCTCGGTCGAATAAAATAATCCAAGTTAGGTTTTTATCTTTCGTACTCAGAATATTGTATTAAAATGTTAGGTCTCTGAGGGTTTCAAAATAAATAAATTAGATTCTTAGCATCTAGTCAGAGTAACAAACCAACTTTCTTTTGAAACTCAAAAGTTGTTGAAAGACAAACAATCAGCTCCTTCCAAGAATACTGAATATATTGTAATAACTATGACATTTAAACTCTGATCAGACCAGTCCAGTAACATGTTCAGTGATTAAGAAACCAATATCTCTAAACTCAATTATTAGCAAAATTTTTAAATACTGATTTTGTCTTTCTCCAATCCAAATGTTTACGGACAGTACGGAACCCAGAATTAGTCGCGGCCATCTTTTTTTTGGACATCTTTGACTAAAAATGATAATTATTGATGCTTGATAATTGTGTAGGATTTTTTGGTGTTCGCCAGTCACTCAAAACTCAAAACTGAATCATGACCTCAACTATTAACAGCTTAACTAAAACCAGTCTTCTCACCGTCAAATTAAATCATGAAACAGATTACTTCACTGTGCCCAGTAATTGGGTGCACGCTCCTAAACTAATAGTAAGATCAAAGACCTTTAAGAAACGGTTCGGTGGACCCTAACATTGTCGGCATTGTTGTGATTATATAAAGGTAGCTAGGTACGGTACTGCGCTGTCTTGATTATTTGAGATATTTGAAGGACTGTTTTTGATTTAATTATTTCTTTGATCGTTAGCCGGAGGGTACTGTCTTGTTTTCTACTACAAAGGATCTATTTATGTTTTTCTGCGTGAATGGTCAGATCTAAATCAAATTAGTTAGTGCCGAATTGTAGACGACTCCAGTGTCGTGTGTGTGTCTTTAAATAGCTTTTGTACACTTTAAGATTTTATTCCTATCTGTGGAGAGTGGGTGTTACTACTTGTGTTAGTCGCCAAAATTTTAACCAAAATGCTAAAGGATAATTGTATTTTCGATTCAAGATTTTTTTTTTAATTTACGTTACGTTTACACGTACGGCGTCCGCTTGTTAGGTTACTTCACCTATTAGATCTTACCAGAACTTTTAGAGGTCCAATTTCTCAATAAAATGACTTATGTACTGCCGTCATAAGGAAAAAAGAGGTATCTGACATTTTTTTCGAAATAGATTTATTTACATATTCGGAATCAGCGAAAAAAGACGCATCTACCAGTATTTTTATATTGGCGTAAACTTAACGAAAACCTAATATTTTTTACTATTAAAAGACGCGTCTGTCTTTGTATCTTGTACTTTTAACAGGACAAATATTTTTCTCTCCATTTCAATATTTCTGTAAAGAAGTAAAGTAAAGAAGTATTATTTTGACTGATAAAAGAGGCCACCCACAGAAACGACTACTACTTGATATTATGTCATGCCTCGGGAAAGATATCTAGTGAGACAAATACATGTCGGAGAATTAAAAAGTTTTAGCAAATAATAAAACCGTCTTCTAAAACAAAACACTAGAAAGTGAAAAATTACTTTAATTTCGGTAGTCGGTGTCTTTGGTTTTGTATTTTAATCTTTTTTCATCGACTTTCGAAATTAAAGTCATTTTTCACTTCATAGTGTTTTGTTTTAGAAGTCGGTTTTATTTTTTGCATTTTTTTTTTATTTTTCACTTTTAGTTGTGGTACCTACCCCACAAAAATTCAAATACCACAACCTGCTATGTAAAAAACAGTGATAGGAAGTTATTAAAACATCATCCGCACAGATTAAAACATCGTCCACATAAACTAAGTGGGAAAAATACGCATTATTGAAGCTAACTCAAAAACTACCCAAGCAAAGCTATTAAAATTTATATGGGACCTAGGAAGTATACCTTTCAAACAAACAAAAGAATTTTCCAAATAGATGGATGGACCATCTTTGAGTAATTGCGTAAAAAACATACAAAAAAAAATATATAGTCGAATTGAACCTTCTCCTTTTTTAAATCGGTTAAAAAGCACCTATCATCGTCTTAGTGGAGTAATTTAATGAAGTAAATAACGTAACTGTGTTGTGTTGGTTATTTATTAACCCCGGTTTGTTTCTATCTTAAAAAAAAATTAAGCTGTCCCAAATAAAATCATGCAAAAAACAATGGCAGTTCTGATGTCGCTTACCTACTTTCAGAAGCGTTCATGTTTCAGTTACACTGTATTAAACAGTTACAGGGCTTTATTTTATATGCATCATTATACGCTTTTTATGCGTTTTTTATAGTCAGATTTAATAAAATATTTAATTATTCTTTTTTATTTCTTTGTACAGTTTAATAATGATAATTATGCTGATTAGCAGGATTTTGATGGTAGTGGTTTTATCATTAAAAGTACTAAGAGGCTTTTAGTAACTGTTTTTTTATGGTTCCGTACATCAAAAGGAAAAACGGAACCCTTATAGGATCACTCGTGTGTCTGTCTGTCTGTCTGTCCGTCTGTCACAGCCAATTTGCTCCGAATACTGGACTGATTATGTTGAAATTTGGTACACATATGTATTTCTGTAATGTAAAATAATGAATTTTGAATAAGGGGTCAATTTTAGGGGGCAAATAAGAAAGAAAAAAGGTTTGCAAACTGTACCGTGCGATATATCAAATGAAAGGGCTTACTGTGAGGGTCTCAAATATATTTTCTTTTATAATTAAAAAAAAAGTATTTTAAAGTTATTTAAGAAAAAAGGTTTGCACACTACACCGTGCGATATATCAAATGAAAGGGCTTACTGTGAGGGTCTCAAATATATTTTCTTTTATAATGAAAAAAAATGTATTTTAGAGTTATTTAAGAAAAAAAGGTTTGCACACTACACCGTGCGATATATCAAATGAAAGGGCTTACTGTGAGGGTCTCAAATATATTTTCTTCATAATTTTAAAATAAAGTATTTTAAAGTTATTTAAGAAAAAAGGTTTGCAAACTGTACCGTGCGATATATCAAATGAAAGGGCTTACTGTGAGGGTCTCAAATATATTTTCTTTTATAATTTTAAAATAAAGTATTTTAAAGTTATTTAAGAAAATAGACAATTCCCCCCCTCCCCTTTATCTCCAAAACTGAACTGACCTTAAATTTTGAAAAAAATACCGAAAATAATTCTATAGTTATAGATTACAGAAATACCTATAAGAAGTCTATGGTCTTAAAATAACGTGGTAAATCTCTCAATATTTTGCGCACAAACTTATATTTGTCCATAGTTAAACGAAAAGGATCCAACCCACATTACACCTAATGTGGGTTGGATCCTGTCGTTTAACTATGGACATTTGTAGTTGGAATATATGGGAGAACATGTTTTTCAACTACAATGTTAAGTTTGTTCTTGGGATAAATTCATACCAACTACGGAACCCTTCATTGTGCGTGGTCTGACACGCACTTGACCGCTTTTTTAAGGAGTTTTACAGGACAAGCTATGATAACTCAGTTCTGGTCCATCAAATATCTAAAACAATTTTGAAAAGCACACTCCTGTCTCTTGAACCACTAGAGTATTATTCAAAGGTTTGTATTTGCAACATGTTTATGTTAATAAATATGTATTACGTAGGTTATTGTTAATATCAGTTAAGTGAATCCACTATGTATACGTTTTTTGGAGAACATGCAACATGCAAGCTTACATGGCAACATTAAAGTCTATTGATGTCCTCCTTCAAATCAAAAATGTCGTATTTTAATAGCACTGTCGTATAAATTACTCTGTGACTCTGTCTTGATGTGTCGTTGTGAATTGGTTTGTTTACTAGTTTTATTTGATTTGTGGTGATGTAGAACTCGTCGATTGTACGTAAACCAGGTGTGCAGAGATGATGAGTCTAAAAATCAATGCCGTAGGTTACAGTTGCTGCTAGTGTGTGTGTGGAGCATCGTCTGTGATCTCGACGACAATGACATGACACCCGCGCTTAGTTATTCGACGAAATTCTTCTAAGATTAGAATGTACCTAATAATTATAATATAAATGCTTTATTATATTGCCAATATGTTTTTGCATAATCCTTAATAGCTGGGAATAAGCAGACCAAGATACTCGTAATAAGCCAACATGATGCGAAGCAATGATATTATAAATACGTACTTATAATATTATTGCCTTCACAACTCTTAAATTCTACATACGCCTTTGAACTTTACATAAATATACTAAAATATTTAGTTATTAATAATAATAATATAAATAATAATAATATTCAAAATATTTGTAAATATCAGTTGTCTCCTTGTCCACTGACAAGTATTGTCACTGATAAAGCCGTATTCACTGAGCAAATGTCCCGCAGCACGAGTCGCTTGTGGCCGCGTCCTGAAAGGACGCCAAAGGGCGCCTTCTGTTGGTGCGACCGCGCGTTTTGGTTCACCAAAAAAAGTGACATATGAACGTGACGATCGCGTATGCGCGCGCCGATCGCTTTCTAATACGGCGTGGCGTAGGAGGTAGGGCGAAGTCGGGCGATGTCGATAAACGTCTCCAGATACCTTTTACATCGTTTTCGATGTTGGCACGCACGGTACGCGATGCACGACGCAAAGCGCTAGCGCGTTGGTTTGCAGTTGCAGGGCAACACACCATCGTGCGTTCATGTTGGACGTATCCCTTTTTTTTTTTTGGGTGGGAAATCATCAAATAACTTCTCCCGCTCTGGGTGGAGCGGGAGGGCGCGTCAAACTTCTACTGACTAAAACCCACCCGTGTTCCTTCAGTTGCCTATGCCAGGGCCACGGTAACTCTTTCGAACAACCCGCAACCCTGGCGGGGTTGGACGTATCCCTATGTTGCATTTTTGGTTTTCTTCATCCAGAATAGTTTGGTTTTCTGTGATTTGCTGAGTAGTGATCAGTAGTAATGGCAAAATTCATTTTGACAATCATCGATAAACACGTAATTATACTCTTTGGTTTATTGTTATGGGGGGTATAAACGGAGCCACCACTGCTCTTTAAACAAAGTTTTTCTGGCGAAACCCAATATTCTAATAAAATATGCTGTAATAAAATGTGTATTACCTTTTATCTTAATTTGACTGAGATCTATCTTTTGAGAGTATTTTTACGATTGTACGCGAAGTCTAAATGCGACACCCAGATTAAATGGAGTCCTGCCATTCCTCTTTGTTCATTCAATAAAACAATCCAAGTATCAAGCACCATTCAAGTCAAGACCAATATGGAAATGTCGATTTTAATAACAAAAGTGAACTAAAGCGTTAAAGAAAAGGTCAACTCAACCCTCAAATTTCACGAAAAGGTCATAGGTGAGGTATCACAATTCCAAATTAATTCTCCTTTTATCGTCAATGGGCTGGTTCGCTTGTTTTTCATAATTGCTTTGTAAAAGGGATCCGATTTTGATGTGATATTGTTGTTGGTATTTGATGGATTTGTCTCTTTGTGTTGTAAGCCTTTCAAAATAGAATTTTAATTTCATCAATTCACTTTACATACTAACCTTTTAAGGATGCGATATGAAAAGTAATATGAGGGCGAAATTAACATCCGAAATGACAGTAATTTGTAATCTGTAGTAAGTTCTTCGAAGCGAATTCGAGGAAACGAGACGAATCTAATCGAAGTTTGTTTGTTATTCTCTGTCTTGTAGATTTTGTCTGTTGAGGGAATACTTTTAGGTTCAGTGGCTTCTGCTAGTTTCAAAGCCACTCAGGAAAATATTAGTTTTCCCAGTATATTAATAATCTTTAGGAAATAACTTTAAAAGGGAATATTATGCTTTATTCTACGTAATACACCGCTACTTTATTACTAATTCGTTAGCCCGGGCACTACAGACACTTGCACCGTGCTAATTACTTAACCTCATTCCTGCTAGCCGAGTCATTTTCCAGGAAGATTACTTTGAGTAATCCATCTGTAGGAAGCCAAAGACAGACTGCCTTAGTAAGTTGATCAAAAAGTAAAATTAAACTATTCAAATGTATATACCTCCCGGGAATTGTGGTCTATTTATATGATTTTTTTGTTTATGCTGACTAGTGGGAAATAAGCAAGCAAAAGTTTTAAAATATCATTGTACTAGGTTGATCAAAAGTAATCGGTTAATATAATACATAACATACCTAGTACATTGACAGAAATAATTGTATGTCATCTTCAGACTTGCCTTTAACCGAATATAAGGATTTCGCTTGAGCCTAATTTCAGAATGTTTCTATTTGCGATAGCGTCAGACTCCGAAACTCTAGCCTTTCACAAATATGTCGCAGATAATGTCTTACGAATTCAGGAACATCAGAGTGATATTTTTTTCTAACAACAAGAATTTTAAAAGTCGATTTATAAAGAAAGGCAACCGATAACACGCATTCTCAATTCAGTAACGACCGTCCCAAAAACAATTTTTATATCTCCACGATTAACTTTTAAGGTCACCCGTCACATTTTCATTTGTTCGCGAACAAAATTGTTCGTAATGTTTTTAGATACTACGTAAAAAGGGGTAGTTCACAAAATTGGCACATTGTCCGTTTGGCTAAACACGACATGGCTGCAGGCGACGCTACATGGCCCTCAATTAGGACACCATTTGATTACATTGGTAGTACCCACGTAGGTGAACTGTGACTTTTCAGCCTGAGGACTTACTCTGTAGTATCTGCTTGTAAATCGGTATTACTTTTGTTGGAAGTATTTATTTTACACATATTTTATTGTATGCTGTTTTTTTGTTAGGGATAATTTTCGAGCTTTTAATAATATTGAACATGGATATATACACTAGATAAACTTCTTATTCTAAATTATCAGTATATTAAAATAAAAAATAACCTAACCTAACTGAAACTATTAACAAGCGTCGAATAATTTCTCCGCATCGCTATTGACTGGTAATGCACCCAAGAGACTGGCGGCATTGCTACGTTGTATGGCAAGGTAAAAGCCAGCCCTTGGGTAACAGGAAGTGTCAACCAGACTTTTGGAGATTTTCTTTAAACATTAAATTGATTTGAATTTATGCCTCTCCTAAAAGAGCGCAGTACCTACCTAAGTAGTTTTTATTCGCGTGATTGAATGTTTAAATTCTCAAATAAAATAAAAGCTTTCAAAGAATATGCCATATGATAGTAACGGCTCTTGATCAACCCCTTCCTGCAATTTCCCTCATCATAAACTTTTCTCATAACACCAGTGTTTTCCTCTCCATGTGACGTAAAGCCCTTGTTCGGCCCTTACCTAAGATACCCAAGCCCTCTCTTCCTATTCACTTTCGCCCAATTTCCATCCTTCCATTTCTGTCTAAAGTCCTCGAGGCCAGTGTTCATAAACAATTCTCTCATTTTATTCACCACAACTCCCTCATCAGTTCCTCTCAATCCGGTTTCAGGCCCTACTTAAAGTGACTGACGATATAAGGCGAGAATGGAGGACACTAAAGTTACTGTCTTAGTGTTAATTTACTTCTCCATTGCTTTTAAGTCACGAAGTCCTTTTATCCATCCTTTCCTATCTTATGGTCTCTCCGGAGGTATTGGAATGGTTTTCCTCTTATCTTCGGGGACGTCAGCAGTCTGTTCATGCTGGAGACTCTTCGTCGTCTTGGTGTGATCTTGCAGCTGGTGTCCCTCAAGGCGGTATATTATCACCTCTTTTGTTCTCCGTTTTTATTAATCTCATTACCATCGTGCTTTGGACTGTGTATCATCTTTATGCCGACAATTTGCAGCTTTGCATCCAGGCAAGTGTTGATTGATAACATTTCCGATGCGATTGATGCGCTGAACCGGGATTTGGGTGTGGTTAAAGACTGGTCTGATCGATTTGGGGTGGCGGTTAACCCAACCAAGTGTCAGGCATTGGAATGGAATAAGAAAACTGAATGGCACCTCTGACCTTTGACAGCTCCGTCATTCCGTTTATCTCCGATGTTAAGGCTCTTGGTCTGCATGTTGACACTTGTCTTGACTGGTGAAAGCAGGTCACGACTGTTATGAACAAAGTCACCGGAACGTTGTGGTCGCTCTATCGGCTGAAAAACCTTCTCCCATCACACATAAAGGCAATGCTTGTACAGACCCTAATCTTTCCCATAATTGACTATGGTGATGTGTGTTACTATGACCTGATTGCAGATCTCCTCAATAAAATTAACCGGCTTTTCAATCACTGCATTCGATTCGTTTTTAATCTTCGTAAACCATGTATCCGGGCACCGATTGCTTTTAAAATGTTTACCCATTCGTCAGCGCAGAGAGGTGAGGGCTCTGTTATGTTATTTTCTATTCTCGACCAACAAACTTCGCCTTCGTACCAGACTTCCCATATTCAATACTAATGCTCTGCCCATAGTAAAAATCTTCATTCCACCCAAAATCGTCTTCTACGATGTTCTTCTCACCGCTCTGGTTTCATTCACTATTCTTTCTTTGTCCAAGCGGGCTTTCTTTAGAATGCGCTCCCTCTGAACATCAGGATGGCAACCAATCGGTTGTTTTTTAAAGTGAAGATACGTGAGCATATACGTAAGAAGTTGGCAGAAACATCCCTGCGCTGATTTGTTGGATTCATTTTCTCCTCTACTGATAGTTATTTCTCCTGACAAAGTTTATTCTGTTTATATGTATGTGTTTGTATGTATACAAAGTTGATACGACGTAGTAGCTTTCCTTTAAACTGCCTATACAAGGTACCATTTTAAAGCTCTGTACCAAAAACCAATTAAATAGGAGCAGTAGTTTAGTCGCAAATGATTTTTTTTTCATTTTTGCCCCGTTTGAACACGATTTATTTTTTCTAACAGCTGATTATGTTTATTGCATTATAGATCCTTGCGATCGGTGGGCCTCTAAAAAACTTGTTTGTTCAGTGCGCCGATGCTATCCTTTCGGAACGTATGTTACGTAACACGGAAACTCCTCACCGCCGCTCATGTTTTGTCAAACTCGCGCGCTGGCTATTGTGATTTTGTTTTATTATTGTGACAGAACACGTAACTTGGGATTATTATTATTTAGTGTTAGTGTTTTTTTTTTTTTTTGTGATTGACTGTTTTTTATTGTGCAAGCACACGTAATTAAACTTTGGTTGTGTGTGTGTAATTAAAGTGTCGCATCTTAGAAACCTCCTAAAAATTCCTTCCCATTCCACTGACTTCTACTTCTACTCCTTCACTGTGCACGCGGTTCGGTTGTGGAATTCTCTACCACCTGACATTAGGGACTGCCAAACTGTTGCAGTATTTAAAAGAAGAGTGAAAGAACACTATCTTTCCATTTCGTCATAGTTATTTTAGTGATATTTATTCTAGAAGTATGTATGTATTTAAGTATTTGTTATATGTTTTGTTAGCTTAGTGAATTGTTTTTTAGATTTTATGTATTTTTATTGTATTGTATTTTCTCTCTTATTCTTACACACGGTGTCTACATCTCTTTTTATCCTCTGTTCTATCGCAGGTATGCTGGAAGAGATTTCTTTAGAAATAAGCATCACCTTTGTACGTAATTTTCTGTTCCTTTATTCTTGTCTGTTTATTTGTGTGTACATAAATGGTTAAATAAATAAATAAAGTGTTTAACAATGCCATGAGTAACTGCACGGCGTTAGAATACACTGAATACATTCTCCGTCGGTATAATTTGTGCAATAATGTGAATGGAGGACACATCGAGAATGTAAAAATTTTGTGTTTTTGTTGTGATTGTTGTTGTGCGCGTACTTCAAAACCTTACCTATCATAAAAGGCCTAAGCCGCCGCCCGCGCTACCGCTGGCCGTCCGCTTTGACACGAGATAACACACGCCACGATCCGGTGCGCGCGCGACGTTGCCGCTTTGTTAACTTGGTATCTAAGGTCAGTTAAATTTATTTACAAAGGGTGGTTGCGTTTTACTCTGATTTTTAAGTTATTGGGTTTGTTTGAAAAAAAATCTCATTTTTGGTACTTTTTATTTTTATACCGTATCGAATTAACACTAAACACGTATAGTATACGTAGTGTAATTTAATGCACCTTTGTTATATCAACTCTGTATATTGATGTATTTATTCTTGTATTTTATAGTTATGTTATCTATCCTTTATATTGCACCTGCCATGTTTTCTCTGCATCACCCTAAGGTCGACTGGTAGAAAATGCCTCAGGCATTAAGTCCGCCTTTATACGGTATTTGTTTTATACTTGTGCATAAAGTTTTAATAAATAATAAATAAAATATGACAAAACCCAACCTAAAGCGACGAACAATATCTAATAAGTGCGATTTCTAACGCTGTACTCGGAGAAATCTCATAAAATGGAAGAAAGCAGAACGCAGCACAATATCTATTCGTGAAGTGGTAACAGAAATTGTATAAAATATTTCAAACGTAACAGTTCATTTGGGAATGTGATTTAAACAAAAGAAATACAAACAACGAGCACAGAGAATGCGGATAACTCTTTACCCGTTATTTGTAAAAAGCCATATTTTAGAGCAATTTGTATTTATAAAAGTTGAAACTATCGCTTCGACCAATTTATGGACCACATACATCCCGGTCCAAATAGAGCATTGAATGTATGCAGCGATTATTTTAGTCCGATTTTCAGCACAAAAACCAATAGCTGCCAACATAACCATAGAAACCGTTGATCCAATTTGGGATTCTATCAGCAACTTTGAATAGATTGTAGGGTTTGAAAAAAAAAAAATATACGGCCATTGAAAGCGTCGAAACCGAACTCGCTTTGTTTACCACAGAATATTATTCGTAAGGGACAAAAACAATCATGGAAAGTAAATACTAATAAATAAAAGGTAGGACGACAATTCGGTGGCTCACCCTAATTTAGAACGCAAAAAGATTTAGGAACATGTAAATATTAAACAGCGACTCTCATGTATTTGGAATGTAGTATTACTCCTGGTTAGTTTGTTGTTTAGGACGAGTGGGATTAATGACAGTTGCTTTTATCCCACGCTGGGCGTAGTTGCCTATTCAGATAGAAACATTTCTGATTTACAAGTACCTATTTTATTTGACTTAGTTCAAAAAGGGTTATTATTGTTGGAGATCGACGATCTTATTGTATTATTTTCCGTAGGTATGTGTTGGAATTCAGCAGATAATTTCATAAAATTTTCGTTTAATTTTTTAAGCACATCATTAAACGTTTACAAGGCAGAATAAACTCACTACCCAATAGTTTAAATATTTATTTTCTGGATACTGTTCTTTCCAAGAAAAAAAAAAAAACAACAACAGCATCGGTATCAGAAGTTGGAAACCTTTTAAGGAAAAACAGATCCTGTATAAGAAAATAAGTGAGTTCCCCGAAATAAAATAGCGTTTATCCGGGTAGAATGCCCCGGTCATACTTACACCCGGGTATTCGATGTACCCGGGTAAGTGAAACGTCAATTGAAGGTTGTACTGGAAAAATAAAACCTCTTTTGAATCACTTACTAGAGGAAGATATTCGTTGATAGTTTTATGGATCGTATCGGGAAGGATAAACGAGCGGATTGGTTTTTTCTTTTTGTACGCTAAAGAATGTATGAATATATGACTAAAGATAATGTTATACGTATACAAAATCAATCTGCCTAGCCTTTTCCCAACTATGTTGGGATCAGCTTCCAGTCTAACCGGATGCAGCTGAATACCAGTATTACACGTGGAGCGACTGCCTATCTGACCTCCACAACCCAGTTACTGGGTAATACGATACCCCTTGGTAAGACTGGTTGTCAGACTTTCGGGCTTCTGACGACCCGTAACGACTGTCAAAGATCCACGAAAGACAGCCGGGACCAACGGCTTAACGTGCTTTTCGAGGCACGGAGGAATCTCGGTATGAAAAGATGGTAACCCATCCACAGACCAACCCCGGCAAGCGTAGCTTAACCTGATGGATCGACTCGTGCGGCTGTTATTACTTAGCCACGAGCTTCTCTCTAATGTTATACGTATACAGTGTGAATTTATTTATTTATCCTTTATTTCAGGCAACTATGTCCCATAAAACACAATACATATACGAGTATAAGTATAAAAACAATAACTATAAACTAATACATATTTTATACAACTAACTTAAAAACTACTGTACTCGTAGAGACGCTGCGAGATGTCGCTCAGCCGGCCACAAAAACGCAGATACAACACACCTTTCGGCCAAAACTCTTCCTTGAGGAAAGTCACCAAATGATGGGTCGGAACGCGCACCACGAACTACTTGAAAAAGCGATAAAGCGATGACACATAATAATGATAAAACAGTAATTTTAATGAAAAATCTATTGTAAAGATCCTCATCATTTGTGGGAAACACATAATGAAACGAGCCAATAATTCTCCAACTGCAAATAATAAGTAATTGTCCCAAGCAATTTTCATGCTCAATGAAACGATAAAATGTAAAATAATGAGCATTCACTGTACAGATACCGCTGCGGCACTTATCGATTCAATTTTATCGAGTTTCAGAAGAATTATATCGAATATCGATGAGAGCTCGCTTCGGTAACGTTTATATTGAATTTTTATTGTATCGAAATTGAATTGGCATTTATACTTCAAAAGGCTTTATTAAAAATAAAAATGGATTAATAGATGTTACTGCTTGTGTTAATAATTTAGGTACAAAGTAATATTTAACTTAGTACTCGTAGCTATTCCAAGTAATTACTCAGGTACTTAAGGAAAGACAAAGGAAAGATAATGGAAGCCGTAACTGTGTTATCTTTTATCAGACGTTTTATACTTAGCTAAATGTAATTTATTTCGCACGTAATTCTGGTAAAGGCAATTAAGTGGAACTTACGTATGGTAGCTATATACGTAGCTACAAAATATATTATTCTTCAGAAATATCATTAATTAACGACCCGTCTCTTCCACACGGTTTCACGACTTGACGAAACATGTACATAGTAGGTAAGTTAAATATTAACAACATAGACAAGACAAAGGTCATGCAATACCCACTCTCATGAAGATCGGAGAAGGTACACTAGAAGTTATGTATGAGTATGTTTACATATGACAAGCTGTCCAATTAGGTAAGTCCAACTTCCAGAAAGAGGTCACTCGTCGAATCCGACTCGGCTGGGCAGCCTTCGGGAAGCTACGCAATATATTTTCGTCTCACATACCGCAATCTCTCAAGACGAAAGTCTTTCACCAGTGCGTGTTACTAGTGATGACCTACGGCACTGAAACGTGGTCGCTCACAACGGGCCTTATTAGAAGGCTAAAAGTGACCCAAAGGGCAATGGAGAGGGTTATGCTTGGAGTTTCCCTAAGTGATCGAATCAGAAATAAAGAGATCCGAAGGAAAACCAAGATAACTGACATAGCCCGAAGAATTGCTAATCTTAAGTGGTAGTGGGCAGAGCACATTGCTCGCAGAACAGCTGGACGATGGGGCCGAAAGTTTCTGGAGAGGCAACCGCGTACCGGAAGACGCGACATTGGAAGGGCCCCACAAGGTGGACCGATTACCTTGTGAAGACCGCAAGAATCCGCTGGATGCACGAAGCACAAAACCAGTCAAAGTGGCGGTGCTTGGGGAAGCCTATGTCCAGCAGTGAACATCTTTCGGCTGAAATGATGATCATGATGATGATAGCTTTCCGAAATAAATTCCCTAAATGATGGTGAAAACCGCATCAAAATCCGTTGCGTAGTTTAGAAGAACAACGCGGTCACACAGTGAGACGAAAAGCGACTTTATACTGTTACTGTGTATCCTTACTAATATTATAAATGCGAAAGTAAGATTGTTTGTTACCTTTTCACGCCTAAACCACTGAACCGATCATCGTGAAATTTTGCATGTACGTTGTCTGGTGTACAGAAACGGACATAGGGGAAAAAAGTAGATACTGTTCCCGAGCAATATAACAATAACGTTCTTAATGATAATAGATGGCGCCACGTGTCTTTCGAATCATGATTGAATTACCTATATACCTAGTCTTGCCATAAATATTGTCACGAAGAAAAATTTTTTTTTTTTAATTGCAAATAATATTTATTACTTTTACAGTATGTTAGTTTAATACATTAATATAAAACAATTTAAAATATAAAAAGCTTATTCGAAGTGGTCTCCATTGGCTGCAATACAGTCTTTTAAAAGTTGAGGTCAGTTATCAATAGAAGCACGCACTCTTTCCATGGGAAAATTCTTCACTGCCAATCATATGGATTGTTTTAGGGACTCCAAATTATCATGGCGTTTAGAGCAAGCCGTACTCTCTAAAACTGACCATAAATCATAATCCAGCGGATTAAGATCGGGACTAGACGACGGCCAGTCTTCAGCTCTGATGAAGTCCGAAACGTTCACTTCCAACCAAGACTGCGTGGACCGAGCTTTATGACCCGGCGCCGTGACTTGTTGGAAGGACCATACTTGGTTATTGAACATGGTGTTGTTAAGGGGCTTAGCTACCTTCTCAAGAATGGTATCTTGATACACTTGTGCCGATGTTTTGATACCTTTTTCACAAAAATATGGCTCAGTCACTCCTTCATAGCTAACACCCCACCAAACCATCACAGAAGTCGGATAATTTTTATTTTTTTAATCTTTTTTTATAATTTGACTTAAATTTTTAGTATTGTTTTAATCTTTGACATTTACATTTTTATTTTATTTTTATGAATTGATTTTTAATGTTACCTATTATTATTATTGTGGTTTTATTGTGTATACTTCAAATTAATTGAAATTTAAATAGTACAATTATTAATGACGTTTAATGACGTGTAGCACTAAAATGTGATATTATTTATTTAAATTGATTAGTTTTGAAATGAGAATTAAATTGTATCCTATTTTTTAATTATGACGCATGTACAATTGATTTATATTTTATTGATATTTAAAAGCATGCTACTCGTCATATTTAATAAATTGTTGTGCCCGACAGGGTCCATGTGATACTTTATAAATATTATTAAGATCTTGTACACACATGAGATATGCAATAAAGATTTGAATTGAATTGAATTGAATGCCCACGTTGCACTCTGTCGACTAATTGGGAAGCTTCCTTAGAGCTTTGAGCATAAATACGGTCATTTTGTTTGTTAAAATGTTGCTCAATTGTAAAGATTTTCTCATCCGTAAACAAATTTTTTCTGTGACCTCCCTTTGCGTACCTCTTCAGTAGTTGTTTCGATTTTACCACCCTATTCTTTTTAAATTATCAGTTAAAAAATGACCAGTGCGTCTCTTACAGGCTGCAAGTCCTAAGTCATCTTTTAAAATACGCGACATGGTTCTGGGTGCTATCTTCATCTCCCGAGATAAAATCTTTTGCTTTCGGACAGGATTTCTTCGAATTCTTTCCCTTACTGCTTTGACCACCTTTTTATACGAACACTACGAGGACGGCCGGATCTTTTTCTATCACAAACAGAGAAGGTCTCATTGTACCTATTAATAGCCCGGTACACAAACATTTGACTAATACCAAGCGTATGGAGAGTTTTTAAAATTGCATTTGGCTCCATACCAACTTTGTGTAACGCAATCACAGCGATTAGGTTCTCTTTATCACCCCACTCCATTTTAAATATTGTACAATGTATTGGCGCCAAAATTAGAAAACTCAATGAACAACCGTATAAAACTGACAGATTCCAAATTCAAATGTAATATCTTTCTTATTTTTAATTGTAACAGTATTTATGGCCAGACTAAGTATTATAATAGAAACTTAGTAGCGAGTTAAGAGTTTTTTTTTTAAATTTAAGTTAGTACCTAATACATGTTGTGAGTCTAGACTTCTAGAGTGTCGATAGACCGGTTTTTCGTCCTCCTAACTATCCTAACTAATATTATAAATCCAAAACTGTGTTTGTTTGTTGATTACGCTTTCACGCTAAAACGGCTGAACGATGTAATTTGGCACATGGGTATACCATGACCTGGAGAAGGATATAGGCTACTATTGATACTAGATCGCAGATGAAGTCACACGCAACAGCTAGTAGATAATATTATAATAATTATATCCAGGGACATTTTTCACACACGGTCATCTGATCCCAAACTAAGCAGAGCTTGTACTATGGAAACCTGATAACTGATATACTACATACACTACTTTTTTTTTTTTGCAAATACATACTTATATAGATAATTACACCCAGACTCAGGACAAACAGACATGTTCATGCACACAATTGTTTGTCCTGGATGAGAATCGAACCCACGACCTGCGGCATGAGAGGTGGTATCTTAACCAACCACGCACCATTATCTAACTAGCACATAGTAAGTAAACCACCTTCTATTCTAACTTGCTTTCATAAAAAAAAATTGACTTAAGTAGCTTTTTACCTTGCTAAACTTTTCTGTTTTTTTTTTAAATATATTTCTTGGAATTCTGTTTGAAAGAGACACATTTGACGTGTTGTCTCATGCATTATGTAAAGATATTCAGCTGACCGAATTTAAATGCGGGACACCTGTCCAACTTCGTTTTTTTTGTGTAAAAATGTTTTCCTCCCCTGTGTCTTAGAAATTATTATGTCGTACTGTTTACGTTTGCATACCTAGTAGTTTAAATAAAAGTGTAAAATACCTACATCAGTTCATTTGGGTAAACGGTGAGCAAAGTATTCTTATTTTTGTGAACAGAAAAATGTGTTCGGTCAGCCAAAATGGCTAGTTGGTTAGTAAGTTATGGTCAGCAAACATTTCTGAATCAGTCAGAAATTAATAACATACTGGACTGTTCTAAATCAGGGGTTCTCAAAATGTGCGCCACGGTGCACTGGTGCGTCGTACAGAGTACAGAGGGGTGGCGTGAGCTGCTCTTGTTTACCATTCTCCGGAAACTATAAAATGTGGCTATCTAAACCTGTAAGTGCGCCGCGAACTGAAAAGTTTGGAAACCCCTGCTCTAAATGATCTTGGTTAGCAAATTATATATATATATATATATATATATATATATATATATATATATATATATATATATATATATATATATATATATATATATATATATGTATATATATATATATATATATATATATCAGCTGCATTGAGCGAGCCACGTATAATCAAATTTTAATAAGCAATCAGCGGCTAAGCTATATATTTAATTTTGTTCATCACATAAAACTAGCAATAAAACCCTACTGGTCATTTACAGAATGTAGTAACGCGTGGTCGACAGAGCCCCGCTACGCGGGGCTCCTATTCCTGGATGCTTAAAAGAAATTAACCACGAACCGAAGCTGTCTGAGTTGGGGTGTCCCGAGCTCGCTTTGCTCGCTCTTGCATCGTAAGTTCTCCTTGTCTTTTTACTAAGTCAAGATGTGTTATTCGACTGTGAGTAAATACGATGAGTGACAACTGTCAAATGTTAGCGTAACTTACATTCGCTTACGTTTCGTTACAAATGAAACTTTATTGTTTTTAACGTTATTAATATTATTTGCTCCATAATTGATTTAAAATCTTACTGTGTGTTTTCTCTATTGACCAATTTGTGAAATCATTCTGACCAAGTAATTACAATATCTACATATTTTGCAACTCGACTGTTTATTAAAGCAGATACATTATGTAAAAGCAGACTGATATTGGTTAAACTGTTTACAGTTTGTAACATTGTTTGTAGATCAAGGGTTGCATCCTGACAACCATTAAAGATATGATTTTTAGGTGTTGAAAAAACATGTAGAGTTTTTTTTGCAAAGAGTTTTGCAAAATTTATTTTGTTCAGCATAAAATCTATATTTTTTGATTCTTGAAAATTATATTTTCTGTTAACACAGAAATGATTTTGTACAGTAATTAATTATTTCGTTACAAATCCATGGTTTTTATACATATTTTATTTGAATTACCACTAAACAAACAAAGCTACCTCGGTCTAGTGGTCATAAGCTCTACTGTGAATCATGTGATCAGCAGTCCCGACCCGGGCATTGAACGCAGGAAGTCATGTTCCTGCGTTCGATCCGAGGTCGGGCAGTGTTATTGCGCTTTTACATCTGAAATTTCTCCGTAGCAGCCCGAAGTCTGGATGGTTGTGCCTGGTCAATGGCAACAGGCTCGCCCTCTATTACATGGAACTTAAACATAACTGGTGAAATGTGGGTATATGTAGACAAAGTAATATTGTATATAGCTACACCTCTGCCTATCCCTTTGGGGTATACAGGAGATATGTTATGTAAACACAAAACCTCAAACTCAACGTGCGAACTTCCATTACTGATATTTCCAAGAACGCACGTTACATCAATGAATTCATTAACGAAGGTGTTGTTAATAACGTGCACGTTTCGTCATGATATATTACTGTGTCAACACTCGTCTACTAATTGCATTCACGAGTTCTTGGTAGGTACGAAACGTTTACTTATTCATGCAATTGAAACTGTCAAATAGAAGCGGAATTATCTTAGAAACTATGTAGAGCTCGAAAGTGATTAGGGATTAATCTTGGTGAGCTGGGTCAAGAGGATGATATAGAAGGTGGTAGTGTAGGACATGCCACGTATAACAAGCACGTGAGGTCTTAACTCTTCGTACTGTGAACGAATAACGATCCTTGTAAATATCTTTTAAAGGTGTAAGAAGTAGTAATAGGAATCATGAAATAATTCTTGAATAATATTTACGTAATGTGTAGGTTTTTCAAATTTTTTAACAGTATTTTAAAAATCAGAATTCTGCCACGCACATTATGTCACTCGTTGATTATTCTTCTTCACAAAAAGGGTAACAAAACAAACATAAACAATTACCGTCCTATCAGTCTGGCTTCGCACCTGTACAAAGGCTTTATAGTAAGCGAAAATAGAATAACCGTAGTCCTCGACAAACATCAGCCTTCCGAACAGGCTGGTTTTCATCGTGGCAAGTCTACCACTGACGACTACGACTGCATCAACCAGCTTATCGAGAAACATACAGAGTTCTAGCTCCCACTTTATATTGCATTCCTAGATTACTCAAAAGGTTTTGATAGCATCAGCCATACTTCAATTTTGAACACCTTACAGAATCAAGAAATAGACACCACGTAGCTAACGATATCGTCCTTTTTTCGTCTTCCGTCTCCGAGCTGACTCTAAAATCTGATGCTAAAAGATCTTAGCACGGCAAGCCTAGAGGTCGGACTTCAAATGAATATGTCAAAGACCAATTTGATAACAAACGGGGTGCATCACAGGATCACCATGGCGAGTGGGGAGGTTGAATAGTCTCTTTCCAGGCAAGACAAAACAAAGAACTTGTAAGACGCTCCGAGAATGCCTGAAAGAGCTATTGAGCCATGAAAGATCTAAAGAAGGGCGATCGTCCTCTATCCCTCAAGACTCATCAACATGTGTATTCTTCCCATCCTCGCGAACGGTTCTCAAACATGGTCTTTGACAATTCAGCAGAGGTCCACGCTCGGAGTTTGCCAGAGAGCTATGGAACGAAGTATTCTGGGTATCAAAATTCTGGACCTGGTTAAGATTACAACAATCTGTTCCATCACTAAAATAAGCGATGTCACTTTAAATGGAATTGGGCTGGACACGTCTGCCGCATGTCAGACGATCAGTGGGCCAAACTTACGAGTCAGCGGGTTCCGCTTAATGGCAAACGACATCGCGGCAGGCCCGGACGGAGATGGCGGGATGAGCTAGACTCCTTTAATAAATTCCTTGGCAGCTGTGGACAGAGGGAGGTGGAACGAGAGTAGAGAGGCCCTTGCCCAGCCGTGGAGCAGTAAAAGCTAATAATAATAATAATGTGCAAGAGCTCACCAAAAAAGCTGGTGTTCTCACTACTGATGCTGAAGCACAATTTCGAAAACACATTTATTCAACCATGGGAGACATAACTCTAGTAATGGCTATAAACCATTGATGTTGTCGCACGTACTGTTTTCACTTAAGCATTCCAACCCACGCTCACACCATTACTTCCACTTCACACAAGTCAACCATGAAAATAAAGCTATAAAAGCAACACATCCATGAATCCAACATCTTTGAATTTATCGACGCAGGTGCTATAAATAAGAGCGGCAGCCATTACGGCAGATAACTCTGTTTTATTGTAATTTTATGCGCGATGTTACCACCTAGAGTTTCGTACAAAATGCAAACCACCCTGGAGATTAATTAGTAGTCGCGCTCCGGAGGTTTATTCGGTTATGGGACAGGCAATAGTCTTGTTCCAAGTTTAGATTTAAAGTCTGATATTTGGGAATTGATAAAATAGAGATTCTGTTAATGTCTCAGGAGATAATTAAGGGATAAACCTAAAAGATGAGAAACTATGTACATAAGATGGTGCATTAATAAATGAAGTGACAGTAAGGAAAGTGCGACATGACGTGTAACATCACACACAGGATTAAAAAAGAGACACAGATTAGCAATTTTTTGATAAAAAACTTAAAAGAAAAATTTAATACAAGTACACGTTCGCGATACGTGCAACCACAATTCTTGATTTGAATATTGCTTACACGTGTAATCTATGTAAATAAAAATCAGTTGCCGAATCACTTGAACGGTTGCACCTATTTGGCTCTTTTTTTTTTGTTGTGTTTGTAATTGTCAGAACAATGTTTTTACGAAAGAAAATGTTTGAAAAATTGTACGGAAAGTGAAAAATTTTGGTTAAAAGATCTCCATGTAAAAAGTGAGTGAGTAAGACAGTAGGGAGATCTTCAACAAAATTTACAGAATTGACAATTGCTCTTCAGTTTTTTACAACGTTTTATCTGTTACATCCGTAAAAAAAAATTGTTTTAGTATTTTGTGATAAAATTAGTAATAAAATTGTACAACGTTATAGTTGAAACCTGTTATTTTATACGTTGTGAATTTATTTAACAGTCATTTTATCTCATTACGTGGTGGTAAAGGAAAGATTTGGTCTTATTTTCTTTATTAGTACACCCGTGAGAAGCCGGGGCAGACAGCTAGCGCTTATTATTTTTAATTAATCCCATATTAAGACCTTTCTAAGTCAGTCTAACCAATGTTATAATTTTCTCTTTACCCAGACCAGATTCTAATATTACCGCCAAAAGCAACAAAATGAGCCCATTTCCAACAAATTTGAACAAAGATAATGAATCACAAAGCCAACTACAATCTAATTCCAAAGTAATCATCGTACGGCCCGCAGATTTATATACTGGTAATTCTAGTATTGTAATTCCGGATGAGGCTGGAGTAGGCTAAGTAAAAGAGGGAGATTAGGGAACGTTCTCAATCTGGGCTATGAATCACCTCGGAGATGTAATTTGTACTGTTGGTAGTTCTTTATGTGATAAATTCGACGGGCGTGCTGACCAGGATGGAGTTTGGTAATGGAGTATTGGATCAATGTGATTCTAAATACTAATGGATTTTAGGATTTTTGATAATGTAGTAGGTAAATGGAATAGAGTTTTTTAAGGAACGATAAATTAAATGTGTTTAGTGTTGATGTGAATGTTCATGAAAATGAATTAAATATAAACATTGCGGAGTTAGGTTCGTGTTTGCTTTTCTGTTACAGAAAGATAAGCAGTCCAAATATGAAAGGTGTTTTATGAGTGTGAAGAGTTAGGCTCTATACCTACCAACAAAAGAACAACGATAGCAGGTCAATCATATTTGCACAGATTATAAAGATGATGGAAAAGAGAAACGGTCACAACTTTGAATATAAAGCTTATAAAGGAAAAAAACGGTCAAGTGCGTGTCAGACCACGCACAAAGAAGGGTTCCGTAGTTGAAATAAAATTATCCCAAAACAAACTTAACATTGTAGTTGAAAAACATATTCTCCCTTACATTGATACGTAATACGCCACGGTCAATTCTCCAACTGCAACTTTAAGTTTGTAACACAAAAAGAAAATGTTTTTTATTTGATAAATCACAAATTATCGATTTTCGGACTTTTCCTTTACTTGTGCTGTCAGACCTTCCTTCTTGCCAAATTTCATGATTCTAGGTCAAAGGTAAGTACCAGGTTTTGATTTACTTGCGAGTATCAAAATGTCGCATCATCATCATCTGCCTAGCCTTTTTCCAACTATGTTGGGGTCGGCTTCCAGTCTAACCGGATGCAGCTGAATACCTCTACAACCCAGTTTCTGGGTAATACGATACACCTTGGTATGACTGGTTGTCAGACTTTCGGGCTTCTGACAACCCGTAACGACTGTCAAAGATCCACGAATGACAGCCGGGACCAACGGCTTAACGTGCTTTCCGAGGCATGGAGGAGTCTCGGTATGAAAAGATGGTCACCCATCCCCAGACCAACCCCGGCAAGCGTAGCTTAACCTGATGGTTCGACCCGTGCGGCTGTTATTACTTAGCCACGAGCTCCTTGAGTATCAAAATGTCGCATAAATGGCCTTATTAGGGTTCCGTACCTCAAAAGGAATAAAACCGGAACCCTTATAGGATCACTTGTGTAGACACACGAGTGGCCCTATAAGACTGTCACAGCCAATTTTCTCCGATTCTAATGGACCGATTAACTTGAAATTTCGTACACGTATGGATTTCTGTGACCCGAACCCAGAAGAATAACGTAAGATAAGATAAGATAAGATAAGATCATTTAATTTGTCCAAAACATGAGTATACACATGGCATGCAAGATGTTACAATAAAATTATTTCACAGTCATGTTTTGCCTTAACGGCGTACAAATATAAATAGGTAGGTTATAACATAAACATCAAATAATATAAATTATCAATTATTCAAACAATTAAACATCAAAATTAAAATTAAAATTGTACTAAGAACAGTGTCATCAACTCATTATAGATAATAAAATTAGTCAATTAAATGTCAAAGTAAATAAGAATGGCATAGAGAATAGTCATCATCTCATCATTGATAATAAAATTAGTCAGTTAAATGTCAAAGTAAATAAAAATACAAAAATTAGATTAATTTGTCTTTCAGAAATTCGTCAGTGCTGTAATAGGCTTTCTCTATCAGAAGGCTTTTTAACCTACTTCTTAATTTTTCTATGGTATATTCTCTCCAATATTTTGGCAACGTATTGTAAAGGATTGGTGCCATACAGAATATACTTTTACGCATTAAAGCAGTCTTGGATCTAGGAATGCAAAGTTTGCTATTGTCGCGTCTATTTCGAATTACTTTCGCCGACAATAGGGGAAATAGGTGTGGGTTTGATTTGACAAATATAATGGTCTCTAAAATGTACAAAGATGGAAGAGTTAATATTTTATATTTTTTGAAAAAGGGTTTACAGCTCTCGGTAACCTGAAGTCCAAACATAGTTCTCAGGCACCTCTTTTGGATTTTAAAAATTACATCTTTATTTGTCGAATTACCCCAAAAAATCACTCCATATCTTAAGTTGGAGGACACTAAGCCGTGATAGGCAGTTAGCAGCGCATCAATATTTAACATCGGGGCTAATTTATACAGTGCATATGTGGACTTACTCATTTTTTTGCTTAAGGCTTCCGTATGTGCCTTCCAATCTAATTTAGAGTCTATAGTTACTCCAAGAAATTTGGTTGTGTCAACTTGATCTATGTTATGATCACAGTAGTGCACTTTAACATTTGGAATAGTCGATCTTTGGGCAAAATGCATAATATTCGTTTTTTCTAGATTAATCTTAAGGTTGTTGTTTTCTAACCATTGTATCATAGATTTTATAGAATTGTTAATGTCAGCTTCGTATGTGTCTCTATTTTGACAAGCGATTGTAATGGTACTATCATCGGCAAAAAGTGTCATTGGATGGTCAATACTTTTTGGTAGGTCATTAATGTACAGTATAAAAAATAGTGGGCCTACGACAGTACCTTGCGGTACGCCAAATTTAACTATACGCTCTTTTGATTTGTAGATTACTTCATGTTTATTTCTTTTATTTATTGCTGAAATTTCTGTAAGTTGTTTTCTGTTGCTCAAATAAGACTGAATAAGGCTAGAAATATTACCTCTAATGCCGTATGCTTCTAATTTTTTAATAAGTATGTCGTGACGGACATGGTCGAAGGCCTGTGTCATGTCACAGAAGATGGTACATACAGGTATATTTGCATCTACTTTCGGCATGATAGTACATAAAAAATCATATATTGCCAAGTTTATTGTTTTACCATTTCTGAATCCCTTTTGTTCATTAGCAAGTATATTTTCTTTTTCGAGATAAGTGTATAGCTGTTTACATAAATGCTTTTCGAATATTTTTGAGATTATACTTATGAGGGATATGGGCCTATAGAATTGCATTTGCTCTTTATCTTCCTTTTTAAATAGCGGTTTAACAATTGATATTTTGAGTGCATCAGGAAAAACACCAGTCTCTATGCAAAGATTAATTAGATGGCTTAGATGCGTTGATATTTCTCCCGCTACTGATTTTATAACTTTTGTTGATAGGCCATCATATCCTACACTATTCGTATTTTTTAAACTTTTTATGATTTTAAGCACATCGATAGGCAGACATGGGGGCAAAAAAAAAGAATCTTTTCTTTTTTGTATCATTGACGTAGTTTTTTTTCCAGATCCTGCTATAGGATTTATTTTGTCAACGAAATAATTATTGAATGCATCTGCAATGTCATGTGGGTCAGTAATAATGTCATTATTCATACGAATTTTGTCAATACAGTATTTCGGAATGTTGAATTTTGAGTTATTGATTATTTTCCAAGTAGCTTTGGATTTATTATCTGAAGTATTTATAGTGTAGTTATTTTGTGCCCTTTGTGTGAGTTTTACAATTCTTTTAAATAGTTTAGAGTAATGAGTAAGTTTGCTTTTATTAATTTGATTTGGTTTAAGTCGGTATTGCCATAAAAGTTGTCTTTTCTTTTTACTACATAGTTTAATACCACGTGAAACCCATTTCGGTTTTCTCATAGTATTAATTCTAACATTCCTTTCGGGAAAGCATAATTTATAAAATAATGAAAATATGTCAAGAAAGGATTTATACGCTACATTAGGATCATTACTTTTGTAAATGTCAGAAAATGATAAATTATCCAAGCAATCTTTAAATTTTGCCACATTTTCATTGCTGTAGTCACGTCTTGTAACCTGCCAGTATTTAATGTTACACTTTTTTTGTACTGGGAACATCATTAACTGTGCTGTGTGGTCCGATAGAGCAAGCTCTAGGACTTCGACCTTACATGCTTTGCGAAAATTATGGGCAATATTATCAATACAAGTATTACTTTTTAGGCGTGTTGGTTGATTCACTGCTAATTTTAAATTATGGTTGAGTAAAATGCATTCAAATTCAATAGTTTGAAGGTTCCTTTTTAGAATGTCGATATTGAAATCCCCTGCAATGACAATATTATGATAGCATTTCTTACTTAGCTCTTTTAGGAGAATTTGTAATTTATCCATACATACGTTTAGGTTAGTTAACTTAGGAACTCTATACACACATGCTAGGACAGTGTTATAGTTAGGTAACTCTATCGCACAACATTCAAATACTCCGGGTTCTGATATGTTGGCTATCTTCTTTAATTCGATGAAGCGGTGTCCGTTCTTTACTAAGATGCATGCTCCACCTCTCTTGCTTTCTCTTCTGCAGTAAGACGCCGCTAGTTGATAATTTGGTATAGTTAAGTATGATTCATATCCTGCCTTAATGAAGTGTTCGGTTACGCACAATACATCTACATTCAAACCCTTTTCTAATAACTCATCTAAACATACTGTGACCATGTCGGATTTGTTTAGTATCCCGGCAATATTCTGATGCATAATACAGACATTATTAGTCTCGAAAAAATTTTGTTAACTTCTCTTTATTTAAGTCGTTCGTTTTTGCCGTGTCATAGTATTCAATATGAAAATAGTCTTGTGTACCAGTGATCATAGTTGCTTCTATTGAGTCTGCATTACATTGATTGATAAAAAGTATAAGGGCATTTAGATCTTGAAAAATAGTTCGCATGCCTGTGTTATTGAGCTTTCCGCTACGTCTATAGAACATTGTGCGATCATAGGACAGGTTTTTGTTTGAGTCGAGGAAATAAGCGTGCTCATGAGTCAATATATCGTGGTACAGTAAATCATTGAGATGTTCTACCCTCCCATTAAATATGTTCATATAACTGCCGCATTTGAAAGTCGGTGCACAGATGATAAAATTTGTGTGTTTGATTTTATTTATCGATGCTCGTATACTTAATATCAAATTAGGGTAGTCATTTGAGTTGACGTCTTCTTCTCCTATGAATATGATACAGAAATCATTCATCGTAAATGACTGCACTTTAGTTTCTATATTTTGCATCATTTGGTCCATGGTACGGTGTGGCATTAGGTAGTGGCAGATCTCTGACCCGAGTTGCAGAGTGGTATCAGAGATTGAAAGTATTTTATTTATATTATTATTGCTGAGGATACATATCTTATTGGTTTTTGTATTAATCTGCCCGGGTCTTGCTTCCTCTGTTTTCACTGGGCGAGTATATGTCCTGGTATTTTGGTCCTGATGTTTCATAATCTCAGCATTGTTTGTGACATCTTGTGGGGGCTTTATTGCTTCGCTGGGTTTCTGCTGCTGTTCTAATGTTTCAGTTTGTGTTTCCTTTTCTATCATGGTTTTACTCGACGTCTTCATTGGTGATGTGACTTTATACTTGGCTGGACTACTCGTTATTTTTTTATATAAGCTATTCTTCTTTAATAATTCTTTATTGGTTTGTTTAAGTTTATAGTTTTCTGATGATAACAACTCAATTTCTTTGTGAGCACTTTGTAACTGTGTCTCTAGGTCTAGTAATTTATTATTTAGAACTCTAATTGGTTCATCTTCCTCGTTGGACAAGTCGGGCATACTATTTACCGTACTCTCTAATGTTTGTGAGATTATATCACTGTCATCGTTAGTTGTTACGGATCTAGAACGATTGCGACGAAATGTTATGTTTTCCAGAAAGTTCATATTGATACTCGAAAATCCTCTCTTTACCTGTGGAACGTCACAAATGTCCACTGATGTTTATTTTAATAGTCTTGTGAGTGGTATAATTGCTAGAAACATTCACAAAAAGACTTGTCGAAACCCAGATTTGAACTCGAGCCACCTCGGTTCAAGATTTGATGTCACGCTCTTAGCCACAACGCCAACTGGTAACTTATAGTATAGGTTGAAATTGTTATTCTTGTTTCACGGTGAATTAGTTAGAAACGTTAGAATGCGGTAGATTGATTATTTTTTTCTTTTTTTTTTAAATAATGTAACAGCCAACAATTTTTTCTGAACTCACAGAATAAATCACTCAGCTTGAATATTTCATATTGCGTAAAGTAACGCGGAAATGTTTTATGCACTGCACTGTTTGTTTATTGTTATTATAAAAGTTATAGTCGTATTTACTAGACTGCACTGAACTTTTACAGTTTCATGTAATTTATGCACTTTTCTTGAGTGATCCGAGGAGATAACACTGTCACTTGGTATTTGGACTATTACTACGATATTTGACTGCTTGTTTTGCGATAATCTGTTTATTTACTATTTTTAAGCAATTAGATTACTTGGAGCCGATGTTGATCGCAACACTAGCGCCATCTTTTTTCCGTAACGTAACGTAAATAAATGAATTTATATATACCTAATAAAGGAAAAAGGGTCTTGACAGACTGATAGACAGACAGATAGACGGACAAAGAAGTGATCATATAAGGGTTCCGTTTTTCCTTTTAAGGTACCCCTCCTCAGGTAGGTGTTCATCAAAAAGAGGAAAATTAAGTTTTTAACATTACACATGAAAAAAAAACTACCAAACTAACCAAATGAAAAAAAAAAAAAAACAAATAAAGGAAAACAACTCAACAGCAAACAACATATTGTACATTTTAATTCCTCATTCAGTTAAACATATAAAATGAACAAAATAATTCAAACATTGTTAGGTTTGTGGTGTAAGTAAGTATATAAAGTAATAGTAAGTATTTACTCTGTGGCCCTCATGTTTGTGTTCCGCTGTGGTTTAGCTTGCACAGACGCACAGTGTTGCCAGTTTTTTATTATCACTATCAAAGGAAGATTCGCCTGATTTGAGATCGACAGATGAAGCGGTAGAAACTTTGCTTTATCGTTTTCCCCCTCTTTACGATAAGTCATAGCTGCAGCAAAGGATAATGTCTCCTTTTTGTTTAGCCAAGCTGATTGCCTTGTATAAAATAAATCTTTCCTCCTACCGGTATTAAAGTTTTTCGCTTTAATTTTATTAAAAAGTCCTGACACCTTGCTTCGAGTTGCACTTTGTTGGTTTGGATGGCAGTTAGTCTTTAAAATTATCAGCTCTTGCAAATTCTGGCCCTTTTGACTCCAACTCTTTATAGGGTCTTGAAATAGCAAATCCACAAGGTCGTGACGAGTAAAGTCAACCATGCGTCTTACAAGAATCAATTAATAATAACAACCGAGGTAGCAAGTCGTAGCAAGGTTTATTAATACAATATAATAATATAAAGTCCATAGATTATTTGTCTTAATAAACTGTTATAGAAAGTTACTCGTACGTAAAAAATTTACTAATAGCCTTGTGAATTTTTATTTTAGTCGTATTTTTGGTCGTTAATTGGAACTGTCTTTATACATATTATGTTTATATTTCAAGAACATTAATATCATATCTAAAAGACAATACCTTGAACTTCAGAATCTATGTTGTTGATTATTTATGCAAATAACAGTAAATGTCAAAATTGTATTTGCTTGACTTTTCGCTTCTTGAAACCGTACTTTTCGACAGCGTACTTTGACAAGAGATATCTTGTCATTTTTATTAGAATACTACCCTCTTTTTTTTGTATTCCTATAACATACTTTTAGGAATCAGAAGTAGAAGTTATTAAAATAAACACACAGCTCACAAACTTTGACGTTTAATTTTTTTTTAATACCTAACGTTTCTTAACACGATAAATTCAACTTAATAATTACAGGAACAAAATCTATCCACAACATAAAAACAATAAATCACTTGATTACACGACTCACGCTACCGATGTGTACACTTCGAAGGCTGGGACGAGAAAAGGGGCGGCGCCTTTTTTTTTATAAATGGCATCTCGTAGTTAGTGTGCGTGACTAGGGAAGGGTCGACGCTTCAAAGCATAAAAAAAAATTCTTTTTTTTTTTTTGTATGGCATCTCGTAGAGGCCGTGACTACTTAACCGGACTATCCTGTGGCTGCCTTAAGCGAACTCAAAGCCTCCAGCCAGGGGCATAAAACTTATTGACTAAGCGACTAAGGGGCTGCGCCGGCTCGTCACTCCTTTTTATATGGAGTAGCGGGGGAGTACGGGGGAACTGCTTATAATACATATTCCATTTACAAGTCCGGTAATTGTTTTTCATGTATCTTCAACTTTAAAATTTGGTTTTGGTCCGCCCTCGGCACACAGTGAGACGACGGGAACAAGCTGCAATTATTTTTCAACTAAAAGAAACAATAAAAATAAAAGTTTTTTTTTTATTTGAGATGGGTTTGCTTTTGACTATAATCTAGGTCAGAGTTGACAGACACAAAGTCTACGATGGAGTGAGCTTACCGAGAAGAAGCCTGTTCACTCTAACTTTGAAGAGATTCGGGGTAAGCGTTCGGGAACACACACGCACGTAGTGAGTTCCACTCTTCTCTTGTTGAAGGATGTTTGGAAGCGTTTAGTGCGAATTGGTGCAATGACAACTAGGTACGGATGGTAACTTGCAGTGCGTCTAGATGATCGATGGTAGAAGAGGGCCTGTTGAATGAGGTTGTGAAGTTCCTGAAAACACTCACCGAAGTCTATAGAAGACCGACAAGCAGGCAAACTTGCGGCGATGAGCCAAGCTGTGAAGCTTGGCATCCACCAATTTCACGTCACCAATGATCCTCTTAGCTCTGCGTTCCACCGAGTCAAGCGCAGCAAGTTGGTATTTTTTTATGTTATTTGAAAGCAAGAATGACTGACTCGTTAGTCTAGTGGTTGCAAGCGCTACTGCTGAGCAAGGAACATATACTCATCTACGGCGAGCTGCTGAGCCTGAGGTCCTGGGTTCAATTCCCAGGTCGGGCAAAGTGATATTAGGTTTTTCAATCTGGAATTTCTCTGCAGCAGCCCGAAGTCTGGATTTGAGTCTCGCCCCCTGTTTTATGGGACTTAAACATAAAGACTAGATTATAAGGAAAGACTAGACTTAAATATAAAGGAAGATTTACACGACAAGATAAAATATACAGTCCAAATACACTTTACTTCATAAAAATAGGTTAAACTTACCAAGCTCTCAGCTAAATATGCACTCAACAAGTAAACTAGTCATGTCAATTAATATATATATATATAATTTCCAGAATTAATTGAAGAACAACAAAAAAATTTATATATTCATTAAAAAAATTAAGACAATTTCTAATATCTAAGTGCTATTATAGTGTCTATGTCTTTATAAAATAATTACATTATAAATAGTACAGACGCCAGCACATCAAGCTACTACAATCTGTCAAATTTCTTTAATAGATTTTCTACTTTATCGCTAAAGCATTAGGTTCAAAGTTGATTGGCGAAATTTGTCAGTTTCGGGTAGCTAGACTTGCTGACGTCTGTACATTATATTCAACTAAGTAGTCAAATAAAAGATCTCTTCCTCTCTCCTACTTTTGCAGTGCCCGACAGGGTCCACAATGATCATATTTTTTGTAAACCTAATTTCACATGTGGAAGCAATAAATACTGAGTATTGAAAGACTGGCAAAATGTGGGTTTACTGTAGGTACACCTCATATTACGCAGTAACTGGGTTGTGTAGGTCATATAGGCCGTCGCTCCAAGTAAAATCCTGGTATTCAGCTGCATCTGTTTAGACTGGAAGCCGACCCCAACATCATCTGCCTCCCATCTGCATCCCAACTACGAGTATGTTAAGCAACAACATAATTGGTAAGGCTACGTAGATAATGATAATGATGACTCTAGACTAAAGTTATACATCTCTGCCTTACCTTTCAGGAAATACAGGCATGATGATATATGCTAATAAAAAAACCGGTCAAGAGCGAGTCGGACTCACGCACCGAAGGTTCCGTACCATCATTTATAAAAAAAGTGTGCTGTTTAGAGACATCGTTTTATTTTTCCTGTATTTTTTACATAAACTTCTATCACACAGAATAATTTCAGATTATTATCTATGCAAAATTCGGAGATAAGGGGAGAACTGTATTTGTTTTTACATTTTTCAACAAATTTCGAAAACTATGCAGCCTAAAAAAAGAAAAAATATTTGAGAATTTGCAAACAGCGCTTAGTTATATGATACCCCACATGCCTTAGTAGCCCCACTTCGAATTTTTAGGACACCCTTTCAGTCCTTGTTGCAAAAAAAAGCATTTTTATTTCTTTCTTCTTTGTAAAATAGTTGGGCAAACGTCATGTAATATTATTCCAAAATTCAAGTTGATAGCATTAGTAGTTCTTGGCATATTCAGCTGTTACAGACGGACAGACAGAAAGACTGATAGACAGACTGAGTCGCACCATAAGAGTTCCTTTTTACCATTTTGGTACGGAACCCTAAAAGCAAGAATACTAATTTTATTTAATTTTTGGTTGTTCATTACTTTCGTAGCTTTCATATGCCGTTTTCTAAAGCAATGCTAGATTCTAAACTAGGGCAGAGAAAAAGCCGGTAGATTTTTAGTACCCTTTCCAGTTAGGAATACCTATATCTGAAACCCCTCGTCGGATTGTATCTAGCCCGTTTCGGCGACTGCATTTTCCCGGACTCCAGTTTCCATTGAAATTGGTTTACGTAAAAGTCGACCTCTACAAAATTATCGATTGGAAAATTACTGTAACGGACTGTACCAAAAATTGCCGTCTTGAACAAAGATATATTTTTTCAAAAGTTTGTAAGAGCGACACGAATAAATAAAGAAATAAAACAATTTCACAATTCCCAAACTTTTATATTTTACAACGGAACATTTCAATACAATTTGATTTCTTACATTATACTTACATAGGAATTTACAAATAGGTGTCCATTAGCCGTTCGGGGAATTCATAAAAATAAAGATAAATCTTTTAGGTTTTTTTTATGAAAGATGGATGGACACTACACTACTCTTGGACACTGTAATTTCCTTCAAATAAGGAAACGAAAGATGTTATTCTGAACTTAGAAGGGTTTGGAACCATCCATCATGCAACATGCCAAATCACGACTGAAGATATTACGGAGTGACGTCAAAAAAATAAGATAATCATTTTATAGAAAATGAAAATGGCTCTTTTTAAGGGGATTTATTGTCTCTAGCCTTAGGCTGACGAACGATTGTTGGTAGGATAATAGGCGAAATATTCTTCTGTGATGTGGTAGGATTTAAAGCAAACCGTATCTCCATTACTTTGTAATGTTTTTGGTTCTTGATGTATTTTAACAGTTTTGATCGTTGTCGAACGCCGATAGAAGCAAGACTTACCTACATACATTTAACATTTCTTAGGGCGGAGTACAACTTGTATTGTTAAAACATAATTGGAAATAATATAAGGTATAACATTTTTATAATACTTAATTCATTGCAGACACGCCAAATATTCCAATTAAATTACCCAAAACTGGAACATTTTTAACTTATTCAGTAATTATACAACCACACTTTGGACTTAGGGTAACATTCTCTTAATTAATAAAGCCTTCAAAGATATTGACTGTAATAATAAATAATAAACTTTTAACAAGTAATACATCTCGCAATTTCCAAAAAAAGGATATACCTTCATTATAGTAAGTATATTATAGATTTCCACTCCGCATGCCAGTTACCTCTGTTTTCAATTTGCAAAATGAAACCGAAGAGAAATTATTGACACACAAACTAAACATCAATGAAAAACTTATTGCATTTGAAATAAGACAAATATCACACAAAGCTAACATCTGACTCACTTACAATGATTTATTCATAATCGTGTCCTATAATTGATATGACTATCTTCGTGCAAAATTATTTACAGCCAAGTTTATAATAATCGACCCTAAATTATATACATTAAACAATACAAAATATTGATCAGCAGTCGTTGTTTAATTAGATTACAATTACAATTTACAAGTCAAAGTTCCATAGGTCACTAACGTCACAGTATAAATATTTACAGAAGTTCGTCTCCATATTTAAATTAGACAAACCGCACGCATATTGTGTGTAAGTTCTCTCGCGGCTATAATTCGTCTAAGATACGCGTCTTTATTGTGTACGTGTGTACGTTGTCGCTAGTTGTATGGAACTGGCCTTCTGTACGTATCTATTTTGTTGCAACGATATTAATGAATGTTGAATAGTGAAAGCCGTTTAAACAACCTTTGTTTTTGTTTATCACTGATTGGATAAATTTCACGCTAGAAGCACTACTAGCACGAGCGCTAGGAGCGAGTACGCGGGCGCGCTGACTCCCGCCGCGTCGTGCGGTGGCGGCCAGCCCTCGCTCCAGGGGCCGCGCGCCCCCGCCCCCGGTCACATCGTCGTCACCATTTCTGAGGAGATGGAAGGTGTCAATATCTTCTTACTGGTACCAACGCCCGACACACATTCTCACACTCGTATTAGTCATCGTGAGCCGCGTGAGAGCGGCAGCGTTTAAATCAAATCATTTATTTCGGATGAATATCCATAGCAAAACCACACGCCACAATAGAAGACAAAAGAAAAACAAAATAAAGTCGCACTTTTATATTTGAAATCAAAATGGAGACAAAAATTAAAACTAAAAATTAAATTAAACACTAAAAATTTAAATTAAATATTAAATAATAAAAATCAATTAAGTATCAATTAACTATTAAAAGTATATTTAACATTTAAAAAAATCAAAAATTCATTAATTAAAAATGAATCATTATTATGATTTAAAAAATAATTAATTAATTAAAATTATAATTAATTAAATATTAAAATTATAATTTAAAATTATTATTAATATTAAAATTATTAAAAAATAGGTATTGTTTCAGTATATTTATAAATATATTACATTTTTGTTCATTCTTAATGGTACCTTACATGGAGAATATGTACATGCTAAAAATAAATATATATTATGTACAAGGGTATAAAATATCATAAAAATAAAAAGGGGAAGAGCTCATAGGGCATCAAAAAATTCGTCCCCATCGCTGTCAATGGAAAAAGTGCCCAAAAGGCGGGCAGCATTGCCACGTTGGATGGCAATGCTGATTCTTTGGGCTAAAAATAGGCCAGCCCTCTGGTCCCGTGAAAAGAAAAATTAAAATTAAAAAATTAAAATCAAAATTTAAAAAAAACTTATAGCGTTGTACCGAACTCCGCATTTGCTCTCACGTGTCGACGCAGGCACGTAAGTACATGAGCATGAACACGCGTATTGTGAGTGTCCGCACTAGCTCAGACACGTTTTTCGATTGGCAATGGTTCTAGTGTCAGTAAAATCTACAACATCCATGTTATTTTTTTTTTGCACGTGTCGCATAAAAGTTGTTGCACACGTGCCGACCATTTTCAGTTCCACAACAGCACAAAATCTTGAAAGAGTGCGAGTGTTAGCATGTGCGGCGGGCGTAAACGTCTGACTACAAATGCTTGCTGTAGTAAAAGAAATACAGATACCGTCTATCGGTCACTAAGGAGACAAATTAAGCAAAAAATTGGTCAGTGTGGTACAAACACAACCTGAATTAACATTGGTACAAGCATAGAAATATAAGTCTTGCAACATGAGTATGGAACAAAGACGTCTAAAAGATCCCATTATCTTGCGTGAAATTTTGTTTTCAGCTATGACCAACATTTATATGGCAATCTCCACAGTTCACAGTAATTCGACTAAACTCTTAAAACTTGTAGAAACAGTAAAAGAAAGTATAAAAACTGAAAGTTTTACTATCCAAAGTAATTCCACGGTAATGTCAAAATCTTTACTTTTACAATCACTTTCTTTAAATTATTATACTTTTCATCTACCACATTTTAAAATTCTTTTATCTTTTTTGGTGTGAAGATGTTGGGAGGCAAAGAATCAGAGGTTATGGTGGCCTACGAGTCTGTCCTGGAGTGGGTGTCTGTCGGTTGGATGATGATGATGGTAGATATATTTACCAAGATTCTGCATTTGGTGTTGGCTTAAAACAATGTATGGGTTGTCGAGCCCAGGATCTTCTAGCACCCCTCGATGCAGCTGCTCCAGATGTATCTCTGTGCCATCTAGGAGATACAAAATATGTAATTTTAATTTAATAACAGCTAGTTGGATACCACTTTTGTTTACCTACGTAAAAAGTAACACATGAAATCTTTATCAATTTGAAACTTAAGCAGGTACTTGGATATTTGTGCAAAACACTTTACTTCATTTCCATAACGGATCGCTAAACTTAGACAAATAAAGTTATTTTCGACATCAGTTTAACTGCTTATCAAGAGTTCTAAATGCGTAAGTTCTAAACGATTCCAAAGTGCTAAGCAATGTTATAAATTAATAAAGAGCTACAGTTTGTCTTTGATTTTCATTTCATTCATTACAATATTTGGATTCCAGTCGTTAATTTTAGTATCATGGTAATTGGATTTATTTATCTGACTAGATGTAAAGTAAATACATCGATGTAGACTAAGCTATTGATCATTGTGTGATTTTAACTCATTATCAAGGATTATTGACATTCAAGTTTAGATCACAGGCTGCAACAAATATGGACAGTTGGGGCTTTCGGAGAAACAGTATCCTTTTCTGAGTTATTTTAAGAATGTTTTTAGTTGTGATAAGGACTGTTTACTGATTTGTGGACAATGGATTGCTGTGATATACTCTAGCTAGATAAAAAGTTCATTGTTGTAGATAATAAATCTTATGATGAAAGACAAAGCATTGCACTGACAACTGGACATTTAAATGTTTAGTTGAAGGTTTACTCAACCATATGAACGAGGTAGGTCACAAAATGTACAAAAACGCTAAAAAAGACAAATATATCACTGACAGCAACGATGTTATAAGTAAAAGACGTAGATAGGTTACCTACCCAACATTCGATGTTCAAAAACGACACAATGTCGATGGCACGTGAAAGTAGGACGGCATGTCGTAATTATCGGGAGCGAAAAAGAGACAAGTCGACAAAAATGTGGCTAATTAGCCACATTTTGACGTACCACTTGCGGAGCGTGTATAACCTATCTACGTCTTTTTACTTATAATATCATTGACTGACAGTATTTTAATTATAATTTAGTAGTTTCACTTACATGGTAGCAGCGTAGTTGTTGGTGGTGGTATTGTTGTAGTAGTTGTTGTCGTTGTTGTTGTGGTAGTGGTCGTCGTTGTCGTTGTAGTCGTTAATACTAAGGAGATACAAATTACAGATTAAGAAAAATACTATTCATTTGGTAGATAATCTTGGTGACACGATGTTTGTAAAGAATAGAGAGAGATTGACTTAAAAGATTGTAGTAATTTAACTGATTAGACTGATATTTACTGATTAGACATATTTAACTGATTAGACAGGCCAGTTGGCGTGGTTGGTTAAGATACCACCTATCATGCCGCAGGTCATGGGTTCGATTCCCATCCAGGACAAACATTTGTGTGCATGAACATGTCTGTTTGTTCTGAGTCTGGGTGTAATTATCTATATAAGTATGTATTTACAAAAAAAAAAAAGTAGTATATGTAGTATATCAGTTATCTGGTTTCCATAGTACAAGCTCTGCTTAGTTTGGGATCAGATGACCGTGTGTGAATAATGTCCCAGGTTATTATTATTATATTATTATTATTATTATATATGGCGGTAATTGGGGGACCCCTATGTCCAGCATTTGCCTTTCGGCTGAAATGATGATGATGAGACTGATCTAAACTTAACTATAAAATGTTTTATCTGACATAAAAGTGACATTTTCATCGTTTCATTTCTAGTAGGTAAGCACTTTTAGATCTTACTTAAATGCCGTAAGTTGAATAAAAGCAAGAAGTTCTTAAATCCTAAGTGAGCCAAGCAACTTTAAATTCAATCTTTCGATGCACAAATTCAAACTAAGTTGACTAAAAGCCCGTTAGTAAGTTACGTCTTTACCTCTGTCTGCACTTTCTAGTGCTCACTCAATACGACTTAGATCAAGGAGAAAAATGTAGTGAGTTAAGCCGTACTTTAGTGAAAAAAACATCCGGAATAATCGAGAGTGGAATAATAATAATAATAATCTAATATTACTTATTGAATATTACATACATAATTTAATTTTGGGTTGAAGATATTTATTCTCATAAAGAACACAAATAGTTCATTTAAAATATGATATTATAAATAATAATAATAATAACAATTCCTGGGACATTTCACACACAATCATATGATCCCAAACTAAGCCGAGCTTGTACTATGGAAACCAGATATCTGATATACTACATACACTACTTTTTTGTTTGTTTGTAAATACATACTTATATAGATAAATATACCCAGACCCAGGACAAACAGACATGTTCATGCACACACATGTTTGTCCTGGATGGGAATCGAACCAAAATAGATCATGCACTTACGTATACTATTACATCATGACTCAGAATTATTAAAATAATTTAAAAGCTAACAGTCTTAAAATAATTTTAATATGTACAAGTATATAAAAAGGAGGGAAAATAATCATAGGGCATCAAAAAATTCGTTCGCATCGCTGTCAACAGGAAAGGCAAGGAAAGGCAATGATGCCATTGCCACGTCGTATTGAATAATTAATATATTAATATGTAATTTAATATAATTTCGACATGGAATAACAACAAAAAACTGGTCAAGTGCGTGTCGGACCACGCCCAATGAAGGGTTCCGTAGTTGGGATGAATTTATCTCAAGAACAAACTTAACATTGTAGTTGAAAAACATGTTCTCCCATACATTTCAACTACAAATGTCCATAGTTAAACGAAAAGGATCCACACACACACACACACACACACCTACACCTAACCACCACATTACACATTAGATGTAACCACCACATTACACCTAATGTGGGTTGGATCCTTTTCGTTTAACTATGGACAAATGTATGTTTGTACGCACAGTATTGAGAGATTTACCATGTTATTTTAAGATCATAGACTTCTTATAGGTTTTCCTGTAATCTGTAAAATGAAAGGCTAAACATGAATGAGTTAACATTAATGTATTCATGTTAAAAATAGTTACTAATGGCATTTTAGCAAACACATTTAGGCAAAATTCAACCATTAGTTACTATGTATGTTTAACCATTGGTTGAGTTAACTACGGATCAAACAACCGGCCCATAGTAAAGAAAAGAAAACTAATACTTACAATGTAAGAACAGCTCAGCCTGCGCCCTTCCCTGGGTGTTCTCCACATGACACCGGTAGGCTCCGGCATCTTCCCGGGACATCTCCATCACCATCAGACTCACAGTGTGACGGTACCCTCTGGACGTCATGCTTAGTCTGTGTTTTGTACCTAAGAATTTGTTACATTATTTTTTGTTTCCAATGTCTGTTCAATCAAAACCTTTTTTAATTACTTTTTTTGTTCAATTTCGAAGGAATTGCTCATTACGAAATGTGGTCTCCTGCCTAAAAGAATGGGTACTAAAAAGAAAACGGGTGCTATTTAGAAAAAATCGTTCCAATTCTTCTTATTGACATCAGGGAAATAAGATAAAGAAAAAAGCCCTAATAAGTTAAAGCTTTACGTCTGGACAGCTTTTAACCCTTTACAAAGCGCAAGTCCGCTCTTGCATGGAGTATTGCAGCCGCTTTTGGGATGGATCAGCTAAGTACCAACTAGTCGCGCCTGACTCGATGAAACGCAGAGCTAAGAGGCTCATTGGTGACGTAAAACTGGTGGATGCCAAGCTTCACAGCTTGGCTCATCGCCGCAAGGTTGCCTGCTTGTCGGTCTTCTACAGATTGTACTTGGGTGAGTGAGCCCAAGAACTCCACGATCTCATTCCACCGGCCCCCTTCTATCTTCCCTACCTAGTTGATATTCCACCAATTCGCACTAAGCGCTTCCAAATGTCTTTTATAATGCGCACAGCAATAGAGTGGAACTCACTACCTGCGTCTGTTTCCAAGCGCATACAACCCTAATCTCTTCAAAGTGAGAGTGAATAGGCTTCTTCTTCTGGGTAAGCTCACTCCATCGTCGACTTTGTCTCTGTCACCTCTGACCTAGACTAGAGTAAAGAGCAAACTCATCTCAAATAAAAATTAAAAAAAAGCTTCAATTTGGTACTTAGCAACCACATTACCAGTACTGTGGAATAGAGGAGCGGACTGTTAGATTACGCTGGTTGTAGGCTGAAAAATGGTTTTGTACGAATGGAGTTCGCTGTTCACTCAATCCAGGAACAAATTTAACGGAGAGATGGCTGAATAAGTCTCACTTTTCTCTTGCTGCGCCATTGCTTTCCAATTGATCTAAACGGTCTTTTGAGTTGACTGACACGAGTGATACCACACGGTAATGCACAATTAGTCCTTGATTTATCAATTTTCAATTTTTCACTCACGGAGTCAAAAATTAGAAGGTTCATGGGTCAATGGCGGGCGACAGACTGGTCGGCTCCGCGAGTACGCCAAGCTTCATGAAGATGGCGCGCTCGTCACGTTTTCGCCAATATTTGCAGCAGCTCATGGGTACGGAACAGCCAATTGCGTGCCGACTTAGCAAGCGCATATAGACATTCTCTATCAAATTCGTTCAATCATGGGCTATTTTCAGAAAAAATATTTTATGTATATTCTTTCCTATAGTTTAGATATCTTGTGTTATACACTGTTTTCACATAGTAGTAGCAACCATAGTTTCCATTAAAACAATTTGGTTGAAAGAGGTATTTAAATAGGTGTTCCTAACAAGATAATATTACACAGAGGATTCTAATTCTAACCTAGAAATAATATCACAAAGAGCACGTATTTTAATTAAATGAGATTTTGTAGGAGTAAACTAAAATAATAAAATTTTATGAAAATAGAATGGCAGCGAAACATGTTTATTTTCAGTGATAAAATAAAATAAAATAATTGAGAATAGGTTTAAAAATGTAATATTTACTGTCTGCGTAAGTTTTTTCAATTGTTTAGTATTCTGCGGTTGTCTCGTGTTTTTGTTTTTGTATTATTTTCTTTGTTTGCAAACTCAGTTTGCTATTTTAGAAAATAACTTGGTTTTTTTTTTTATTTATAAAAACTCTAGTAGTACCCCGCGACTTTTTCTGCAATCCAGGATAAAAAGTAGCCTATATCGTCATGGTCTACCTATGCGGCTAGTTTCATCCAAATCCGTTCAGTAGTTTTAACGTGACAGCGTAACAAACAAACAAACTCACTTTCGCATTTATAATATTAGTTAGGATTAGGATTAGTTCGTTTGAGTTAAAATATTTTTAGACGTATTATCTATATATATAAGTTTTTACTAGTTCTCAGACTAGAAACTATTTACAACAATTTGGTTTAATTACACAACAATCTTAAATTATAATTTATATGGTATTTTTCTTCAGCGTTCATATTTTTTAAAGGGTACTGCGGGGTTATGGGGTATAATAATCTATCAAAAAAAGTGTCAATTTACACATTTCACAAAAGTGAAAAACGTAACATGAAATTCGAACGATTTTAAAATTAAACATATTCGATTCGCACATCATTTGGTAAGTACACAAAAATCTTAAATTATAATTTATATGGTATTTTTTTTCAGCGTTTATATTTTTTAAGGGGTACTGTTTTATCATTTATCAAATATTTGCAGTAATTCCTATAAGCTATTAAAGGAAGTTGTTCAAAGCAGCAGCAACAGAAGGAGCAATTAATAAATTAATTAATAAATAGTAATGAACACAAGTAGGAGCAGTAATTTATTCAAATAAAAAAACAAATTGCTAATGAAATGCAGTGTCATTAAAACGTTCATATTGAATTTTATTCAAATAAAAACAAATTCCTAATGAAATGCAGTGTCATTAAAACGTTCATATTGAAATTTATTCAAATAAAAAACAAATTGCTAATGAAATGCAGTGTCATTAAAACGTTCATATTGAAATTTATTCAAATAAAAAAACAAATTGCTAATGAAATGCAGTGTCATTAAAACGTTCATATTGAAATTTATTCAAATAAAAAACAAATTGCTAATGAAATGCAGTGTCATTAAAACGTTCATATTGAAATTAATATACCTACAACTTCCTTATTATTAGTTTACTTTTCTACGGCTTCATAATTATAAAGTTAGAAATCATATAACGCTGTCATAATAAAAATAATGATAGCCGAGTCATAATTCTTGAGAGGCAAACTTTCATAACTCTGGAGCACTAATTAATTGATAGGTACACCAAAGAGTAATAAAATAGAATCTTAAATAATAACTGTAGGTAATTAAGAACTTTGAGCAAATTTGATGTTTTGTGGAGTCTGTCTTTTATCATCCTTGGAGAATATTTTTATTTGTTGGCTTTGAAAAACTACAATATAGAGATAAAATGGCTCCTTTGTGACTGCTTTGAAGTTTCTTAAGCCCTAATTGAATGTTCCTTTAACTATGAGTTGTGGGACAACCTATTTCACTTTGTAACTAGTTATTTTTGGTTAGATTCTTTATCAAATCTCCTGTTGTCGTCTCGGATGCTTGGATTTCTATTACTTTTGCGTACTATTCACATTGTTCAACATAAAGTTAGTGGGACTTAACAAGAAATGTGGGTAGTTAACAATAATATTTACAATTAACTCTATTTTGGGATGGGTGCTTTCGAGAATTTCATATCGTCCAGGTGAAGACTTTGAAACAATGAGCTCTCAAAAATAATAGGATCCCCTAAAAACAAAACCTTCATACATTTAATTCTTTTTCTAACACATTTTATATCTACACGTATACAATACTTCCCGTCTCAACGTTCATTAAAACGAACGTCTTCAAAAACGTTTAATATCCAGCCAAGGTGCCTTTACAATCTAATTAGACATAAGTATCCTTTGCAGAACAAACTTAAGTGATTGTAGCGTAAATGAGAACAAAAGACTGCAATTATAAACATTGTTAGTTTGTATTGTTTTTATTTTCTTTCTTACATTTTGTAACCGTTTCAGCCAGCAATTTGTATAAATTTATATTTAAATTATATAATTGTGCGGTAAGAAAGTTTTACCTCGGGCTTGGAAAAGGTTAGCGTATTTCTTGTGTGACATAATGGAGGTATTTTATTTACGATTTCAACGGAAGCATCGTTTACTTAATGGTTATTAAAAATACTACACCAAAAATGTAAACCACGAAAAGTACAAATAGTGTTCCTTTTTTTATTAGTGAATCTTCTTGTTTACTATTAGTTAAAGAAGTTGACTCTTTCCATTGTGGTGCTTCTTTACCCATTGTGCCTTTAAATTTTCTTCATAGACGTTTTAATTTTCCATGTTCAAATTGTGTTAATTGTATTTGATTCTCTTAATCATTAGCATCGTTTTTCATGTGACATCCTCTTTCTAAGCTTGACTATACAACAAACTTAACTTTAACACGTTAACTGCCATGTCAGGCACCGGTGCTTGACAGACATAGCTGTGGTGTCAGTCCCGGGTGACTGACGCCACAGTATATAATTTAGATACAAATAATATATAATTTATAATTAATTAATATAATATATAATTTACAAAATACCTGACATGGCCCAATAGCTATGTTTTGTTTCGTTTGGGCCTCGTCAGGCACATATGCCAGACATTTTATTTTTTTGCTTTATTTTACATTATAATCACCGGAAACAAATTAAAATAGTCATATAATGTGATTTACTAGAATATACAACCAAAAAACAAAAATAAAAAAAAACGTCATCAAAATTTTACTATGGCAGTTAACGTGTTAACATTGCTTAGCTTACCATTCACCAGCCTCTGCTCTCCATTAAGAGTCCAATGGACTTGAGGGACTGGGTATGCTTCAGTAGTGCACTGAAGAGTGACGGAGCCACCAGATGGCGCCCGTATGGCGACCCGGCCAGCCCACACTGACGGCGAAACTGTAGGAACGAAAGAGTATGGTTATTTTGGCATATACAGGACATTTTTTTTAGACAGTGCGCAAATTTTACACAAGTTATTCTACCCATGAATAATTAATAATTACTATAAAATGTTTATTTTATAGTAATTATTTTCATTAATTTTATACCCGTGGGAGATTTGGTTTTTGAATAGGGAATTTAATTTGAACTAAAAAAGTGTTGATAATGTTTTACTCCCTATAAAATTTCTAATTTTTTATCTATGGTTAATTGGCCGTTCACATCAGGTCATGGAGATGTAGAATGCAATAGAATCGATTTTTGATGAATCGACTAACCTGTAATTTTCAAGCGCCTCAAAAACGGGTGTTGCTCAGAGGCGCCGCGTGGTGCCACCCGAATATTAAATCAATGCCGAATATTTTTCCTACACTGGTAATAATATTTGTAACACATTGCCAGTGTAGAATAAATATTCAGCATTGATTTAGTTTATTTTTTATGCAAAAAAGGTGAGGCGAAGGGGTGGCGCCACCGTCACACCGTGAACTGTCACCTATTTATGCTACCAGTACTTGAGTGGTGTTTCTTTTGTATAATAAGTAACAATGAAGTAAAATCAGTACACCAAATCGATTTAGTATTGCTAATTGACACAAAATCTTTTTAATTACTAAAGATGTTGATTTATCGATCACATCCCTAAATCCTGAGAGATCTATGGTTTGCGCAAGCGTTTTTGAGAGTTGAGATTATTATTAATTATTGTATTGTGTGTTCTGCAGTAGAACTTGTTTCTATTTAGTGAACTTATTTATGTTTACTTCATTGTGCAAATAAGTCTAGTCGTGGGGTCGACCGATTGATGCCGTCAGTCACCCGGCAAAACCAATGTTTTTAGGTCATTTTCGATTTTATAAAATAACTCCGAAACTCAGATGTTTTTAGATAAATAACTTTTGTAGGAGTTAATATGATAAGTATAGTCCGATCCTGCATGGAGTATTGCAGTCACCTTTAGGATGGATCAGCTAAGTACCAACTAGCCGCGCTTGACTCGGTGGAACGCAGAGCTAAGAGGCTCATTGGCGACGTAAAACTGGTGGATGCCAAGCTTCATTGCTTGGCTCATCGCCGCAAGGTTGCCTGCTTGTCGGTCTTCTACAGATTGTACTTCGGAGAGTGTGCCCGAGAACTCCACGACCTCATTCCACCGGCCCCCTTCTACCACCGGACATCTAGACGCACTGCCAGTTACCATCCCTACCTATTCGCACTAAGCGCTTCCAAATGTCTTTTATAATGCGCACAGCAAAAGAGTGGAACTCACTACCTGCGTCTGTGTTTCCGAACGTATACAACCCTAATCTCTTCAAAGTGAGAGTGAACAGGCTTCTTCTGGGTAAGCTCACTCCATCGTCGACTTTGTCTCTGTCACCTCTGACCTAGACTAGAGTCAAGAGCAAACCCATCACAAATAAAAAAAAAAATAAAAAAAGTATAGTATATAAAAAACAAAGTTTGATTTTGACGCAGCTTGGTACGGGATTCCATATATCCATGAGCATTGTCCTTTGCGTACTACTTAAAAAATTGTCCTGTATACAGGACTTGAGAGAATAGTAAATTTTTAGTTGATTGTACCTACCATTTTTCCAAAATCTATGAATGCAGTTAGCAATTATACAAAAACTTTAGCAAATATATTTATTAATAGAAACGGAAGGACGAACATTTTCCTGTAGCTACAATAGCTAAAATATATCACTGAAAATACCTAGCTGTCCTTCCTTACGGCCACGTCTCAAAAATTCACCCTGTATGTTTTAGTAAAGGTAGCTTTAGTTTAGGTACTTCGAAGCATATATCCTTAAAGTAATGAGTTCGGGTTGTAGGTAAATATAAATCTGCAGTGCAAGAAAATATTGAACCTAAGTGGAAATAGATTTTTGAAATGGAAATGGCCTTCAAAACTTAAAAGTACCACGCTTTTAAAATTGCTATAACTTTTAAATACACAAGATATATTTTTGAAATAAAAGGTATAGTCGATAACCTTTTTTAAGGACTGGCTAAAAAACCTTTATAAACGAAAACACTCCTTTTCAAATTGTTGAGAAAAATATTTATTTAAAAATTAAAAATTACTACTGTATAATAAACTATAATTTCAAAAAAAGTTGATGAAATTTGCTATAAAACGTTATGTTATTTCAAAACTCTGACGTTTATCCTAGTTTAGGAGAAATTGCAATTTTTAAAGTGTGGTACTAACTACGTTTGGAAAGCCAGTGTATTTAAGCAGAATATCCGTTTCAATTTATGTCTGACTAATATAAAGTCTAAAACTATATTCCTCAAAGCAAGCAAGTAATTAAAATAACATCATAAACCACACAGAGTTCCCTACTAAGTAAAATACCAGTTAAGACCATAAAATAATTCCGAATTCAATTTCTTCCTGAAATCCACTTCAAAAGGGTAGTATCTCTAAAAGTTTTTTTTGTTATTAATGAACCTCGAACCGCGAATCCACGAATATTTGAGAAAATAGCCAAGAAAGTTGTAACACACGACCAACTTAAATGGAAAACGGGCACTTTGGTTAAAGTACTTCATTAAGGTTTCACGTAACAAAAGATTTTTCTTTAATCTTAGAAGCTTGTCTGAACCTGTCTGTCCTTAGAATGAGTTCTGATTTTTCAAAAAATAATAATAATAATATTTGCATACAACATGGTGTAAAGGTGTTACAAGACATTAGAGAGCATACATGTTTTGTTTATATCGTAGCATGCAAATATTATCTATGTTACGTTCGTTGTACGTATTTTCTTTTCGCGATTTCAGGTTTGGTCCCATAGTAAAAGTTGTTCATAATGATGAGCACAACGACCCTTTAAGCGGTTGTTGGTGTTTTACCAATAACCCTGTATATATATTATGTCCAAGTACCTATATAAAAATCATAAAAATAAAATGGCGAAGAGCTCATAGGGCATCAAAAAATTCGTCCGCATCGCTGTCAATGGAAAAAGTGCCCAAAAGGCTGGCAGCATTGCCACGTTGGATGGCAATGCTGATTCTTTGGGCTAAAAATAGGCCAGCCGTCTGGTCCCGTGAAGAGTCGACTAAACGCTTGGCGATGTCCCGAAATACTCGATGAGCACTCGGATCCCAAAGCCCCAAACGGCTTAAACATATAGCTCCCAATAAGTTTGCTATATTTGCGCCGTTTGAGGTTTTCTGCTCCTGCAGCAGCCGCCCCAGCACAACCCGCCGTGCTAAGAAGACAGGATGGTGTGAGGGTATCGACACAGGTCGCATCCCACACCAAAGGCCTACCCAACTTCCAAGGCATTATGGTCATGCCGTCTGGCCTCTTCCCATAGTCGCGTGCCAAGCCATTGGGTTCTAAAACTGCTGGCACCCCGGCGGATGATGTTGTTAATGCTAGCGTGCCGTGCCATCCGACCAGCGCTCTTGCTGCAGGATAGTCCATGGTGTCCGAGGCAGTCGACTCCTTCACCGCATTGACAGCGATGTGGAGCCCCACAAGGAGCACCCACACGCAAACATGTAACGAGCTGGAAAGTGGTGTCACTCACCTTTTGTATTGAATTTAACATCTTTAAAATCCTAGCTTTAAATATTCTGTTTTCCTTTTATCGACTTTATGCATTATTTATTTAAATATCTCATAAGTTAAGTAAACTGTTTGTGTTATTTATGAGAATAAAATTCTTTTAACATAATTTTGAAGCAATGGTTTGGCAGTTTCCTTCAAGATCCTTTGGATTTCAATTCAAGAAAATACACGATTAGGGTGCAGTCATACCAAACCAGTTGACACATTTTAAGAAGATACACGATTAGGGTGCAGACATACCAAATGGATACAGTCATACCAAACCAGTTGACACACTTTAAGTGGATACATGATTAGGGTGCAGTCGTACCAAACCAGTTGATACACTTTAGGAAGATATACGATTAGGGTGCGATCATACCAAACCATTTGACACATTTTAAGAAGAAACACCATTAGGATGCAGTCATACCAAACCAGTTGACACATTTTTGGAAGACACAAGATACTTTAAGTGGATACATGATTAGAGTGCAGTCGTACCAAACCAGTTGACACACTTTAGGAAGATACACGATTAGGGAGCAATCATACCAAACCATTTGACACACTTTAAGAAGAAACACTATTAGGATGCAGTCGTACCAAACCAGTTGACACACTTTAGGAAGATACACGATTAGGGTGCAATCATACCAAACCATTTGACACACTTTAAGAAGAAACACTATTAGGATGCAGTCATACCAAACCAGTTGACACATTTTTGGAAGATACACGATTATGGTGCAGTCATACCAAACTAGTTAACACAATTTAAGAAGATACATGATTAGGATGCAGTCATACCAAACCATTTGACACACTTTAAGAAGATACACGATTAGGGTGCAGACATACCAAATGGATACAGTCATACCAAACCAGTTGACATACTTTAGGAAGATACACGATTAGGGTGCAATCATACCAAACCATTTGACACACTTTAAGAAGAAACACTATTAGGATGCAGTCATACCAAACCAGTTGACAAACTTTTGGAAGACACAAGATACTTTAAGTGGATACATGATTAGAGTGCAGTCGTACCAAACCAGTTGACACACTTTAGGAAGATACACGATTAGGGTGCAATCATACCAAACCATTTGACACACTTTAAGAAGAAACACTATTAGGATGCAGTCATAACAAACCATTTAACACACTTTAAGAAGAAACACTATTAGGATGCAGTCATACCAAACCAGTTGATACACTTTTGGAAGATACATGGTTAGGATGCAGTCATACCAAACCAGTTGATACACTTTTGGAAGATACATGGTTAGGGTGCAGTCATACCAAACCAGTTGACACACTTTTGGAAGATACATGGTTAGGGTGCAGTCATACCAAACCAGTTGACACACTTTTGGAAGATACATGGTTAGGGTGCAGTCATACCAAACCAGTTGACACACTTTTGGAAGATACATGGTTAGGGTGCAGTCATACCAAACCAGTTGACACACTTTTGGAAGATACATGGTTAGGGTGCAGTCATACCAAACCAGTTGCCACACTTTTGGAAGATACATGGTTAGGGTGCAGTCATACCAAACCAGTTGACACGCTTTTGGAAGATACATGGTTAGGGTGCAGTCATACCAAACCAGTTGACACACTTTTGGAAGATACATGGTTAGGGTGCAGTCATACCAAACCAGTTGACACACTTTTGGAAGATACATGGTTAGGGTGCAGTCATACCAAACCAGTTGACACACTTTTGGAAGATACATGGTTAGGGTGCAGTCATACCAAACCAGTTGACACACTTTTGGAAGATACATGGTTAGGGTGCAGTCATACCAAACCAGTTGACACACTTTTGGAAGATACATGGTTAGGGTGCAGTCATACCAAACCAGTTGACACACTTTTGGAAGATACATGGTTAGGGTGCAGTCATACCAAACCAGTTGACACACTTTAAGGACAAAAACCCGGACCTCAATTTAAATTAATCAATTTATTACCTCAATTTGTAAATACTTCCTTACAACATAATAAATAGACCGTCATAACGCAAACCAATACGTCACACGACGAAGAAGAGCGTCATCTTACAGACTCCAAACTGACAGTACCAGGACACTCTTAATTGTGCGTAATTAATTTAACTGTTGACTCACATATCACATTAATCTGGATTCTCTTGCTGACTGAAGGAGGCACGCCATTGGTGGCTATACAGAGGTAGGCGCCTGATAGTACTCGCTCGACACCAGTCAGGTTCAGCCAGGGGCCGCTCCATTTTGACACTGTGGAGGAAAGTAAATTTAGACACTAAATATATTGATTTGTGTTTATTGTAAAAATTTCTGACGATGGCAATCATTCAAGATTTGGAGCTCGTTTTCTTATAATTTATGATTTGATTATGACAAAAAACTGTTTTTTAGTAAACGTACAAAATAATAATGTTTAAAATAATTTATACATTATAAAATAGTAATGAAGTCAAAACAATACTTTGAATATTTTTGAAAAAAGTAATTGCTTCTGATGCCAAAAATATAGTTTTTGTCCATTTGTCTGTTTGGCTGGATGTATGTTCCGGATTGCTGAAAAACGGCGGAACGGGTTTTGATAAAATTTCGCACACAGATAGTTTATAACTTGGATTAACACATAGGAAGTATGGAAGTATCGTCGGAGAACTTAGGGCACTTTTAATCCCAGTAGTACGTTCCCATTGGATATGTTTCGACATCCACGCGGGTGAAGCCGCGGGCAAGAGCTATTTGAGACATAAAGAAAAATGACTAGATCAAAATCTTCGACGAGTTTTCAACTTCCATAAAACCCGGTTTCTTCCAAAACCTTTTTCTTGAAGACGCACTTAACGGCTTAAAGTTCTTTTTAAGTACCCTTATCTACAAGTACTAACCGAATTTAAGCAAAGATAGGCTCAAATCACGGCACAAATCAGTTTTATTTACAAAGATTTCTAGAATTACTTTTCATTGTGTAAAGACTTTTATTACATCAATTCTATTAATCAAAAAGGTCTAACGATTTGTAAATAATGGAGAAATCTTCCGTCTCTTGAAACGCTTCCATAGACTATACTTGTACTTTTTGTATGTGTCTTCTTTTTACGTGTTCTAACGAGGGCCACGCCACTAAGCCTCCGTAAGCTCGTTGATACTAGATCCTACCTCCATCCTCCTCGACTTGATCGCAGATCTGCTGATAGGAAACATCGTCTGACTTATTTGAGAAAGTAATTTCCTCGTGAAGATATCCGTATTAATAAGAGCTACGTTTGATCCGTTTCCTGCTCGCTTGGTGCCTTTATTGTATCTTCGTGTCGAATATGAACAGTGTTTCACATAATGTATTGAAAATTGGAACGTCCGCGCTTTTTGCTGTGCATTTTGGGCTCAAAGGCAACCCACTGTATGTTTACAAATTGTTTACGGACAATTCTAAAATTCAAATACTTAATACTTTACACAAGAAAGTAACTGGCTACTTACTGGGGACAGAAGCAAATTTTGAGTGAAGATAATAATGAGTTCAGAATTTATTTAGAACTTAGTAAAGTTGACGTTGCCAAAGGCCCGGCGATACTCTGCGCAATTTTATAACAACTTCGTTTGAGCACACAATGCAAATAAGAGAGCTTACATTCAATTTATAGCCACGGGCGCAAAGTTTCCCTTTGTGTTGCACAGTTAGCTCTGGTGGTGACTGTCTGTGTGCATACTGTGACAGTTTTTGCACATTGTCGCTTTATAATGTTCGCGGTCCTCTGTGCGGCAGTGTGAATAACAGATAAAGGGTATTTCTGACTTTAAGTTTATACAAAACAATTGTTAGTACTTGTTGTTTGAACAGAATTAACGGGATCTACGAAATTTGCTTTTACAACTCTGATTATGCATACGATGTCGTTTGTACTGGTACCGTCTTTTCTAAAATCTACAACATTGTTGTGCGGTTTTCTTCGGAATTGCCCCAATTATTTTTACGGTCAACAGTTGTTCCTGACGACGCGACGGGGACGTAACAATGTGGTAATTGAAAAACAAAACTGCGGCGGTGGGAGAACTGGAAAACTAAAATTTGTTTTGTCCGCTTTTATTTTGCGTTAAAATTAAGGTCGACATTTTAAATTCTAAGTTTAAAGATGAATTTAAGTTGTCAGTTGAAAGAAGAAATATGACGTGTTATTTTTCAATGGGCAAAAATATTTTGTATTTATTGACAGGCATACACTTTCCTCCCATACTATTAACAGTGTAATTTGAAAACATTGTAAAAGCCAATTATTAAAAAAAAAAAAATAATAGTGGAGGTTCTTGCTGGCTCTTCTCTATGAAGGAACCGTGCACCTAGCCTCTGACGTTTCATAAGACGAGCCCATATAGGTTTATATGAAATAAAGTATTTTGAATTTGAATTTTGAGAAGCATTCCTTTATAAAGACTTACCTAATGTCTGATTGTCAATCTTGAAGTGCCTGGAGTCTTCCCTCCTCCAGGCTAAGACGGGTGGTGGTGTTCCTGAAGCGACACACCTTAGTGCCGCGTTATCACCTTCTTTGACAAGCACCTCACTGCTACTGGCGTCATCATCGATGTCTGGTGGAACTGTTGGATTTGACAAAATAGTAGATTATGCACGAAAGGGATAAACCTCTGTGTGTATTACGTCGCGGGCGCCGTATTGAATCCCGATCGTAACGACGGATTCTAGTGTAACCTCCCGAGCGGAGCGAGAGATTCAAACTCGCGAGATGACGGCACCTTTATCCCCGAGGAGAACACTCTACTTTTTACACCATCTACGAGACAATAAAAAGCAATCGTACTAAAGTATTTAATAAAATTACAGTTACGGTTAGTAGACCTATTTAAAATAATTAAAAGTTAAAGATAATGTTTGATACATTAGACCAGTTGTGGAAAGACAAAGTTATGTTTTTATTCGGTACAGTTGTTGAAGTTTAGGTAGAGTTATTTGAAGTATTGATATTGAGTAAAGTTTTAGAAACATGGGTCTGCGGAGGATCATTTTGGATCGTGTAAGTTGGTGAAAAGGGTGCTTGAGGTAGCAGGTGATTAGTGTTTTGATGTGGATGGTTGCGGTAACAAAGGTGTATCCACGGTGTTTTTAGTCTTGATGTTTTCACCGATGCTAAAAATTCTATACAGAATAAGGATAAAATAAGCTGCCTATTTAATCCATATTCTGTATAGAATTTTCAATGTAGTGGAGTGAATCCGGTACTGCATCCACTCCAAAAATCAACGCCACCTATAACAAAAATAGGCAGGTAGGTTAGTAAGTAGAAAGGTAAGATATGTACTTTAATATATTAATTCTTATATATTAAAAGTTATACACGTTCATAGATTTGATTAACACATATAATTGTAATAAGTGTATACAGTTAAACCTAAGGTTTACAATGTTATATTTATATTACATAGAGCGCAGAAATAATGACGTTTTGACATGTCAAAACATCACATCAGTAGATCGCATACAAGCATTCGATACATGAGCGGGTCGCTAGTATAGTAAGTATAAGAAAGTATGTAGCTATTTTAGTTAATAAAAATTTAATCGTTAGTTAGGTACTTACTTTTGTGGCAAGCAAACTGCGTGTGTCAGGGGCTGCATTTAGAAACGTTTCCACATTTTCTGCTGTGAAAACTTTTGATTTCTTAGACGATGTCCTTCCGATTTCCTTTTTAAAAATGCGAACAATTTGATGTATCTATGTTATAATTTGAATATTATGATTGATGCTTTATGTGGACCTGAGCATCAAATAGATGCATCATAGGCTACTTAGTTTCTTTGTTCAAGATGAATGCTGAAAGTAGACTAAAAACACTGAACAGATACAGACTTGACGCCGTTTATAGTTTTCATTCGTAAAACTCTTCGCAGGCGTACGATTCTTTCATGTACGATTCTTTGAACTTTCTGGAAGTAGATTGTTGGCAATGTCAATGTCTTCGGATTTAAAGTACTCCTGAGTCAAATCACTGTTACTCGACATTTTTATGAGAATTTGTTGTTAAGAAGAAAGCGATTTGCAGTAATTGCGCCTTTTTTATTTGAGTTCTCTCTTTCTTTTAATTGTGTTTTACTCGTGGTGACCAGTTCGATTTTCGAAAAATATATTTTTTACTGCAAATGGTAAATGCATGGAATTAGTATGTACTATGTTTGCAAGCGATTTTCACTTGAGGTTCCAAACTAAAATCACTATAATGGCCAGCGGGTCATAATTAAATCCAGTACAATATTAATGCCCGGCTAGACCCCAGGGCTTTAACGACATATTGTAGGTTAGGTTTGCCTGACATATAATTAATTTGACATTGGCGAGCAGGTAGTGTGAAAAAAAATATGTTGTTAATACTAATACATTAAGTAAATACTTACTTGATTCGCAGTCTTACTTAGTCTGATTACCTAGTCTTCCAAAAAAGTGTTACAGGAATTTTGAGCTAAAATAATGATGTTTCTTTTTTACATACACAAAATTTCATACATAACCTACAAAATTTCCTAAATGAGCAAATTCTGCTACAGTCGCAGCCCGTCTTGTGTTCCTGAACCTTTAGCTACAGAAAAAATAGCAACCTTTTGATTGAGATTCCACGCAGGATAAACGATAATACATGTTCTGTTTTCCTATTTCCCCCAAATTAATATTGTATTGAGGATAATATAATCCTTACCGATATCCCAATAATAATATATCATTATTCAGGGATCGCTTGCCTCTTCTTAATTATGGAGCAGTCAGCGACTAGGTATTTATCACATAATTGATTAGTTGGCGACCAACTAAATATTTGAATAGTTTGTAAATACTTTTGGGGCCTCTAAGTTATGCGTCTGTTCCTTAGTTAATCCTTCTTAAGTGTTTATTTGATGGTCAATATGGGCAATAATGAATTGGGAACTTTTTTTTTTTTTTTTCAATTTATAACTTCTAATATATTGAATGAAAAAATAAAAAAAAATGTTTAACTGTCACAGAAATATGTCCTTATAAAAAGATAAGTAGTATATATATAAGTTTTTCTCGAATTATACATATAAACTGAGTACCTTAAACAAAACAAAAGCATAATCCAGAAATCGAATTGAATCGAAGTATTGTTTTACACATAGTGTTACCTAATACAGTGCAAAATATCTGGGTGTGTATTTGGATAGCAGACTGAGATGGGAAAAACACATAGAAACAGTAACTTCAAGAGTGAGAAGACTCATACATATATTTAAATTACTCAGGGACTCTTCTCACTTTTTTTAAATTTTTTTTTGATAGTCAAAGATCCCAGAGCCCCCAGACCTTACAAATTTTGTTAATCAGAATATAAGTATGTAATTATATTCTGATTGACAAAATTTATGGGATAGGGTAGTTGTTTGTATGTACTTTGAACGTACGCGTACATGCTAGCTTGAGCCAACGGTTACATTTTTTAGTTACCTACGTAAAAATATTACTCACTTTTCTTAAACTCTGACTGCTGATTTTTATGTTTTACAGAATATTGTTAATAATAAATATAGCCAGACACATGCTGCCAGTAGTTTTTTTTTTCCGTCAGACGCTCTAAAGCTAGCAAAAAATTATGTCATCTTGTCTTAATTTTTATATAATGATACTCGGGGAACTATGTATTTCAATGTATTTCTAAGCAGCCAGACGAATCGTAGCTGCCAAACATCTCCCAGGCACAATTAAAAGGCCGCTGTTACTATGAGCGTGTGATAATTAGATGGTTTGTTTCTGGGGGATGTTAAAAACTACGGTTGGTCTGGCTGCTTACAAATAGTATTGAAATACAAGGTCCCCAAGTATCATTACGTATATAAAAATTAAGACTCAAACTATAAGTAAGATGACGTCATTTTTTGCGAGATTTAACGCGTCTGACGAAAAAAAAAAAACCGCCGACGGGAAGTGTCTGACAGTATTGATTATATTAATTACGAACAATATTCTGTAAAACATACTACATGAAAATTAACAGTCAGACTTTAAGAACAGTGAGTAATATTTTAACATTAGTACCAGATACCTGAAAATTGGCCGTCGGCCCAAGCTAGCAGGTATGCGTACGTTCGTAGTACATACTAACACTACTCTAACCTATATATTTTAGTTAATCAAAAAAGTCTGGCGGCCATTGGATCTTGATATATAATAATCTGTCAAAAAAAGTGTCAAATTACACATTTCACGATGGGTGGAAAACGCAACATAAAATTCGAACGATTTTAAAATTGAACATACTCGATTCGCACATTATATACATAGGGATTTACTTGGTTTCATGGCTTTATTCATATAAATGGGTGATACCGATTCTGCTTGTCGCAAAATTTGAAACTATAATGCTATAAGATAATACTGCCGTCATAAGGAAGAAAGACGTAACTGTCATTCTTTCGAAATAGAGTTATTTACATATTCGGAATCAGCAAAAAAAAAGACGCATCTGCCAGTATTTTTTAATTGGCGTAAACTTAACGAAAACCTAATCATTCTTACTGTTAAAAGACGCATCTGCCTTTGTATCTTGTACTTTAAACCGGACAAAATATTATTTTTTCTCCATTTAATTATTTCTGTAGATACCTACGTCAAATTTCCTGACGGCGCGGCGGCAGAATAATTCTATTTTAAATTCAAAAATCATTAGAATAACGTAAACGTCCCGCGTTCATACTAGGGCCTAGGGTCTTACCTACAACCTGTAGCTGATGAGTCTGGCTCATCATCGGCTCAGTGTTGACTTGGCACATGTATCTTCCACCATCAGAAGGGCCTATCTCCTTCAGCGTCAGGGTCCAAGCGCCGTCTCCGTGACTGACGCTTACGCGGTGGTTTTTCGTAATGACGTGACCAGCAATCGTCAGGATTGTCTGTGTGTCTACTCGGAGCCACGCCACCTAGACAATATGAAGATTTATGAAAAGAATAGAATAGCCGTTATAAAGGAGTAATAGAGGAGCTTGTGGCTAAGTAATAACAGCCGCACGGGTCGATCCATCAGGTTAAGCTACGCTTGCCGCGGTTGGTCTGTGGATGGGTGACCATCTTTTCATACCGAGGTTCCTCCGTGCCTCGGAGAGCACGTTAAGCCATTGGTCCCGGTTGTCATTCGTGGATCTTTGACAGTCGTTACGGGTCGTCAGAAGCCCGAAAGTCTGACAACCAGTCTTACCAAGGGGTATCGTATTACCCAGTAAGTGGGTTGTGGAGGTCAGATAGGCAGTCGCTCCATGTAAAATACTGGTATTCAGCTGCATCCGGTTAGACTGGAAGCCGACCCCAACAAAGGAAAAAGCTAGGCAGATTGAATAGAATAGTCGTTATAGTGCACCATAATATTAGTAACCTAGCTTGTATACCAAAAATATCTTTAAAGTTACTAAAGTAGTATTAATGTTGGTATCGACAGAAACTCTGCGCCTCTGTGGATATTGAGAATCAATAACTGTGTGGCTGGTAAATGTCAGCCGTATATATTTCAAGATAAATGGGGCACCTGAATAAATATTCAAGTGCCCATTTACTCGTACCTTGAAATACTAAATTAATGATGCTTGGAAGAATGGAAGAATCCGAAATATTGGGTAAACGTAATGTGGCTCCGAATATTTTCACGAAATTCATTCTTTACAAAAATAAAACATAAACCACCCCAAACGTTTTTACGACAAACATTACTTAAAGAAATTGGTTAAGTTAAAATTGATAAAAGTCGCACTTTGAAACAAATCTAAAAATGAGAGAATAAAAATCACTTTTTCTAATTGAAAATGAACGAGATACCACAAAAATCTAGCGACTAATGAAATACTAATAAAATTATTTGATTCAAAAAAAGTTGAGCAACACCTCAGAACTGGGAAAGTTACATTATGAAAATATCTGAATGTTGAAACTAAAAAAAATTGTAATTAAGCAACAAAGTTTACAAAAGAACGAAGGTTCTGCTAACTTTTGATGTTTACAGTGTTATTTATTACCTGTAGAGAATTTGTTGTAAATATTGAATAGATTTGGAATCATTGCGGTTAGTATTAAAACTTTTGGGATTTCAATTTTAATAAGCAATTAGCAAAGGTATGTTTGAAAGAAACCTTTACAATTTCTTTCTCTTTCTAAATTAATGCTGGGATTCGCAGGATTAGGTACTTTGATTTAAATAATACGTTTTGAAATAAAACGTAGAACGGTTGCTAAAAATAAATAATCCGTATCCATTACAAGCGTTCCTAAGGCTTTTATTTGCATCCATTTGGTCACAATTTTATTTTTAACAGTAACTTTTTTTTCAACCCGATTTGCGTCTCACCAATAATGTTGCCGAATACATCACCATCAGTTAAGTAGGTACCTCAACTATATAAAAATTCCGAGTTTCTAGAAGAGATAAGTCACCCAACGTTATCATGCTGGAAAAAACACGAGGAGTAATTAAGTTAGCCTCGTCCCACTAATTGTGGAGGTTTCCGGCCCTTCACTGATTCAGCAATGTGACTTGTTCATACGAACAGCCCCTAATAAAGAAAGCCTGGCTAAAAATAATTAAAAGAATTCGTTGGGCAACATTACTGCCTTAAATCACTCTAATTTTCTGAGGGCACGACACAACAAAATGAAAATTTTGTACCACAGTATCAAAATATTGTTGTATAAGACCTCAAGGGTTTTAATCAAAGCCTTGGAAACTACTTCAACAAATTGAGCCGGCTCTATGTCTATTCAACAATGTTTATAAATGGAAAACTCCAGACTGTTTTTGCCAAAATGGATGTCAAATAGCTATTTAATAACTTAACACCCGCTTCACTCTCGCTCCTACCAACTCACATTTCCACACAGAAATACTCAAGAATACCTAGAAGAGCTTAATTCCGTTTTCAAAGCCACATGGGCCCAACTATTGCGTCCTACATTTAATAGCGAGTCCTACCGGGTGGAACGCGGAACACTTTTCTAAGCCTCGTTGGGCACCGGGGCCTATCTGCGAGACCAGACGGAGAATGATAAGGAGTTAAGCGAGCGAGAAACTAATGGGAGAATATGTGCAGCTATTTTTGATGGTATCAGGTAAATTGTGGTTTTGTTTCAGGCTATTTAAAGATGATTTATTTGATAAATTATTGTTCTGCCTGCGGCTTTCGGATACTTAATTTTTATTTGTTTCGGATGAAACGCCGTCTTCTAGGAGAGTTTACCTTTTTGCGACGTAAATAAAGCAAAAGTAGTATATTATGAGGATCGCTACCAAACAAGAACCGCTGCGGCAAAGCTCCTACAGTGCCCGAAGTGAGCCTGCGTGCCGCAAAGCCGAATACACCGGTGTACATCTCCCGCCTGCACTACACCACTAAGGCGGAGGACATCGTAGAGTACGTGCGACAAAAGACGAGGTACACGCCGAGGGTGCAGATACTGGAATCACGCCGGAACGTCAACTTCACGGCGTTCGTCGTGCGTGTACCGAACTGTTATCTGCCCCTCGTCATGGATGAAGACTTTTGGCCCCAGGACGTGGTGTTCCGTCGCTTCCGCGGACAAGTTCCACAGGACAGCACAAAGTCAAGCTAGTGTAAAGTGAAGTGCTACTAACATAGTCTTAAGGCCCGTCCTCCCTAAAATATGGCGAAACTAAGTAACTTTGTGTCCATTTTTTACAGTAACTATAGCAGATTTTTGATAGAAAAAAAAATACAATAATCTACAGTACATAAGAAGTGATTTCATGTGTCCAGAAATCTGTTTTAGTTTATATAACTAAAGAAAGAAAAAGCTAAACCCGTGTCTGTTTTTTCTAGTTTTTACCATATTACTCCTACAATTTTCATTAAAAGTGTTCATAAATTTATACAGTTCTCTACAAAATAATAAGAAATGATTTCATGTTATTACTTTTTTCAAATTATTTTTATTTTATTTTAAATTAATTTACAAAGCAAATCCTTAGCGGCAAATTTACGCTGCGCCCCGTTCTCGCCCAAAATCTCAGTGCGGGGCGAGACGTGTTGCTGGACGGACCTGTGCTGCTTTGCGTGACGACCTCCTCGCTTCGATAAACATTGTTTTTTTTTGTGAATAGTGTAGCCACACGGACAGTTTCATTTAATTTTTGGTATCTTATCTGCCTAGTTACGTGACTATATTTTTTTGTGTGAATACTTTTACTTTATTAATATTAGTTAGTGTATTCAGTGTGTTTTGTTATATTATAGTAAAAAAAATTGTATCTAAACAATCGTTTTCTAAAGCAAGGTGTGTTCAAGATGGGAAGTAAACAAAGACAAAAAAAACGAAATCTCAAAAAGAAGATGGAAACAGGGAAGAAAATGGGACAAAGAAACATCACGATCCCCTCAACATACTTGCTCATTCATTCTCCTGCCCTTGTCCCAATTTATTTGGGGTCGGCGCAACATGTCTTTTGCTTCCATACTTCTCTATTAGTCGTCATCTCGGTAGTCATTCCCTTTCTGGCCATATCATCTTTCACACAGTCCATCCATCGTTTCTTTGGTCTTCCCTTACTCGTATAGCCCTCCACGTTCATACTCAACACTTTCCTGACGACATTTTCCTCATTCCTCCGCACCACATACCCATACCATGACAACCGATTTCCACACAACTTTTCAGTCACCGGTGTCACTTTCAGACTTCCTCTTACATACTCATTTCTTATTCTATCTATTCGCGTAATACCACAATTCCCTCTTAGCATTCTCATCTCGGCTGCATGCAATTGCCTTTCATTCATTCTTTTTATGGCCCAACATTCTGATCCATACAAGACAGCAGGTCTAACCATTGTTTTATAAATCTTCCCCTTGAGTTTAAGGGGAATGCGGGAGTCGCAGATTGTTCCCGTGACCTGCCGCCATTTCATCCATCCAGTGTTAATTCTGTGCTTAACAGTCCGGTCTACTTCGCCATCGCTTTGCACAAGTGAACCAAGATACCGGAAGTCAGAGCAGACCGGGAGAAGCGCGCCATCAAGCGCTATGGCTCCAGCACTGGAGAGACCGCCGAAATCGCAGAACATATACTCAGTTTTGGTTCTGCTGATTTTCAAGCCGACATTCTCCAGTTTCCGTTGCCATTTCTCCAATCTGCTCTGGATCTCAGGTCCATCTTCACCGACAAGAACGATGTCGTCGGCAAATAGCATGCACCAGGGTGCCTCTTCCTGTATGTCCGCTGTCAGAGCGTCCATGATCAACAGGAAGATGTAAGGACTTAAAGCCGACCCCGGTGCAAGCCTACCGCCACACTGAACTCGTCGGTGTTGCCAGCAGCCGACCGGACGTAGGTACAAGATTGACTGTACATAGCACGAATTAACTCTACATACTTCCCGGGCAAACCTTTCTCTTTCAAGGCCCACCACAAGACATCCCGAGGTACCCTATCATACGCTTTTTCCAGATCAATGAACACCATGTGCACGTCTGTACTTCTCGCACAATTGGCGGAGTGCAAAAGTGGCGTCCACTGTTCCTCGACCTGGCATAAACCCAAACTGGTTTGGGGTAATCTTACTCTCCTCTCGCAATCTTTTCTCCATTATTTTCTCCCATACCTTCATACTATGGGACATAAGCTTTATCCCTCGATAGTTGTTGCAGTCCTGCACGTCACCTTTATTCTTGAAGATGGGCACTAGCGAACTATTGCACCATTCTTGTGGGATCGCTTCTTCATGCAACAACTTATTGAAGAATAAAGTCAGCCACATACATCCATCTTCTTTTAAACACTTCCATACTTCTACTGGTATGTCATCTGGGCCCATGGCCTTTCCATTTTTCATACTTTGAACTGCCTTCCTTACTTCATCCATGCTAATTTGTACCTCTTTGAGCAGATCATTCCATTTATTCTCTTCGTTCATTAGCTTTTCAAAATAAAACTTCCATCGTTCTTTTATCTCGTCATCTTGGGACAGAACCTTACCGGCTTCATCTTTCATACACTTAATATGAATTATATCTCTCGTTCTCCTTTCTCTTGCTTTTGTAATCCGGTATAGCTCCTTCTGGCCTCTTGGGCTGTCCAGTGAGTCATACAACTTCTCCTGCGCCTTAGCCCTGGAAACTGCTACCACCTTTTTTGCCTTCCTCTTCCATTCTTTAAAAATTCTCTTCTTATCTTCTTTCAGACTATGATTCCCGTTTTCTACACCCTGCCATTCTTTCAACGCAACTTTCTTTTCTTTAAGCATCTTTTGCACTTCTTCATTCCACCACCATGTATCCTTTTCTATCATGCCTTTCCTTTCGATTCTCCAAACACGTCTTTTGCTATTCTCCTTATACAATCCGCCATCTCTTTCCAACTTTCATTCACAGTTTTTCCTTTTATTCACAGTTTTTCATCCTTCATTTCTCATTAATGATAAAAAAAACGAAGGAACATGAAGAGGTAGAAAACCAGAAACCAAATACCACAAAAAGGAAATACACGGAAATGAAAACAGGCAAGAAAGAAAGCAAGATTCATGTAAATGAAGAAGAGAAAGAAAATACTTTTTATTACTCTACTGACTTTCCGAATGCTTCAATTCAAGAATTCGGTAATATAAGCGATGATGAAGAAGTTCAAATAAAAAGAAGAAAAACATTGACCGAAAGACAATTAAATTTTAATGAATTTTGAGTAATCTGTCAATGAACAAGTTTATGCTGCCAATATTGGTTTTCTTTTTGAAAGACATGCATATCAACAAAAAAGTTATGATACTAGCAATGCCCGCAACTTCGTACGTGCAAGCATTGAAATAAATGCCGATACCGATTGTTTTTAGCTACTAATATTCTTGGTTCTTGAACATATCCTTGGACACACACTAGGATCTTGTCTTATAGTACCTACATTTTTATTTGAGGAGTAGGCTCTTTCGCTATCGTCTAGATGTACCTCTAGGGTTCCATACGAGTATCAGGTCCTACATAACATGAATTTAATATCATATAGTGTTCAAAATCCCTTACCCTTTTTTCGTTCACTTTTTAAATTCATCTCTGCGCTATACAGGTTGCTCTAAGATGCTATTTTAGAAAATTATAAATAAATCAATAAATAATAACGTTTAATGAAATTAAAATATCCTTATAAAACGAGATTGTGGAACCATATACGTGTGTTGATTTCATGTCGCCATTGCAGCGTCACGTTGTATAATTGTTAACTTGTAGAAATGTACAGACGCCAGCACATCAAGCTACTACAATCTGTCAGATTTCTTTAATAGATTTTAGACTTTATTGCTAAAGCTTTAGGTTCAAGGTTGATTGCGAAAATCTGACAGTTTCGGGTAGGTTGACCTGCTGGCGTCTGTACTTTTATTTCAGAATGTGATTGATGTGACTAATAAAGAAACATCTAAACAAGATGTTTTATGTGTTGCCATTCCTTAAAGATTGTAAAGTTAATTTTTTAATACCTTATATGTAGGTATTTATAAAAACATCTGCGGTCTTACTACAAAAGGTTTAAAAACATGTTCAACGCATGTCTAACGTCAAACTCCATACATAAAAAACATAAAATACGCGTTGAACATGTGTTTAAATCTTTTGTAATAAGACGGCTGTTATTTATTAATTACTGTATGTCGCGCGCGGCAGTAATCGTGTACACCCTAGCGACGCATCGCGCGCGATGTTTAGGTTCGGGTGGTGCGGGGAGTAGTACAAAGCTCCGCCCACACACGCAAGGTCGTTGGCGCCGGTAAAAACCTTAAGCCTTATTTATTAACACAAGATTTTGTTTATAAAAATGTGTAGGCTTAGATTAAGGTATTTTTCTATGGGCCTATGTCGCCTGAAATAAATGGTATTATTATTATTATAGCAGGTGGCGTTCTGTAGTTTTCACATACCCCCATGGGAAGAATGCGTGAGTTTATTTCTATATATTATAACATCTACAATTGTCGTTGTTATTAAAAATAACTAATAACAATGAATTGTAAAAATGTCGTTGAATTTTTAAAGAATAACATAAAAATAAGTAAGTGAAGCTTCTGTGATTTTTGCTATCATATTATTTGCATTGACTTACCTTGAATGTCTGTAAATTATCAACCCTACAGGTAAGCGCAGCATCTCTGCCGACTGCCACGGTGACGTTAGAGCCTGGTCCCACGAACCGTGGCAAATCTGAAACAAAAGAACAATATCTTTGTAGAAAAACTGATGAGCATAGATGGCGTAATTACAAAACCCCTTCTAATAAAAAAACAGTTTTGAAATCGGACCATATACGGTTGTGAGTTACGATGCCACACACAGACACGCAGATATACAAAAACACAAAACGACAGAGCCGTCAAATTTATAACACCCGTCTTCGTACGTCGTGGATTAAAAAATAATGTCAAGAGTTTGTGATATTTTAAGGTTGCATTTGTTCCGAGAACTGTTTACTATCTTTCGTTGCCGAGTGTTTTAGTTAAGATCGTTAATTTCAAATTAAAAAAAAAAAAAATCCACTGATTTAAAGAGGCATGCGGCAGTTGTTTACTGTAGTTTTGGTAAATTAAAAAATAACAAAATGCCTATTAACAAGTTCAGCAGTAAAACTGAGCAGTAAACTAAATAAAAATGAGTTATAATAAATATTTAAATGGGTAATTAAATAAATACTAAGCAGTATACTGGCAGTTGCGGCAGCTACGTTTGGGCAGTTAATAATTCGGAATTAGTTGGGAAGAAATCTAACTTGGAAGTAACACTCGCCGGCCGCTACCGCTAACGCTTTCTTCGCTCACTCGGCTCGCACGCGGTTGTTCACAGCTCTAATCTAACCTATCGCATTTGGTCGGGGTGTCCTGGCTTAGTTACTGCGACTAATTCGACTCGCGCGTACTTGCTCACAGTTCCAACCTAACCTATGAATTGCCGAACTATTTACCTAACTGCCAAATACAACATTTTTACTGGCCATTCATTTACTAGGTACATACTTGAGTATTAATTGTACTGACATTGAAGGATGAAGTAACTGACCATTTTTTTTTTACTCTTTATGTTTTACTGTCTCTGACACAATAATTTACTAAACGCCGAATGATAAAATGATTGCCCGTAATTTCTTTCAACTGATTATAATAACCTCCCTAATTTTTAAATCATCATCATCTGCTTAGCCTTTTCCCAGCTATTTTGGGGTCGACTTACTTTTTAAATAACTGTTGTAAAAATTATTAACCAAAAAAAATCACAAAAGATTCGTGTCGGTACTTAATTGGCAAGAGTTCGTGTTATTTTTATTTATTACATTGGTTATGAAAACTGTTGACTACCTTTAATTGCTGACTGTTGCTCCTTTATGCCTACATTTAAAATTTAAATTCAGTCTCATGTTCGTCGACATCTTTAATAAAATACAGAAAAGGATTTATTTTAAACACCTGCATAAATAATTTTATCATGAGCCACGTCATTCTTCAGTCAAACATTTGATAAAAAATTGCTGTTGACAGGTTTTACGAATAAATACCAACATTCAAACATCAATATCAGCTGTATCCCAACACAAATCAAACCGAGAAATCTTTTGTTTTAGTATTTTAAAGGAACGCTTTTGCCGTATCTTTATTCATGAGCGACGGAACTCGCAGTCTTCATTTATGATACATTCGTAGCAAATTATTTGTTAAACGTGGTCGAGCTCTTTGTTTTATAATATTAATGGTCCGTTTGACCACAAATCACTAAAAAAAATTACCGCTAGACTCTAATTTAAAACGTTGTTCTATTTCTGTTAGTCATTTGGATTTGACAGAGATAAATTGATATTTTAATTAAATATGTTTTGTTTAGTGGTCAATGTGTTGTGATGTAGCGATGTGTATGCAAGCGGGTATTTTTACATGACTGTCCCAATAAATTACTATATTTTTTTCAGGGTTCATGTATGTACGAGTATGTATGTGAGTTTCTTTATTCCACCATAACTTTTAAATGCCTGAACAAATGTATGGGGTTTCGTTAGAATCCTTACATCATCCCGAGTGACGCTGGCTATAAAATACCTAGTCTTGTCATAAATATTGTCACGAAAAAAAAAATTTTTTTTATTGCAAATAATATTTATTACTTTTACAGTGTGTTAGTTTAATACATAAATATAAAACAATATAAAATATAAAAATCTTATTCGAAGGGGTCTCCATTGGCTGCAATACAGTCCTTTAAACGTTGAGGCCAGTTATCAATAGAAGCACGCAATATTTCCATGGGAAAATTCTTCACTGCCAATCGTATGGATTGTTTTAGGGACTCCGAATTATCATGGTGTTTAGAGCAAGCCGTACTCTCTAAAACTGACCATAAATCGTAATCCAGCGGATTAAGATCGGGCCTAGACGATGGCCAGTCTTCAGCTCTGATCAAGTCCGAAACGTTCACTTCCAACCAAGACTGCGTGGACCGAGCTTTATGACCCGGCGCCGAGTCTTGTTGGAAGGACCATACTTGGTTATTGAACATGGTGTTGTTAAGGGGCTTAACTACCTTCTCAAGAATGGTATCTTGATACACTTGTGCCGATGTTTTGATACCTTTTTCACAAAAATATGGCTCAGTCACTCCTTCATAGCTAACACCCCACCAAACCATCACTGAAGTCGGATAATGCCCACGTTGCACTCTGTCGACTAATTGGGAAGTTTCCTTAGAGCTTTGAGCATAAGTACGGTAATTTTGTTTGTTAAAATGATGCTCAATTGTAAAGATTTTCTCATCCGTAAACAAAATTTTTCTGTGACCTCCCTTTGCGTACCGCTTCAGTAGTTGTTTCGATTTTACCACCCTATTCTTTTTTAAATTATCAGTTAAAAAATGACCAGTGCGTCTCTTATAGGCTGCAAGTCCTACGTCATCTTTTAAAATACGCGACATGGTTCTGGGTGCTATCTTCATCTCCCGAGATAAAATCTTTTGCTTTCGGACAGGATTTCTTCGAATTCTTTCCCTTACTGCTTTGACCACCTTTTTCGTACGAACACTAGGTGGACGGCCAATTCTTTTTCTGGCACAAACAGAGGAGATCTCATTGTACCTATTAATAGCCCGTTACACAAACATTTGACTAATACCAAGCGTATGGAGAGTTTTAAAAATTGCATTTGGCTCCTAACCAACTTTTTGTAATGCAATCACAGCGATTCGGTTCTGTTTATCACCCCACTCCATTTTAATATCGCAAAATATTGTACAGTGTATTGGCGCCAAAATTAGAAAACTCAATGAACAATCGTATAAAAATGACAGATTCCAAATTCAAATGTAATATCTTTCTTATTTTTAATTGTAACAGTATTTATGGCCACACTGTGTATATTCAAACAAATGAATAAGGCAGTGAGGTTCCATTTCCAATTGTGAAAAAACATTTTTTTTTCTTCATTATGGGTATCAAATTGAAAGTCTTGATGATTCATCCCTAAAAAAACTTGACACTAAAATGTATAAAATAAAAATAAATAATTAAAAATTTTAAAAATCTCGACGGCCCTGCCAAAATACGAACTAAAAAGTATAAAACAAGTTGTATAAGGGCCGGCTTTTTGATCCGTAGTTAACTCAACCAATGGCTAAACATGACATTAGTTACATTGTAACTAATGGTTGAATTTTGGCTAAATGTGAAAGCCTAAACATGAAAGTATTCATGTTAACTCATTCATTATAAAAAATAGCAACTAATGGCATTTTGGCAAATACATTTAGCCATAATTCAACCATTAGTTACTATGTTTAACCATTGGTTGAGTTAACTACGGATCAAAAAACTGGCCCTTAGTTAATCTGTATATTCAAAGCAAAAGATCACTCATTTACTCCCTGACTAAATATATAAATAAAATTGTTATTGTAGTTGGGATACCTCTTAGATTAAAAACCGGTCAAGTGCGTGTCGGACTACGCACAATGAAGGGTTCCATAATTGCGATGAATTTATCCCAAGAACAAACTTAACATTGTAATTGAAAAACATGTTCTCCCATACATTCCAACTGCAAATGTAAGTTTGTACCCACAATATTGAGAGATTTACCATGTTATTTTAAGACCATGGGTTTTCCTGTAATCTGTAGTATAAAAATATATTCTGTATTTTTTTCAAAATTTTAAGCTCAGTAGTTTCGGAGATAAAGGGGGTAATTGTCAATTTTCTTAAATAAATTTAAAACAGTTTATTTTAAAATTATAAAAAAAATATATATTTGAGACCCTCACAGTAAGCCTTTTCATTTGATATATGGAACGGATTTTTTATTTTCGTATTTGCCCCCCAAAATTTACCCCCATATTCAAAATTCATTAATTTACACTACACGTCCGTTTGGGTCACAGAAATACATACGTGTACCTTTCAACTTAATCGGTCCATTCGATTCGGAGCAAATTGGCTGTGACAGACGGACAGACAGACACATGAGTGATCCTATAAGGGTTCCGTTTTTCTTTTTGAGGTCCGGAACCTTAAAAAGTGTTTCACAGAACGGTCCTCCAACAGCAATGACAATTTTATTTATCTGTAGTCAGGGAGTAAATGGGTAAATTTACGCTTTGTTTATAGGATTTTTGCGTAAATTGGAATTATCAAATCATCCTACGACATAATTATACAGATTAACTAATACCATTTGTTTTTTTTACGATTTGTTCGTTTTTTGGCAGGGCAATAGTGTTTTTTTAATTCTTTTTTAATTATTTATTTTTGTTAAAAATTCATTATTTAAATCTGATACTAACACTTCACAATTTCTTTCAGCATCTGCACTTGAGTTATCCTGGCTAGTTTCAAACTCGAACTAAAGCTCATAACCATTAGCAGGTCAGTCGGCGAAACGGCAAACTGAACGTTTGGTTACATACCATCGTTATGACCTGGAGTTAAGGTAGAAACAGGTTGAGAAACTTGGTGCACTGTAGTAAAATCATACCTTAACAAAATGTCTCAATACTTCATATTGATGTGTTCATAATACCTAAGCTAAAACACATATACGTAGATAGATAAAATACACTATATTAAGAAACTTTTTATACGTGAGCCACACTCCAATGTTATTAAAACAGTTTCACAAACCACCCGCTACATTTTACCTTTAATTTTATATCAAAAAATTAACAAAGCTACATTATTTATGACATTATACTTTTAAACCTGGGTGACATTATATTTTAAACCTGTTTGACATAACATTTTAAATCTGTGTTGACATTAAAAAACTTTTTTTAATCTGTTTTGACAATATACTTAAAACTGTGACATTCTATTATAACTATTTAGCACTATACTTAAATATTACTTAAAATGTCAATTAATAATGTATATTTCATTATATGTATGAGTAAGTTGCATGTATTATTCAACACAATGTAAATTGTTTTATGAATAAATGAAATGAATGAATGAATTAATTTATAATACCCTAACTTTCAGAGAACACTAAAAACATTACATTCCTTTTTTGGGGCAGTCTTGTACAAACAAAACGTCTGCTGCCAATAGTCCCGTGAAACGGAACTTTTAGATACAGTTATGACGGAAGCGTCCCGGTTGGGACATTTGGAGCCATTCGGGTCATTTGAAAACAAAACGAAAGCAAAAGGTATGAAATAATGGAAAACGCGGTATTGGTCGAGTCGAGACGACCATGGATGATACATTTTCTGGTCGATTCTTTGTTATGTTTTCGTTGTTAGTTTGAGTTTTGATTGATGAATGTCCTTTATTGTTACAAAATTATTTTAGTTGTTTTAGTGATTTCTATCGTTGACTCTTTTCTAAATTGTATAGTTTAATAGCACAGCTTATACTACAAACTATCATATGAAACAATTAAACAAAAAATGCAGTTATCACTAACCTCCTTAAGATAAACGAATAACTGATCACTGGTTTTCGTCTTCTTAATATTCCCATAACTAGTTTAATTAAGTCTTTGCGTAGATCAAAACTTTTACACGAAACTTTATCAGAAATGTGTGGTCATATTTAAGGCTGTGGTACATACTACCAATCTGAACCACTTTCGCCTTCTGACCAACACCGTAATCGGGAAGAAATACTCAGCTGCCCCATACGATTGGATTGAGTATGTAGTAGCTAAAGTTTTATATGGGACAGTTGAATATTTTTTCGTTAAATATAACCACACATTTCTGGTACACGCTGTATTGTATAAAACCATTTTTTCTACCAACATCTTCAAACGTAATTACAGTCTTAGCTAGCAATTTAATTATTACTGGCGCAGAACTTCATTATTCACATTAAATCTGAGAACATTAGTTACTCGCTAATCCCGGCTTAGTAAACCGGCTGAACCTACATCGTTACTAAAATAGAAACGCTCCACTAAGTACATATAATTTTTCAACGGCTGCGGGGGTTTAGTAGGAAGTCATTGAGCTAAGGAGAGGTACGAGTAGGTACCCCTTTGTGCTGGGTGTTTCAGGTAGTTTTAATTAATATAGGATTTCTGGTTAATTTAGTAATCGAGTTTAAATGATGTCTAGCTTATTTTTTAAATAGTACAGAAATGATTGTCTCACTAGATATATGTGTTAATAAGTCACTTTTAGTAAGGCACTGCCAAGGTTGGCTGTAGTTATACAGGATGTCTCAAGGCAAATGGGGTAAAGCAAATGTGGCCACCTATCATTTAAAATTTTAATAATGAAAAACTACAAAACACAACACACACACAAACCCTTACACATACACCCACACACACGCACACACACACACTCACACACATACACACCCCCTTACACACCACACATACGTTTTTTTCCTTTTGAGGTACGAAATTTTAAAAATGAACCCTTACCGACAGACAGACAGATACACGAGTGATCCTATCACTCATGTGTCTGTCTGTCTGTCGGTATGTCGGGCTGTCTGTCTGTCCGTCTGTCACAGCCCATTTGCTCCGTATCTTATGGACCGATTACGTTAATAATTTGATACACTTATGAATTATTGTGACCCAAACACGAACGTGTACCGTAAATAAATGAATTTTACAAAAAAAAAAACCGGTCAAGTGCGTGTCGGACCACGCACAATGAAGGGCTCTGTAGTTGGGATCAAATTTATCCCAAGAACAAACTTAACATTGTAGTTGAAAAACATGTTCTCCCATACATTCCAACTAAAAATGTCCATAGTTAAACGAAAAGGATCCAACCCAATTATTAAGAGATTTACGCTGTTGTTTTAAGACCATAGACTTCTTATAGGTTTTCCTGTAATCTATAGCTATAGAATTATTTTCTATATTTTTTTCAAAATTTTAAGGTCACTAATAGTAGGAAATAAAGCCCGCACTTTATCTCCGAAACTACAGTCTTTTTATAAGTTTCCTGTAATCTATAGATAAAGGACTATTTTATTTTCTCTTTTTTTTTTTCAATATTTTAGGCTTAGGAGTTTCGCAGATAAGGGTGTTGTAGGAATGGTCAATTTTCGTCTATTTTCTTAATTAACTTTAAAACAGTTTATTTTACAACACCAGCGAAAAACCGTTTTTAACGCAAAAGCATAAGGAGGAATGGTTACGTTTTGTTCGGCAATATTTAGAATTTGGGAGACTACTATATCTACTGACGAGAAGACTTTCAAATCGTGTCAAAAAGGAAGACTTAATTTGTGGCGCAGACACGATACACGTTGGTCTGATAGTAACATTCTATGTAATACGGAGTCAGGAAGAATAAGTGTGAATATTGGGGATTAGTGCTCAAGAGCCGGGTGATTTGGAATCTATACCGACGCTGACCAACAGTTTCAATATTACGTCGAGGTTTTGAGCGACATAATGCAGATAGCAGTATGTCCCTGTACGCAATGTTTATCAATGTCTTTTGGCTACTGTGGCCAGCAGGATGGACAGTTCTATGTATAATGTGGCATTGGTTGACGACTCACAGAGCGTCATTTCAATGCCTTTTAAATAAATTTTAGATATTAATTATTATTATATATTTTAATTTTGATTGATTGATTTTATTTTATTTAAGGTGTATCTCTATTTAATTTAATGCATATTGTATTTTATTTTTATTTTATTTGAATTTTGTAGCACATATTATGGAGTTTTTGTGTCTGACAATAAAGTTTTATTATTATTATCCATTGGATGAAATTAGTGAATTTCATTTGATTCAAGGTAATTGTCCGATACATCGTGCTAGTATTGTTCGTGAGTAGTTTAGGCAGCGTTCGGATGTTAAAGTCATTCCCTAATCAGCGCGATCTCCTGATACCCTGTAGAAAATTTATGGGGTTTAATGGTGCAAAGCTGGGAAGCACGAGACGAAAGATGTCTCGAACAGCTCAGGTCCCATTGCAGGGCGTTGTGTGGCAGTTTACGTGGCACACATATCTGAAGTAAATTGTGGCCTTCAAGCGTCGACGTCTTCTTGACTGCATTAATAATAATGGCGGTCAGACTAAATACTAATAAAAAATATAATATTAAATGTTATCAAGGGAATTCAGGGGATACACTGGTATAATAGTAATAAGTTAGTTAATGATAAATGATTTTTATTTCTGTAAGTAGGTTTGTACAAACACTTTTACAAGTCAATCATGTTTTTTTTTTTTTTAACTAGACGAGGTCGGCGTTTCCTATCTGACTACTCTGAGAAGAAAGGCCGAAACAAACTCAGAGGTCACAGTCTCTTATAAAGTCCAGACATAATCTTGGTCACTTCATGTGAAGACCATGTAGATTGGTGTCTGATATGGTCTTTTGAGGAAAGAACCACACAGATTGAGAGGACCTATCCAGTCAGTGCACGCATTTGTCAGTAATCACACAGCTCAACTCAGAACTTAAGGAGCTCAACGATTCGACGAACAATACCAATATAATGATTGTAAGATTGCAGGATTGAGGTTAAGTTTCGATCTTCTTTTCCTTGAGAAAATGAATAAATTAAGCTATAACCTCAATAAACAAAAACATCCACATTTATTAGCAACCAAAAATGATTTACGAACATATTATACATTTATTTATTTTCAACATTTGGTATATGTTTATGTTTTAAAGATTGATATTAACATAAATAAATGTTCCTGTGAGAAATAGTATTTATATTTTTGTTATTAAATTACCTATTACACTTTATTTTTACCTTCCGGTATGGTAAATTAATGAAATTCAAATACCTAATTGAACTCTGACGCGAGAACAAAAATAGTGTCGAAAGCTCGCACCGAGGTTTGAACCTTCTCCACTCTCATGCACACACAATTATACCGACCTACCCGTGCGATCCTGCCATCGCTTCTTATATCTATAATTCCCAATTTTAGCATTGCTAGGAGCTGTTGAATAGAAGTATTTTAACTAGTGTTGACCACACATGCATCTGACAAACTTTTAAAGTTATGCTGTATGCGTGTTGCTGTCTGCATTAAAACATCACACACACACACACACACACACACACACACACACAAAGATTGGCGTGCAGGCAAATATGAACATTCCGGTGGCACTCCTGTAAGGTCGGGTGTTTAGGAGACAAATGAAACGAACGAGCTTCGAGAATACACTGACTATATTGGAATAATGATACCTTATTATATACCTTACAACTACTACATCACACCTTCCCCTTTATTAAAAAAAAATAATAAGATTACACAATTATTATTTTTAAGTTTTAATGTGGTATACCTGCGCAGGGTATATTGTTAATAATAATATTAATTTAACCTAATTATGGCTTAAAACTACATAGTAAGAATGAAATATCCTAAATTAATAAACATGACACTGGAAAAGCCTATTTAGTAAATACACATTAGTTACTTTAGTCGTTATTATAAAGTTTAGTTCTATTTTTATGAACTACATATTCTTTTCCATTTTTCAAAATTTTAACATTAGTATCCATGTCATCAATAACTACATAAGGACCCAAATATATAGGATCCATTTTACTGTCTGATATATTTTTTAATAATAACAAATCACCCTTTTTATAATACACTGGGTTTATATTAGTATCATAGTTATGCTTTCTCTTAACCTTACTCTTGATTAAATTACTATGTGCATCTTTTTGCGCTACTTGTAGCCTATATTTTAGCTCAAGTGCGTAATTGTCATGAGCATACAATGGATCTACCGTATGTCCTTGTAAATTTGCCGGTAACATGCAGCGTTTACCAAACACTAACTCATGTGGTGTGTACTTGGTCTCCGTATGTACTGCATTATTGTATGAAAAACACCAATACGGCAACCAAGTACTCCACGCACTTGTTTGATTCTCACAATTAATCCTAAGATACGCACCCATCGCCTTATGGTTGTTTTCCAGCGCCCCAATACTTTCGTGATGGTAAGCTGTAGAAGAAATTTGGTTGATTTTTAAGATTTGACATATCTCTCTCATAGTACTTGATATAAACTCGGACCCACGATCGGTCACTATTTCTCTAGGTATGCCATATCTTAAAATAAAATTATCAACAAACGCACGAGCTACACTTACCGTATCTTTGTTGTATAGAGGGTACGCCTCCGTAAATTTCGATAACTCGCACTGTAGGGTCAAAATGTATTTGTAGTTATGTATGTCTGTTGGCAGCGGCCCCACTATGTCTAAAAAGACTTTTTCTAGTGCTGAATTTGCAGTCGTTGTGACCTGCATTGGTTGCTTGGTATGCTTAGAATATTTATGTTTCTTACATTGCTCACATTTAGAGACATAATCAGTGACATCTTTTTCCAAACTTGGCCAAAAGTAGTATTTTTTAATGTTATTTACCATCCGCCTAATGCCCGCGTGGCCACTTGTGGGCAATAGGTGGAAGTCATTTAATATCACACGCCTGTTATCTAAATTATTTATTCTCTGGACATTACTGACTACACAAATTCGTGGTCCGGACCACTTTTCATAACCTTTTATTTCATTTATAAGCCCACTTATGAAATCTTTGTTGTTGTCGTTCCTTATTATGCATATTTCATTTATCGATAACTTTTTACATAAACATAACAAGTCTCTCACCAATTCGACTCGCGTAATTGGAGATCGAGATATTGTTTGCAAATAAATTATAGCTTTACTGGGCACATACATAAAATATTTGTATCTCTCCACTATTATTCCTTTTTTTTGTAAATAATTTAATTGCCTAGAGTTTATTAAGGAAAGTTCAACAATATCCTTCGGTTTTTTAATTATTTCCACCACTCTTGGTTGATCAGGCCTCGAGTGTGTGTCCATATTATCCACCGACTGGTTATTATTGCTCTTATCATTTTTCATATTTAATTGACGCAATTGTGCTCTAGTCATTACACTAACTATCTGTTCATTCATTGATTTTAAGTCTTCCGACGTAATTATTATTCGCGACAGTGCGTCTGCCACTGAGTTTGATTGTCCTTTTAAATATTCAATTGTAAAGTTAAATTCTTCTAACTGCAGTCTAAATTTCAATAATCTACTAGATGGATCTCTCATAGAAAATAAATAAACTAGGGGTCGATGGTCGGTCTGTATCTTAAACCGTCTTCCGTATAAATAAGGTCGAAAATATTTAACACTCCATACTATTGCTAAGAGTTCTTTTTCAATAGTAGGGTAATTAATTTCGGCCTTATTTAAACCTCGACTTGCGTAAGCCACTGGCCGTCCATCTCCGTTACATAACACCGAACCGATTGCAATACCTGATGCATCGGTTTGTAACACAAACTCATTGTTTTCTGAAAAATTTGGATACTGGAGGACCGGTGGGTTTATCAGAGCTGATTTTAGCATTTGAAAAGAGTGCTCACATTCTTTAGTCCAATTATACTTAATGTTTTTGCAACATAATTTGTTTAAAGGAAATGCTAACTCGGCGAAGTTTCTAATAAACTTTCTGTAATAGTTTGCAAATGCTACAAAACGCTTTAATTCATCAACATTTTGTGGCCTTGGATAACTTTCTACTACTTTAACTTTTTCTGGGTCTGGTAAAATACCCTTTCCGGAGACTGTATGACCTAAATAAAGAATCTCTTTTTGCAAAAATGTACATTTAGTGGGATTCAATTTCAAATTTACTTTTCGTAATCTAGAAAAAACATCCATTAGATTTTGATTATGAATACTCAAATTTCGACCCATTACTACCAAATCGTCCTGGTAGATAAGACATTTATCATAATTGAGTCCAGACATTGCAATGGTCATCATTCTACTAAAACTACTGGGACTAGACTTGAGTCCCATCGGCATGCGAGTCATCTGATACTGATTGTTACCTGTAGTAAATGCCGTATAAGGTCTGCAGCTTTCTTTTAATGTAATTTGAAAAAATCCTTGAGCCAAATCTAAATGAGTAAAGTACATTGCTCCTGCCAAAGAATCTAGTATTTCGGTGATGTTGGGCAATGGAAATTTATCGTCTTGTATGTTATCGTTTAACTTGCGGTAGTCAATTACGACACGCCACTTTTTATTACCAGCCGCATCACATTTTTTGGGGACTAACAATAATGGACTAGACCATGCACTTCGGGATGGCTCAATTATGCCGTCATTTAACATATTTTTGACTTGTTTCTCTATTTCCGGTTTTTGAGCATATGGTACTCGATATGGTTTGGTATAAATTGGAACAGTATGTGGTTTCATATCAATTGTCTGTTCATAAATTGGGGTAGTGGATAATTTATCCCGGGAGATGGAAAATATCTGGAAATTTTGCACAAATACATTCTATCGATTTCTGTTCCTCTATATTCAAGCCCTTTAAGTTTAATGAGGAAAGTAAAGTTTTCACTCTTTCCGAATCTACCGTACTCCTATTAAATTGACAAATATAGTATTCATTTAACTTACTAGTGCTTACTTGAAAATAATTTATATTTACATCAGTGTCTCGAGTATTTAAAATTCTAATAGGTATTTTTCCGTTAATGGGTTTATTTATACTACTCGCTAAATAAACACCATCACATAATTGTTGATTTGACACCACACACTCTTCTTTTAATGTCGTATTAATGTAATGCGTGGATTCGCTACGTGCTGGTATGGTCAGATAGTAGCCGTGACGCTTTGTCTGATTATTTTCGATCGATAATGTTACTAACTTAGACTCATTTGTCATTAATTGTAATGTATTGACTTCAAAATTTAAAATAGCTCTATAACGTGTTAAAAAGTCTTGACCCAAAATGCCATCAGTAATACACGGTAAATCTTTAAATACTGTAAATTTATGTGAAAAACTATACTCGTTATAATTAAGAGTTAAAAACACATAACCCTCAGAGAACAAATATCCACCAATACCTTTTACGCTGACTCTCTCTTTATGGTAAGGAATCTGTAAACGCTCTAAACATTTCAACTTTATTCCCGATATAGAAGCACCCGTGTCAATTAGCATGTTATGGTTACAGTTACGAATTTTAAACAACACCTTATTTAAAATGTTACACGTGAAGATGACATCAGTCACGAAAAAAATGATTTAATGACTCATTATTTGACGTGCCTATTGCTGCCTGGTTATTCTCTGTTATGACATTTATATCCTTTTTCAACCCGACACCCCGGCCGCGGTTACCACGCGGTGGTCTATAAGTTTTGCGATAACGATTGTTATAATTACCACGATAATAATTGTTATTACTATAACCGTGTGGTACCTGTGACCGATGACCCCGATGTTGGTGTGCATTTTGTGCACCACCCCTTACGCCGAAATTTCGTTGGCGTCGGTAACCTCGTTGGGCTCTCCGACCCTGGTAATACGATTGTCTATACGTACCTATTAGTTCTGATGAGCCACTGGGACCGGGTTTCTCCTCGTCTTGCGCTGCCTGGATTGCTCCTGTTAAAGAAGTAAAATTACGCGCCGCAATTATGGTGCTTAATCGACGATCCCGCAAACCATCCGCAAATCGCTTGATTGCTAACTTCTCATTCATGGGTTTCAATAAAGCATACTTGGCTGAATCGCTGTCAGCTTGCGATATCGTCAAATCTACAAAGAGTTCTGACATCTCTTTGCCGTAATCTATAATTGTTTTATTCTCTTGTTTACAAAACTGTAATTTTGTCTGAATAGCGATGTAACTCTTTTGTGGTAGTAGTAATTTACGCATATCCTTTGTAAGCTCATCGACTTTATCATATTTTGGTGACAATAATAACTTTGCACGCTGTGATAACCTGCTTTTAATTATAAACTGAATTAGTTTGTTTTTACATGCCGGTGTGTCTAACATAGTGTCGTAATATTCGATATTTTCGATCAGTTGCTTAGTGTTATTAATGCTATCATCCATGACAGGCATAAGATGTAGCGCTGTTTTTAAATCGAACGAATCCGTCGCCATGGTTTGTAATGAGATATCTGTCTCTCCTGTTAAACTACACAAAGAAATTATTTCTAAAAATAACCTACCGAACTCTTCGCAAATCTTTTTAATTAATGTTATTTCTGAACCCGTATAACTTTTTAAGTTTTCTTTATAGATTTCTAAAAACTTATTGTACTTGACTAAAACAGTATTTGCCTCTTTTCTTTTTATCTCTAAAATCTGTCCTTGTCGGCGGCTAGGACCAATTTTTATCAAGTAGCTTCTTATAACTTTTAACTCGTTTAATATTATACCTAAATCCTCAGCCATAACACGTTAGCATTTGTATTAGTCACTGGCGCTTGTTTTAAGCTACATATTTCATGTTATCGATATTTCAAGAAATGCACATAATAATTTAACAAATACTATTAGTAGATACTTAGCAGATAGGTACTCTTAAAATAAGCAATAAATGTAAACATAAAAACATAAATTAAATACCATCATCAAGAGACAGGTAGTTCCTAAAATTCACAAAGAAGGTCGCAAAATTTACCTCATTATTACCTCGATTCACTTACTAGCACTTTAGCCACTGATATAGATATAAGGAACGATCACATCACTGCCTACTTTTTCACACCAACACTACACCAGCACTCCCACAACGTTGAATTACGAGCCCTGAAGATGGCATGGGTTATTTCACCGTCGTAGCTATATGTCGAGAACTTCCGTCTTGCTAGCCTGTGGTACAGCACCCATGTATGCCTGCTGCCTGCGCAAAATACTGGAGTATCGCTTCAATGTCACTTCATTTAAGCTGCGCTGTATTTGTTTCTTGTGACAACGTTTATACAGCTTATATAATATGATTATCAGTCCAATCGCCAATATGGTGCATATTACCACGAGAATAGTGTTCGAGGTCTCCTGCAGCTGCTGCGTACGAGCCGTATTACTACCGACTCCGGCGGTCTGCGCAATCACAACTTCTTCCTTGCTGTTTGTGGTTCCCATTTTTCACAAAAAAATATGCACGAATACGCAATAGTAGAACACGCCCTGTGCTCAGGTATGCTAGTGTATTTTTGCTTCATTTTAAAGTCCACATTAACACTGCACCGATTGTTTATAATATTTTGTCCTTTTATGGAACACACGCGCGCGGGTCCGTGCCGACTACTGTTACAGGCAGGGTCGCCATGTAAGGTCGGGTGTTTAGGAGACAAATGAAACGAACGAGCTTCGAGAATACACTGACTATATTGGAATAATGATACCTTATTATATACCTTACAACTACTACATCACACTCCATTTATGACTACTATGAATAATAATATTCCGCAACTATCACACAACGCCGTCTAGCCTCAAGCTAAGCAGAGCTTGTGTTATGAGTACTAGACAACTGATAAACATACTTATATATTTCTAAATACATACATATATAGATAAATTACACCCAGACACAGAACAAATGATCATGCTCATCACACAAACATTTGTCCGGGTGGGAATCGAACCCACAACCTCCGGCATAGCAGTCAGGGCCACTAACCACTAGACCAACAGGCCAGTCGATAATGTTCCTATTTACGTTTAGTGGCTCTGCTCAGATTTTATTTTTATTTTTACTTGCCTTTTCTAACTTTTTATTAAATTTTAGCACAACTTTCTAAGCCCAGATTTAAAAAAAAATGTACTATGTAATATCCCAACTTTTAATGAAAGGTGGCTACCTCCACTTTACCCCATTTGCCTTTGGACCACTACGTTTGAAACACCCTGTATACCCAAATGTTCAATTCACAAGCACCACCGAGACCTGTCTGCAATTCAAGAATAATAAACATAACCTATACAAACATTTAATCAAACTTCTCCTACATTTAAAACAACACACGGTTCTGAGACAAAAGGTCGTAACTCCATACAATCGCACCTCGGCCCGGTCCGGCTAAGTAAAGTCGAAAACTTTTCCTTCACCCCGTGAATTAGTTCTGATTAAATTCGTTGGACCCACGTTTATGTGACGGAATTGGGGATAGTTTAGGTACCTACGTATAGGCGTGCCCAGTATTAGGGAACAGGACTTGTAGTAAGTTAGGTTAGTTTTGAAGGGTCATACCGGTAATTTTGGGTTACCTGCCGTGTTTTAGGTATTTTAGTGGATAACCAGACGCGAACCTCTAATCACGAGAAAGTAACGAACTCGGGTAAAATGAAATATTCTTAGTTGGAAGAGGAGTAATCGTGTTAGTAGCATCGTTTGAAACTGTCTAAGGCCGAGATTTAGAAACGTTACTTAGCTCGTGGTAAATGATAAGTGATTTATTTCTGTAAGTAGGTTTGCACAAACACTTTTACACTTTAAACTTATACGGTTTGGCTTATACTCAGATTTTTTTATTTGCTAGACTAAAATAACATAAGAAAAATTGACTAAAATGTAAAAATGACAAAAAAGGCAGCTGTCATTTTGGTCTAGCAAATTAACAAAAAATAATTTAAAAAAATTAAATCGATTTCAAAAAGAAATTAACTCAATATTATAAAATAACTTTAATTGGGGAAGTCGGTGTCTTGGGAACAGTATTTTTAGATTTTTATAAATTATTTTTTATTTCGTAATTTTTAGTTTTTATTAGAATCTGGGATATTTGTTTGTAATAAGTAGTTTTGTTATAAATATTGCACTAGAATTTGATCAAGGGTTTGAGATGTTTTCCATTTGACACCACATCCGTAGCTTGTATCAATAAGCCAGGCCGCCATACTTACACGTATTACGTCCGTTTTCATGAAAACTCTTATAGGTGGGTGTGTAGGCAGAGTAGTAATAAAAGTCAATCTGCTTAGGTACTCACAGTTATATTGTGGTAGGGCACACACACAACACAGAAAACAGTCAGAAGGAGAACGGTCACAAGTTCGATAGGCACACACAGTCACAATCACAATAGTTACGGCACAATGATAGGTAACAGTTAGTTTACTTTGGACTATTCAAAGAAATAATAAATAAACAATAAGATGTCACAAGATCATGCGCGGGCGAGCGTCGCGCTAATTAGTTCCGACTGAAGGTCGCGGCAAGGTGAAGGAACGTTCGAGGTTCGACACCGCGAACTCCCACCTAGCTAGTCCTTCGTGGCTACGTCACAATGACGTAGCTTATACGCGAGTCCATATTTACTATATGCTACTACACCGACATCACCCGATTGTTTGTTAAATATGAATAGATGTAAATAAATATTATGATTGTATTTGTATATAAATGTGATGTGTTGTGTAAGTTTATAATATAAATAAATAAATGATATAGTAGGTATGACCCTACATCACCCCCCTCCAGAGACCGTCAAGGGCGATAAAAATCGGGAAACCTGACATGACGACCAGAGCGAGTGGTATACTCTTTGCTACTGCTAGGTGGAGTGACTTCTTCTGGGTTAGCTTTGTCTGCCAAAATGTAAGCTGTAAGCCAAGACCGTGACCTCTCTGCCCTTGAATAATATTTTGAAGACTTTGTCTCCCCTTTGCAGAACTTTGTGAGGACCTGTGTACGCTGGTTGTAGCGAGCCACGTAATGCGTCTTCACGAAGGAACACGTGATCAGTGGTCTGCAGATCCTTAAAAATGAAAATGCTGGTCTTGCTAGGACGGGATGCTGGAGTTGGTTGCAGGTTTTGAGCGAACTTGCGAATGCGCGCAGTGAAATCCGTGACGTCAGTCGTTCCTTCGTCACTAGGAGTGAAAAATTCACCCGGGAGCCTTAGCGGTTCGCAATATACAAGTTCGGCTGAGGACGCTTGGACATCCTTTTTGAATGCGCTCCGTATACCAAGCAATACCCACGGCAAAGACTCTGTCCACTTGTCATTTGCATGGCACGTGATGGACGCCTTGAGTTGCCGATGAAATCGCTCCACCATGCCATTACATACCGGATGGTATTCCGTTGTTCGCTTGTGCTGAAACCCAACCAATTTAGATAATTGGAACAGGGCCGATTCGAACTGTCGACCCCTGTCCGTGACAATGTCTGCGGGACAGCCAAACCGGGCAATCCATCCGGATAGCAGCGTTTTAGCTACTGTCTCTGAGAAGGGCACCAAACCACTTGACTCCAAGGTCGACGCCATCAACAACTTCCCGCCACCCAAAGATGCCGTCAGTTGCGCCGCTTTCTGGGTATGATTAATTTTTACTGGCGTTTCATACCCCACGCAGCTCAGATCCAGGCGCCGCTTCACAACCTCTTGATTGGCAACGTAAAGGGCTCGCAGCCTATATGTCTTGCAGAGAATACTTTGCAAGCATTTGAGGACTGCAAGGCAAGTTTAGCTAACGCTGCTCTACTAGCTCACCCCGATTGCAATGCCAAACTCGCGTTAGTTACTGATGCGTCGGATACTGCAATCGGCGCGGTGTTACAGCAGCTTAGCGATGATGGCTGGCAGCCATTAGCTTTCTTTTCCAGGAAGCTCAGCCCTTCGCAAATAAAGTATTCTCCCTATGACAGGGAACTGCTGGCCATTTACGAGGCCATCAAATACTTTCGCCATATGCTCGAGGCCAGACACTTCGTCGTTTACACGGACCACAAGCCGATCAGTTTCGCATTCCACTTGGACTTCATTGCCCAGTTCACCACCGACATAAGGCACATTTCCGGCAAGGACAATGTCGTAGCCAATCCCTTATCTCGTGTGCAAGCGCTACAAGTACCGGTCAGCTTCGACACTCTCGCGGAATCGCAAACTTCTGATCCGGAGCTGTCCAAGCTACTCCAAGAAGGATCATCGTTGCTTTTGGAGAAGATGCAGGTCACAGGGGAGCGTACATCTGTGTACTGTGATGTCAGTACAACCAACCCAGACCATTTGTGCCCCTAATGCTGCGAAAGCAAGTCTTTGACAGCCTGCATTCCCTCAGCCACCCTGGTGTCTCAGCGTCTGCCAAATTAATCGCAGAACGCTTCGTTTGGCCAGGCATTAGGAAGGACTGCAGGGAGTGGGCACGAGCTTGTCTTGAATGCCAGCGGGCCAAAGTGAGCCGACACGTTTCTGCGCCATTAGGATCGTATCACCTCCCACGTGCAAGGTTCACGACTGTCCACATCGACCTTGTGGGCCCGCTCCCAATTTCGCAAGGCTTTAGCTACTGTCTCGGCAGTTATTTCGACAATAGGTACGACCTCCGGCCACCTGGTAAAACGGTCGACTGCCGACACCACACTCTGAACCGATATTGTTCCCTAAGTCAACAAAACAAAAAAATGGACACGATCCGATTAATAGTTTCGGAGAAATACGTGGACAAACATACATACATCTATAAAATTTTGTTTATCTGTTTAGAAGCCATACCAGAATATCATATGTGATTATATTGTAGATCCAATAATATTACATACATACGAGTCGAATTGATAACCTCCTTTTTCTTTTTTGAAGTCGGTTAAAAATCATAGCTTAGACACGTTCTCATCTCTAAAGGGACCTTGTAGTTTGACAGTGGTGTGGCGGTAACAGCTGGAGTAATGCTCGGTCTAAGTACGTGTTAAGTAATATTTATAGATCGCCTTAAAGCTTGAAATCACATTATCGTTACCATTACGCTTTTAAACCATCGAAAATCCATCCGCAAAAACAAGGGTTACGCCTAAGTTACACCCAGTCAAAGTACAGCCGCAAAGAAAATGTTTTGTCAAAAAATCATAATACAAGTAGAACAGTATAAAGACGATATTTTCCTATCCCCCGCAGGTACGATGACAAGTGGCTCTCGTCCTTGAACGCGATGTTACTTTTCGTTTACAGTTCTATCGCATTTTATCGGTTCGTGATCAAACAATACACGTACACGGTACACTTCATATCGGTAGCCTATATATTTGTTTTTACTTTTATCGGTTATGGATATGGAAGTGCTAAAAGTTAACGTATTTTACAAGCTTTTATATAACTTGCAATGTTTGTATGTATGTTAGTATGTTCGCCTCAAATCTTGAAACTAAATTTTAAAGCAGTTATTTACTATAATATAATAATAATATCCATACATATCTCGAGACCCTGGGGTCCCTGACCTTTGGAAGGCATAAGAAGGGTCAAAGCCAAAAAAAAAGCCTGGCAAAGGCCTCTTAGATCATTTTAAATGATGAGGAGGCGCCAACCGACGATTATCCTTATATGCATTATGCAAGTGCACCTAAGGACAACCCCCGGTTGGTCCAGGACTATTATTGTACATGGAAACAGAACATATTGGGCTATGGGTTTGGGTGGCTAAAGTGGATTGGGTAACTGGAACTTCTTGCCTTACCAATGTTATATATTATGTGTATACACGGATAAAATGGCAGGGAGTGACTTGCACACTCAATGAGTGGCTCCAGGAATCGGCCGCTAGCACATAGTGACGTAGCGACAAGGGGGCAACACTTCCTGAGGTGCTTGAGGAGTGGAGAGGTATTCCACGGCTATCAGGACAATCCCGGAAGTACGGTCAAGATCCCTACCAGCACCTTACTGGAATACTTCTTTCCTCCGAGCACGTTTGCTCTTGCGAATCTCCACTTAAGCCGGCCAATAAAGGCAAGCCAGAGATGAGGACAAGTTTTGTGCCGGGAGGTAGGGTCCTTGGGGTCGCTACTGCCTAACAGCTCACCACATGTTGCCCTGCGAGTTTCTGTATCTCTCTTGGTCTGGCTCCTCATCCTAGACCCGTTCCGGCAAAGTAAACTCTACCGGCACAGACCTAAAGTTCGGAGCGCGCAAGCCCCACCACGACGTCAAAGTAGAGATACAGTGGTGGGGATAATATAATAATAATATCCTTGGACATTGTTCACACACGGTCATCTGATCCCAAACTAAGCAGAGCTTGTACTATGGAAACCAGATAACTGATATACTACATACACCACTTTTTTTTTTGTAAATACATACTTATATAGATAATTACACCCAGATTCAGGACAAACAGACATGTTCATGCACACAAATGTTTGTCCTGGATGGGAATCGAACCCACGACCTGCGGCATGGCAGGTGGTATCTTAACCAACCACGCTATCTGGCCTGTCAATAATATTATTATATTCTCTTTGTATGCACGTGTTTCTGTGACAAATAAACTTATTTTTCTTTCTTTCTATTTCATGGTAGGTACTTACCAATCATGTGTTGAGGTAGTTCTGGTAATGACTGGTAATCGAGACGTTAGCTCGACGCCGAGGAATAATTGTGGTAACCACCCCGAGTCTATGGTACACTACAAGCATACTCGCAGCCTTGTTAAGGGTATAATAACTATAACAGATTCTGTATTACCTACCAGGAATATTCTACAATATATTAATATTTCACAATATACTACTAAATTCGTCGAATGGTTGAATCTTGCAATTTTGTTAATATTGATATTTTTGTATGCTCAAAATCTAAATTTAAATGTGATATTTTGAAAATTGTGATTAACCAATAATGTAATAAGGAATGAAAGCTAGTCTAGATTTTATTATTTACTAGCTGTGTTGCCCGCAACTTCGTCTGCGAATCAGGATGAATAGTAACCTATGTCCTTCTCCAGGTCATGGTCTACCCATGTGCCAAATTTCATCCAAATCTGTTCAGCTGTTTTAGCGTGAAAGCGTAATCAACAAACAAAGAAACACTTTCAAATTTATAATATTAGTTAGAATAGGTAAGAAGATGAAAAACCGGGTCCATCGACACTCTAGCCTCACAAAACGTATATAAAAAAAAAAAACTCTCAACACACTGCTAAAGTTTCTATAAATAAATGTCTAGTTTCTATATAATTCAATCATAATTCGGAAGGCACGTGGCGCCATCTATAATCATAAGAATGTTATTGTTGTTTTCCTCGGGAACATCACTTTTTATCGGGATGAAAGGTGGATGTCCGTGTCTGTACACCTGAAAACGTATATGCAAAATTTCAGGATGATCGGTTCAGTGGTTTAGGCATAAAAAGGTAACAAACAAACTTAGTTTCGCATTTACAAGTTAGGATTTGTTTTTAGTGTTGATTTTTTTTTCATGATATAATTAGGATTATTAATAATTATGATGTAATTATTTATTACCTATCTAGTGGCTCTCGTTATCATATTTTCTTTTGTTAATATGCGGATAATGTAGTGGGCTACAATATTTTAAATATTTTGTATTATCTTTTCTTTGTTCCAACACATATTATAGCTGTTTATTGTCCCTGAATAAATAAAATAAAAATAAAATTATGACTTCAATTTCTCAGAAATATCATAAACGTAAATCTAAATAGTTCTCATATTTACCACAAGTGACAACAACTACCTTAGGAGAGATCACTCTAATACACTAATTCCATCAGCTGACACTAACGTGCCTACTGAACACGACATCAATACATTTCACATGTAATGTGCCCGACCACATCACATGGCACGAACATTAAAATTATTCTACACTCATACATCAACACATCCAGACACGCACACACTGACGTACTTTCACGCACACATCGAAAGCTAAATTAGAATTCGAACGCGGCTCCTACGCACACATGGACACGGTCCAACACATGCATACGTGAAGAGACGAGTATAAATGATAATGCACAATTTGAGACGCGCTGATAAATTGGCTTTTAACTCTGAGTAAGCTTGTTTGGATGGAAGTGCGTAATCACTTTACTCAGCGTCAAAAGGGATGCGGCAATGTTGTGGTGTAGCGTTTTTCTCAAAGTTTCTTACGCAGACAGCAGATAAATGCTCAGATTTTTATTTTTTACATCGTCATTCGCGATTTTACGCAAGTAATATTTCTAGCGTTTTGTTGGACGAGGAAGAATAAACTACATACATAAAAAGTGTGTAGCCATTGGTAGGAGATTTTTTGTAAATAAGCAATTTTATTTTTAAAACACTATCTTATTTACAAGTTTCGCAAACACGTGTAGGGAATGTCTTACAAATCCTAATTCCTACAAATATTATACTCGTAAATGCGAAAGTTTGTGAGGATGGATGGATGTTTGTTACTGTTTCACGCAAAAACTATTGAAGAGATTTTGATGAAATTTGGCACACAGATAGTTTATACCCTGGATTAACACAAAGGATACTTTTTATCCCCACATTCCTACGGGTTCGAGACTTACGCATGTGAAACCGCGGGGCGCCGCTAGTGTGAATACAATAGAACTTCCGTTCTTCAAATTCACAACAATGCAAAGACAGTGACTCAACCCTTCCTACATCACCTCTCCATCGTAAACAGACTCTGTGAACACCTGTAAACAATTGAAATACAAAACTTTACCGCAGTCCCATTGTGGACCTCACACGAAATCTAGATGGTTCAAACTGGTTCAAAGCTTCACCATTTCGAATGCTGAATCTTTTTCAGTATTCCGAATTATAAACAAGACTGATTCAAAACGCTGATAAGATATTTCGCACAATTTGTCGCCAACTTTTCATATTCGTATTTTATCTGGTTGAATGTCTGAACGGATTTGGATGAAATTTGGCAACTGGGTAAACCACGACCTGGAAAAGGACATAGGTTACATTTCATCCTGGATAGCAGACGAAGTCGCGGGAAACACCTCTTACTAAATAAATTATACAATCCGCTTTCATTTATTTACCGCAAAGTACAGCAATACATTCACAACAGAAAAACCCTCAAACAAAGAACTAAAGAACTGCCATTTAATTCCTACAACAGCGTTTATTTCCAACGTCCCTTACAATTAGGGAATTTCTAACAAGGCCCGATTATTAGAATTGATTCGAAGGTAACCCTCAAGCTCCCCTACTCCGTACTCCGTAGTTTTAGTAGCCGTATCCCTAAAGGCTATCCGTTTTAATTAGGGGCACGACTCGTAAATCGAAATTACTTAGCTACAATTTGAAATAACTTGGTGAATCGAGTCAAGATTAGTTTCTGTGACGTTTACCTGGGTTCATGGAGCGCTGTGAAATGACAGAAGAAGGTGAAACTGTTTACGATGGATTTGGATAGTTTGGAGTGATGTTATCCGGATGACGGATGAGGGAAATGGTTAGGTTTAGTTTATAATTTTGATATTATAGCTGTGTCCCGGGTCCCTTTGTGCAAACAAATAGGTACAATACGAGTAAATACTGTTTAAAACCTAATAAAAACTAATCACATAAATCGGATAAGTGGTTTTTGATTTGTCTATGAGCACATTAGCGAACTGAATAACATAATATGTTCTTTCCGAAACCATACCCTAGCTATATCATGGTTCGGTTAGGTATACAACACAATACAAATTGGACATGCACATTGTACAAATAAACAACCAACAAGCGGTCTGTATACCATACAAACATTTGTTTAGAGCGGCAATCGATCCTCCCCTGTACGGGGAGTGCCCTCCTTCCTATTTTTCACAAAACATCAGTCAAACCGTTACGTCATTACTTGTAACATGCACTACATACAAGGGGTTTTATTTCATTCCATACAGAAAGGGTAATTGATTGGCGAATAACATTACCTCTTTCAAAAGGCATATCATATGAAATGTGTATAACGTTGCAAATTGATAAGCTTATTCGTATTCGCTTGTTTTGCTGATGGATTTTATTCCGCAACTCTTTTACGATGATCGATGTGTTGAATATAGAGTATAGAATATGATTATGGAACCACAGCCCTTACACATTTTGCGTGTTTAAGCACTTTTGTCCAGCACGATCTGTGTGAGCTGAGCTTGCATATTTGAAAGATTTGACTTTTTAGTAGTAGTAGTTAGTTCGTTCGTGATTTAAATCCAAACCTGTAACACGTCTCAATATAAGAGTTAAATAATTAATCAATTATTTTGATTTTTAACAAGTACTTTAAGGCACTCCCAATCCTGACTGGCGCAGCCGGTAGGATCACTGAAGCAGTCGCGCGTTAAGTGGTTTTTCGAGATAAGACTTTTCCCGATTTTCACAACGGTACGCGTCGTGTACGGAAAAGTGATCCAACGAACCAAATGAATATCGTCGGCGACGAGGAGTGCTGAGAGCAGAGAGGCTTGGCCGTTTCGTTACTATAAGAACTATTGTATAACAGAAAAATAATGAAGAGTGAATTAATTTTTCACCTTTCGCCCATGTGACGGGAAACGGCCAAGCCACATAATTTTGACTAAGGTGTAGAGTTTGTGAAGTTAGGGCTTGTAGAATTAAGACATGTAGAGTTAGAAGCTTGGCTCTACATGAGATCTAATAACTTTTTGACAGTGCGGGCCATATGGTCTCGTCTTGGCAACATTTTACACGAAAATGTTTTTGGTGGGATTTCACTTTTTTTTGTAAGTTGCTTATGACAATATATTTTTTGATTTTGTTAACTTTTTCTTTGTTTTTTTTTTAAGAAATATGTTTTTTATTATTTATAACAAGGAGTCCTTATATCAATTTTCAGTCCTCTAGCATCAAAATTTGCGGAAAACTCAAACTTCTATCCCCTAGTTTAAGAGATTGGCGGGTAAAAGTTCCAAATTTTGTTTTTTTTTGTTTTTTGTGTACTAATACTAGACTACTTACCAAATTCCAGCTTTCTAGGACTTCAGGAATAGTAATAGTAATAATCCATTTATTTGTAAGAATACTGTAACAGAGTTGTTAAATACTTTTAAAAGTTCATAATATTCTGCTGTTTCCGGCGTACACATTATCAGGGTTGTGGTTAGTGTAATAAGCAGGTATAACATTGAATTAAATAAATTAGTATATCATTCAAATTGCAAATTAGTCAAAATTAAATATAAATTGTGGAGATGTCAAAAATATTAAATTAAGTCAAAGAGATAGTAGAGAATATAATTATTTCCTAATATTTACGTTACGTAGTTTTGATAATCATCAGTCTGTGACGAAATCGGGGTTTCTTAGATATCAATAAAATCTAAAGTATAAAAGCTATACAATTGAAACTTTGTGTGTTTAATTAGTAAGTATTGACATTATATCCCGATAATTTTGTAGATCTAGTATAATCCAAACACAAGTTATGAGGGTTCAAAAAATTACGAAGCGCTTCGAGAAAAGATAGGTAGTGCCCTTGTTCTTTGCTTCGTTTGTCTTGGTGGGGGCACTACCGTGCTCCCAGATTACAACTGGAATACTTAATGCATATTGTGACTAGCCGCTTATCGGGTGACGGACGCAGCCGCGCTTATCAGCGAGCGCGGAGACTTTCAATCGTGGGCGGGATTCAAGGAAATGTTAGAGCTACGCTTTGGCGATTCGCGACGACGAAGTTACATTTACTTGAAAATGACAATTTAAGGAGGTGTAGAAGAGTTATTGAGGAAGCTTTTCATGGCAAAAAAAAATATAATACCGTGGACTTACCGAGAAAAAAAAAAAAATCGAAAATCCGTTTTTCCTTAATAACATCGAAAAAAATGTACTTAGATCTACTCAGACTGCTCAAGTAGATGGGCTATTGATAGCTTAACATATGTTGTCCAAACAATTTTCAAGTATATGTTACAGTTTATGAGTTATATTTTTTTTTTCAGAAAATCCAAATATAAATACCTCGATTTAAAAAAAAATCATATTTCAAAAACTATTTATTTTTAACAACTGGGAGTTTTACTCGGACATTTCTAACAACGTAGACTATTAGTTTTTAAATAAATAGACGATGTCCATTTTTGGGGCTCCATAACACACTGTGCTGCATTACCATTTACAAAAGTGTTTGTTGTACATCAAACCATTGTAGAGCTGAACGCTTAGCACTGTTAAGAAATACTTCTGAAACTGAAAGCCTAATATTTACCCTATTACATAAAAAACGTTATTAATGCTAGAAAGAACGATCTTTGTTAAGGCTTATGTAAAACAAAACCGTAAAACGTTCATTACGGAAATCCCATTATTTTTTGCTTCAAACCCCTTGCAGTTGACCTGGAAAGTCTAAAAGTATAGTTATACCGAGACATGTGCCGATGATGTTACCAGGAAACCGAAATTGATGGAAACTGCAGTGTCTATCTAAAAGAGATTACTTAAATTACACAAGGGAGAACATTATTCAGAGAAACTACAATATCGGGTAACTCCTGTTGCGGTTCTACCCAAATTAAAGAAAACAACTATTAATTGGAACAAAATAGTGTATCTAAGTTCACTTGAACTTTGACGATTTAAAACATCTATCTTACACATAAAAATGAAATAGTCATTGATTTATAAAATAGGGAAGATACAGTACGCGCTCCTAGACAAAATCAAAATCAAAAGTCATTTATTCAAACTAGGCTGAGAATCAGCACTTATTGAACGTCAAAATCACATAAGACAGTCCCCCAAAACGCCCGCCCTTCACCACTTCCTAGTGCTTTAGCTGAGGAGAAGAAGTGGCGCAACAAACTCCCCAGCAGCACAGCTGTCTGTTCAATTAAAAAAAATGAATCCATATAACACTGCGCATAATAATTTACGTACATTACGCAACACAAAACATTAAATTATTTGCTTTATGTAAGCTAGCATACGCCAATACACCAAAAAAAAATCGAAAACTATACTCAAGCAGAAATAAAAATACAAAACTAAAAACGTAAGCAGAACTTTATACCTAAATAAAGGTCTCCAGTAATAAAGGATGTGCCCACTTACATATATGAAGATTGTATATGAAGCCGAAACTCGAAATCACAAATGATAAACTAGGACCATCGAAGTAAAATAAACAAAGTTAATTACTAATAACAAAACAAAACCTAGGACAGCAGAACGACCAGTCACCACAAGCAGCACCCGTTCACGAGCATAACGCAGAGTTCAGCCATCACCTCCCTCGCCATATTTGAGGGAAGGATGCAACATTGTACATTACTTTCGGTTTGTGGGGAATACCCGAATCGTAATTTGTTTCAGAGTTGTTACGGGTACGTAACAATGACAATTATTGCTATCTCGTTCCCGCTACAGCCCGCGTAATATATCTCTCTATTTCGGTTGTTGATGCACATGACGTACGACATTGGGAAATGTAGTTGTGTGCGTGTCCTGACATGTAATTGTTTTTAGTCCACTAAATGTTTGCGTGACATTAGAGCGTGCCTAATATTCCCTATTTTATACATCAATGGAAATAGTGGAAATAAATAGCGCAGTGAAAACGAATAGTGTTAGTTTAGCAACTATAGTGTATTACTCTATGTAATTTAACTATGGTATGTCTTAGTATAGTAGTTAGGAGAAAATTGCTTTGTATGCGGATTCATCGGAATCCAAATAATTATGACCGATAATTTCGCATTTGGTGAGAGAGGAGTCATTGAACCACAGCCCTTACAGATTTTGCGTGTATACGCACTTTTGTTCAGCACGATCTGTGTGGTCGCTGAGCTTGCATATTTGAAAGATTATGATTGTTTAGACAAAGTTTTAGTAGTTAGTCCATGATTTACATCCAAATCTGTAACCCGTGTCAATATAGAGTTAAGTAATTAATAAATTATTTTCATTTTTTAAAACTCCTTAATGGCGCTCCCAATCCTTACTACATAAAGTTAATAATTATGAATTTATTTGGTGATGTGGTTACTGGTTGGTAGATTATTACCCGTGGAGGCTCCATTCCAGGAGGTTGTATTAGTATGAAGAAGATATTGGCTTCAAAATAAACGTTATTTATAATTGATGATGAAAATAAAGTGTCCTTACTTTAGTTTTTTTTATTTTTATTGTTTGAACAAACTCAGGTAACTACACACTGAATACGCACTTACATACATAAACTCACGCCTTCTTCACGGAATATTTGATTAAAAGAAGACGTTGAACAAAATCAATCATTTGATTAATCTGAAAGTAACGGATGAGACTGAAAATTGTTCAATATTATAAAATGTAAGACAAAGGACAACATAAATGACACGCGATGTGTTCCATCGAAATTGCTCCTTAACAAAAAAATATAATCTACTTAGTTTTTTTTTTCATAAGACTCTTTTCCAATATAAGAATAATTTGATTTTGTAAAAGTACTCTTCATGAACCACTTCTACAAGTAGAAATTCAACAGACATTTGATATAAACTTATTTTGGAAATAAATCATTTTATTTCTTTGACCTCCAGAATCCTCTTTAAGATTTATGTACTGAACTCTGTTGGTAAGTAAAGTACTTTAACGAAACCTACATTTATGATTGAAGCATATTTTTTTGTTATGTAAGGAACGATTTTGACGTAGTAATTGTAAAATTCGATTACAGATAGAAAGTCTGACTATAAAGGGTGACTGGTAATTAGTGACCGATAATTAAACACATGATTGTACTCATGATAACAAACAACTTTTACCACGGAACCCAACCTGAAATCGCGAAAAAGGAAATCAGCTGTTCCCTACATTTATGTCCGACACAATTACGATTTGAGTGTGTTTATGTTATGAGGAGCACCTGATTTTTTTTCGTGATTTCAGGCCCCATGGTAAAAGTGGTTTGTTATCATGAGTTTAAGTATCGGTCACTAATTTCCAGTCACCCTTTATACATAGTGGGAGGCCAGCTGGCGTGGTTGGTTAAGATATCGCCTATCATGTCGCAAGTCGTGGGTTCGATTCCCACCCAGGACAAGCATTTGTGTGCATGATCATGTCTGTTTGTCCTGAGTCTGGGTGTAATTATCTATATAAGAATGTATTTACAAAAAAAAAAAAAATATATGTAGTATATCAGTTACCTGGTTTCCATAGTACAAGCTCTGCTTAGTTTGGGATCAGATGACCGTGTGTGAAATGTTCCAGCATATTATTATTATTTATAGTTTAACTATTTTTTGTAAAATAAGACGTAACAAGAGGGCTGGCCTATTTTTGGGCCAAAGAATCAGCATCGCCATACAATACATACATCGTGGCAATTCTGCCAGTCTTTTGGGCACTTTTCCTGTTGGAACATCGATGCGGACGAATTTTTTGATGCCCTGTCATTATCACCACCCCAGCTTTTTTATATACTTGTACATATTATTATTACTATTTTAGGACTGTTAGCTTTTAAAATTATGTAAATTTATTGTTATTCTAATAAAAGTGATTTAATAGCTAGTAAATTTAGAAAACAAGGCAATCGTCATAAATTTTAGTTTTAATCCTTAACTAAAAAGCAACCTATTATGGTACAGTTGAATCCCATTTACGGTATGGTCTAATATTTTGGGGCAATTCAACTGAGAAAGAAACCGTATTTAAATCCCAAAAGAGATGCCTACGGTCCATGTTCAAATTAAAATCTACCGATAGTTGTGTACCATATTTCAAACAGTTCAAAATATAATAATAATATAATAATAATATAATAATATCGTTTATTTATAAAAATGGTGCAGATTTACAATAACATAACTTAAAAAATTATAGAGGGCACAGTTGCTCATTTGCCTGAACTAGGTAGAACCTGTGTTTCAGGCTAGAAAAGTGCTAACTTTACCTAGTCTTTATATTCTTGAGGTAGCTTTATTTATAAAATCTAATCCAAATCGTTTTACACGTCTCGCAGACATAGTTCCTCGAAGTAGGCGCGATGATAGCAAATTATGTCTGCAGACCGCAAATACAGCCCTCATGCGCAAGTCTTTTCTGCATGGCCCCATTTCTTTACAATAAGTTACCTAAATCTTGGAAGGCATTAACTTTACCATTATTTAAAAAAAAAACTAAGTTCCTTTTTAGTTAATAAAGCCTACTACAATATTTCTGAGTTTATTTCAGAAAAAGAAAATGCATTTGTTTAATTATTTTTAAAATCAATGATCATTAATATGTTCAATAATTAATTAGTCATTCCGTTTGTTTTTTGGTTGCTGGTCTTGTACCTTTCGTATGCCTAAGGGTAAAATGTGGCTGAACCTATAATTATATTCGACATCATGTACTGTACCCATATTTTGCGAAATAAACTATTTATTTTATTTTATTTTACACTTTTTGGAAAACTTACAGCTAAACATTTTTGCACGATTGAGAATAACAAAATTAAGGCCAATTAAAAATTTTCACATACAGAAAAGAGCTTATAAAGATAAAAAATTGAGAAGGTAGACAATGTTTTAAGTAAAAACCATATAAGTAAACATGTGTTTAAAACAGCGTAAATTGAAATAAATTAGTTTACGTGATCAAAAAAGAAATCACAAAGAGTCCTTTTTAATTTTGAGATGCTAGTATTGAAAACATCGATGTCGACGCCCCGGCGGCAGACCGCATTATACGTATGACTCGCTCTAATTAAGTATGAATTTTGTCTGTAATTCGTTCGTACCACAGGAGTATGCAATAGGTAAGGATTGCGCAGAAAAGCAGAAGGAACCCGCAGTCCGATTTTGTTCAGCAATTCGGGAAGCCCGGTAGAACCATTAGCAATTCTAATTAAAAACGCTAAGTCTGCAATTCTTCTACGTTCAGAAAGAGGAAGTAGATGGAATCTTTTACAGCGTAGGAGATAAGTGAGAGAATAAGTTTTAGACCGGAATTGAAAATGCCTCAAAAATTTTCTTTGTATGCCTTCCAAACGATTGATGTATATGTTGTAATTGGGATTCCAAACTTGAGAGGCATACTCGAGATGACTGCGAATAAAAGTACAGTAGAGAATTTTAATTGTTTTGATGCTCCTGAACTCAGATGAGACTCTCAAAATACACCCTAGTCATTTTGATGCTTTATTAATGATGATGATTATCTATCTATCTAACCCTGTATATCATGTTGTATCACCTGAATTAATTACCCATTTTTCATTTTCGTTTAATTGCAATAGCAATAAACAACTACTTAATTAGTAAAAGCGATTAAAAGTAAATACCATTACCAGTTCAATCGAGTTTAATCCAGTTTAATTTTAAGATACTTGGCAACAAGGAATATTCATCAACTTGACTCGAATCTAGGTCCTTTGGCAAATAAATAAGAGTCAGTGAGCCAAGCAATCGTTTATAGTGCCAACGTACTGTTGTACTTCAAGTCTTTATTGTAGAACATCTAGCAATTATAAGTAAGTAATTTCAACAGGAATCATAGTTTACCCGAGTTATTTATGTTATGTAATTATGAGAGATTTCTTCTCAGAGGAAATGTCGACTCCACCTACCTTTTTTATATATGACTTTAAAAAGTGTTTCCGATATTCTTATATTTATTACAAAATAAACAATTTCATTGCATTTCATTTTACAGTTTCAATATGAAGAGAAAACGATTTAGAGCATTCCTTCATAACTTGGTCATAATTGTTTGTAAATAAACCCGACAATATTGTTGATATTAACAGAATACAATGTACTATCGACAAACGCCAGGCTTTCCAATTTCTAAAAAATGTTGCTTGCAAGTTGCAATTATATGACAAACAAAGCACCATAGACCATAGGGGCAGGGTGAATTAGTGTATACAAAAAGCAACTTTAAGGTGTAAAGGCGTCCGTTTTGTCGATAGAACATAAAAACATCAATGAATTTTTCATCGTCACATTTTTTTTTTGGTCTTTTTTGTTGAATATTTCAATGAGTTTCTTTTCTTTTAACACAGGAATATTGGTACGGGAATGACCTCATTAATTTAGCTTTATCATACATAATCATACGGCGTGAAAGGGAGTTCGTGTACGATAGGTGCATAATCCGTTTGTATAAAATTAATAATAGAGGACGTATACATTTTACATAAAAGTAGATCCATAGAAAAATTCGTGGAATTTTTAAAAGCACTTTACAGTGGCGTATCAGTTTTCATGTAAAAAAACATTTAGTTAGGAGTTGAAACATGTTTTAGAAGAGTGACAAGCGCAATTTTTGCGGAACAATGTTAGAGCCGAACGCAATGCCAATATCGAAAAAAATAACTGCAGCTGTTTTAGCTTAGGCCTATTTATATTTTCATTACAAAAATGAGACTTAAAAGTTTTACCCAATGAGTCATCCTAAAGTGCTCGATGTAAAGATTCAACCAGATTGCGGTTAGTCGATGTTGACTAGTCGATTTTGATCGCTTTTAAACATAATCTAAGGTCGATCGATGAACATAATCCGATTGCAATAGTACGCACTGTATCGATCTTTACTTTCAATGTAACCGTTTGACGTCGGGTGTACTTTAATAAATATTTAACTTCAGTTAGTTTTTGTATTTATTCAGACTAAGGTGCAGTTCTTAATACAATACTGACATCTTAATATCGGTTTTGATTAGAGAACTGTATTTTGATTACAGTGTGGTTATTATTACAAAACCTGGCTCACTGGTTTTAACCATGTCTAAAGAAAAACCTTGTTTTGTAATAAGACCGTAACACATTAATCTCAACGATCAAAAGCAGACCTTTTAACGCAAAAATATGAGGCAAACATACAAATGCACGTGAGACCGACATTCCACCGAGTTACGTAAAAACAGATTCGAGTGGTCCTCCTAAATTATTCGTAAACAAAAATATGGTTGTCATAAAAGTCAGGCATAGGTATAATAATTTATGCCATTCGTCAAATACCTGCGTACGTACTTATATGAGTGAGGTTACGTTGCTCCCTGTATTTGGCGTGATTTGTGTACTGTGAGTGCGTTGAATGCTGAATTTGTTTGGCACTTGATACGAGGAAACTTTTTGATGAGGTAGTAATATACATATAATTCGAGTATACTAATCTAGAAGTTAGAAGAGAATATTTGAAATACAGGGTAGCCAACTCGAAAGTTTACTAATTTAAAATAAGATTATTTTCATTACAAAACGAAAATTACCAGACGTTTTTCAATAACTAGGTATATTATTCAGGCTTGGCAATTTTGTATGCACCTTTTTGTTATTTAAAAATGCAATGGCTTTTCATGATGTTTTTCATCAAATTTTCGCATACTTTATTGGGTATCCCACAAAAAAAGTTTCAAGTTCTGCTTTTAGTGTTCAAGATTGATTTGATTGAAAAAATTGGGACACGTCGTGCGTTCCTCTGTGATCAAAGCGGTGTACGGCGGTTGCGTTAGTTTGATAAAGTAATATTATACCGGCTGAAAATCATACCAACACTAGTTTTCCATTAGTGTATAAGAGATCTGAGGGTCAGCTGCTCCAATAGTAGGGGAGTCCAAAGTTAGAGCACGTCGAAGTTGTAAAAAAACGTAGGAAAAAAATAATTTCATACTTCGCCAAAACCTTTTGGGACGGTTTTTAGGATCATATTCAACCCAAAAAAAAAAAATTGTCAACTGCCTGGAAGAGTGGGGAATTTAGGTCAGTCGCGTCAATTAGCTTGATTTTTGGGATGACACATCGGGGCTAAATTCAAAACTATGGGTAGTAGAACAAAGCGGTCAAATGAGCCATGGGCCTCAATTTTTAAGGAAAATAAATTGCATTTTTTGTTTTATGAAAAGCTCCTATGTAACCTCGTAATGGCTTGATATAAAAAATGGTTTATCTTCAATCCTTTCAAGAACTTTTAGTAACTGTCCAATGGGCAGTCTATAAAGTTAAAGTCAAAGTCAAATAATTTATTTCAAATAAGCATTTTTGAACGTCCAAATTTATAAAAAAAACAAAATAGAATTGATTCTAGTCACCCCTTTCAAAAGGTAGTTTCATATGGAGAATAATGGGCAAGAAATTCCACCGTTACTCTTTAAAAATGTTTTACAATATTTTGTGTACATTAATTATGTGATATGAGAGTAAAATTAGGTAGCTACCACAATAAGTAACGAGAATAATAAACCGGCCAAGTGCGTGTCGCACCACGTACAATTAAGGTCTCCGTAGTTGTGATGAATTTATCCCAAAAACAAACAACATTGTAGGTGAATAAGTAATTTTTTAATAGAATTTGTGAAAACAAAATACTTTTTCAAGTACATTTACTACTACGACTTTACGACTATTATTCGTAAACCTGTAAAGCCTTCTTCTTACATGTGATAGTTCCTTTTAATTCAGTTATATATACTACTATGGCCGCGAATTTTTTCACATATCAAAAAGCAACCATTTAGCTGGCGGAGGGGGAAACGCCTCTAACAAAAATTAGCAATTTAAACCTTAATTTTACGCAAACGGATCCCTTAATCGAAAAATAGTTTTCACAGACACGTAATATCTTTGAATGGCCTATCCAACGATTCCCCACACCATGAGATACACACACAAGAAAAATAAAAAAAAAACATCCCCACTTTACGTGTACAAGAGGTACCCAATTTTTTTTTTTTCATGATTTCGTTTTACCACGTAGTTGATATGATTAATATACAAGGTTATTGGTAAAACACCAACAACCTCTTACCCTCAACCTCATTGTACTTATCATTATGAACAACTTTTACTATGGGACCAAACCTGAAATCGCAAAAAAAAATCAGCTTTTCAGTACATTTTGACGAATTATGCGAACATAAATGTACTGAACAGCTGATTTTTTTTCGCGATTTCAGGTTTGGTCACATAGTAAAAGTTGTTCATAATGATGAGTAAAATGACCCCTTAAGAGGTTGTTGGTGTTTTACCAATAACCCTGTATATCCATGCCAAATTATAGCTTTCTAGTACTAAGAGTCTTTGGGCTAAGCTGCGGACAGACGGACATGGCGAAACTAGAAGGGAAATACGACCGTCCGTATTAACAATGTCGGATATAAATTTTTACCAATATTCACTTTTTTACATAAATCGAATTACAATTTTTTTTTTAAATCTTCACTGTCAAAACAAACTTTGAACTGAGGGCAGTTCAAAGTTTGCCCTAACGATAAAAAAGAATCTTTATGATATTAACAATGTCAGTTCTGTGAAAAAGACCACTGTTCAGTAGGGACTAAACAGTAGTCTCCCTGCAGAACCGACATTGTTAATAGGGACGGTCAAATAATATTCCTTGTTGACTACAAAACCTAAAAAATGAAGCAATGACAGATAACATTAGTTATGTGATAGATGCTCACATATTATACATACAAGCATTGTAAAATGAATGTAAAATCAGAATTGAATGAGGAGACCTATGTCCGGTTATGAATTTACTTAGTTTATTGATGCGACGCACGAAGCTTTGACATAATGTACGTTCAAATGCCGCATTTTAGTTAATATTTATATAATGTCTGCAGACGTTCTGTTTACTTGTCAGTATGTATGTAATAAACATGAAACGCATGCAGAGATATAAAATACTCCTCCATCTGAGTATTTATTTGTTTATAGAAATGGCGAAAAGATCTTACCACAAATGTATTCGAAATTCAACGTTCAATGTTTAGAAAATAATCTAAGTTATTTCATAAAACTGGTTTTAGAAATATGAAAAGTTGATATTGGTATAAAACTTTTAGTTTAATCTAATGTTGGAACCCACTCTAACTTCTCCTTAGGAACTGATACCAAAATTGTATACGCGAGCATATGTAGGTACATCTATGTATGCATATACAGCGAGCCGCTTTAATTTAATTTATAATGAGCTTTACACATACTTAGAAAAACAAAAGATTCTCTGCAACGAACAAAAAGGTTTCCGGAAGAACATGACAAATATACATGACAATATTGATAATAAAACACCTGTCTGTGCTGTGTATTGTGATATGACGCAGGCTTTTGATTACGTTGACCATACTATCTTAAAAAACAAACTTGAGTCTTACGGTATAAGAGGTAACGTTCTGGACTTATTAAGCACTTACATTTCAAAAAGAAAGCAATTTACCGCCGTAACAAAATTAAACTTCAAGACTAAAGAAGAAGTAACATACCTGTCTAATGAACGAACAGTATACTTTGGTGTACCACAGGGCAGTGTATTAGGTCCTCCACTGTTCCTAATTTATATTAACGATCTTCCCAAAGCTATAGACTTCCCTATAACACTCTTTGCTGACGATAATACGATAACAATAGCATGTGACAAACCTGAATCATATGAAACTGACGTTAATAACGCCATAACTTCAACAATCTCTTGGCTTGATAATAATAATCTAAGAATTAATTTTGGCAAAACACAAATAATGCACTTTGGCCATAAAAAGCCTAGTTCGAAAATAGAGGTCCGATACCAGAATAACAAAATTCGCGATGTAGATAGTGCAAAATTTCTAGGTTTGATAATTGACAGGCAGCTCAATTAGAAGGATCACATTGAAGCGCTATGTAAGAAAGTTAGTAGTTCATCATATGCCCTGTATAAACTTGCCCCAACAGTTAACACAGATGCACTACTTACAGCCTATCATGGTCTTGTAGCATCTGTACTAAGATATGGTATTATATTCTGGGGTAATTCTACAAATAGAGAAATCGCTTCTAAAGCGCAAAAGCGTTCCATCAGAGCCATGTTCAGACTTCAAATAACGGACAGTTGTGAACCATTTTTCAAAAAATACAAAATTTTAACACTGCCGTCTTTGTATATATATGAAACTGCCTTATTTGTTAAGCTGAATTCACACTTTTTTCCCAACTTATCAGATACAGTTAAACGTAACAGGCGGAATGATATGTTACGCGGACGTAGAGCTAAAACAGCATTAATGTGGAAGAGCATATTCTGTTTAGCCCCGCAAGTTCTTAACAAAATCCCAAAGCAAATCAAACAGTTAAATTTAAATGGGTTTAAAAAGGAACTTAAAGAGTTGCTGTGTACAAAATGTTATTATACCTTAAACGACTTTTTGAACGATAAGACTTTGCCATCCTAATTTAATTGTAATCTTTTATATTCTGAAATCTCTCTTTGATATAGTTAATAGTTTGACATTAACCTAGATACCTAATATTTAACTGACATGCATCATAATGTAATATTAATTCGTAATTATTTATTCAATAGTATCAATATTAACTAAATATCTTGATTTTTGTATTTGTAAAATTTTATTTGTGTACCTACCTGATATTTGCGCGCCCCACGTGGCAGAATGTGATGAGACCATTTATTAATTTAAGACCATGTAATGTACCATGTTCGGACAAATAAATGAATTTGAATTTGAAATTTGAAATGGTGACATTAATTTAACACAGGTACATACGGTTTCGCATTTTCGTCTTGTGAAGATGTTCGAATTTCATTAAACGATATTATTTATTGATTTATTTTCAATTCTTCTAAAATAGCATCTAGAAGCAATCTGACCTTAAAGAACTGTAGTGCAGAGGTCATTTTCCGGGGTCAAATATCGTAACATCGCACCATTGAAATTAAAACAAGGAACGTGCAAGGAGTAGGCGAATTGGAGAAAAGAGAGAGATGTATTATTTAGTTAAAAAATAATAATTTACGAATTATTTTATATTATTTATTCATTATTTTATATTGGGTTGGTAAGAAAGTATTGCGACACTTTAGTGCTCAACTAAATATTTTTTATTGGAGAGCAGTTTGGGCACATTCGACCTTGGGAAATGTTAGAATATTCAAGTAGCTTGTATGTCAAAGGCGCCGTTTCGATAAGGCAGTGTTAGAAAAGATGGATCAGAGTGCACTTCGAGTGATTGCCTTCTACGAATATCTACAGGGACGTTCTGCAAAATCTGCTGCTACTAATATGTGCAGTGTGTTTAACAGTAATGTGGTTCATCATTCAATAATAGCACGTTGGTTTGAACGTTTCCATTCTGATGATATAACCTTCGAAGACAAACCTAGGTCTGGCCGGCCAACAGACGATAACTATGAAGAACTGCGGTCTCTTCTACGAATGAAACCCAATGCATCGTCACGACAGTTAGCAGATGAACTCGGCTGTAGTAATCCCACCATCTTTGAACACTTTAAGAAATATGGATACAGAAAAGTCTTATCATCTTCGATACCCCACGAACTCAGTAAGTCCAACAAGGCGACGCGAGTTTCTATTTGCCTTTCATTGTTGCTTCATCCACACAGAAAGGCTTTTCTCAGCGAAATAGTTACTGGAGATGAAAGCTGGATATTGTAAGTTACACATACATGGAAGCGCCAGTGGCTACCTCGAGACGAGAAACCAAAACCAACTCCCAAACCACAACTACGAAATCTGTCTGCAATTATTACACAAAAACGGCGAAAACGTTTACATGTTCGTCTTCTTCATGATAACGCTCGGCCACACATGGCATAGCTAAATTAGTTAAACGAACTATTTCAGAGCTAGGTTGGGAAATCTTACCGCATCCACCATACTCACCAGATTTAGCTCCGTCTGATTACCATTTGTTTCAGGCTTTGAAAAATTATATACGCGATAAATAGTTTGATGACCAAACAGACCTTCAGAATACCATAGAAGAGTTTTTTGATTCAAAACCAAAGGATTTTTGTATGGATGGGATTCAAAGTTTACCGGGGCGTTGGGCAAGAGTTGTAGATGAAGAAGGAGAGTATATCAGTAATTAATTACAAAGCGCAAGTCCGATCCTGCATGGAGTATTGCAGCCACCTTTGGGATGGATCAGCTAAGTACCAACTAGCTGCGCTTGACTTGGTGGAACGCAGAGCTAAGAGGCTTAATGGCGACGTAAAACTGGTGGATGCCAAGCTTCACAGCTTAGCTCATCGCCGCAAGGTTGCCTGCTTGTCAGTCTTCTACAGATTGTACTTCGGTGAGTGTGCCCAAGAACTCCACGACCTGATTCCACCGGCCTCCTTCTACCATGGGACATCTAGACGCACTGCCAGTTACCATCCCTACCTGGTTGATATTCCACCAATTCGCACTAAGCACTTCCAAATGTCTTTTATAATGCGCACTGCAAAAGAGTGGAACTTACTAACTGCGTCTGTGTTTCCGAGCGCACAACCCTAATCTCTTCAAAGTGGGAGTGAACAGGCTTCTTCTGGGTAAGCTCTCTCTATCGTCGACTTTGTCTCTGTCACCTCTGACCTAGACTAGAGTCAAGAGCAAACCCATCTCAAATAAAAAAAAAATACGATCTTAATAAAATATTATTTTTATTTAAAGAAAGTCTTGCAACACAATTATTACCCGTGTGTAAAATTAATTTCGCCATTGCAGCGGCACCTTGTATGTTTGAGTTCATTTTTACAGCAAAACGCATAACGGAAATCATCATAATAATCGAAATAGGTACAGAAATATTCTCATATGACTAGAAAAAGTGACGTACATTTTATTTCTATTTTTTTACGTCCATATTTATATAGTACTATAAAATAGCCGTTACAAAACGGAATAAATGTCTGTACGATAATAAAAGTCGAAAGAAATATGAAAACGTCTGCCAATAGCAACGCCAGTGAAAAAGTAATGTTTGTAACTTTACTTATGAATTATACTTTTACTGCTAAGTACTACTGGGATGCGCAAAAACCTTTATGTATACGAGTATTACAGAGATATTCGGGACATATTTTATTTTATGCAACTTTATAAAATAAATTGTTTAGGGCTTGGGTGTAATATGATGATGATAATCCTCTTATCTGTGTTTAAGAAGACACTTCGCAAATGATTGCGCAGTCCCTTACTGCGTAAATTTTACGTAAATATTTTTTACAAGAACGCAAGTTTATAAACGTATTTTGAAACATCCCATTGTATATTCAGGATTTTAAAAAGGCTGAGCACATGATTTTATTGCTTGAACCTTACGGACCCCTTAAAGGTTTTCTCCTCTTCGAGAAAATTTTATTTTTTTCTAATTCTAAGTTGGTCATTCAATTAACAAATTAACTTTCTAAAATGCCGAACAAATTCCAAGATGGCCAACGCTGAAAACTCATTTCAAATGCACTCGAATAACATATACTGACATTTCAGACACAAACAATGTAAAGCTATTCAAACATGACCCATCTTCCGTTCAACTCTGCAACATACATATCCATACAAGCATAGTACAGAATCATTCATAACATACTTTGCTAATGCCTCCTACACACGAGAAAGAGTGCAAACTTGGCAGCCACCGAAACACATCAACGTGTTATATATGGCCGTACGTTGCAGCGAAATGAAAACTGATTTTTCTTGCCTCTTCTGCAATGAATATTCTTCTATGTGTCTTGGCTGAAAGGGGTAAATGAACTGTGGTGACCTTTTGTGGAGTAGCATTTCAGTTCCTTTGTCGCGTGGTTCCGTATAAAAACAGATTGTAGTTCCATTTCATTAGCGTCGTCGTATAAAGGCTTTTTCAAGCATACCACATTTTTTTTGACTTCGGTACTGGCATGCATTAATAGGGATGATGACTAAAAAATGTTTTTTTGTCCGTCATGTAGATTATTAAAATATACTGGACACGTATTTTTTCTTTTTCTACGTAATCAAAAGATTACGACGATACATTGAGTTAAAATGTGGCATGACGTCACGTCTAGGTAGATTTTATACGTAGAAGTGACGTAGCAAGCCCCCACTCCCGAACTTTAATGCGAGTTATCTAAGTCATTTTTTATTAATATGATAAAGCAAAAAATACGTATCTAATATTTTTTTATTATCTGAGTGACGGACTAAATAGAATTTCTTTTTTTTTACCCAGGCATCATCCCTATTAATTCTTTATCAGATTATAAGCTTTTTTTTTGGGTAAAAATAAACTTATCACGGAGATGTCTATTAAATTGTGTCATTTGATTCACGAGGAACTTTGTTACGCCATTTGGAAAGGTGAAAGAAAAAAGAAAAGAAACAGGCCAGTTGGCGTGGTTGGTTAAGATACCACCTACCATGCCGCAGGTCGTGGGTTCGATTCCCATCCAGGACAAAAATTTGTGTGCATGGACATGTCTGTTTGTCCTGAGTCTGGGTGTAATTATGTATATACGTATGTATTTACAAAAAAAAAGTAGTGTATGTAGTTTATCAGATATCTGGTTTCCATAGTACAAGCTCTGCTTAGTTTGGGATCAGATGACCGTGTGTGAACAATGTCCCAGGTTATTATTATTATTATTATTTTTACGCCGAACAAACGATAACAAAGCTTTGTTTGACCACAGATTTCTGCAGTAGAAGAAACTCATTAAAACTGCACATAAATCGTCTAAAATCTGTAGGATCCTTTGAAAAAAGCAAGTTTTTCACAATTATCCGGATGGTAACTCCCATTCACAATTGTAAAGAAACTAGCTATTCTCTCCCAAGACCCACTAATAGTGATTTACACGGGCGTTTAAATAATTTACCTTTTGTTCAAAACCTCTGCAGCGTGGTCGCTGCTACTAGGGCTGCGTTGCTTTACAGTCATGGTTTTGACCGAATGTGAGGAGGATTTAATTTTATGCAATATACGTTAATAATAATAGGTTGGGGAAGAAGTTTCTTCGCATTTTTTAAGAAAATTCAAATCATTTTTTTAATATAGTTTATTTACATTTAACTAAAGTATGTAGGTACCATTTTGTTCGATAACTTTTTGCCATCTTGTAAGTAGGGACATGATCCCATTGCTATAGAAATTTTGGGACTTCTGGTAAAAATACCGCGACAAGTGGTTTTGGCAGTCCTCTCGTGATGTTAACCTGACACTGCCTAAAGAATTCTGAAGAGACCGAAACAGGTGGAAATCTGAAGGTGCAAGGTCAGGACTATACGGCGGATGCATTAACACCTCCCAGCCAAACTCTTGGAAATGTGGTTTGCAGCTGTCCGTGTCTTCTATGTTAACTAGGATTCTGATTAGTCGTTTTTGTAGTATGAAAAGTGTAGGTGCATGTGTACTGTTTCCCCATAATATTACGCCATAGCTTAACCATGCGTATGCATAGGCATAATACGTAACCAGAGCTGTCTGGAGGTTTGTGGTTTTTTTTTTTTAATTTCGCGGAGGGGATAGGCACATTTAGATAATTTTGACCGATTTTTTTTTATGTCTGATTTTCAATTTAAATTTACACATAACTCCTCAATCCATACGGATATACAAATGTAAGTATATGTTCTACCTGTCTAACTGACGTTCTAAATTTTGGTGTCCAGCCACAGGTTACGCTGGTTACAGTCCTTAAAACACTTTGATAATGATATCATAAAACGAAATTCAGCCAACGCGGCCACAATTCTCCAGCATTCCAGCTTGGTCAACCCTGGCTGCAGGTTGAGGCAATTTGCACAATTCAATTACGGAGTCACCGCACGAGTATAATACATGTGACTTTAATTCCATACACAATAACTCATTAGTCCCCAGTGCATTGATAATGAATGGAGCTAATTTGTCATTGAAAACATTTTGCAGTGTTTCAAGTGATTCATGTGAGAATGGCTAGAAATTCACCTGTTTCCGCAAGGGTTTTGTAGTGTTGGATGGTGGAAAGGTTTTAGCGGTTTTAAATTTATATTGTTTGTGAGGTATTTTACCTACTGATGTTTTCACTACACTGTAGAAGATTACAAAAAATTAAAGGACTGATTTCTTTAAAACAAAAAAGAAACAATACGAGAACTAGTAGGTAGCTAGAACAATCTCTGAGAGAAATTACAAAATCAAACTATCAACAAAAATAATTCATCATCATCATCTGCCTAGCCTTTTCCCAAATATGTTGGGGTCGGCTTCCAGTCTAACCGGATGCAGCTGAATACCAGTATTTTACATGGAGCGACTGCCTACCTGACCTCCACAACCCAGTTACTGGGTAATACGATACCCCTTGGTAAGACTGGTTGTCAGACTTCGACCTTCTGACGACCCGTAACGACTGTCAAAGATCCACGAATGACAGCCGGGACTAACGGCTTAACGTGATTTCCGAGGCACGGAGGAGTCTCGGTATGTAAAGATGGTCACCCATCCAAAGACTAACCCCGCCAAGCGTAGCTTAACCTGATGGATCGACCCGTGCGGCTGTTATTACTTAGCCACGAGCTCCTCTAAAAGTTCTCTATCAACAAAAATATTATAATTATTCAGTAAATATAAGTACCATAAGGAGGGTTACTTTAACTCTAGGGCATAACTTTAGCCCAAGTCGAGACAACAGTTTAAACTACCCTAAGTGTCGTGACCACACAACCGAACGTCATATAACCTTCGGTAACTAATAAATGGCGATATAGACTCTTACTTGAGAACTTTGTGTTGATTTAATGACACTAAACATCTGTCTTGATTTGGGCGAAAGTTATACATACCAAGTAACCCGTCCTTAATGTAGGTACCTTACAAACATAAAAAAAATCACTTCGGTAACTAGATACTATCTACCTAAGAACTACACTTGTACACTACACCTCTTACAAAGCGGAGTACGAATCTACATCGCGTATAATATTCCCAATAGCGCTGCCGACGTGAAAGCTTTTTGATTAGCTCGCGAACGTTCTTACAGCCCAATACGCATGCAGATGAATTCAACAGTCAATATGACAAATAAGTTCATTTAATCTTTTGTGCTGCGTAATGTAAATTATTTTGTGTACTGGTGAATAAATATAGAATAGAATAGAACCAAGTTTTTCTAATTGAACTATTGAACTATTGAACTCTTACAAACTATCTAACAAACAGTTGTGCTGCTGGGGAGTTTGCTGCGCCACTTTCTCTTCCCAGCTAAAGCACTAGGAAGTGGTGAAGGGCGGTTTTGGGGGAATGTCTTATGTAATTTTGATGGTTGAGAAGTGTTGATTGTCAACCTAGTTTAAATAAATGACTTTTTAGTTATGATTCTTTTGGGGACTGTCTTATTTAAAACGTTTGAAAAGTGCTGATTCTCAGCCTAGTTTGAGTAAATGATTTTTGGTTTTGAATTGATTTTGAAGCATTTAAAATTAGGTTAGTATGATTGTGAAATAATATTATTATGCTTTAGCTTTTTACATTATATCGAAAATCATATTGTAAGAATAAATCACAGGAATAAAATGGTAAAAGTACCTTATCTAGGTAAATGTTCATTACATTATCGGCCTTCTAAATACATGGTCAGGTTCACGGATATCTATTAAGTCAGGCACTCGATTGCCTCGATAATGTCATTCGATGACTCAAATTAAGTTAAATTGAGGTATAGGGTACTAGCAGGAGGAATCCACCAGCTTCATATGTTTATAACGCACCAAACCTTTACAGATCACACGAAAAAATTTTAACGAAAAGAATCATATCAAGATCCGTACGTCCAATATTGATACAAATGACATTCGGGAAAGGTGATTTGTTCGTCTTTGTAAAGAGCGTTTTCTCCAACACGAATTCTACCCAATCTGATAATCAATGACGATTCTAATGACAAATGACACCTTATCAGGTGAAAGCAATAGGCAATGATGGTGGACCCAAACTTATCCAAACCCACAGAACATTTGTTTCCTATCTTATAAGCCATGTATTGTGTCGGTGTAATATTTTGACAATGTATTACATGTAATAAATGATAAATAATTTTATTTCTGTAAGTACCTAGGTTTGTACAAACACTTTTACACGTCAATCATGTTTTTTTTTTTTAAACTAGGTGAGGGCGGCCTTTCCTATCCGACTACTCTGAGAAGAAAGGCCGAAACAAACTCGAGATCACAGTCTCTTATAAAGTCCAGACATAATCTTGGTCAGTTCATGTGAAAACCATGTAGATTGGTGTCTGAAATGGTCTTTTGAGGAAAGAACCACACAGATTGAGAGGACCTGTCCAGTCAGTGCACGCATTTGTCAGTAATCGCGCAGCTCAACTCAAATTAAGGAGCTCAATGTTTCGACGAACAATACCAAAGAAAGGACATTTGGGTAGGCCGCTTAAGTAACTCAAACTGCCAGACTATGATAAAAAATAACTGAGAGAAATATAAAACAAACAAAAAAGCAATGACCTACATAGTCTTCATATTCACAATAATTAAAATAATATAATAAAATCAAAATCAAAAGTCATTTATTCAAACTAGGCTGAGAATCAGCACTTTTTGAACGTCAAAATTACATAAGACAGTCCCCCAAAACGCCCGCCCTTCACCACTTCCTAGTGCTTTAGCTGGGGAGAAGAAGTGGCGCAACAAACTCCCCAATACTTTACAAAGTAAATATATAAGTCAATAGATATATTCTATGGTATTTATATTGGTTTATGGTTTTCCTACGTTCGACAGCAAAGGGCGCTGACCACCTTGTTTTCATTTCTTGACTCTCCCTCTTCCCCTAGTTACCTAGCTTCCCATTTTCAATACATTTGCGCCAACCACAATAGAAATTTACGTTCATCTCACAATCGTATTCTTCAATGTCCCACCCACCGCACGGACTTCATTCACTCTTCCTTCTTCGTTCAGTCTATCTCTCTGTGGAATGCACTCCCCCAGGAAATCAGGATGGCAACCGACCGATTATCCTTTAAAGTTAAAGTTCGCGAGCACATTCGCAAGAAGCTGGTAGTATCATCACAACGGTAATGTTTCCCAATGGTTTGTCTTATTTGTTTTAGTATATTTATGTCTATTTATTGTGTTTATATTTATATATAGTTAGGTGTATATATTATATTTATATGTATCTATATCTTTATATTTAAATATATATCTATTCCTCATCTCTCGCTGTTGCACCTACCACTGTTTGTCTCTGCATCATCCAAAGGTCAACTGGTAGAAAATGCCTATGGCATTAAGTCCGCCTCTGTACATTTTGTGTGCTTAAAGTATTAAATAAATAAATAAATAAATAAATAATCACTACACATCGCCGGTCATGGTACTCTTACATATAGTTTTAATATAACAAAAAAACAATTTGACAGTGACCCAGCGTGGAGTCATTTGATTGGTGATATAACATAGAATTATTTGATTGCTCGGCTCTTAGAAATTGAAAAAGCCATTTAGCCTCATTCGGTATCGGTTATCAAAGTAAGCAATCTCCAAATTGCCTGTTACAGACATCTAACGGTACCATAATGGGGTATATCGGAAAAGATTCGAGTACCTTTACAAGTTTCCTTTGGACAAATAATGTTACTTATATGTTATGATTTTTTCTTTGGAAATTCGGTAGGAATAATAGAAATATGCTTTTTGATAAGTGAATAGGTTGCAGCATTCATTTTGTAAAATCAACAATTCGTTAATCAAGCTTAGTAATCATAACAATTTCAATTTTGATAATTTATATAACAAGTGAAGAAATGATGACAATACCTCGTTTCCGAAAATGATTATAAGTCATTATGTAATTGGACATAAAATGGAGTACTTTCAGAATTACAATTAATTTATTGGACAAATAATGTTACTTATATGTTATGATTTTTTCTTTGGAAATTCGGTAGAAATAATAGAAATATGCTTTTTGATAAGTGAATAGGTTGCAGCATTCATTTTGTAAAATCAACAATTCGTTAATCAAGCTTAGTAATCATAACAATTTCAATTTTGATAATTTATATAACAAGTGAAGAAATGATGACAATACCTCGTTTCCGAAAATGATTATAAGTCATTATGTAATTGGACATAAAATGGAGTACTTTCAGAATTACAATTAATTTATTGGACAAATGATGTTACTTATATGTTATGATTTTTTCTTTGGAAATTCGGTAGAAATAATAGAAATATGCTTTTTGATAAGTGAATAGGTTGCAGCATTCATTTTGTAAAATCAACAATTCGTTAATCAAGCTTAGTAATCATAACAATTTCAATTTTGATCATTTATATAACAAGTGAAGAAATGATGACAATACCTCGTTTCCGAAAATGATTATAAGTCATTATGTAATTGCACATAAAATGGAGTACTTTCAGAATTACGTTAATGAGTGTTGAAATGTTATTTATTATTTCCCGATCTCGCGTAAGAATTTTTGTATGCTCTTATCATCTCTGCGCAAAGACACATATACACATTAAGGCGCCCCAGAAGCATGCGTAGTTTATACAAACGAAATACCAAAATAATTTGTAAATCAAACATATTCTATAGGTAAATATAGTGTGTATTTATTCCGATTGGATTACAGAATATCTACGTCCCCAAACATATACTTTGAAAGGACACTGATTGGAAGACGAGATATGAGGAATTTAAAGTTTCTATAAAAAAACTTTTTTCTCATATTTCATGTTTAAATCAATGTTCTTATTTAATATATATTTAGGAACCTAGATATTCTGTAAATCAATCGAAATAAATACACACTACCTTAAGAATATGTTTGATTTACATATTATTTTGGTATTTCGTTTACACAAATTCAAATTCGATTCGTCTTGAACCAAATTGCTAATCCGCTACTTCAGGCAAGCCAACTCACATATACACAAACACAGCTCACACACACACACACACACACACACACACACACACACACATACCCAAATACACTCGCGCACACACACACAAATATACCCTCGCGCAAAATTATAAATTAGAACCGTTAATACCAATTTTGTAATTCCTATTTTATTTTAATTTCTTACTTTTACTTTTTTTTTCTTCAATTATTTTTGTACATTACATTTCTTTTTAATTCATTTTGATTTAAAACAGTGTCTTTCTTTTTTTTTCTTTTTATGTTACATAAAACTTTAAGTGTGTTATTTTTATTACGGGAGGACACTGGCTCCTGCAACACAGTTTTAACTAGTGCAGGAGTCAGAGAATTCCATATTCTGGTGTACAATCGGTTTTATGACAATAAATAATTTTTTGTTTGTTTGTTTTGTTTTTGTTTGTATAAACTAAGCATGCTTCGTGTGGCTCTTAACAACTCACATACGCAAATATTAATTTATTTTCAAAACTATGTCTTAATATTTATAAAATACCGGCCAAGTGCGAATAGGACTCCAACACGAAGCATAACTCGTCAAAATGTAGGGAGCAGCTGATTTTTTTTTTTTCGGGATTTCAGGTTTGGTCACATAATAAAAGTTGTTTGATATCATGTGTTTAAATATCGGTCGCTAATTACCAGTCACCCCACATGTGTATCATATATACTCTACTCAGTGAATTCTAGACTATGGCAGGGTAAGAAAAATATTTTTTTCCTTCAATTTTTAACTTTATTTTATTTTTATTATTTGTTATTATAGCGGAATCAGAAATACATATCTGTGAAAATTTATATTGTCTATCTATTTCTGTTCGTGAGATACAGCCCGCTGACAGACAGACGAACGAACGGACGGACGTGCAGCGGAGGCTTAGTAATAGGGTTCCTTTTGCACCGTTCGAATACGGAACCCTAAAAACAATACAAAACCTGTATTAAACAAAACAGACTCTTTTCTATACAAAACATAGTATAAAACAATGAACTGCAGAACGATTGAATATACATTTCACCCACTAACCTACTTTAGACAAACTTAGACCATCCGATAACATTTAACCGGTGCTCACTAATGATCAGTTCCTATTAACTAACCGACCAGCATTGGCTAAACTATGGTTCGTATGTCGTTAAATTATGAAGTCGTTTGTAACATTGTCCGTGTTACAAACGACTCAGTCATCTGTTAGTGTCTTAAATTAGCTGGTTTACTGCTGTTTTAACCAGATTACTTAACGAGGAAGAAGAAGAAGATGCCGACCACAACACAGTTGGGAAAAGGCTAGGTAGATGATGATGAACTTTCCCGTATCGGGGGCAAGGACTTTGCCAGCCTCTAATCAAATAGTTATTATATTTAACGTAAGAAGGGACGCAGATTATCCCTTTTAAAATAAGAGTAGCAGCGATTTTCTAGCTGATTATTATTATTATCTGCTAGAAAATCGCTGCTACTCTAACCTAAGTGAACACAGTGTATTGACTGTGATCACTTAAGTATAAGTATGAAAAAAAACCGGCCAAGTGTGTGTCGGACCACGCACAATGAAGGGTTCCGTAGTTGGGATGAATTTATCCCAAGAACAGACTTAACATTATAGTTGACAAACATGTTCTCCCATACATTCCAAGTGCAATTGTAAGTTTGTACGCACAATATTGAGAGATTTGTGAGTAAGAGTAAGTAAGAGTAAGAGTCTGGGTGTAATTATCTATATAAGTATGTATTTACAACAAAAAAAAGTAGTGTACGAGTATGTAGTATATCAATTATCTGGTTTCCATAGTACAAGCTCTGCTTAATTTGGGATCAGATGATCGTGTGTGAAATGTCCCAGGATATTATTATTATATAATATTATTATTTACCATGTTATTTTAAGACCACAGACTATATAAGTATTTTCATTATTTTTTTAAAAATTTTAGGCTCACTCGTTCCGGCGATAAGGGATGGTCAATTTTCGTCTATTTACTTAAATAACTTTAACATTTAAAAGAGTTTATTTTAATATTATACAAAAAAATATATTTGAGACCCTCACAGTAAGTCCTTTCATTTAGGTACAGTTTCATGGTACAGTTTGCAAAACTTTTTTTTTAAATTTTCTTATTTGCCCCCCAAAATTGACCTCTATGTTCAAAATTCATTTATTTACGTTACACGTCCGTCTTTAGGTCACAGAAATTCATACATGTATTAAATTTCAACTTAATCGGTCTATTAGATTCGGAGCGAATTGGCTGTGACAGACAGACACACGAGTGATCCTTTATGGGTTACGTTTTTTTCCTTTTGAGTTACGGAACCCGCAAACTAAAAATGGTCAGTTATGGACATTATATAAAAATAAATTGTTGTAAGCTATCAAACGCAGGCCCAAATTCAGTGGTAGACAAAAAAGCTGATGATGTGTTTAGCTTTAGCTGTTTACACAGATTTTGGAATTAATAAAAAATAAAAAAAAATGTTAGCGCTCCTCTTTAAAGTAATAATTTGTGATTAAACACAAACCGTGAGTAAGTGCCACAAACGATTCGTTACGGTACTTATATAGAAACTGAAGATCAAAGTAGATAAATGAACGAACCAGGAAATGTATGTGTAATGGTGCAGGAACGTTGAATGGTTTAATGTTTCCTTTGAGAAATACTTGGCTTTCGATATATCTTGTATCTTTCAAAGAAATAAATAAGTGCTTGTCAAAGAGTGCATTAAATTGGCTTCAGGAGTGACAACACTTAAGTGTATGAGGTTCACTAACAGCCTCACTGACTGGCCAATCTTTTGAACATAACATTTCTCGACACCTCTTGAGAACACAAAATATTGGAAGAAAGTGGCTATACTCATACTGTAAAGAGAATATTGGTTTTATAATTAATGAGAATATTGGTTTTATAAATTGCAGCTCACTGTACACGTTCAGCCTGTAGGCTCGCTACACACAAGCGAGCTACAGCGCCCTCCGCGTCCAGTATAACAACGCGTTCAGGGCAGTGTTGGGGCTGCCCCGCTTCTGCAGCGTCTCTGGTATGTTTGCGGAAGCACGCACCGACTGTTTTCACGCCACCATGCGCAAGCGATGCGCGTCCTTAGTGCGCAGGGTGCGGCCAGTTTCAATACTGTTCTGGTGATGATAGCTGACCGATTTGAGTGCCCCTACATTAGACAATGCTGTAACAGCCATTTATAGCCAGGGCACATAATTTTGATTGACCTTTAACCTTGACATGTATTTATAATGACTTGTTTTTTTGTATTGCTTTTATTTGAAATTTTTTAATGTTAATTTTTAATGCTGTGCTGTGACAATTTGTATTTTTTAATCATCGTTTATTTTAATAGCATTGACATTTTATTTTAATTTTAATACTGTGACCTTTTTAGTTTGTCTCGGATTTTTTAGTTTGTTAGTGTTATTCATTTGTATATTCTGTGTTGTTTTATAACTATTCTGTGGCAGTATTGTTAAATTTAATTTAATTTTATGTTATAATTATGGGTTTTGCCTGAATTAAATGATTTTTATTTTATTTTTTATAATAGGTATATGAAACCTACGGGAAGCTGTTAATAGTTTATATGATAAGATATTGAACAAGATCCCAGAGCAGCTAGACCTTACAGACAATATCTGATTAACAACATGTTTAGGTTAGAATAGTGTTAGTGTATACTACGAACGTACGCATACCTGCTGGCTTGGGCCGACGGCCAATTTGCAGGTATCTTGTGCTAAATAAACACTTTTCTTAAAGTCAGACTGCTGATTTTATATATTTTATCGATTGTATATTATACAGAATATTGTTAATAATTAATAATCAATACTGTCAGACACTTCCCGTCGGCGGTTTTATCCACCAGACGCTTTAAAACACGCAAAAATGACGTCATCTTACTTATGGTTTGAGTCTTAATTTTTATAGAATGATACTCGGGGAACTATTTCAATAATATTCGTAAGCTAGACCAATCGTAGCGGTCAACCATCCCCCAGACGGAAACCACCTCATTATCACACTCGCGCTCATACTAACAGCGGCCTTTTAATTGTGTCTGGAGGATGTTTGACAACTACGATTGGTCTGGCTGCTTACAAATAGTATTACAATAGTTCCCCGAGTATCATTGAATATGAATTATGACTCAAACTATAAGTAAGACGACATCGTTTTTGCAAGCTTTTCTTTGTGAAACATACATTAAAATCAGCTGTCAGACTTTAAGAAAAGTGAGTAATATTTATACGCAATTTTAGTACCTAATACCTGCAAATTGGCTGTCGGCCCAAGCCAGCAGGTATGCGTACGTTCAAAGTACGTACTAACACTACTCTACCCCATACATTTTGTTAATCAGAAAATAAGTAAGGTCTGCGGCTCTGGAATCTTGGACTAATTTACGTAGTCTGTTGGAAGCTATGTTTTGTCATCATTGAGTAAACTCGTGAAACAAACTCAACAGAATAATAAAAAATCTGAAAAGATTACTAAAGAATTATTATTACTAAAGAATGATTATTTAGGGCCAGTTTTTAGATCCGTAGTTAACTCAACCAATGGTTAAACATGGAAACTAATGTTTGAATTAGTTACGCCATTAGTTACTATTTTTTAATATGAATGAGCTGACATGAATACATTCATGTTTAGCCTTTTACATTTATCCAAAATTCAATCATTAGCCATGTATAACCATTAGTTGAGTTATGTTACTAAGGATTATAAAACCGGCCCTTATTTAACAAAGACTGTAGTCTTTATTAAATTGATTGATAGTTAAAATATTAAATTATGCCATCTTGGCTTTCCGCACGCCATATGTTTCAAGACTCTTTAAAAAGTTGATGCTCAATATCACATCGGCAGCCCTTATCACATGCAGTATCCCGCAAACCCCTTTTGATGATATCGAGGGGTGCCATAAAACGTTCTAGGGATGGGATACAAAATTTTGTTCTCATCTGATAAACTGAAGTGTATGTAATGACATCGGCACGGATGGGTTTTATATGGTGGTTCCTATCGATGGGGACAAGGAAAAGCAAACAGTATCTTTTCCCACTGGTGTCTATGAACCATTTTCTTGGGAAAAAACGATACAGCCTTGGGCTAAAATGTGTTAAAAGCAATGAGTTGATTGACTTTATACATACATATTGACTATATATATTGAGTATACGTACGGTTATATCAAAGTGAGCTAAAATAACAACTGAGTGGGCGACTAAGGTAAAGGTGATAGGACGAATTTGACTCCTTCCGAAATGGCTGGAACAAATTAGCAGAGGAAAAAAGTGTACCGAACAAGCAGAGCGAGGCACTTTTTACTTACTTACTTGGTACTTACGTACTTTTCTTTGAAAGTTATTCCATCTATCTAGCTATATAAATAGAATATAACATATATATACACAAAATATCGTGAATGTTATCCCCAAAGGGATAGGCAGAAATATGCTCATAGTACAACTACATTTCGCCTTCGATAGATAGGTAATATCAATATCTAGATTACTATTAGTGTACTAGCTCAGCTGAGTGATTGGCTTCGTCACAGTTTGCGGTGAAATATTTGTATAAATATATTATGTATATTATGTATTGATGAAATATTTGTATGGCCTACACATAGTTGTTTCGGGTCTGGATGTTGGTTTGTGCAAATGGATTGTATCTGTTCTGATCATGAAGAATGGATTTAAGATACAGAAAAAAATTGTAAGAAGAAATGTTTGTAAAACTGGCAAAAAAAATATCTGGAACTACATAGGACTGAAGAAGAAGTGAGTATTTCACGAATAAATAAATTATTATACTAGGTACTTGTTAGTGTGTCACAATTTAATATCATTAACATCAGCCCGTAAACGACCACTTCTGAATATAAACCTTCCACTAAATCACTACAATAAATAGGACTAGTATTTACCATACACTTTGCATTATCCTAACGTGCCGGAGCCCAACATTTATAACAAGTATCTCACAATTCCTCATGTCTTCTTTCATGAACAGCGTAAAACTAAGCGACGGAAAAATCCCACCTTTATTTCGCAAATTCTGTCTTGAAAACCTACTCTTTACATCTTCAATCTCACTTCAATGTACGACTATACATAGGTTTCCATATAATTTAAGAATATTGTTTAAGACAATTTTATACGATCGTCAATGTTAGCAAACAATCTCGCTGCATCATTAACTTCCTTAAAAAAAAAAAACATAACGAGTGTCTTATTATACTCAAACGTTCCGTTCTCATAATCTGTCGTTTTCTGGTTTCTAAGCTTCATTAAAACGAACGATCGCTGCTAAATCCCTTTGTGTAATACATCTACTTTTGTTTGATAATCTCGGCGGCTGTCGACGAAAATTAATATAAGGCTCTCTTTATTAGTTCTCGTAACAACCTCACTTGCAGGGTTAATGAACCGGCGAGGGAAATAATTTAATCCGAACGAAGCCTCATTAAAAACTTTTTGATGACAAAGTCTAAGGCTTCTAAGTTGGACATTTTGTTCCAGTTGGATTTAATCAGGATTTACTTAGGATTGGATCGGGATTATCACTTGATCGGGCCTGGAAAACTTACGTGTTTTATAGTGTTGGGTGTGTGGTTAATACTTTATCTTCTTGCATTGTTTATGACTAGTGTATAAAAAGACTGAACATTAATTTAAGTTCGTGTCTCACAGGTTGTTTTGTGCACAAATAAATCTTTATTTGCCATATCCATTCTATTTGTTTTGTAAGTAAATCGATCTCGGACCTGAGGTCAGCTAATATATTAACACCTAATCCCTTAGCCCTCTGAGGCCTTTATACGTCAGTTTATTCACTTCGTTGCTGAATTCTTAACAAACTAATTAGCTAAGTTTATGGGTTTTTTCTTCAGACAAAAACGTTTTTTTTTTAAATCTAGAATATTCTAAATAACAAAGAAACCTATCTCCGCTTTCTGTCGCTTGTCAGATTACCCAGAATGACAATAATGAGAAAGTAATCCGGTATCGAGTCGATCGCATGATAAAATGATAAAATTCAGCGCTGAAAACGCTGATACGCTGAAACAGCTGCCTTTGATTATGTTTGTTTCTTGATTAAGTTTTTGCTGAATATTCGATGTGTTATTTTCCTGAAAGGCGAAAAGAATGATTTTTGATTAGGAATGTGTTTTAATATTTGTTTGAAGGCTACATAATCGTAATTTATCTTACTGTACTGTATACCTGTATAATATATTAAATCGTAATTTCTCGTAACAATACGTTAGGAGAAACTACGATTTAATATATTATTATTACCCCACAAGGTGGACCGATGACCTTGTGAAGGCCGTAGGAATCCGTTGGTTGCGGCAAGCGCAAAACCGGTCGAAGTAGCAGTGCTTGGTGGAAGCCTATGTCCAGCAGTGGACGTCTTTCGGCTGAAATGATTTATGTTTATTTTTATTATTTGAGATGGGTTTGCTCTAGGTCCAGACAGGTAGTGACAGAGACAAAGTCGAAGATGGAGTGAGCTTACCCAGAAGAAGCCTGTTCAATCTCACTTTGAAGAGATTAGGGTTGTATGCGCTCGAAAATACAGACGCAGGTAGTGAGTTCCACTCTTTTGCTGTGCGCATTATAAAAGACATTTGGAAGCGCTTAGTGCGAATTGGTGGAATAGCAACCAGGTAGGGATGGTAACTGGCAGTGCGTCTAGATGTCCGGTGGTAGAAGGGGGCCGGTGGAATGAGGTCGTGGAGTTCTTGGGCACACTCATCGAAGTACAATCTGTAGAAGACCGACAAGAAGGTTACCTTGCGGCGATGAGACAAGCTGTAAAGCTTGGCGTCCACCAGTTCTATATCCCCGAATCAAGCGCGGCTAGTTGGTACTTAGCTGATCCATCCCAAAGGCTGCAATACTCCATTTAGGATCGGACTTGCGCTTTGTAAAGGGTTAAAAGCTGTCCAGACGTAAAGGATGGCTTCACTTTATTTAGGATGCCCAACTTCTTGGTCGCTGTTTGGGCTTTGTACTCGATGGTGGCGCCGAAGTTGAGACCAGATGTCAACTCCACAAGCCGATCAGTTACAGGAACAGATGTACCCCGAAAAGTAGGAGTTTGGGCAAAGCGACTCCTTTTAGCGGTAAAAAGCCTGTGTTTTGGTGACATTAAAAGAGACCAGATTATCATCACTCCACTGGGAGAAAAGGCTTATCAAATCTGTTCGCTCAAGGAACGAGCTTCGGCCCCGTTGGTTTTTGCGCTGGACAAGTAACTCTCTGAAACTGAAAAGAGTTGCAGAGAGAACAGACCCCTGAGGAACTCCGGCATCAATAGCCGTAAGGTCAGAGGAGCAGCCGTCAACGATACAGCAAGTGCTTTACCATGTTTCTCGATGGCTTCGCTACAACAGTACGTGACATACACAAGAAGATCGCTAAATCGCCGGGGAAAGTCATATTGACGGTCACTGAGGAGATCATTGTCTTCAAGGTAGGTCAGCAACTTATTGTCTAGTATCCATTCCATAACCTTGCACAGAATGGAGGTAATGGCGATCGGACGGGAATAGGCAGGGTTTGCACGGTCACCCTTTTTGGGCACTGATTGTAAATTTGCAATCTTCCAGGGTTTTGGCACCGTTCCTTTCAAGAGAGAGGCGGAACAATTGTGTCAACACAGGAGACAGGTCAAGCGCACACTGCCTCAACACTGTCGCTGGAATGCCGTCAGGCCCGCTGGCCTTATTCACGTCTATACTGCACAATACTCTTCGGATCTCTTTAATGTGAACTGCGATCTCCGGGATCGAGGAGTCACAATGAGGTACAGTAGGTGGTTGCTTGGAGCCAGCGACCAGACGTGAATTTCTTGCAAAGAGATAAGCAAATACATTTGCTTTCTCACTTGCAGAGTGAGCCAGCGACCCATCAAGTTTCATTATTCATCATCATCAGATTTCATCATAAAGTGGGCCGTCAGAAATTCGTTGCAGCCGCTTTAGACAGAAACCAGAAATGTTTACTACCCGGAGGGTGTGAAGCCAGCCTGGCCCCAATACGTCCGACATGGTCAAAACGTGCTCTACGTAAAACCTGCTTGCAGAACTTGGCGGCAGAATTAATGGATCTTTACTACGTGCTCTAACTTTGCGGTCGCAGGTCTTGGACCCAGGCTTGGTAGGCAGCCTCTTTTTGGGCCTTAGCGTGGGCGCATTCTGCATTATACCAAGGCCGCGATTTGTGACCAAGCGGGATGTCGGAGAATGGAATAAAAAACTCGGTACGGGAACAACCACTCTTTATGATGGGCATTGAAGTCTGCCATAAAAATGAGCTTCGCTGTTGGGTACCGTTGCTAGGCTACGTCAGTCGACTTCACGAAGAAATTAAAGAGCGCTGTTGTCTCCTGGTCATCGCTGTGCGATCAGTACACGCCGATGTAGAGAGATTTCTCCACGCCAGTATCCACAAGTAGCCATATGGCAGATAAACCCGGTTTCTCAAAGTAACGGAGACGATGACAAAAAATGACATCGCGAACGGACACACAGACTCCAGCTTGCTCCTGAACTTATGTTCAAGAGAGTAACCCGGGTAGTTGAGAAACGCCACGTTCGACTGGTTTGTTATCTTCGTCTCCGTTAGGAAAAACTGCGGCTTCTCGGTTTCAAGGTGGTGATGGACCGGATCTAGATTCGAGTGCAACCCCTTGATGTTAGTAAGGTGCACTTTTAGTGGGAGATCAGCCGTTGGTGTCCTTATTTTTCTTTGCTTTGGTAGTGGACTTGTTGGGCAAAAAAGTCGACTTGTCGAGGCGCTACTCAATGACCCAAGTGGAACGCTAGAGCCAACCACACCTATGGGGAACTCACTTGGAGACTGCGGGGACGCCCGAACCACCCGGCATATGGCCACCGGGTCCTCCCATCCAGTCGCCAGCTAGCACGGTGGAGCTTACCGGGATTTTTCGCGAGTTGGCGGGGCAGCCTTTGGCACATGGCTGGCGTGCTACTTGGACCCCTACTGACTGCGGTCGGTCAACGGCTGGCACCGTGCTTCGGATCCCGCTACCCTCCAAAATGAGTTACCCGGCTAGCTGACTTAGAGACCAAGACCGGTTCCAAACAGCGCAATTGACAATCTCCTTCTCATCCAAAGGGACTGGAACACAGCAAGCTGCTTGGCGCCGGACTCCGGTGGGATGGTGGTCGCGAGCCAGGCGGCCCCTTGCGGAGCCTACCACCGTTAAGTGGGATCGTTCAGCCGTACCACAGGCAAGCTTGTGGTGCTCTTCCCGTTGCGGGCTGGACCACTAGGAGGTAGATCCCAAACCACCCGAAAATGAAAATGATATTATTATTATTGCTATATATGTCCACTTGTCTAGTCAACTTAATGGATTAGATTAGATTTTGGGATTTCTTTAACTTGGTGAAATAAAAAGCTCTATCAAAATTGATGCGACTTAAAATAGATAACTCGCAAGCTTGGTGTAAAGTAACGTTAATTATTTACACTTATTTATTTATTATAGATATGGCACTTCAACGACTTACTCAATAAGACATATAAGTATTAACAAAAATAACATGCAGTTTTAGATATTGTGAATTCGTCGCTTACAGAAGAGCACACACATGCATAGAAATAATTAAAGATCGTGAAGGTACCGTTACTTAAATTACACTTTACTGCTATAGGCTTGAAAATAACTTCAGCGACATATCGTTTGGGGGCAAACTAGTTGGCTGACATTCCTATCCACGAAACTGAAATTGTTATTTTAAAAGTTATGGAAACATGATCCACAAGTAGGATGGTAAAGTAAATAGGATGATAAAGTGTGATCACATAATTATGTTGGTCTTTCGAGCAATAGTACTTGATATTAATTTCAACTTGATACCTCCACGCATTCCTGAGAAAAAGGGTCTTGACAAACTGACAGACAGACAGACAGACGGCCAACGAAGTGATCCTATAAGGGTCCCGTTTTTTTCCTTTTGGGGTACGGAACCCTAAACCGAAATAAAAGAACTAAAAACAAAAACTGTCTGTTACTAAAGTTTGCAGTTATTTATCTTATCACAGATACTTTGGGGAGTTTGGCTTTGTTATGGCTGGTTGCTTTTTAGTTGTTGTTGTTTAGCTTTGGAAGCTGATTGTTCCTGTATAGCGTCGCACATGACACATAAGATTGATGATATTCACATCGAAGTTCAATTAATTGACGTTTCCATTTTTGAATATCTTATTACGCTGTGGCATACCTAATTGAATCAAGGATATAATTATACCAAGGTGTGACAGCCAGCATCAGACGGCGTCTGTCAGATTGTTGCTTAAAACATTATTTTCACTTTTTATTTTGTTATTTGTATTTTGTGTTTACCAACTTTTTTTATTGTCTTTTATTTTGTTTGACATAGCCGTTATTTACATCAAAACTAAGGGCCGGTTTTTTGATCCGTAGTTAACTCAACCATATATGTAGTAATATGGGCCTAAATTTATTACTGGTACTCCACTTTTATTTTTGGTGTGAAAAATTACCTACTCTTTACGCCAAAGTGCAATGTAACGCAGGCAAAACTTTGTGCTTATGGGTGCATGTAACGATATATAAGTTGTGGGGGTCTCTTAAGTTTAGTTATATAATTTAAAACTAGATTTTGTGAAAAGAAGTTAAAACATTGACCGGCAATATCTCCGTAAGCGGAAGGTTCTAAGATAAAAATGATCACAATGACAGGGAGAAAAAGTAACTCAGCTTGAACAACTGTTACTATGGGACCAAATCCGAAATCGCGAAAAAAAACTGCTGTTCCCTACATTTATGTTGGCATACCTCGTCAAAATGTTGGAAACAGCTGTTTTTTTTTTATAGTCGTTACTTACGGTTAGTTAGACGCCTAAAAGTCTGATAACCAGTCTTACCAAGGAGTATCGTATTATCCAGAAACTGGTTTGTGAAGGTCAAACAGGCAGTCGCTCCATGTAAAATACTGGTATTCAGCTGCATCCGGTTAAACTGGAAGCTAACCCCAACACAGGAAAATGCAAATCAGATTGATTTTATATAGAAAAGTTTTACAGTCACTGTCTTTCCTTACGTTGTTGATCGAGTCTTATGGGTTTTGGAGCTTTTGACGCTCAGCTCTAGACGAAAACAATTAGAAGCAATGACATTGTATAATATAGTTAATGGCAATTTTGATTGTATAGATTTAAGTAATGTATTGTGCTATGCAGTTCCCAGAACTATCCATAGACGGCGGGTGCGTGCAGGCAAACTCTTTGCAGTAGGCACCTGCCGATCTAATACTGGTCTACGATCACCAGTTCGTCGAATGACAGCAACTTACAATGAAATATTCGAACACATAGATATATTTGCATGCTCTTTGAAAAGGTTTCGTACGAGTAGCCTTTTGTATGAGAAACTTGAAGCCTTGGACTAATTGTTTTTAATTGTTTGCTGTTGTTTCTAAAATACTAATATTTTTAACTATTTTTTTTTTCTTATTGTTTTTATAATATAAGTGTAACTGTCATGCATGAAACAGTTCACCTCCTAGTGACTTTAAGGTTTGTTTATGTATGGTAATCTGTGAACAGCGTTGTGGGCTACATTATTACTTATGTGATTTATGTTTTTCTGTTTGTAACATTGCATAATGTAACTGTTTGTTGTTCCTATATTAAAAATAAAATAAAACGTTACACTTACAATAATGCTAAGTGTAAGTTGGCAGGGTAGAACTAATCTCGAGCTGAACTCGCCGCAGCCAGGACTTACGAGTGCTACATGTCAGACTTAATAGTTAAAGCAAGTAAATCATGTTAAGTAAATCAAGTTAAGGAAAAGGGCGAACATGTTGAAGCAAGTTGCAAGTGTACCAAATGCTTTTAGTATAAACCTATTAACTGATTCATTCGGCTCATCGGGTTAGGGACAGGAAAATCAACGGTTTGTTTGTGTTTTTGGCTTATTTTTTTTACGGTTCAAGAGAATACCTTCCACTGCCTTGCTTATTCAATAGGCCAGTATTTAATTAGAGAGATAAGAAATCAATTGTGTTACTGTTGGGGCAATATTTCAGCAGGAATAAATTCAAGTTTTCTTACAATACTTTCCTGTTTTAAAATTGTCCGTCAAGAGAAAAAAAAACGGCATGTATTTAACGCGGCGACAAATTAATCTGAATTTGGGATTAAAAAATAATTAAAGTGGGTAGCAAAAATAATAGGTTGGCAGCTACAACCAGCGGATAAAAAGTAGAAAATGGGCATTATTAAATTATACAATGAGGTTGTATATACTGTTAACTGAGATGAGAAATAAATATAAACAAGGTCACCAAACCTAACCTCGGGGTGCCGCGGGGCTCCTGTTTCTGTGTAAAGGGTTTAAAGTAACGTAACCAAACCTAACCTCGGGCGTAGGGCACACGCTCGCTCTTGCATCCTATGTCGACGGAAATATTTTCGCTGCCAAGTCATTGTTTTCGCAGCCAAGTTATTTTTTTTAGTAGCAAATAGTTGGTCGCCCTTTAAGTTGTTAGTCGCTTGGAAAATAATTATCCAAAAAAAACTGGTCATATGCATGTCGAACCACGGACAATGAAAGGTTCCGTAGGTGGATGAATTTATCTCAAGAACTAACTTAACAGTGTAGTTGAAAAAAACATGTTCTCTCATGCTTTCCAAGTGCAAATGTAAGTTTGTACGCACAATTTTGAGAGATTTACCATGTTATTTTAAAACCATAGACTTCTTATAGGTTTTTAAGTATTTCTGTAATCTCTAGGTATATAACAATTTTTTTTTTTTTTTTTCAAATTGTAGGCTAGGTAGTAACATCCGTTACTTCAAGGAATTTAATCAAATAACAGATTTTCATAAACGAATGTGTGTAAAATAATCTTGTTACTTTTTAAGTTATTTTTTTTAGTAGCAAATAGTTGGTCGCCCTTTAAGTTGTTAGTCGCTTGGAAAATAATTATCCAAAAAAAAGTGGTCATATGCATGTCGAACCACGGACAATGAAAGGTTCCGTAGGTGGATGAATTTATCTCAAGAACTAACTTAACAGTGTAGTTGAAAAAAAACATGTTCTCTCATGCTTTCCAAGTGCAAATGTAAGTTTGTACGCACAATTTTGAGAGATTTACCATGTTATTTTAAAACCATAGACTTCTTATAGGTTTTTAGGTATTTCTGTAATCTGTAGGTATATAACTATTATCTGTATTTTTTTTTAAATTGTAGGCTAGGTAGTAACATCCGTTACTTCAAGGAATTTAATCAAATAACAGATTTTCATAAACGAATGTGTGTAAAATAATCGTGTTACTTTATATTTTGCAAATTATCATTTAAACTGATTTAGTTCTCATACTGAATTATAACACTGAGGTATTAGTTATTATAGATCAGTAAAATGCAATCCGCGCCATTTTCTAGAATATTGGGTGACGCTGGGTTATAAGCAGAACTTACTATGTCAAGTGTGGAATTGTTGATATGACTTTAACCCAAAACTAATTAAATAAATGTTCCCTTTTAATACTAGTTTTAACGAGAGCATCAGAAATAGTTTAATATTTAATCTTAAAACATTACTAGTTATTTCTAATTCACTAAAAAGCCTGGCGATAGTCAAAAAACAATTATAATAAATGGTTACGCTTAAAACTGTGCCATAATGACAGGCCAGATGGCGTGGTTGGTTAAGATACCACCTGCCAAGCCACTGGTTGTGGGTTCGATTCCCATCTAAGACAAACATTTGTGTGCATGAACATGTCTGTTTGTTCTGAGTCTGGGTGTAATTATCTATATAAGTATGTATTTACAAAAAAAAAGTAGTGAATATAGTTTATCAGTTATCTGGTTTCCATAGTACAAGCTCTGCTTAGTTTGGGATCAGATGACCGTGTGTGAACAATGTCCTAAGATATATTATAATCTTCTCTCTCACGGAGACATATATAACCCTTAATTATAGCCTAAAAAGTTATTCTCAAAAGTAAGCGCTTACGTATGATATAAGATTAACGTCTTTTCAAACACCCACGGTAAAGGAAATAAAATTAATTAAAATCGACTACTCTGCTGTAGCATTTAGTTTTAAATGTCAAATTCCCATTTTACAGATACAAGAAAATGTCGCAAATATCTACAAATAATACTATTAACTATTTTAATTTCATTGAATTCCGGTTAAATGTCAGCCCACAAATTCAAAACGTGTTCAAAGGAAAGGAGCACACCATGCACCGGTCGGTAATCGAACGTATGTAATATCCTGTGAACAGATAGCGAGCGTTCATACACATGAGCTACTGGAGATACGTGCATTGAGGACGAACATAAGTCATTATTATGGAGGCTTCGAGGTAATAATGGTAGAGGGAGAACTATTGAAGGTAAGGTTTTAAAAAGAATTAGAGAGAGCTCAAACTCAAACTGCTTTGGTGGAGTATCGTGGACTATTTTAAACACTAATGAGATATTTTAATTACATTGACCTAAATATCAAGCCCCCTACCTAAAAACTTAAAATTCTCTTGTACCTACCAATTACAGCTCCTAAAAAACACTACGAACAAAATTCACAACGAGACTCTCACCTAAATTTTTAACAAGCCTTTAATCAAACAAACTCGTAACGATCCAAAAGAAGTCGACCAAGTGCGAGTCGGACTCGCACACGAAGGGATCCGTACCATTATCTATAAAAACGGCAAAGAAATCACGTTTGTTGTATGGGAGCCCCCTTAAATATTTATTTTATTCTGTTTTTTTTTTTAGTATTTGTTGTTATAGCGGCAACAGAAATACATCATCTGTGAAAATTTCAACTGTCTAACTATCACGGTTCATGAGATATAGCCTGGTGATAGACGGACAGACAGACGGACAGCGGAGTCTTAGTAATAGGGTCCCGTTTTACCCTTTGGGTACGCAACCCTAAAAACAACGAAGGAGCCTCAATGGCAAGATGAATAAAAGATGATCCACTGTCAATCCATTGTTCACTTGGGGACTGCGGACAACAAGCATTCAGCCATTATGTAGACAAACAAACGACACTCATAAACATAATCTGGAAATCAAACGACTCCGAGCCAGTTTAATCCATCTCCTTTTAATATAGGGACGCTATTGTCATCTTAATTGTGTGAGATGCTTAATCGTCAGCCGCCATATTCGGAATTGTTCGGAAACTTTCGGATTTATAACTAAGCTCTTTGAAACTAAAAGGTTTAGATGAGAATAATGATATGGAATCTTTAAGTAGTAATAAGGCTTTTCGCTCAGATATGACGAAACTTCGAAGGAGAATGAGAAAATTATAACTAGAATGGATGTTGTTAAGGGGTGTCTTAGTAGACTTTGTAGTATGTCAGATGTGCCGTGGGGCTCTGGATGTGGTATTAATTACTTCTATTTATCTGTTACCTTATTTAAGAAAAAACTAAAAGAGTACTAAGCAGCCAAACGTTTGTATAGTATTGCTGAGTTTCTAACGCAGAAAACATAATTTTATTTTATTTTGACGTTTGAATTTTCTTAAGACGATAATATTTTGTTCTTCTAAGTACTAATCTAATTTAATCAATGTTTGAAATGCTTATGCTGTACCTACATTAAATTTAAATTTAATTTATTGTAATCGTTAACAAATTATTTTTTTTATATGTATAGTAATTAATAGTTACAATTAATTAATTTACTTTATTTGTACGCCGTTAAGGTAAAACATGACTGTAATCCTGTCTGCAATGTAATATACCTACTTACCATCTTGCACGCTTTGTGTGTGTATACTCATGTTTTGGACAAATAAATGATCTCTATCTATCTCTATCTCTATACTTTCTGTCATTTACTCCAAAATATATAAAGAAGTCACTTGAAATATATTTAATAATAATGTAACACGATACCCCTTGGTAAGTCTGGTTCATAGATGTTAGACTTTTGGGCATTTTACTACCAGTAACAACTGTCAAAGATCTACGAATGACAGCCGGGACCAACGGCTTAAAGTGCCTTCCCTTCCCGGTGCTTTTTTTTGTAAAACTACTGACCCGACGAACGTTGTCCTATCAACATTTTAATAATTCATACAAAATTCCCATATAAAATGCACTTTCAGATTTCCCAAATTTTCCAATTTTCCCGGCAACTTTTTTTTTTTTTTTTTTCTTACAAACCTTGTACTGACAATTAAAAACACAACAAAAAAAGAATTATCTAATTTAGTGCAGTTGTTCAGTAGATATTCGCATACATACATTTCGGCGATTCATTTATATACCTATATTATATATAGATGTTAGGAAATTTACATAAAACTCACCGATCTACTCCTCAACTTGTACAAAATTATTCCCGTACTTCATTTAGTTTAATAAGCTTGAAATATTTTTAATTAATTTGCCAAAGATCTTAGCACTTTGTGAGATGGGAACTGAGAAAATTAATTCAGAATATTCGTAACATTTCAAAGTTTCCGATGTACATTGGCGAAGTATTATGAACTCGATACGAGGATATCCGAAGTCGGTCGAAGTGTACCGAATCCGAATATCGGAAAACGATGAACGTCGCGCCCGACGCCTGAGACAAGCGATTAAGTTTTAAAAGATGGCCATGAAATGCGACCTCACATTCTTCTGGACCATTTCCTTGAAAAAACAGGAGGGGAATCCAAGGTGTGAACATTTTGTTAGGAAATTATACTTTTTATTTCGGGAAAATTACATTAAGTGTAGGAGGAGTCAGTTCAGTGAATGAACTCAGTGCCAAAATAAACTGCCGATTTTTGACGACCGCTCCAATATTTTTGCTTTTCCTGGAGAAAATCGGAAAGCCCTTATATTAAATATTATTCGTTCACGGTACACTGACCAAAAAGCGTCTCACGAGAAAATAGGGAATGTCTGAAACATATTTTGTTATTTTTAATTTTTTGATCGGTGGAGCTTTGATGGATTTTACTTACCTAAAGATTGCTCACACAAAGGCAGTCTTGTTTTAAGTTAAACAATCAAAATCATTATCTTTAAAAGAAATCTTAACTTCCGTAGTCAGACAATTGGAACATTCTCTTGGATAGATCAAAAAAACAAAATCAAAAGTCAGTTGTTCAAACTAGGCTAAAAATCAGCACTTTTCGAAAGTTAAAATTACATTTATTTATTTATTTATTTATTTATTTATTTATAGTTAATTAAAACGGCACAGGTCCAATTACATTAATTAACATAGAATTCTAAAAATTAAAAATAAAATATACATTCAAATAACATACAATACAAAAATTAAATTCATGGATATACAACTAGTGGATAACATAATTAATACTTAATAATTTGAGTAAATGGTTAAAAAAAAAAAAAAAATAATAATAAAAATAATTAAATACATGACAAACTAACATGTAACAGTGGACACCCTCGCATATTGTCTCTCACAGAACACCAGACAAGCACGCATTACTTTCTTCCATTCATCAGCAAACACATCACATTCAGGGTCGGCAGCCAGGAGGGCGTTTAGCATCCTTAGGGTTCGACATACTGGGGATTCGGCTCTAGCAACAGATCTAGATATCGGTGGTGCGAACAGGTTATGACGGCGGCTTTGACGGTGCCCAATGTATTTGTCGGGCACAAATAGGCGGCAGAAAAGTCCGTGGAGCTCAGGGCAGTCAATACGACCGCTTAGGGTTTTACAGGCAATCGTGAGCTGATCAAAGCCCCTTCTTACCTCCAACGAATTGAAGCCCAATACCCCTAGAAGATAATTCGTTGGGTACATGAATGGGAAGAAATGGTACAGCCTTTGATACAAAAATCTCAGGAAGGTTTTCTGAACTTTCTCAAGCATCAGTGTCTGAGACGCAGTATGTGGATGCCAGACACAGGCGCTGGACTCGAGTTTACTCCGAACCAGAGTGGTGTATAGGAGTTTAATAATACTGGAATTGCGAAAGTCACGAGCGTTCCTCAAGACAAATCCCAGACGCCTGAAGGATTCCTTTGCAAGGGCAGACACGTGGTCTCTAAATGTCAGGCTGCGGTCGAAAGTCACTCCTAAGTCCTTAACGCTGGTGACACGAGTGATCACTGTACCCCCCAAATTATAAACATATTTTATTGGGCTCAACCCTCGACCATAAGTCATAACGCTGCATTTACTAATATTAAACAACAACTTGTTCGCAACGCTCCACTCATAGACGGTATCGATATCTTTTTGTAGGAGTTCGCAATCCACCTCTGTTCTGATCTGCGCAGCTAGTTTTAGATCGTCGGCATATAGTAGACATTTTCCGAATCGAAGCTTACAAATTAGGTCATTGATCATGATCAGAAACAGAGGCGGCCCCAATATGGATCCCTGACTCACGCCCGAGCGAGTGTAATAAGACTTCGACTCAAAGCAGCCATGCCGAACGAACTGTTTGCGATCCCGTAGGTAGTCGGCAAAGAAGTTAAGAAGACCGGATGAGAAGCCCATTGCCCCTAACTTTGCCAAAAGCACATCGTTGTCCACTTTGTCGAACGCCTTCCGGAAATCAAAATACAGAGTATCGACATAAAACAGTCCCCCAAAACGCCCGACCTTCACCACTTCCTAGTGCTTTAGCTGAGGAGAAGAAGTGGCGCAACAAACTCCCCAGCAGCACAGCTCTGTTCAGTTAAAAAAATATTCTATACAACACTGCTCAAAATAATATAAGTACATTACGCAATACAAACATTCAATTAAATTAAGTTATTTGCTATAATTCAACTAGCACACGCCAATATAGCAAATAAAGAAAAAAATCGAAAACTATACTCGAGCAGAAATAAAAATACAAAACTAAAAACGTAACCAGAACTTTATACCTAAATAAAAGCCTCCAGGCATAAAGGGCGTGCCCACTTACATATAGTATGTGTAACCGTAACTTGAAGTCACAAATGATAATCTAGGACCATTGAAGTAAAATAAACAATGAGTTAATTACTAATAACAAAACAAAACCCTGGTACAATCTCCAGTAATAGGCCACTTTGTGATGAGTGAGTGATTCGGGGTGCATAGAGTAATTGGGTCAATGTGGTCCGCATCTGTTTTATGATCTGCTCTTGTCATGTCACCCTCATTAATCCATGCGGTGTTAAGATTTTGATGAGGCACTTCGAAGAAATTGGAAGCTATGTTTGTTTCACTATTTCGTCTCAGAGGTAGTCACATAGGAAATGTCGACTCGAATGATTTGTATCGAAAATAAAACCGGTCAAGAGTGAGTTGGACTCGCGCACCGAGGGTTCCGTACCATCCTCCTTCCTACTTCCTATCCTACTAATACTATAAATGCGAAAGTTTGTGAGGATGGATGGATGTTTGTTACGCTTTCACGCAAAAACTACTGAACGGATGAAATTCATGAAATTCGGCACACAGATAGTTTATAACCTGGATTAACACAAAGGATACCATTCCGTCGGGGTCTTGTCACCGCCGGGGTGCCAGCTGTTTTAGAACCCAATGGCTTGGCACGCGACGATGGGAAGAGGCCAGACGGAATGACCATAATGCCTTGGAACTTGGGTAGGCCTTTGGTGTGGGATGCAACCTGTGTCGACACCCGCGCGTCATCCCATCTTCTTAGCACGGCGGGTTGTGCTGGGGCGGCTGCTGCAGGAGCAGAAAACCTCAAACGGCGCAAATATAGCAACCTTATTGGGAGCTATATGTTTGAGCCGTTTGGGGTTGAAACTCTAGGGCCTTGGGGTCCGAGTGCTCATCGAGTATTTCGGGACATCGCCAAGCTGTTGGTCGACTCTTCACGGGACCAGAGGGCTGGCCTATTTTTAGCCCAAAGAATCAGCATTGCAATGCAACGTGGCAATGCTGCCAGCCTTTTGGGCACTTTTTCCATTGACAGCGATGGGGACGAATTTTTTGATGCCCTATGAGCTCTTCCCCTTTTTATTTTTATGATTTTTTACACACTTGTACATAATATATAAATTTATTTTTAAGGATACCATTTATCTTGATATTCCTACGGGTTCGAGACTTACGCGGGTGAAACCGCGGGGCGCTGCTAGTCATATATAAAAAAGTGTGCTATTTACAGACATCGTTTTATTGTTCCTGTAATTTTTACATAAACTTCTATCACTCAGAATAATTTCAGATTTTTTTTCTAAGCATACTTCGGAGATAAGGGGAACGGTATTTTTATTTACATTTTTCATCAAAAGTCTAAAATTATGCGGCCAAAAAAAGAAGAAATGTTTAAGAGTGTGCAAACAGCGCTCTTTCACATGATACCCCACATGCCCTAGTAGCCCTTCTTCGAATTTTTATGACCCCATTTCAGTTCCTGTTGCATAAAAAATATATACATTTTTATGTCTTTCTTATTTGCAAAATAATTGGGCAATCGTCATCTAAAATTATTCTAAAATTCAAGTTGATAGCCTTAGTCGTTCTTGAGATATCTAGCTTGACAGACAGACAGACAGACTGAGTCGCACCATAAGGGTTCCTTTTTACCATTTTGGTACGGAACCCTAAAAATCATTGATGGGCCATAAAATCTGCCTAGCGGTTACCAATTTTATTTATACTGGAGACCAATGATCGTTCTCTACAATCTTTTGTCGAACGAGACCTAACAATGGAGCTTTCAAATTCAGTAGGTCATCAAGATGCAATAACAGAGCAATCCCGCCTCGTAAAACTAGGACATTCCAGAGTACAAGCACTTTGTTAGCGGCGACACATCCAAACTATCGTATCTAGCGCCCTTTAGCCCGTAGAATGTGCGAACGTTGAATAGCTGGTAATTTGGCGACAGTGAAAGGGTGGGCCCGGACATTTGATAAAAGGCGCTTTTTATGAACGCCAGAGGAACGTGTTAGATAGACCACGAGCGCATGTACGATAGAATTACCGGAATAGGGAGGATACTTTTTAAAATTGATTCTGGAACAATTTTCGAGTTCAATAAGTTTTTTATCAAGACAATGTACTAAATCTTACATTTCTGCCTATGGTAGTAACAGGATTTAAATTATTTAAATATTCAGTATTTATACTACTTACCTATCTGAACATCTATTTTTTAAGCTGGTATTTTGTGGGAATCTTACTTAATGGGGGCCCAAGAACAGTTGGCCATTTGTGGCTTTCTTGCAATAAAAGTACACACAGATTTTAACAAAACAAACAATTTTTTTATAAGTTTCCCAAATCCTTTGCTGTAAACAGACTCTCGTAAACCCAAACCACTAAACCATGTCCATTACATTTCATCCTTACTATTTCATTTCTCTCTTATTCAGGCCAGGACCGGCTGGTCTTTGACAAATAATAGTTGTGTTTATTTGGCGGCGACTTCATACGCTGGTGACGCGAGACGAATGTCGGCTTTAAGCGGAAAAATCGCTGCCGTCGCGTCGCTTACATTTTTTATCAAAATGTTGCTCTAAGGAAAGCCGAGGTTGGCTGCGCTTAGCGTAGTTCGTTTTTATGTGGCTGTAACGCGCGTTATTTATGAATGACATGTGTTGTCTTAGTATCCACGTTTGATTCTGCAAACGGAATATGAGACGGAATAAGATAATAATAGGGTGGTTTATGGTTTTTGCATATGGCGGGTTCTGGTTTTGTTTCGTGTGTAGATTTAATACAAAGGTGCTGCACTAAGCTTACTCATCATGAACAACACTGAATAATATTCCTCATAAAAAAGCATTTAAAAAATATGAGAGAGCATAGAGCATAACTGATTAAAAAAAAAACTTGTCTCATGCATACGCAGATCAAATAAAAACAATACTGGGAATTAGGCTGCTAGGATTGTAACGCCAAATGATTTAGAAGACTCTTTCTTCATGAGACCAAACAAAAAATGCAACTGGTAATTTGAAGAGACATTTAAGCCTCTAAGGGTAATTAGCAGAAACGATAAATTGCTTTTCACGTTACCACGTAGGCGGTGCACCAGGAAGTGCTGCCAGCGATCCATCTCACAACACGACCGTCTGTCAGTCCGACCGGCACTGACGGGCAATCGCTCTCACACGGGCTGAGGCATAAGAACCTAGCGATGAGCCTCCTAGCTTTTGCTCCAACATTATTAGTAAGAGGGCCAGGGACGGGCACTTAATTACTTCTTTATAGGCTTTAACGAATAATAATCAGTAAGGTGATTATGCTTAGCATAATCAGCATATAATGTGAAACGCGTGTCCAGTGCGGGTTGGTAGATGTTACATGTCTTCGAATTTTTGGTTCTAGGACATGGCGGCTTCCTCGCGACGTTTTCTTTCACCGTTTTGAGAAAACAGTGGTGATGAAATTATTTACTGCCTGGGTTCGAACCTACGATCTACAAATAACTACAAAAGTCCGGGTCGTTACCACCAGGCCATCACTGCAATAATAATCGGTATAACAATAATATGCTTGTAATGACTGGTCGTCTTGCTGACCTTGGTTTTGTTTTGTTATTAGTAATTAAATCTTTGTTTTTTTTTTACTTCGATGGTCCTAGTTTATCATCTGTAACTTCTAGTTACGACTACATGTACGGATATATGTAAGTGGGCACGCCCTTTATTACTGGAGGCTTTTATTTAGGTATACAGTTCTGCTTACGTTTTTAGTTTGTATTTTTATTTCTGCGTGTGCTAGCTTACTTATAGCAAATAATTTTATTTAATATTTTGTGTTACGTAATGCACCTAAATAATTATGCGCAGTGTTGTATAGATTCAAACGTTTTAACTGAACAGACAGTTGTGCTGCTGGGGAGTTTGTAGCGCCACTTCTTCTCCCCAGCTAAAGCACAACGAAGTGGTGAAGGGCCGCCCTTCACCACTTCCTAGTGCTTTGGCTGGGGAGAAGAAGTGGCGCAACACACACACATATATAGGTATATATTAGGTTGGGGAAAAGTCGCATTATAGTATGTATGAACTTGTAATAAAATCTCTTTGGCTATACTATTTGTATCTGGCTGGTTTTGGTATCATTGAAAGTTTAAATTTTAAAGAACATAATTCCAAATTCAAATTAGGAAAATGTGTGATTTTCATTTGTTTTTCGTACCGTCAAGATGAGTGAATCTAATGAAGAAATTCGATATATTTTAAAATTTTACTACAAAAAAGGTAAAAATGCAACGCAAGCCGCGAAAAAAATTTTCGATGTTTATGGACCTAGTGTAGTGTCTGTGAGAGTAGCACAAATTTGGTTTAAGCGTTTTCAATCCGGAAATTTTGATGTCAAAGATGCACGTCGCTCTGATCGCCCTATTACGGATAAAATGGATGCCATTTTTGAAAAAGTGGAGCAAGATCGGCATATCAGTAGTTACGACGTAGCTGAAGAACTGGAAATTGACCACAAAACAGTTTTGGCGCATTTGAAAAAAACTGGGTACACAAAAAAGCTCGACATTTGGGTACCTCACGAGCTCACTGAAAGAAACCTAATGAACCGTGTACTCATTTGTGATTCTTTATTACGACGTAATGAAACCGAACCATTTTTGAAGAAGCTGATAACTGGTGATGAAAAGTGGATCACGTATGACAAGAACGTGCGAAAAAGGTCGTGGTCAAAGGCCGGTCAGGCTTCACAGACTGTGGCGAAACCCGGGTTAACTCGCAACAAGGTGATGTTGTGTGTGTGGTGGGATTGGAAGGGCATTATTCATTATGAGCGGTTACCACCAGGCAGGACCATCGATTCTGAACTCTACTGCGAACAACTGATGAGATTAAAGCAAGAAGTTGAGAGAAAGCGGCCGGAATTAATCAACAGAAGGGGTGTGGTTTTTCATCGTGATAACGCTAGACCTCACACATCTTTAGCCACTCAGCAAAAATTAAGAGAGTTTGGCTGGAAGGTGTTAATGCATCCGCCGTATAGTCCTGACCTTGCACCTTCAGATTTCCACCTGTTTTGGTCTCTTCAGAATTCTTTAGGCAGTGTCAGGTTAACATCACGAGAGGACTGCCAAAACCACTTGTTGCGGTATTTTGACCAGAAGTCCCAAAATTTCTATAGCAATGGGATCATGTCCCTACCTACAAGATGGCAAAAAGTTATCGAACAAAATGGTACCTGCATACTTTAGTTAAATGTAAATAAACTATATTAAAATTTTTAAATTTTGAATTTTCTTAAAAAATGCGAAGAAACTTTTTCCCCAAGTTATTATGTATGATTTGGGGGACTGTCTTATGTAGTTTTGACGTTCAAAAAGTGTTGATTCTCAGCCTAGTTTGAATAAATGACTTTTGATTTTGGTAATCACTGTAGTAATAATTGGAACTTTTGAATTTAATCTTAGATTATGATCAGATTAAATCTGCATATTTCTCTCTGTCTTCTTTCTTCTTTCAACCTTTCTATCGTTGCTTGTCTCATGCGTGTCTGCAGCCAAAACTTTATCACTAAACGACTGCAATCTACCAACCAAAACCTAAGCGGTTTTGGTTGGTAGAATGCAGTCGTTTAACCTAACCTATGACCCGAGTAATCTATTTATTTATATATTATATTTGTGTCTTTAAGTCTATGCTAAAAAATGTATTTTCTTTATTTTAATACAAAATCACTACACTACACAATCTAAGTTCTTCGTTCACCTTCCAATAAGTTATCCGTTGTGATAAACTTCACAACACGAGACGTGTGACATGTGATTCCCATACATTTTGGGTAACGTAACCAACGACGATAGATTGCTGCCATATTTTATTAACTACAAGACACCGGTTATGTTGCTCCTTCACATGTAATTAGGCTGAGGCGCTACTGCTATTTACAATTTTAGGTATTATGACGGCTGGGTTTGAATATTATTGTACAATATCGTAATTATTACAAGTACGTACTAATGGATTTAGATCATAGAAATTTTAGGACGAAAACTTATCAATTAAAAAAAACCGGCCAAGAGCGAGTCGGACTTGCGCACCGAGGGTTCCATACCATCAAAATAAAAAACGTGTGCTATTTAGAGACATCGTTTTATTTTTCCTGTAATATTTACATTAACTGCGGAGATTAGGGGGGGGGGGGGACTGTTTTATTTTTCATCAAAAGTCGAAAACTATTCGGCCAAAAAAAAATGTGCAAACAGCGCTCCTTCATATAATACCCCACATGCTCTAGTAGCCCCACTTCGAATTTTTAAGGGCCCCTTTCGGTCCCTGTTGCAGAAAAAAAATTCCTGAGTCGCACCATAAGGGTTCCTTTTTACTATTTTGGTACGGAACTCTAAAAAGATCGATTATATCATGATGATGTCAAATCCATAACAGAAAGAACGCTTCTCGTAATAAAGTAAATGCCACAGATTGAGTACAGCTTATTATTAGAAAACATTCACCTCCAACTTTGTACATGAATAAGTAAAGTTGCTCTGGGCGGTAAACACTCCAAGTGTGGCAGCAATGTACCTGAGAACAAAACCAACCATCCCACAGTGACAGGTAATCGTTCCTAACAGTCTCATGTTTCTGAAACCGAGGGATGAAAAAGAAAACGATGAATAAACATTGTATAATAATATACAAATCAAGTATTCTTCATTTAGTGGGACACAATATATTCTAGCATCAAATTTTTATTCATCACTCGAAAACGGCTCTAACGATTTCAATGAAACTTGCAATATAGGGGTTTACAGGAGCGAAAAATTGACCTGGCTAGGTCTCATATCTGGAAAATTCATTTTCTCTATTTACATCAGAGCAGAGCTTGGTCGCCCAGGTATTTAATACTAAATTAATACGGTTTATTTATTTCTCAAACATTTAAGTAAATTATCACAACAATTTTTTTTTAAATAAAGTTTAGGGTGCACCTTGCACAGTTAGAAATTAGTTTAATGCCATAATAAGTCAATCTGCCTAGCCTTTTCCCAACTATGTTGGGGTCAGCTTCTAGTCTAACCGGGTGCAGCTGAATACCAGTATTTTACATGGAGCGACTGCCTATCTGACCTCCACAACCCAGTTACTGGGTAATACGATACCGCTTGGTAAGACTGGTTGTCAGACTTTCGGGCTTCTGACGACGCGTAACGACTGTCAAAGATCCACGAATGACAGCCGGGACCAACGGATTAACGTGCTTTCCGAGGCACGGAGGAGTCTCGGTATGAAAAAATGGTCACCCATCCACAGACCAACCCTGGCAAGCGTAGCTTAACCTGATGGATCAACCCGTGCGGCTGTTATTACTTAGCCACAAGCTCCATAATAAGTACAGCCATGAAAATATACTACAAAGTATCAAATAAGGAGGTTTGCAAACGGTCAGTATAACACAATTTCTTATGCTAACCATTTCCAGGCTGCTGTGGAGAATCCTTGTACGAAAAACAATGGAATTAAAACCGGGACGTTACTTGGCAAACTACAAAATCTTGAAAGTTCGTAAGAAACAAATCCCGGAAGACTAATAGCAGTAACAAAGCTTGAATTCGTGAAGTGGCAGACAAATGGTAACTATTATACAGCAGTATATGTTAAAGTTACAATGTAGACTGGTCGCAATCCGTCTGGGACTCAACCGAGCGTCCGTCGCGTCGTACGCGTCATGAAAGAGATTGACGACAAACTTGGATATTGTTATCATAATACATACTTATTGACACAATACCTACGAGATATCTTTACTGATAGATTTCAGATTTATCTTAAGGACGCGTTTGCAAATCCGGCAAAAATAAGCTATTTTTCGGTAGAGTTTGCGATGAAATGAACCTAAATCAAACTAAACTAACAATTGCAACGAATAGATTACTGCTTTATCTCCAAATAATGGCCGTTTTTTGGTTTGAAAATTTTGTATTTGATATCGTAAAAACGATTTTCCGTTACCTCTTCACACAAAATTAACGAAATGAGGGTTAGTTCGGGATCATTTTTCTGCTATTATGTACATAATTTTGTTTCTTAAAAAATACCTTAGGTAAGCAGATACAATATTTTCAAAAATATGGGTAAAATATTTACAAAAATGTTACAAATAATCTCAGAAAAAAATAAAAACGAACCGTCTAATTTTTCACATATGTTGCTGTTACGCATGAATCTTCACGTGTGGTATCAAGGAATATTTTCTTTTGTCACTGTCTGGATATTGACGTAGGTTCAAATAAAAACATGAACAATAATCTAAGAAAAATATTGAAACTTGCTAAAGTATCAAAATCAGTTTAGTTACTCATTAATTTCGCAGTTAACGTTGCGTTTGTGTGTGTGTGTTTGAGTCGTGTCAGTGTAGTGATGCGATTCGATACCTATCAGGTTTTGAGAAGGACAAATTTTTACATGCAACAATGAATACCGCTATCATATTGCCCAGTAACAGTGCAGTGTAGATCAGATTTTTTTTTCTTTTAGCTAGGCAGTCGGTTAGACTGGAAGCCAGCCCCGACGTAGTGACGACTGAACGTGAACCAACTTGCTGTCCGCTTCTACCTCGCAAGCCAGCTACACACGACACTTGGCTGGTGTACCTCGCACGCCAGCTACACACGACACTTGGCTGGTGTACCTCGCATGCCAGCTACACACGACACTTGGCTGGTGTACCTCGCATGCCAGCTACACACGACACTTGGCTGGTGTACCTCGCATGCCAGCTACACACGACACTTGGCTGGTGTACCTCGCATGACAGCTACACACGACACTTGGCTGGTGTACCTCGCATGCCAGCTACACACGACACTTGGCTGGTGTACCTCGCATGCCAGCTACACACGACACTTGGCTGGTGTACCTCGCATGCCAGCTACACACGACACTTGGCTGGTGTACCTCGCATGCCAGCTACACACGACACTTGGCTGGTGTACCTCGCATGCCAGCTACACACGACACTTGGCTGGTGTACCTCGCATGCCAGCTACACACGACACTTGGCTGGTGTACCTCGCATGCCAGCTACACACGACACTTGGCTGGTGTACCTCGCATGCCAGCTACACACGACACTTGGCTGGCTTACCTCGCATGCCAGCTACACACGACACTTGGCTGGTGTACCTCGCATGCCAGCTACACACGACACTTGGCTGGTGTACCTCGCATGCCAGCTACACACGACACTTGGCTGGTGTGCCTCGCATGCCAGCTACACACGACACTTGGCTGGTGTACCTCGCATGCCAGCTACACACGACACTTGGCTGGTTTACCTCGCATGCCAGCTACACACGACACTTGGCTGGTGTACCTCGCATGCCAGCTACACACGACACTTGGCTGGTGTACCGCAATGATAAGTTAGACGGATTGTTGCGCGCCTCGTGTGCGGCCTGTCATTAATTCTTGGAGTAATTCCGCCTTCAATTAGCGGTAGGCGGGACATGCCAATAACTCAGGTTACCGGAGTTCCGCTTAAATTAGACATGTAGGTAAGTAAATGATGTCAGGAAATTTATGGGGTTTCAAGTTGTGTCATATTAGAAGATACCTTTGAAATAACGAGTTATGGCTGACTCAACACTTCCAGTTTGGTATGTGATGGAATATTTTTTTTTATTGAAAATAAGCTGTGGTGAGAGTTTATCCATTATTATAATTGTCCATAGTTAAATGAAAAGGATCCAACCGACATTAGGTGTAATGTGGGTTGGATCCTTTTCGTTTCACTATGGACAATTATTTTTCAGAAGTTTACATTGTTTACAGTCTTTTGAAGAAAGGGTCAACTCTTAGGTAGATAGCTGATGTAATTTTGCATTAAGGTTATGAACCTTACCGGGGTATTTTCTATTTTCCTTTGACCACACAATATTGTTTATTCTTCAGTACTGTGCTGTAGGGTACTTCATTGTACTCGTAGCCCACATTTTGTGGAACGTGTCTAAAATACTCCCAAATACTCAACTCAAAACAAAACAAAACTACAAAAAACTTAGACAAAACAAAAAAGGAAACATCCAATGATCCCCTGACGCGCTGACTCGTCAAAATGAAACTGTCATAAAAACTACCCTGTCACATGAGTAACAATATATCTTTCCGAATTCCCCCTTACACATGAAATGAAACATATTTCCCTTACTTGTCCTTTCCACGTTTGCCACTCCTCGACGTCACTCCTTATCCGCCAGAAAGACTTGCAACTCTGAATAATATAAAATAATACGAAATTTTCTCAATTTTTAGGTTTTCGTACCTACCTCAAAAGGAAAAAACGGAATCCTTATAGGATGACTTCGTTGTCCGTCTATCAGTCGTCTGTCTATCAAGACCCTTTTTCTCAAGAACGCGTGGAGGTATCAAGTTTAAATTAATAAGAAAACGTAACTCTACGATCCCTTGGAGTTAAAAAAAAAAATCAAGCTTCTGAATTAACGCAATAATAAAAAAATGGCCATTTATGCGACATACTCGTATTTTGACACTTGCAAATAAATCAAAACCTAAGGGTACATCGTGTTGACCTAGAATCATGAAATTTGACAAGAAGCAAAGTGTCACAGCACAAGCAAAGGAAAATGTCCGAAAACCGTCAATTTGTAGTTTTATCACATTTTTTTTTGTGATTACAAACAGTTATTTGCAGTTGAAGAATTGACCGTGACGTATGTTTTTCAATGATTTCATGATTTTCAACTACAATGTTAAGTTTGTTTTTGGGATAAATTCATTCCCTTCATTTTGCGTGGGCCAACGCGCACTTGGCCGGTTTTTCCGTATTTCCCCCCCTTATTGTGAGCAACAAAGGTTCTTTGACGTTTTCCTTGGTATTGTTATTTGATAAGACACGTATTTCGTTTCCACGTGTTATTGTTAAGATCCTTTCAGGTGAAAGTATTTTGGAAAAGGCTGTGCAGTAAATGTCGGAATTAGGGGTGAAAGGCAGTGGGCCATTCTATTCGGATAAATAAGCTACAGTTTCACACAGTTTACAGGAATGGGCGATAAACTTTTATTGCAACACTAAATGTTTTCGTATCTATCCGAAATTTGATCAAACGTGGTCTGTGTTAGTTTTGCAAGGTTAACACAGGTTGTGAGAGCTGACTCGACACACGCTGTGGACTTTTCCCGCTGCAAACACATCATTCACACAACAAATAGTTATGGAATAGTACAGTTTATCAATCACCTTCGTAAACCCTTGCTATCCTCTCAAAGGCCGTGTATGATGAGATGGTAAGAATAAAACAGGCAATTAATCATAAAGTCCGACACTTGATTTAGTACATCGAAATGAAACGAGATGAAACCACCCATCAATCAACTCAAAGCCCACAAAACCCGTGCTTGCTTCGATTCGACTAAATTCTAAACAAAAACCTTTTAGCAGATTTTTAAATCAACTTCTTCTATGGGATTCTCCCGAAAATCCATTTACTATGTAAAGAAAAACCTTTACAAACCAATGTCAAGTACCAAAGTGCAAAACCCGCCTAGCAGAGAGCCACTCGAGGTAAATCTTATTATTTAGCAATAATCGTGGCATTGTGGCTCGCGAGGCCACAATAGGGCCCCGTAATAATGGACTGCCACACAATAGGCCTGCCCAGTCCTTTTTACCGGGATTGTGGATATAGCTCTGTGTACAGACAGAATTTAAAGCAATCGCATCAAAGAATTATGGGCCAATACGTTTTATGCCTAGTTTGTGCTTTATTTTATTAGTCTCTGAGAATAAGTTACGAGTTTTTGTTCGCTATGTTTTAGATGACAGACGCGGGTTGGGTACATTACAAAATAATCTCAGCTTAGATTTCTAGTCTTGTTTGTAGTATTTTCAAAAAGGTATTTCTTTATAAAATACAGTTTTGTTATTTTATGAAATATGATCACGTCGCCTTAAAATGGTAAATATTATTATCGGTTTCAGAATACAAATACATATTTATTTTTAAATGTTTGGGCAGATAAACAAAATCTGCCTGTCTAGCCTTTTCCCAACTATGTTGGGATCGGCTTCCAGTCTAACCGGATGCAGCTCAATACCAGTATTTTACATGGAGCGACTGCCTATCTGACCTCCACAACCCAGTTACTGGGTAATACGATACCCCTTGGCAAGACTAGTTATCAGACTTTCGGGCTTCTGACGACCCGTAACGGCTGTCAAAGATCCACGTTTTGCCAGCTAAATGTGAAGTAATAAATTATGTATTAATATCAATATAAAATATGATCAAATTAAAAAGTTTTACGACTGGTGCGTATAAATTATATTTTTTATTCATTCGATGCTCAATTTGAAGTCGTAAAAAGAGAGTTTTTTGTACTCACACTTTTATAGCTTTTTATTAACATATAGGTATATTATAGATGGTACCTAATTAAAGAATGGATATCGGCAAGTCTTTAATTATGTATGTAGAATTTCATTCTACAAGTTAGATTTTTTTAGCATTAAAAACTTTTCGATTTGATGAAGCACGAAAACTTGTTCTCTCAATTTTTTTCCCTCTCGATTTTTAAAATTCGAATGACAGTGGTTTGGTGCGTTGTGATATATTGACGTGAAAACGTCTTTTTCGCTCGGTGTACTGGTGGCAAGTTCAATATTTCTGACCGACAAAAACATGTAAGATTTCAACCGCTAATAACTATGAGACTTTTAATGCTAGAGTAATGGTTGAACATTCAAAAGATAAGTCAAATCAGGTCAGGTACTTGTGGCGAAGGCGGCGGCCGTGGCTGCTCGTAGTGCCGCGCGGCCGCTCTAAGCTGGTGAATGAGGCACCTTTTACGCGCGCACTCCGTATCCTCAACCGCATAGCGGAAGACATAGACATATTTGGTTGTACTCTGGGTGGGTTCACAGTAAGAGCCCTTTTTGAAATAAGTTATGGTCCTAATTTGACTTAAATATGGTGTTTTGTAGTAGCAATAAGTACCTATAAGACCGAAAATTATTAGTTTGTAACTGTGTAGCGGTACTTTGGAAATAATAGTTGTCTACATTATCGCATTAGGTGTTAAACCTGTAAAGATAATTATGTGATGAGAAATAAATAAATAAATTTATAACAATTTTAAAGCCGCATATAATTTGCGTATGACGGCATACTGTGAGTGCATGCGCATGCGCGTGATATATAAGTGTAATTATTAAGTGTCTAATATTTAAAAATAAATACTTGATATACCTATAAATATAATTATTATCTGTTTAATATTTTATACTCAATTGTTAAAATTAATTAATGAATTTACTAAATATAACAAACTTATTTTTCTATAAATCAAACACTGATTTGAATCAACTGTCGATTGTGAATCATACTTGTTTGTTATCGGGTATAAAAGAGCGGAGCCACAGTGGATCAGTTCAGTTGCTCTTCGATTTTCAAGGCGTTAACATCTAAGGTATGATATTATTCTGATTATTGTTGTTGTTGATGATGTATATTGTATAGGTACTATTTTTATTATTTTATGAATTGAGTAATTTGATATTAATTATTGCTTATTATGACCATATTGTTGTTGTAGTTATATTATTGATAATATTGCTAATATGTCAAACCGTATAATGGAATATTCATGTCCTTTTCCTAGCTAATGTTATTATGTTACTATTATTATGGGTTCTCTTGGACCATTGTCCGAGAGATAGAATTAACTGTTTTTGAGATAACGATAATTATAAAGAAATATAAATAATATGATTGATGTAATACTTTATACTGTTTCCATGGAGTTTCTTGTCCGCTCTTCTCCATGATGACCTAGTTTTGTGAACGGACGACTAGCTTTCTGATTAACTACTGACAAGCCTAATTGAAATAATAAATGCCTAGTCTTGTCTTTTTGTGTCTTTGTTATGAAACCCTTTCCGTACACACCATGTTCATAGTACTTTCATACACAGTAAATGACCAATAAACATCCTGACATTTAATGCTTGCTGCTTTGATAATATCTATATATACACTTTTAATGTCTTATTACTTAATTCTCTAACACGCGCGACCCTCCACTTTTCACTGTATGTCGAAATATCAATTCGTATAACGCAAAATCGTCGTCAGATAGATCAGTTATTCTGGTGTGTTTGTAAAGACTTTACAAAGCACTACCAGAATCTAAAAAGGAACAACAGAAATACTGGCTAAAATATAGTTAAAAGTTTATAAATGAAGTTGACAATAGCAAAATAATGTCAGATAGAACTGAAAAATATCATAAATGGTGAAAGCTTACTTTATCAGAAATGCAATGAGCCTAATATGTCTAGTGTAGAGAAAATATCATGGCTACGGCAGTATCGGAAACCATAGTAAAAATTCAATCTGTTTTCACGCAAACAATCGGCGCGGATTCGAACTGCGCCTACCATTTTTTTTTTCAATGTCATAGCAATTTTTCCTTGACACAAATAAGACAAAATTTTCTGTTCCACATTTTTCAACAATAATAGTCCATTATTTATTTTTTCTTGTAATAAATATGAAAAATCTGTTCTATCTGTGACTACGGTACGTATTGATGATCTGCATAATTATATTCTTTTGTGAACGCATTTTGTATTTTGTTATAATCGACGTTTGTTTTTTCCGCTATCATAATGATAATAAGAAGATTTTTCTTCACTAACGTCGGATTATCGCAGTTGTTTTTTGTTGCAACAAAATGGGTTAGTAATTTTTAGGGTTCCGTACCTCAAAAGGAAAACGGAACCCACATAAGATCACTCATGTGTCTGTCTGTCTGTCTGTCCGTCTGTCGGAGCCAATTCACTCCGAATCTAATAGACCGATTAAGTTGAAATTTGGTACAAGTATGTATTTCTGTGACCCAAACACGGACATGTAATGTAAATTAATGAATATTGAATATGGTCAATTATAGGGGACAAATAAGAAAATTAAAAATATATATATATATATGCAAACTATACCGTGTGATATATCAAATGTAAGGTGTTACTGTGGGGGTCTCAAAGACATTTTTTTTTATAATGTTAAAATAAACTGTTTTAAAGTTATTTACGAAAATAGACGAAAATTGACCATTCCCCCTTTATCTCCGAAACTACTGACCTTAAAATTTTGAAAAAATACAGAAAATAATTCTATAGCTATAGATTACAGGAAAATCTATAAGAAGTCTAAGGTCTTAAAACAACATGGTAAATCTCTCAATATTGTGCGTACAAACTTACATTTGTCCATAGTTAAACGAAAAGGATCCAACCCACATTTGGTATAATGTGAGTTGGATTCTTTTCGTTTAACTATTGACATTTGTAGTTGGAATGCATGCGAGAACATGTTTTTCCACTACAATGTTAAGTTTGTTCTTGGGATAAATTCATCCCAACTACGGAACCCTTCATTACACGCACTTGACTGGTTTTTTTAATGGGGTGTGTATCTTCTTCTAATTATTTTATACATTATAAAATCTTGGCTATTACTTGGTACCTATATCCATAATTTTCGTTTAGGGTATTACCAAGCCACTTCTCTGGCTTTACACCAAGGGCCTAAGCCATCCACGTCAGAAGATACCAAGAGCATATGTCCACCTTCTTCCCACACATTAAGAGCTATTGCTAATTGGGTGATTTCAATCCCCACATCTGCATTCTACGTCAGGGTCATCAGATAACCCATGTTTTTTAAACCAAATTTAATTTCTCTGTTTAATACAATTTGAGTAGGTATACTCTGCTATCAAGTATACATTTTTAGCAATATTCGCACTAAAGATAATTTTGCTTGTTTAAACGGTCGAATTTGGGGAATTGCAATTCTTACAGGCTAGGTTGTTTAAATTTAGTAGGTTCAAAGCAATTATCTGATCAAATTTCTTTTTTTTGCAAAACGTTCACTCTGTCTCAATAATACATAGCGTTGTAGTTATAATCCATATAATGGCGTATTTTATGTTTTGGTTGAGATGGACAAATTGTATGTGGCTTTTTGATAATAAAGATTATTATTATGTCCTTTATTTCGTTTTATTTACATGTATAAATTATATTTTTAAATATTAGAATAAAATAATTTTAAAATATAATGGGGAACAGGGTCCAAGCTACCGGTGGTTAGGGCTCCACAGACAGGAACCTCCTCACAATACGCGCCGTATCAAGAAGGACTGCCTTCTGAATCAGGCCCTTCACCCAGCCACCCAACGAGAACCGTAACGACTAACGGCACAATGATTGCCGAGTCCACATTCCTCATGGCGACAACCTCGTGAGCTAAGTCGAGATATTTCAATTGTTTCTCCTTCTCAGCCTTCACGAGGTTCTCGTCATGCGGGATAGTATAATTGTGTGGCGCACTGATCGATCTATTAGCACTATATCAGGCTTATTGGCTACAATAGTCCTGTCAGTGCTAATAGATCGATCCCAGTATAACGTGACATGGTCATTCTCGAGAACTGGGTCGGGCACGTACCTGTAATACGGTACCTCAGAGTCACAAGGCCGTATTTCAGAGCAAGTTGCTGATGGATAATCCTGGCCACTTGGTTACGCCTGTGCGAGTTGTGTAACTCGCCGTTAGCGAAACAAGAACACCTAGAAGTAATATATCTTATAGACTCACCGGGACAATGGCACGAAATCAAAATCAAAAGTCATTTATTCAAACTAGGCTGAGAATCAGCACTTTTTGAACGTCAAAATTACATAAGACAGTCCCCCAGAACGCCCGCTCTTCACCACTTCCTAGTGCTTTAGCTGGGGAGAAGAAGTGGCGCCCGACATATGTCGATCGTTCCGTCTTTCGTTATATACTTTCGGTAGTTATTCGTTAGCATAACTTCATCCATAATCGCACAGACCGAACCTTCGGTTTCCACAAAGAGGTCACCGAAGCGTAGCCAGGCCACGGACGCTAAGAAATCTACGTCGGGCCCATAAGGGCCCGGAAAAGGTATTATTATTATTATTATTATTTGTAGCGTTTCCTTTTTTATATGTTGATATTTTTAACAAATCTAAACGTGATTTTAAGTGGTGTAATTTTTTTTTTCATATTTGCAAACACTACACTATCTATAATATCTACTCTGTTTCTGTAATGAGTAAACACTAAAACTACATATTTAATTGAATATTTACTATTTATTTTACCTAGAGAAACCCCAATTTAAGAAAAACAAAAAAAGTGCCATGGATGCCTACATGTTGCCTGGTGACATCACTGAATAAAGTACAGTCACGAGCATAAATATATAGCTATGGACAGCTCGGCAGTAATATCTGATTTCATGATTCATCCATTAATATATGACGGCATTTGTGGAAGGGTGGTTAGGTCTCTATGCTGCCAATGTGAGGTCAGATATGTTCGATCACAGTCTTCTGAATTTAAATAAGTAAGCAGATATTTATGACGTAAGACATGGACATATCTTGCGTTGATACTATTGCATTGACACATATTTTTGCGTCGGTTGTCTCGCCAGATAGTTTTAATATTCCTTCGATGTCCCAAATTTGTGCTGCCTTTTGTATATGCCTTCCACAAATGATCTCATATATTTGCCGTCATATCATTATATTAATGGATGAATCATGAAATCAGATATTATTACTGAGTTGTTCATAATAATATATTTATGCTCGTGACTGTACATATCATTATTATCATAAGAAGTACCTGGTCGACCAAGCTCTGGTCGGGTGAAAATAGAGAATATGAATTTTCCCAGAATAAGACCTAGGTAGATCGAACTTTCATCGAAATCGTTAGGGCCGTCTTCGAGAACGTGATGACTTTTAGAAAACATAAAACAATGTTATTGTTTACCGTTTAGGCTAGTAACTGTTTAAATAAATTATCAAGAAACATGTTTATTTATCTTTATTTAAGAAAATACAATTTAAGATTAAAAAAAACCAACCACGAAAGTCACTAAAAACTAAAAAAGTCTTCCCTTTTTTAGGTTTTAGTGACTTTCGTAAAAATAACAATTGTTTGTATATTGTATTTTGTTTTGAGTAGTGTATATTATAATAATCATTTAATTTAAGTAACAAGACTCATAGTGTTATACACTTAAACAATATGTTAGTAAAACATTAAACAGAAACAATTTGTGACGTCACTGCTGCAAGGTGACAGGTCCAGCCGATACCTTGAAGCAGTGGCTCACAAACGTACAGTCTAGCCTGCTTGCTAGCTAGCATAGACAGGATGCTGTTGGTGCTGCCACGCACCCTACTAACCTGAGATGCGCACCACTTCTGCATCACAGTGTAAAAGCAGTCAACGCGAGCTTCAGCAAACATCCTTGATGCACTGCAGTATATACAAATATTGCTCATTTAATAGTATAGCATTTTAAAATTAATTAAAACCAGATTTCATTCAATTTCACACACACACACACACACATACACACACACACACACACAGCTCTGTAATAAACTTCCAAAGGATGTAAAAGAAGCGACTTCACTCAGATATTTAAAAATAAATTATTTACTTTTATTTACAATGATGAAACGCTATATTAATTGTGATTATTTTTGTCTAAAACAGCAACATGTTTTAGCTTGTGCCACCGTCTTATCTTAGGAATGCAGTGAACTCGCTTCCAATTTTGTTGACAATGATCATACCTTGTTTTTGTGTTTTCTTCTACCCGCACTGATATGATAATTAGTAATAAGATTTATTGTTCTCATGTAAGTGACGATTGTTTTAATGAGAAATAAAGTTCTTTAAACCGAATTTATTTGTATTATAATTAAATTTGTAAAGTAGGAACGTGTTTTTCTCGTGCTTCTTTTCGAATTGCTCGATGTGTCTCTCGAAAGCAATAATTTAAAATATGACAGACGTTGCATATTCACGACTCTCCTCTTCCATACATCTCGACAGATGCGACTAATTGGACTGCGCCATTCATTGGGGATCCCTTAACATAATTAAACTTCGAAATGTTTTTACTTCTTTTATGAGGTTTCGTTCCGTTGACCGAATTGTTTTGCGGGTCAAGGCTAGAATGTATTTCAGATGGATGAAAGGCAGCCGGCCTGCAGGTGCAGGTTGAAAAGTGAAGCTTAAGTCTGTGCGTGCACGACACCACTCAAACGTAATAGTAATAATAATACCCTGGGACGTTTTTCACACACGGTTCAGATATCCGTGTGGGAAAAACGTCCCAGGATCTCAAACTAAGCAGAGCTTGTTCATACTATGTAATGTGTTACAAACTCAATTCATCATGAGTGGCCAGTAGTATGTCAAAGGCGTTCAGTACACGACGCAACCAGCCACAAACTAGATAATGACGCGTTAGTAAGTTGTATCGCGTACGGACCGCCATTGAAATACTTGTACAGACGCCAGCACATCAAGTTACTACAATCTGTCAGATTTCTTTAATAGATTTTCGACTTTATTGCTGAAGCATTAGGTTCAAGGTTGATTGGGAAAATCTGACAGTTTCGGGTAGGTTGACCTGCTGGCGTCTGTACTATGACATTTTGGCTACTCATATTGATATTTATCCTACTATTCTATACTACTTTGTTACGAATATTATAAATGCGAAAGTTTAGATATAGATATGATATATAAAACATTTATTAAATACACCCAAAAGACAGCACAACACACAAAATCACAATTAACTGATTTTAATATACACGATATATACAAAAAGTAGGTGCCAACGTACAAACAAAGAAAAACATACATAAAGAAATAAAAGTGATGCTGTGATATACTGAATGATGGATGTTTGTTATTCAGTCACGCTAGAACGAGCGAACGGATCTGGATGAAAGGAGATGTTCCAGGAATGTATGGAGCCTGGGCTGGCACTATGTACACTAAATGTAAATATCGCTATACAATATAGTAACCATTGTTTAATGTTCAACATAACACAAAATAAATATGATGGATCAGTTTTATGCGAAATGTCAAATGAAAATGACATTTGATTGATGTCTTGTCTATGTAATATCTGCGAAAAAAAAAACATAACACGAATTCCGAAAATACTTGGGTTTCGTTATAGTTATAGTAATAAAACAGGACTACAGGTTATTGTACTCAAGTGCGGCAGTACATGTTATATTACCTATTTAAACGATTGGTTATAGGTATCGGTGTCAAGAGGAGCAAGAAACGAAGGTGTGAACGTTATTTTGTTTATCAAACTGTCCTGGTGTTTCATTCTTTAATGCCTATCAATATACCCTGGACTTCGATAATTCACAGGAGAGTAGTGAGCTGTGCAGTACCTGACAACTGCAAGTTATTGTTAGAGTAGTTGTCGGCGCATCACATATGCGCGTGATTGACCGCCGGGTCGCGGGCGCCGCGGGGCGAGGTACCGAACCCGGTAGGTACGCGACGGCCGCTGCGCGCCCTTCACACCACTCAGCTCACAGACGCGCTCCACTACGGGCATTCTTTTGTACCTTTCGATATGTTCATGTAATTACACCTATTTTAACACAGTCCACTCTTCTTTCATTACAAAGTCCAGTTGAGCCCAATCAGTAGTTAACTATTCCTATTCATACACGACGGAATCGAAATCACAGGCGAATCAGAAACCATATAACAAAGCCGAGGTCAACAGAGAAGCAATCAATCAATGTTCGTAGTAGTAAACTGTGGTCGCAAACAAAAAAAAAAAAAAAAAAACACAACGATTCAAGGACAAAGTCAAACTGTCAAAGAAAGACGTCACGTCACGAAACTTAAAATTGTCAAAGTCGTCAAACGTCATGTCAAACGCAACTGTCATGGCTACCATAAAAATAGGGTTATCTTATGAAAAAAAACTTCCCAAATAATAATTTGTACCTGTACTTTTCTTCAAATTAATTTGTTTGTATTTTTATGAAAATCCTCTATTTTTTTCCTATTTATGGTGGTAGCCCAAAATCAAACATCTCCTTTGGCACAGAGATAAACTATAGTCTGGAATAACACATAAGCTATTTTTTTAACCCGGTAGTACTTTCCCGTGGGATAACTTTCGACATCCACGCGGGCGAAGCCACTGGCAAGAGCAATTATTCTATAATGTTTAAATACCCTTACAATGACTTAAGGTTAAGGTACAATTACAGACCCTGTAAGGCACAGAAAAATATTAGGAGTAAATGAATATTTTTTTAAATAAACATCATTATCTTCTGCCTCACCTTTTCCCAACTATGTAGGGGTCAGGATTTAGCTGAATACCAGTATTTTTTAAACAACATGTTATTAATATTATTTAACAACATTTATTTATATTGAGATCAATTACAAATACGTCGCAGCCTACTGGTTAAATCAGTCATTTAGTTAACCGCCTGGCATTTTAACTAAACTGCGGCCGTTCAACTAGCGGCCTGACTGATATTCAATTATAGGTTAGGTTGGAACTGTAACCAACCACGCGCGAGCCGAATCGGTCGCAGTAACTAAGCCAAGCTACACCGATCAAATGGGTTAGGTTAGAACTATGAACAACCGCGTGCGAGCCGAGCGAGTGGAGCGATCGATGCTGTGGCAGTGGCTGGTGAGCACTTCTTCCAAAGGCTAATTAAACCAGTTGACTGCGACAGATACTGATCATCCACTGATGGCTCGAGTTTGTAACACAAAATTACTTTTGAGTAGCGCCGTGGTCGATGGGACTTCAGAAAAAATAGAATAATGTGTGAAACATATATATTTTTTTTACAGCAAACCAAATCGAAGGCAACATTTGCACAGTCAACATTATCCCAAGTCAACTGAAACCAAGTCTACACTGTCGGACAGAGATTACTTTTTTACTTTTATTCTTACAAATGTTTACAAAAAGCTTGAGCCAAGTCAAGGTGTTACCTCATAGCGCGTCACTTTGATTTATGAGCTCAGATACTGTCGGATCATGCTTGTAAATTAAGGTTTTTTGCAGATATAAAAGTTACATAATTATTATGTCTTACATTGCTTTTACATTCTAAATTAAGAATCACGGTTTAAATAATTCACAGATCTCGTGCTCTACACGACCTTCAAGTACATTGAAAATGCACTTAGGCATGCTTGTCATTTTGTACGATACCTAATCTAATAGATTTAGACCTAATAGATTTATTTCGTCTTTGAAATAATAGAGCTCAAATGCACGAAGTAAACAATTCGTAAGGTAAAATTACGCTATACAATTTTGAAGTTTAATGAAACATTCATAAGACTATTTTTTAAAGAAAATATGTTTTTGTTTAACACAGCAATAACGAAGCGATATAAAATAGTTATGAACAAAATAATCATTTTAGTCTCAAATATAAAGTATTGAAGTAAGTAAAGAATAGAAGATAAAGTATAGAAGTATTCAAAGTATCGCAAAACAAAATTAATTAAAAAAAATACCATCACTATAAAATTAAATTAAAATACGTATTTACAAATAAATACAAATACATTTCACGATCAAACTCTTAAACACTACTTAGCATAACAACTCAGCGATGCAACGCGCATCTAAGGAGCGCGGTCTCCGAAATTACGCCACACAAAGGGCACCCTCCTGCCTAGACTATTAGTGATACAGAGGTCCGGTTTTTTAAATGTAGCCAAATTCAATACCCAAGGGCTTTTTTTTATTTTTTCGATATCGCATTTAGTTTTTGAGATATATTTGTTGATAGTATGTTGTTGATTTTATGAAAAAAGACCCTAGAAAATTGATCGAATTTTTCACACTTTTGCAATTTTCAAGAAAAGTTTTTGACTTTTTTAAAAAATTTTTTCACCATGTTGTAGCCCTTGTTGATACGCGTCTTTTGAAACCTCAACAATTCATATAGCCCTAAAACTCATGACACCAAGGCGATGTCACACTCTGAACGAAAATTGGGGCTATACTGAAGTGATCGAAAAACATTTTCAATGTTAATAAAGTGTGTGATGGGGTAAGTCGTTATGAAATATAATCTCAGTCCATTTTTAAGGGACTTTGAGTTGACTTTGGATAAAGTTGAGTGTTAGTTTTGGGACAAATGTGATGTGTTAGATTAGCAAGCCTTAGAATAATATGGGAACGGTTACATGTGGCTGAGGTTGCGGTGTTATCTACTGTTCAGTGATGTGATTGTTGTTTATGTTAGACCTGAGTAGAGTAGCAGACTACGTATATATTTTTTCAATTTAATGATTTAATTTTAATTTGACATAATTTTGACTTACTTTAAATTTAATTTTGATTCAATTTTATTTTATTTTTATTTAATTTATCTCTCGGTGTTTATTTGTATATTGTTTATTGTAATTGTGTGTCCAATGAGTCTATTGTTACTCGAAAATAAATAAGTAAGTAATAATAATAATGATTTAATTAGACTACGTATAGCAATAGTGATTCAATCAATCCAAACTTACAGGAAATGCAAAAGGTTGAATACCTGTAAAGACTGTAAAATGGCTTACGAGTAGATTTGAGCGTCATTGCAAATACTCATTAAAGTAACGACACAACGAGCACTTATGTTAAGGTTTTGCTGTGTGTCACCACGCACACATTCACACGATCATCGCAATATTAAGCGCAGTTTAACCCAATGGATTGTTAGATCATTTTTAAACCACGAACACTCTTCCCACAAAATGAAAGAAATAGTGTGCAAAAAGCCGTCACTTACTCTTGCTTGCTGTGAAATAATGCTGTGATATAAAACCACGCAATATACAATAACAGAAATGTAGATTAAAAGGCGTATCCATTAATTATACTCAATACAATAATGTGGCTTTCCGGGTTCCAACATGATTCCACGTGTTATTTGTACGTCATTTATTTATCACGCGACAATTGATGTAATTGCTTTTACTAGTCGCCACATAATAAATTCATACTGATTTAACACTCATAACAGAGTGTTATCGAAAAAATAAATGTGATTTTTCGTTTAATATGTAAATTACGGAATAATACGTATTCTGTAGTGGCTCAATATTACCCCTTTATAGAGATCCTCTTTGACATAACGTATGTGTTTTTTTTTTCAGAAAGGATTGGGAGGTGTTTCGTTATAATATATTTTACGAGTACTAACACATTATAATATTCATAATATACAGGTGAATTTTTCAGATGGCCAAATCCGAAACTTTGAGTTATAGCGAAAAATACTCAAAGGAGTCTCGGGCTCGATTTTGATGAAAACTAAAACTGCTTCATTGGATTTTTGAAAAATCAATATCAAGGTTTAATAGGTAGATAACATAAGAAAAATAAAAAAAAAACAGTATTTTGTTTAAAATGAGCTCTTTCCTTTAGTTTGTCGTATGTCATTACTTCCCAGAATTCGATCCTTATTAGCCAATAATTATCCAATGGTGTAATAATACAGTGTTTATTATTTTTTGAAAATCAATTTTTTCGATTCCTGGCTAGAAATATTGATTTTTCATGCTCTTTTAGTTTTCCTCAAAATCGAGCCGTGTTTAATATGAAAATGATATTCTCACAGAAATAAAATTAGTGATTTCATTTAATCACATTCTGTTATACATGGACGCTATTCGTTCTTCTCCACGCACCCAAAAAGCTTTTAAGCTCTTTAGCCTCTGGGGAACTGAGACGTAGTTGTGCATTGGGTGGCGTGAGTCAAGTTGTAGCTTCGCCCTCTCGATGCGGTTGGGTTTGGAAAATAGTAAAAATTGTTTAAGAGTACCTATTTTCTTTAATCGATCAATTTGTACCTATTGATCAAACGCAAGACCACTTCGCCAGGCATATGGCATCAATAATTTAATCACCCATCCTCTCCATACATTTCACTATCCCCATCAATGTTCGTCATCTCCATCGATTTCTCTATTCAATACATCCTCAGTTAGTAACACATCATAAATTCGACGTGTAATCGAGCACGGCCCATTGAGCAATGCGCAAACATGTCGAGATTACCTGTCGTTAATTATCGCAAGGAAACGCGACTCACTGATCGCGTTGCCTTTTGTTTAGGAGAATGGAGTTATGTATGCTTGAGTTTGAGGAGGGTATCACACCTTCGCCGTGAATCCATAGCAGCGAAAGCGCAGTAGTTAAATTTCAACTGACTCGCATGATTTTCCGCTACTTGAATCGCGATTCGAGTAACGGAACATCATTCAGTTTTGCGGCGGAGGTGATACCCGCCTAAGGGTAAGACGACATGAGCGAAACTTAGCGAGTTTCGCTTAAAACGAGTGGAGGGAATTTGTGTAGGTAAAGTCAAGTGTAGTGCAAAGTGCAGTTTCATAAAACCGACTCATAATGAGTAAGTAAATTTTGTTAGTCAGGTTATGCTAGCCTAGCCCCATGCTCACAATCAAATTGACAAAATAGTAACGGTTTTTTTTTAAGTCAAAAACAAAATCCATTTTGTCACTCGTAAAACTATGTCGTTGTACGAGTGACAAATTGGATTTTGTTTCAGGCCGACTGATCTTGTGACCATCAGCTAAGAAAAGCAATTGATTTCAACAAAAACCGTACGTGTTTTACGTAAGTTTGAATAGCCTATATATTTATTTAAACAGTCCAGCCTGTAATAAAATTGGGTTTTCACCTATGGCTCTATCTGATAATTAAAGTTTGATAAACAAACATCTCAAATTAATATCCTACCGTGAATTACTAGGCAACGAGACTCACTGATCGTATTAGCTATTGTACATGAGTCTATACTAATTTAGTATTGTATAGAGAAGTTTCCTTCTTCGCGTAACAACACGTAACATTGTCTCAATGTATAAATACGTATAATTAACAAAACTTGTTCAATTGACAACATTTTAGAATAAGTAAGTTTACATAGTAACGTAGCTGTAGCTAACGACTATTACTGTAGAACATTGGTTCACAAGTCATACACATGGTGGAGACGGACTTTAGCCTATGTACGTAACACAAAATCAGATTTAAACCTCTTGCAACCATTTTAACTAGGTAGGTCAAAGAGTTCTGAATCCATCCTGCATTATTATTTTATTGATTTATTTCCAAAACTCACAACAGCCTATTTTGCAATAATTGTTTTTAGCCACACAACGAAAACCTCTCAGCGTTTTCTTTTAAAACCAACATTATAATTTTAACCCCGATAGAAAGAACGTTTCCCGTGGGATGAATTCCAACCTCCTTGTGAGAGAAACTGCGGGCCAAAGCTAGTTAAAAATAGAAAATATTTTATAAAATATTTTTGACGTTAATGTTGACCAGAAATAAAAGCAACCCTTCCTATGATACAGCTTAGACGGGTAAACAAAGATTGTATTTTTATTAACTCTTGTCTTTCTCAATGTTAACCCTGGTTTTACCGTTGTCATCGATGTGGTATAAATACGAGTACCGCGCGCGGCTTGCGGTATCTTTTACCGATTTCAAAGCGGTATTTTATTTTATGCAGAGTTTCCAATATTTTTATTTGATTTGGCTCGTAGGTTGGTCTCGTGGCTGGGGTTTCCTGTGATCCATAGATCAAATCCCTTGACAGTTTTATTGTGTGATTGTATTTTCCTGTTAATATACTTATTCACTCGTAGTAAGTTAAGGTATTAGTCACTAAATTAGGTTTTCAAGGAGCTCACAATAGAGTGAAAGAAGGCACTGCACAGGCAAGATTTGGTTGCAGTTTTTGGCACTTTTCCGAAAAGTAATGCCGTGACCATTGAAGGAGTAAGTACTAAAATCACAAATATAGAGATGAAGATGTTCTGACGCTCATTGAGTCCACTTTCTTTTCGTAGTTTATCTTCGTAATTATTATTTTATTTTAAAACTAATCTAATAGACACTATATATTCTTCATTTTCCTGCGTTGTCATCGCCGGTGTATAACCCCCCGCTGCGGTATCGGTTGCTATCGCTCCGCGGCGGTATCGCATTATGTCTGCGATTATCGATGTCATTATCTACGGCGTTGTGTATTCCTGGTAACCATTAAACTGGTACGGCTTGCGAGGGTTCGACGTGTCGAACTTCGGGTTAGATTTGTTGTTAGCAGATCTTTAATATTAAAAGATTGTAGTTACGTACATTGTTACGATCATGATCAATCTTTTGGGTTTGAGACTTGACTAAATCATATAATAAGTGCATGACAATATAAAATAATCCCCACTATTTTTCAGACTTGTTCGGAATTAAAAATAAAAGTAAGAACGCTTTGAAGGTGTGTTTGATGCAACATCCAGCACTTATGCAAGACATTATTACACATAGTACGTGTATACAACATTGCTTGCACGAGGGAAACTTATGTTTATGCAAGATATTGTTACACATAGTAAGTGTATACAACATTGCTTGCACGGGGAAGCGTATGTTTATGCAAGACATTATTACACATAGTACGTGTATACAACATTGCTTGCACGGGGGAAACTTATGTTTATGCAAGACATTATTACACATAGTACGTGTATACAACGTTGCTTGCACGGGGGAAACTTATGTTTATGCAAGACATTATTACACATAGTACGTGTATACAACATTGCTTGCACGGAGGAAACTTATGTTTATACAAGACATTATTACACATAGTACGTGTATACAACGTTGCTTGCACGGGGGAAACTTATGTTTATGCAAGACATTATTACACATAGTACGTGTATACAACATTGCTTGCACGGGGGCAACTTATGTTTATGCAAGACATTATTACACATAGTACGTGCATACAACATTGCTTGCACGGAGGAAACTTATGTTTATGCAAGACATTATTACACATAGTACGTGCATACAACATTGCTTGCACGTGGGAAACGTATGTTTATGTTGCACTTGCCACTATTCTAATGGACGTATTGCGCCTTAAACAATAATAGACAAACAATAATAGATGTAGGTAATCATAAAATTACATCGATAGATGAAATGTTGTTGGAAGACTGATCACCTTGCTACCATCAGAAGGCTTTTTACATTTACTATCTGTCATCTGTCAGGCAGGATTACTTACCAAAATTTTCCGTTTTTCAATTTTAATGTATGTATTCAGTTAAAAAATCATCAAGTCTCCAAAAATTGCAAAGAATGAGCGCAATATGGAGTTATAGAATTATGGAGAAATGTTTTGACGCTGCGTATCGCCGCCCGTTCGATGTCCACCGCGCACAGGATGGATGGAAAGCAGCACATGAAGAAATTTTTTGCTCTGTTGGTGTAATTGCTGTTTGGCGTTCCAGTAAGAGGATAACTAAGTAAATAAATAAATTGGTAACGTAACTTTAAAACACACATACTTGTTTACCAAATTGACACACTACGGTAACTTGCCTTTTAATACAACTGTCAAACAATGACTGACAGTTGTGATTTGAATATACGGAATTTAAGTTAAAAGTCAATTTGGTAAACAATGAATTCCACTGACTGAACATAGCCAAAACCAATATCAATTTAATGTAACTCGGAGAACTTGATACTAGATGTTAACAGAAGTTAGCTTCGAAATACAAATCTTGGTTAAATAATCATGAGTGAGAATTAGTATTGTGTTTAAGATTACTGAGCGCTGTTAATTACCCTAATTATTACTACGCTGCTAATTGGAGCAGGTAAGTTGCTGGTAGAATTTAATTGTCGTATCTTATAGCTTCATCACGGTTGTATTACCCGAAGAAGGGTTATTAGTTAATATTACAGCAGTAAATACCCATGTAACAATGGGCGAGACTGTTGCCGGAATTCATGACTTTGCTACTGAGAATTAATTCCTAATCGAATAATCCAACAAGTCATTAATTGTTTCAAAAGTCAGAATTGGTTTGGAAAAGTTAAATAAGCAAAATACGAACAAAAAATTTACTTAAAGTGTACTCACTTGCCTGCGAGTTGATTCTAGGTAAAAACTATTCTAATTCGCAGTTCGTTGATCTAACCCCGGTTTGTAGACGCATCCAATTTAATCTTTAATAATGATTGACAGTAGATGCACTGATGTATATATCAACTGTCAAACATGCACACGGCCTAGACGAGACTTCCTGGCACCAGGGGGTGATCTATTGTTTTGCTGTTGATCACAACAGCAAAACAATGATCATCCTCATTTCATTCTCCTGCCCTTGTCCCAATTTATTTGGGGTCGGTGCAACATGTCTTTTTCTTCCATACTTCTCTATTAGTCGTCATCTTGGTAGTCACTCCCTTTCTGGCCATATTTCACGCACTCCATCCGTCGTTTCTTTGGTCTTCCCTTACTCGTATAGCCCTTCACATTCATACTTAACACTTTCCTGACGACATTTTCCTCATTCCTCCGCATCACATGCCCATACCATGACAACCGATTTCCACACAACTTTTCAGTCACCGGTGTCACTTTCAGACTTCCTCTTACATACTCATTTCTTATTCTATCCATTCGCGTAACACCTCACATCCCTCTTAGCCTCTTAGCCTCTTATCCATCTCGGCTGCATGTCATGTCATGTCCTTTCATTCATTCTTTTTATGGCCCAACATTCTGATCCATAAAAGACGAACCCCCTGGAAATATCAATTTACTACCTAAATTCTGTATTTCCTTATCATCTTGTACTACTCGTAACTAATAATTTTATTGCGTGTTAGTAGATAGTAGAATTAGACCCCTTTGTGAAGAAGCCTCGTGAAAGTTCTCCCACTAGTTCTAGGTTAAAATTTGCTTCACTGCTGCTGCGCTTCGATTTTAAGAGTATAGAGGCTACAGCAAGAAGTATTATCACTAGGTATAGTGTGACCAATTTCTGGCGCTAAACAGCATTCCTGTGATTCGGTTGTAAGAGCATGGATGCTGGAGACACATAATATAGTTTGCCGGCACGAATCGTGAACACAAAATATTGATTCCATTGTCAACGGGCTCTTGTATTCTATTGTCTACCTGTACATAAATAAGCTTGATATTGTATTAACCTCATTGCCCATGCCCGAGTACCAATCGACGTAATAGGAAATAAGATTTGTAAGGTTTAAAAGTTGAGTTTGTGCTCACGACTCGTGCCGGCTACTATATGACATTTCAGCTTTGTTTATATGGCAGACATGACGCAACGTGCCTCTGCCAGTTGCCGCCAGATGGCGAGCCAACTCCTTGTTTGTCCACTTCATAATTATACAAGTGTATGGGTAAACATGATTAAATCGTGTAGAGTTTGACAAGATTTACATAGCATTATTTAAATGAAGTAAGTATTACGAGTATGTGCTCAAAAACACGTTTGACAAGGGTAAAATACTCTTTTTTGGAAAAAACCCATCGCTCCACTGTTGACTAAGTTGATTGATCGAGCTTGCCAGATTCAATGAGCCTTAATTTATAATGCCTGTAACAATCTATAATAATTTTTCCATTTCAAAATACATTCTTGATGTAATTTCAGTGTTTGAAATCATTAATAACAAAAAGTAAAAAATAATCTACAAAAGAGGCTTTCTAAGATGTTTTAATGAAAAATACAAACAAAATGGCAGGTCCCTAGACCATTTTTATGCAGATTAAATTTTAAAATTAAAACTATAACTCTTTTGTGTCCGTTTCTTTCTGTAGTTTCTTTTAAGCGGTTTTTAAACATTACTCATCTTACTAAATAGTCAGCCATTATGAAACATTTAAGTGATAACTTAAATGTTTCATAATATTATATTATAATTACTGTGAAACATAAACTTAAAAACTTTTCTGAAACCTCCTCACCGAGCACTCTCACAATAATTCGCTGCGTTACACAAATAACAATCGATCCATCACAAATAGATAGATCTCTGATCCCTTTTCATGCCAATTTACTTGCCATATTTTTTCTAACTACACATCCCTTCTTACCGCCAATCAAATAACAGGAGGTCCTGATGACGTCACGAGTACTTACGCTTAATCCAATACAACGGGTGGATTCAATATGCCTGTGCTCCCAGTAGCCACATCAATTGTTCATTCAGGCGGTAGTCCTAAACAAATTAATACCTAATTGCTTCTCTACTCGAGCACCGTGCCGCCTTCAATGGAACCCAATTTAACCACAGCGATGGGCTTTCAAAAGAAACGGGAGATTCGAAAATGTATTTTTCTTTGATTAAATCGAGTATTCGCTGTATAGAACGCGCTTGGTTCTATTATTATTAAGTATGTGGAATAGGCAGAGCTTGTGAATATTGCGTAAAATAAATGGATTATAAGATTAAATTAGTTTACGGAATTCTAAACAGGATTTCAGGGGCTTTGTCAGACTACTTCTGTGGAGCCATTGCGTAACACACAGTCGGAATCTGTTTCATTTTGACAGTTCAACAACATTCATTGCGTTATTTACGATGTCGAGCCGACAAATTTTTCGAACATATGAAGCGATGGATTAAAAATTAGTTTCAAAATCATTCAGATATAGATTGATAATGTGTTACGCTGCATTCTAAGTCTCCATAAACAAAGTTTGCACCTCATTAGAATAGCTAACATCATCTCACGAATATTGGTTAAGTAACATTCGTTATATTTTTTCTTCCTTCACAGACTTTTGGCCCTAACGCCAATTTACACATGGAGTAAAATATTTTGTGACAGTCGTAGGTTCGATTCCCATCCAGAACAAACATTTGTGTGCATGAACATGCCTGTTTGTTCTGAGTCTGGGTGTAATTATCTATATAAGTATGCATTTACAAAAAAAAAGTAGTATATGTAATAATAATAATAATAAAAAGTTTATTGATTCATAAACAAATGTTACATTATAGGTATGGCACTGGATCCCGCACTAGGATGCCCTGTGTCGTAGGATGCAGTCTCTTTCGACAGATAATGTGAATAATAGAGATAACAAATGCAACGGTTTCAGCATAATTAATTAACTTAGGACTAAAAGGTAACCAAATGTGTGTGTGTATCTGATGAGTGTAAGTATGTATATGATGAGTGTGTATGAGATGAGTGTAAATATGCATGTGGTGAGCGTTAGTGTGTAAGTGATGGTGAATATTTTAACGGTTGAATGATAATAGATTTTCCGTTTCAGCATAATTAAGCCCAAGCAGCCAATCTTGAACCTGTTTTTTGCATCCAAACTTTGTCAAGGGTAAGATTTTAAGCTTTGTATTAACTTTTTCATACAGGTAAGGTCCAGTACGAGAGAAAGCCTTATTACCAAATTTAAGTTTGCAGAAAACTCTGTTCCACTTAGGTTTTCTACGTGTGTGCTGACCCGTTACCTCTGTGGTAGCTGCTGTTTTATGAAATCTAAGTAGCATTGATAACATGTACAGTTGGCGGACCGTAAGCACTCTCGTTTCTCGATATAAGATATCATGTAGTTTATCAGTTATCTGATTTCCATAGTACAAGCTCTGATTAGTTTGGGATCAGATGACCGTGTGTGAATAATGCCCCAGGTTATTATTATTTTATATTTCTCGGGACCCTGGAGTCCCGGACCTTTGGAAGGCGTACGAGGAGCCGAAGCCAACTCGCAGTGGCCCCTTAGATAATTTTAAATGATGAGGAGGCACCAACCGACTATTATACCTGTATGCACTATGCAAGTGCACCCAAGGACAACCCCCGGTTGGTACAGGACTATTGTTGTATGTGGAAGCAATACATAATGGGCTATGGGTCTGGGTGGCTAAAGTGGATTGGGTAACTTGAACTATGGAAGAACTATGTCCCCTGCCTGACCAATGTTATATATTATACACGGATAAACTGGCGGGGGGTGACTTGCACACTCAATAATGGGCCCCCGGAAACGGCCGCTAGCATATAGTGACGTAGCGACAAGGGGGCAACATTTCCTGAGGTGCTTGAGGAGTGGAGAGGTATTCCACGGTTATCAGGACAATCCCGGAAGTACGGTCAAGATCCCTACCAGCACCTTCCTGGAATACTTCCTTTCACCGAGCTCATTCGCTCTTGCGAATCTGCACTCAAGCCGGCCAATAAAGGCAAGAAAGAGGTGGGAGCTCTGTTCCTCGTCAGTGTTCACTCCAGCCGGCCAATAAAGGCAAGCTAGAGATAAGGACAAGATTTCTCCCGGGAGATAGGGTCCATGGGGTCGCTACTGCCTAACAGCTCGCCACATGCTGCCCTGCGGGTTTCTGTATCTCTCTTGGTCTGACTCCTCATCCTAGACCCGTTCCGGCAAACTCTACCGGCACAGACCGAAAGTTTGGAGCACGAAAGCCCCAACACGACGTCAACGTAGAGATATAGCGGTTGGGTTATTCTCATTATTATTAATGTAAGCAAAAACGTTAAAAAATCCAAAGAAACCAGAACATAAAGATAAAGGACCAAAGGAATGCTTGACGTAACCAGAACTTATACTCACGCGAACACCTCAGTTCTTCACCACACTTAGTCGAACGGTACCGTGCGGTATCGTGCGGTATCGTCGTGCGGTATCGTGCGGTTCCCGGCAGAAACATATTAACAATTTATTAACTGTACCGCCGAACTTCGCCTCAGTATCGAACTGATATTAACTTGAATGTCTGTTGAGACCCTAAGCTTAGCACGGAAATAGTTATTTATTAGTGTGTTATATTATAAACTTTGTGGTTAAGAGCTAATAGGTGCTGATAGAAACAGAACCTCGGAAATAGAAGTTGACTTAGGTTCACACACAACAGCTGTATGTCATGATTCTTATAAGTTTCTGATCTATTATAACTGTTGCTCCAAGGTAACAAGACGACAAAACGAAAGAATAGAAATAAGAAATCATATTAACAGAACGTCACATGACATTATAAAAGCTTTTGCTCAATTAGCGTCAAATGGGTTAAGCAATTTGTTACCTTTTATAATCAACGATAAGCGTGTATAAAGCATACATTATAATTTCACTCATTCCGTTCTAGTGAACGAAGATGAATCTAATTCGACATTTAAATTATAATATGTGGCAGTCGCTGTTAATAAAACCACACAAATTAGGAGTGATATAGTGGATTGTATTAAAATAAGTTTGCACAAGGTATAATAGTAAAAATATATAGGTACGTGTTACACTGGCAGGTTGCGAATGGGGACTGAATTAGATTTGTCTTCATTCACTAGAACGGAATGAGTGAAATTATTATGTATGATTTATACAAAGCGATCTCAATTTCAAACGTTTCACAACATGAAAATGATCGACATCAAAATCATCATAACGTAAAATCATCTCAGTAAAAAGAGCTTTCTAAACAAGAACCATTTATTAATTCATGCCTAAGTTTATTCCTCAAAGTGTGCTCAAACAAGAACAGTTTGAAATGAAACGCCAATAAAATTACTTTGCGATACTCAGAATTTACAGCTAATCTCCATTCAATTGCCCCTTTATTCGTATTTAATATGAACGAAATAATTTTAATGTGAATCTCAAACATTAAGTAAGCTTCGCTTACCAAGGTCGGTTTGTGGATGGGTGACCATCTATTACAATTATATCGAGACCCCTTTGGAAAGCAAACTGCGGTCCCGGCTATCATTCGTAGAGATATGATAGTCGTTACGAGTAGCCGTAAAAGTTTGTCAACCAGTCATACCAAGGGGTATCATGTTACCCAGTGACTGGGTTGTGGAGGTCAGATAGGTAGACGCTCCATGAAAAACACTATTATTCAACTGCATACGGTTAGACTGGAAGCCGACCCCAACATAGTTGGAAAGAGGCTAGGCAGATTGATTGATTCAGTCGAGAATATTTTATAAAGGAGCGGGATTTACAAAACCAAAGACACCGACTTCCGAAAATAAAGTTATTTTCACTTTGTAGTGTTTTTTTTTGGAAGTCGGTTGTTTTTTAATACCTCTTGGTAATACACGCACGTAAGTTCTACCGAATAAGATTATTTATTTAGTAATTACCTCGCCAAACTCTACAAGCCAATCAGTTTACTAACTCACCAAGATGCTAAGTGCCCTATCTCCACGACTATCAATAGTTTAAGTTTAATAATGACGTCACCGATCCCAGTCTATTAATGACCGTTATTAGGCCGATCCAGTTTATCACTTGGTAACTCCCAAGTTCGGCAAAAGATATCATGATTACTTTAATGACCTTTAGTTTAGCGTATTTTATCGAAAATACCTTATTGGTATTAAAAAGAGTTGTAACGGTGTGAGTTGAATAATAATTGGGGCTAAACTTTTGTAATTATTAAAAACTAAGAAAAATAGGAGATCCATGAAAAAAAAATCGAGACTCAAAGTTCATCAGGTGGATGGATTATTCAATGGCTTCATTTAAACTTGACCATTGGATTTTTAACGGACTTCATAAAAGGAGTATATATATTTTTTTTTAATGTTTGTTACCTCAGTACTTACTCCGTCATTTATAAACCGATTTGGAAAATTATTTTTTATTTTAAAGAACATACTTTCAGATTGGTGCATCTTTTATCAAAATCTAGTTCTGATGATGGGATCTATGAGCAATTGTGACGGAACTCCTCAAATACTATAGGCATACCTATAGCGATTTTGGTATTTTCATCAACAAGTCAATCATTTTCATTCAGAAAGTATAATTTGGTGAAGTGGAACTGATGAAGGAGACCACAGATGGCCATGGAATCTCCGCAATGATAATAAGTATTTCACGGGTAAGTATATCTTGATTAAAATAATGAAGCGACTATGCCGAAGCAAATTTAAATAAATGGTTCTGATGAATATGGTACCATCGAGCAGATCTGATGATGAATCCGGAAGTTAGGCACTGGAACTCCGTAATAAAACAATGTATCCTAGCCGTGTTTGGGCTTATTGGAATTGTCACAAGATGCACTCTGGCTACAAATGAGTTTTATGGTAATATCAAATTGTGCTATTTGAGTCGTATGTTAAATGTAGCTTTGGGTGTCAGGCGACAGATTTCATAACTTCGTTTTTCCATCAATGGTCTGTCGCCGTGTGCTTGCTTTAATAACTTGTTGTCGTCCAAATCTGACAAAACTATGTATTCCAAACTTCTGAGACGACATAACGTGATGTATGCCCTTTTGCAAAGATTTTTTTTTTTTACTAAGGTCGATCACAGCTCTTTCGAGGGTGGTACCCTGTAGCTTATGGACTGTAGCCGCCCAGCACTTTAATAATACGTATTGTTTCCACTTAGTGTATGTTGATGTTATAATGGAAGTCGATGGCAAAAACGAAAATACAAAACCAAAGACACCCTCTTCCGAAATTAAAGTTATTTTCCACATCGTAGTGTCAAAATCAAAAGCAATTTATTCAAACTAGGCTGAGAATCAGCACTTTTTGAACGTAAAAATTGCAAAAGACAGTCCTCCAAAACGCTCGCCCTTCACCACCGTGTTTTTTTTTTGTAAGTCGGTTGTTTTTTTTTTTTGTCAAAAAGTTTCATCGTAGCAAATCTTAAATTCAAAATTTGCCATGCCATGTCAATGCCTTGGAATTAGTATGTACTATATACATGAAGGAAGCTTACATAATTGTCAGATTATCAGAGAGCGCCCACCACGTGCAGGTTTTATTAAGGGCTCTTACACACCACGTTTTTTTCAGGCGCCGTCGACGCGCGTGTAACGTGTTTGTAATGCAAACCGTGCAGATTTCTCAAGTTTAGTAAGGAAGAAAACGCGCCGTCGACGCGCGTTACAGGGAACGCGCGTAGGTGGCGCGTATAAAAACGTCGTTTTATTGGGCCCTAAATAGGCTCCTGGTTATTCAAGAACTCAATCTCGCCCTCTCAGCATCTCAATGCACGTCTACTACGTGAAAATAACATTCTGCGATTTTCTCAAAGTCTGTCTGGTCCTGGACGCCCGGGGCTCTCATTCGAAAAGTTTGCGACCTCCAAGACATACATACCGCTAGGCATAGGTGCGTGGGTATAACCCAAGGATCACTACTGCCTGCAGATCCTTCTTTGAGGATCCGTTGATTACAGGTTCAAAGGGATTAATTAGCACCTGCCATTAAGGTTCTTTGCAGAAAGGTATATTCTGTTCCTGTGCGTACTTATTCTCAAGCTTCAAAATTTAATTATTAGTAATAAATCAAAGTCATTTATTCAAACTGGGCTGAGAAATAACACTTTTCGAACGTCAAAATTACATAAGACAGTCCCTCAAAACAACCTCTATATCTGCTAAGAGCTAGTTGGTTTTCTACCCTGTTGTGGCGGAGCCTAATGTGAGGGTAATGTTTTTTATGCTATTTGGTGTCAATGCATATCAATCGAGCTGACGAACACCTGATGTACCAGAGACCTCGAAGAAGCGTTGTCATCCCAGATGTGAAGCGGAAAGCAATGCCTACCTATTATTAAAACCAACACCCTTCAACCTCAAAGGTATGTTAAAGTTAGAAACAGCATACTTAACTATAAGTACCCAGTAATTGGTACCAGATGTTTTTCTTCATATACCATAGAGGCCTAACTTCAGGTATCTTTTCTTGAACCTTTTCAATTATCCGACACTTACGACATGCGCTAATCGAATAGTATGTAGGTATTTGTACGGTCTGCGGAATAGTCCCAGACTATTCTTGTATTGTACAACGAAGCGTAACAAAAAACTTGCTTTCATGTAAATTACCTATCAGGTTAACATAATGTATGTGTAATGTTACAATGGACCCCGCCCTGGGCTAACTACAGATCCGATATCAAAGAATTTGTTCGGTGATAAATATGTAGGTGAGCTATAGGTATTCTATGGTAGAACTTACATTGTAATCGATCCGACACCGATACCAATTTTTAGTTACCAAAATTCAGAACAGAGCTTTCAACGTAGTATTGACCAAAAAGTTCATAAATGGAGAAGGCCATTATCACATTTGAATGTATTGCTGTTGCTGAGCTTAGTCGCGAAAAAGAAATGATAAAAATGAATATAGAATTCACCTTACAACACCAAAATTTAAATTTAATCGTGGTTCCCTAATTTTGCATCCGTCCCACTACTTGATTACGTAGCAGTTAGCTATTTATTTACTACAACAGACGAAGCGGCTGCTGACAAATTAAGTTAGTTAACTTTGAATTAAGTTTCGCGATTAATTAGCGTCGACGACGGGTGAAAAATATACTGCCCGTTTATTAAATACGCGGGTGCTACCGTTAAATAAATTAACCTGGTAGTTTTTATTGCTTTTATAATTTGTAATTATGTTTTTGTACTTAATTTTATAATTTGTTTCGTATGTATATTATTTTCTACAACTTACCGACAGAATCCGTACATCGAAACAACACTGAAACTCCGAGTACAAACAACTGTGACCACTTCATCACAAAGGTTTTCAACAAACTCATCTTCACCAAATACATCAACGAAAAAAGAAACAAAAGTTCAAAAAACGTTCCAAATTCTAGAACGTCGCATTTTTAAAAAAGTTTTCGTAAATCGAGCGCGGGAGCGACGACTGTTAAAATTCGCTTGGGTTTGATTCGGTGCGGCGATCGTGAAGCAACTGTTCTGACGGAACGACTGGACGGAGGCTGAGGGTTCCAAACCACGCATGCGCGAATCTTTCTTGGCTTTTCAGAAAGCGGTGTTTCTAGTTTGAATTATACTATATTTCCTTTTGACGTTACTTTCGATGCGCCTTTGACTTGGTGCATTCCTTCAAAGGCCCGTGGCTCTGAGGAATGGAACAAAAGGTTTTCGGTGTTCCGTAGGGACGTGTCCTGTGTGCCCTTAATTGTTGCCTTGTTTTGTAAATGTTTCAGTTGAAACGGTTGTTTCTTGGTTGTTAGAATTTATACATATAAATGGTGGATACTTTTAAATAATTTGAAGTTGATTTCTCCGGCCTAATAATTAAAAATATTGGAGAAGTTAAATCCAATAGAGTAATGTAGAGTTTTTGAAGTAATCTCTTCAAAGTTAGAGTAAACAGGCTTCTTCTAGGTGAACTCACTCCATCGTATACTTTGTCTCTGTCACCTCTGACCTAGACTATAGTCAAGAGTGTTTAATTTTGGAAGCGTACAACTAAATAATTAACATTACTACGAGTACTACTTACTGACTTTGCAATTGTCAAAAAAAAAATAATTAAATAAAATCTCTCAAAAATCACATTCAATAATGTTCTGGAACAATAATTAACAAATTCTATGAACTCTTCGCGTTAAAATGGTCGTGAGATATTCCTCCGTTAGATTACTCGAGCAATTTATGTGATCGTGTGACGTCACCGTGACGTGTGTCTTCTAACTGAAGAGCGTTTGTGGCGGGAAAGATGAATGGAGAGATTAGATGGCGCCAATTCTGGTAGGCGCTGACTAAGCCAAATATAGTGGTGGCTTTTATTAAGAAGCGAGATAGGAATGAGCAATGGCATGAATCATGAATTCATGATCACGTAGGTATTTGTTGTACTTAATTTGACAATTTATAATTTCTTCATGTAAGTTCACTTCTGATTTGGTTCATTACACAACACTCTCACACACAACACACTACACCCCCACCCTAACATAACACAAACACCCACACCTCACAATATGTTTTTTTTTTTTTTTAATTTAGATTTTAGTCTAGTAAACCCAAACTATGTATTTTTTTCTGACATATTTTTGTAATAAACTTAACAGGCGAAGACACTGGTGGTTAACACAAGTTTAGGGGCCACGGGATTCAAAATCGATTGTAAAATTTATGTCAATAAATATTTATTATTATTATTTATTTTTTCTAACATATCTCGGGACCTTTGGAAGGCGTACGAGGAGCCGAAGCCAACTCGTAGAGGCCCCTTAAATAATTTTAAATGATGAGGAGGTACCAACCGACGATTATCCCTCTATGCATTATGCAAGTGCACCCAAGGACAACCCCCGGTTGGTGTAGGACTATTGTTGTACGTGGAAACAAAACATATTGGGCTATGGGTTTGGGTGGCTAAAGTGGATTCTGTAACTTGAACTATGGAAGAACTATGTCCCCTGCCTGACCAATGTTATATATTATACACGGATACAATGGCCGCTACGGAAACCGCCGCTAGCACATAGTGACGTAGCGACAAGGGGGCAACACTTTCTGAGGTGCTAGAGGAGTGGAGAGGTATCCCACGGCTATCAGGACAATCCCGGAAGTACGGTCAAGATCCCTACCAGCACCTTATTGGAATAATTCCTTCCTCCAAGCACGTTTGCTCTTGCGAATCTCCACTCAAGCCGGCCAATAAAGGCAAGAAAGAGGTGGGAGCTCTGTTCCTCGTCAGTGTTCACTCCAGCCTGCCAATAAAGGCAAGCCAGAGATGCAGACAAGATTTCTCCCGGGAGATAAGGTCCGTGGGGTCGCTACTGCCCAACAGCTCGTCACATGCTGCCCTGCGGGTTTACTCTACCGGCACAGACCTTGAGTTCGGAGCGCGCAAGCTCCGCCACGACGTCCACGTAGAGATACAGCGGTAGTTATTATTATTATTATGAAAGTGTATTTAAATTGAGAGAATCTTTAATGGCCATAGTGACAACATAAAAAATAATGTAACCAGCGTTTAATCGATTTAATATGTAATAAATTAACTTGAACGGAGTCGTCTCGAAATAGTATAACTCCTCTGGTATCACAGAAAATGTACACAATTTCCTCAGTCCAGAAATCGGTTCTTAATGATTCTCATAAAAATAAGTATACCTATAGACTTTTAGTAACTAGACATTCTTAATTTCCGCTTAGCTACATTGTTGTCTTTAATATTGTTTTAGCGAAGTACAATTTTTCTTTGTGAGGGCAAATAGTACTTTTCCCGATCTCTCACGAAAAATACCATTTATAAAACTGTTGCCTAAAAAGGAGTGAAGGAGTTTGCGGCTTTTATTTAGGTAGCTCGTCTCTCACCACAAAGTTTAAGTATTGAATTCAGTTTGAAGGTAATATATTTAGATTTCAATCAATCAAATATTTACTCAGCCTTTTGAAGTCTATGGATGGACTCGGATGTCCATTTTAGGTCGCCAACTGCCCGTTTCTAATCTTGAATCTAATTGACCAAAGGGTACTCACCTCGAAGTTTGCCGATGTGAGCTCTTATGTGAATTCAATACCTCGGCACACATGGGCAGGCCACCTTAGCCCGCTAGATATCTCTACAGGATAGATCTTCTTCATATAGATATTTTATACATTCTGTTTTATTGAAAAAATATAGGAGTCTATTTTACTAATATATAATTTCTAAGCTCTTGGAACACATTTCTCTGAAACTCGGATGTTTGAGTTAAAATTATACCTTCTAACAAAAACAAAACGAATACGTTTGACGAAGAAAAAGAAATAAAAATACTAGCGATGTGCTTCACTGGTGAAAGCTACCCACAATTGGTCCCCTCGCGAGCCCTCAAAAGCCCTCGATTACCATAAATCACAATAACAGTATATTGAATCCGTCCGCACTAAGATCGCGGCGTTTGCTGAACATTAGCTGTTCACGGCAACACGAACATCATCCATCAATGCCGTATTACTCTAAGTATTGTATTATGTCTGCGTATTATTGGTAACATACATACCTACCTAGCTGTAAAACGTACCAATACATATGCTCTGTTACTATAAGTATCTGATGAAAGTGTAAAGAAACCCTTACGCAATCAATCACTAAAAGGAATTAGTAACACTTTCATTAGTTATATTTAGAACATCTTAACTTTTTACATTGCTGAAACATTCGTCCCCGCTCGCTGTTTTTATGAGCCTCATGAGCGTAGTTTAATGGCTGTCCAAGTACCGAATGCCCCGTTCGGCCACCACTTAGCAACGTGAAGGCTCTTGCAGAGCAGGCTACTGCACCAGCAACTTCTTTATCTTTACGGATTTGATTTAAAATCATATTTGAAAGAAAAGATTATCAGTACCTCCCAGGGCATCCAAAAAAGCAAACCAACTTCACCGTTTACGATGTTTTGCGCAATATTATGAAAAATGAAAATAAAATATCAGGTTTTTATGATTCTAAATGTACAACTTAAAAATAAAATTAATTGCCTGTAGGATTCTTTTAAGAAAAAATGTAGCCTATGTCTGTTCGCGGGATGCCATATTATCTTTTTGTCAAATTTTATCAAAATCCGTTCAGCGATTTAGGTGTGACAAGTTAACTTAGAGACAGACAGGCAGGCAGGAGGCAGGAGTTACTTTCGAATTTATAATATTAGTACTCGTATAACTATGATACTTTTTTTCCATAATTTAAATATTGTTTGAATAACATTATTATATTGCAAGTAATTGAAAAATGATCGACGAAAATTGAGTACTACCTACTACAAATTGGCATCCACAGGTTTGTTATGTGATTCATTATTTTGTTTACAATTTCCTGAGATACTTTTGGAACAGAAATGACTACAGTTGCGACCTGTGGATTAATTGACAGAACATATTTTAAACAGTGGCATATCATTCTAAAAACGTATAGGTACCATATTGAAAGTTAATAATCATAATAACAGTTATTTAAATCCGTTTTAACTAGAACCGCCACGTAGTTGGACGTTAACTAGTTTGAGGTCAGACAAACACTATCCATCAATGGCATACCTATGTAGGTTAGTTATGTAACTTTGCATTTCAGCAATTAATTAGGTAACGAATTGATATTATTATGAACTAAGATACAAAAGTTGGACTAGTGGTGTTTCTAAGATTTCGAATATTATAACAAAGGCGACGAATAGTTACGTGAATCTCAAATTATCGTTTTTAAAAGGTTTACTATGTGTTTGGTTATGTAAACGAAAAGATATTTGATACTGTTTGTTCAAAAGTAATTTGCACACGCTTTATATGACATCATCAATCTTCTACATATCAATCAAAATCTTTCTGCATACTTGACGTTGTATTATTTAATAAAGTTCGAGTTTCTATGAACATTCCGTTCGTTGTATAAACTATCGGATGGTGTTTGCTGAAACATTAGCCGGCTCACGGCGGCGGCGTGTGCTCTCTAAACGTCATCAATCAACTGCGTACCACGGAGGTTGACTCCAAATAAAACGTATGGCGTAGTATTGTACTGAAACTGGGCATGTTATAAAATGTCTAAAAAAAAACTGTTGTTTAGGAATTGGTTCGTTTTGGTTTTGATTTTTCGTTAATTGTTAAGGATGGTTGCAAATGTGATGGAAGATGAAGATGAAAAACATTCAACCTCACACATTCAACCTATGATTTGTTAGTGCGCCGACCATACTTACGAAATTACGCCCGACACATCTTCCGTCAGATGTGCGACCACTATAATATTTGATAGGCCAGCTGGCGTGGTTGGTTAAGATACCGCCTATCATGTCGCAGGTCGTGGGTTCGATTCCCACCCAGGACAAACATTAATGTGCACGAACATGTCTGTTTGTCCTGAGTCTGGGTGTAATTATCTATATAAGTATGTATTTACAAAAAAAAGTAGTGTATGTAGTATATCAGTTATCTGGTTTCCATAGTACAAGCTCTGCTTAGTTTGGGATTAGATGACCGTGTGTGAAATGTCCCAGGATATTATTATTATTACCAATTAATAAAAATATAATCTATTTTTTTTCCAGTGATTTACTTCTACATACGTTTGACCGACAAAACAATATTATGAAAATATATTATACCATTCAATCTGTTCGAAACCGACACAAGACGAAGGTTCAATCGTTACGGTGTACAATGTAATTAAATCAAAAGGCCGCGGGTTTCCGGATTTTGTCACGTTGCAGGGCGCCATCATCGCGCCCGCGGCTCTTAGGTTCGTAGTCCATTGTTACACAGGTTCTGGTAGATAAATGGTGTTTCTATCTATGTTGATAATTTAAATGTTGAAGACTGCATTAAAAAAAACGTAGATTTTTTTTTATTAGAGTTTCGACATATTTTCAAGCTGAAGAACCTGCTATAATGTATTAATTAAATTTAAAAAACAAATATGAATAAGATTTTCTTTGTCGACACGTAAAACATACAATGAAAACCTAAATCATAACACTTGTCCACTTCTATTCATCAAAAGAGCCAACAAAGCCGATCAAAATTGTTTGTTCAGCAAGCTCGCCGCTAAAATAACTTTCCACGTATATTGTTTTCAAAAAACAGGCGCGGTCCTAACCCTCTCATATTAGCATAGATCAGGCATCCAAAATCATAATTCGTCTCAGCAGTGGAGCCGCTCACTCATACATTAGTATGCGGGTCGGCGCTCCCAGCTATTGTGGTTTGTTTATAGACAAATTTCCACCTGAGAATATACTTGAACAAGATGAAACGGACTGATTTCTGTTTGCTTTACATCCAGCCCTTTGTGTTATACCTATTGTTCGGGACCCAATCAATCGAACCTTTTATTTATTCGTCAGGATTAACTGAGATTATGGTGCGGGCGTTTGAGGAAATGTCGGCAATGTGGGAAATGTTAGATTTACTTCGCGACTGCGACGTAAATTGCAGTTGGAATCATTTGGTGCGTGCGCGCCGGAATAAATTTTAGTTAGCCATGGCAAGTTTGATCTGTTTGCAGATGCCATCAAAATGCATGCGTTTGTGCAAATATACGGACTGCATATAGGCCCTTATGGGTTTTGTTGACAACACTTTTAATGAAATACGATGATTTCATTCAACTTGTGTATTTGTTGTGTAATGTAATGAGAGTTGAATAAACTACAGATGACAGACAGCATGTCTCGTCAATTCAGACTAAAAATTCAATTCAGAAACGTTAGAAAATTCAGAATAGAATGAGTTTGCTACTTTGGGAGCGAGTGTAAGTTTTTTAACCTCCAATCAAATCAAGGCTATCTTTCCAGGTTTCAAGAACGATGCTAAAAATAGTAACCTACATGAATAACCTCGTGCTTAGGCAAATAGAAAGATCAGGAAAGTTCTTTAGGGTTACAAGTACCAATAAACTTGACTTCCCAAAAACCGCTTTTCAAATATTCTATACCACGTACAGTAGGAACTCGTTAAAGCATACTTTTACATAAAGTGACTACAGGAACAAACTGCTAAGAGCTCGATCCTCGACTCGGCAGTATTGCTTTCCGGAGAATCGAATCATTGCCGCTCGGCTGAGCAAATTAACTACATGGGAACAGAACGTGGGGCGCTGTGTGCTCGTTTACACAGTTCGGTTCAACATCTGCACAGATGGAAGGGCAATCAGGTGCCTGTATAGGGTTTAATAGGAAATCGTTAGAGAGGAAATGCTGGGTGCCATTTAAGGTAACTTTCGCTTAAGTAAATGTTACTTAGAAATCTGAATGCGGACGTGTGGTTGAATATGGCCTCTTCCTCTTATAGAGCCAGCTTCACCTCGAGCCAGACTTGCTTCAGCTTGAGGGCTTCAATCCCAGCAGTTACAGGCTGATTATATTAAATATAGATTTTGAGTTAAAAGCTTATAAAAAAAATACCTCATTTTTGTTAAACACAGACTATAGTTATTCTATTTGGAGAAAATATCATTCTACATATCAAAATAATTAAAAACGTTCAAATTTGTATTTCTTCGAATTTTGACTCTTTGCAAATTTTATAAAACGTACGATGGCACGTCTACCCGTGTGTTGAATTAATGTCGCCATTGTCGCCACAATGGGTAGGGCTAGTGGCCAGTAATCATATAAATTATAATAAGATAAAATAATTCGTAAATTGAAAAAAAAAGAAAATCAAGCCAACTAAATAATAACCAAAATTAGGATCACTTCATCTGTGCCAGCTGGTAAAAGGCCCTTGACCAACACCTTTTTTTTGTTTATCGTTTGTATATTGTTTTGATCCAGCTGGTAAGCAGCTAGTAGTAATAGGTAGTAGTAGCATAAATGAATTTTTTGGACAGAGGGATCCAATTTGAATAAACCCCAAGAAAAAAAAATCGATTGGCGTGGCATGTTTTTCTCGTTCATTTTAATTTTATCTCTGCGCTACAGGTTGCTCCAAGATGCTATTATAGAACATTGTAAATAAATCAATAAATAATAACGTTTAATGAAAGTATATCTATAAAAAAAACGAAAATGCGGAGCTGTATACGTGTCTCAAATTAATGCCGCCATTGCAGCGGCACGTTGTATAGAAATATTAAATGCTTCAAAATACCAAAATAACATGAATCGCACTTTGTAAAGGAGGTAAGAAACTTTCCCTACGAAACAAGTTTGCACGGAATTCTCAATGCGACTATATCCTACTTTCAATATTGGCATCGACCTGGCTAACGAGAACCCAACACCAATGATATAAACTTGCCTTAACAACATCACCAAAATCAACAAAATCCTTAATTCAATTTTTCATTTAATCACAGGACAAGGTTTGTATGTAAGAAAATGTTTGAAAAGGTCCCGGGAAAATCAGAAAATTCGGAGAAATCCCTGTATGCACTATGCAAGTGCACCCAAGGACAACCCCCAGTTGGTGCAGGTCTATTGTTGTACGTGGAAACAAAACATATGGCTATGGGTCTGGGTGGCTAAAGTGGATTGGGTAACTTGAACTATGGAAGAACTATATCCCCTGCCTGACCAATGTTTTATATTATACACGGATAAAATGGCAGGGGGTGACTTGCACACTCAATAGTGGGCCCCCGGAAACGGCCGCTAGCACATAGTGACGTAGCGACAAGGGGGCAACACTTGCTGAGGTGCTTGAGGAGGGGAGAGGTATTCCACGGCTATCAGGACAATCCCTGAAATACGGTCAAGATCCCTACCAGCACCTTACTGGAATACTTCCTTCCTCCAAACACGGTTGCTCTTGCGAATTTCCACTCAAGCCGGCCAATAAAGGCAAGAAAGAGCTGGGAGCTCTGTTCCTCGTCAGTGTTCACTCCAGCCGGCCAATAAAGGCAAGACAGAGATGAGGACAAGATTTCTCCTGGGAGATAGGGTCCGTGGGGTCGCTACTGCCCAACAGCTCGCCACATGCTGCCCTGCGGGTTTGTGTAACTCTCTTGGTCTGGCTCCTCATCCTAGACCCGTTCCGGCAAAGTAAACTCTAGCGGCACAGACATAAAGTTCGGAATGCGCAAGCCCTTATTATTATTATTTTATACAAAATGTGACCTCCAATGTTGTTTCAAACTTGTCGATAACGTTTTTTCATTGAATTTATAAGATAGTTTATCTGATGTGGGATTGGAATTTTTACAAGTCTGTCAGTTGTTGGGTGGTCGACACTCCGTCCAGGTTCTCTAGAACACGTCTCTGGAGCATGTCCCAAGTTTGCTCGATGGGATTGAGGTCTGGCGATTGTGCAGGTCACGGCAATACCCGGATGTTTTCCATTGCCAAGTACTCTCTGGTCCTCCAAACTGTGTGCGAACGCGCACTGTCATGCATTAGCGTGAAATCTGAGCTATGATTCTGTGCAAATGGGTAAACATAAAGCCCGAAGACATCTTCAACGTAATTTTCAGCGTTCATATTGCCGTCTACAAAAATGACCTCAGTTCGTCTGTTCTTCATAATACCCGCCCATACCATTACTTTGGAGCCACTAAAGGGTACACTTCCTGGACGCATCTCAGCCGTTCAGTATTTCTGGGATGACATGACGATACACTCTTACCCTTCTCGTATCAGGTCTAAATCCAAACCGGGACTCATCGAAAAATAAAATTTTATCCCATTGCTTCTGGCTCCATGTCAAGTGTTCTCTACCCCATTCGTTTCGACGGGCGTAATTCCCATGGTGTATACGAGTAGGTGGGCACCTAATTGGGCATCGTGCTCGTAATAATAATAATATTTATTTGCAAGAAATATATTTTTACAAAGGAAGATCTTATTGCCTAAAAGTCACTGTATTCGGCCTGCAAGCCAAGCGTACAAATGATTGAACTTTATGTCACTGTTACATTACTACAGAATATGTCTTTGATACAATATTACAAAATATGTCATTATTACATTACATTATTACCTAATTTATATCATTATATTAATACAGATTTACATAATAGTCCTTACAATCTATAATTTTTAAAATAATTAGGGAAACATTAAATATTATTGTTATTGTGTATCTTTATGTTCCATAAATTCCTTAATGCTATTAAAACCGTAACCTTGGAGCCACTCTGTTCATTTCTTTTTGAATACATTACGTAGGTCGTATTCATGCAGCCTATTTCTCACGGTTTGGTGACTAACAACAACACCGCTTGAGAATCGTAGCTTTAAATTTATCTCCTGGGCAGTTAACATCGGCTGACGTCTTGCAGTCATTGGTATGTCTTGGTCCTGTCGAGCAGTTGTACTCTTTCCACGTGCTGGGTGCTGCTCAGCAGGATGCCCTGTATTAACGTAACGCTGCCAAAGACGACAAATCACGCTCCTATTGACATCAAAATGCCGAGATACCTGGGACTGACTTCTTTCCGCTTGTAGCCTTCCTACAGCTCTCTGCATTTCATCCTGTCAAATGGCGTCGCTCCATGACATAAAAAAATACTCAACACTATTTTTTTTTTCATAAATTATTTATCTCAACATGATAAAAGTGAGATAAATACCTAATATAAATTGGGTATTTATCTTTAAGCAACGAAAACTTGAAATCGGGAAAAAATAATTAGCTTTTATTTTAATGAATACAAAACACAATCGAAAAGTTTCTACTTTTAAAATCAGCCAGTATATGTTTCCGAGAACAAAAAGATTGTATACCAATATATTTTGTTCAGAAAAAGATAAAGTAGCAATTAATAAAACATGCAGTTTCTGTAAACGATGCGTGTTGCTTAGACTTTTTTGATGTGTATATTTATGTACGTATTCTGCTAACATTCTTCGCCATCTCTCTATTTATAGCCTATTACTAAAGTAGTGCACACATAAACACATTGCTTTTCTCACGAATGTAGGCAGAAACAGAACGTTTAGAACATACTAATTTTGCTTTGTCCTCAATATTCTTGGTCATAAACTTAGTCCTGCCACAGGACCCGGTTGCAAACTGGAACATCTACGCATCTCACCTTTGTGACGGACATCACTAGTAAGGTCAGTGTTTGCCCTCAGGGGCACCCCTCCATAAATAAATATGCCTTGTCCTACAAAATGAAACCAAACGAAAAATGTTTACAAACATTTCAATTGAATAAAACATTACAGACCGCAATGTCATTTATGAAAAAGAAAAAGCATTCGAAATTCATAATTGCTAGCCCAACCTTACACCTCTTTCTTCACAAATTAGAACCCCACTGTTTGTAGCTAGGGTTAGCATTAATCATAACTTTTTGTCGGCTATTATCGTAAATTCGCGGCAACTGAATAGTAAATTAGAGTGGTTCACTGCCCACTTAGAGTTCGCTAACACTTGTAGAAATGTACTTAAGGAATAATGAAATAATGATACTTAAGGTGACTTATTTTAAGTTGCACACATTAAACTGCAGGTGCAACTATTCAACGCATAAAACCCTGCTTACAATGTAAGAAACTAAGAACTACTAAACAAAACTAAGTTAAACTGCACAACTCGTTCCTTAAAAAGCAGATACCTCTCTAATCTGAAGCACCAGTCGAAATAAAAACAGAGAGTGTATCAGCTTGTCCCGAACAAGTTTAAGACTAACTTCACTGGAGCTGGTGGAACTGGGTTACTTATGTCTTCAGTCGCAGAGTGAGCGAGCAAAATAATATACTCTGTACCTTGCAGTACGTGTCTTGAGAAGAGCATGTATGTGTGTCTGTCGTAATAGTATATTACCTACTGATGCATATGTGGCAAAATATCTAGTGGTTTTATAGATAAGTAGAAGCATAGTAACGGTATGTACCTACAACTGTATACACTCGGAAACCAAACGATATTTCTATACTCACACATTCTCCTCCCCAAAAAAATATACACAAAAAATAATCCATGCTTTTTATTATACCAAAAAATGTAAACCATATGCAATAACAATGCAGCTTGGACATAACCAGACATTTTTTATCCCCTGTCGGCCGTTCATAAAAGCTTAATACTTCATGCGGGTGAGGTATGCTTGTCGCTTTTCAATTTACCTCTTGTTATACCGCAAACAAACGGACGGTTAAACTAGCATTTTTACGATTTACATACTCGTGTTGCATAGTAATAATCCGGTTAGAGTGGGCTGAATTTCGGTTTCTGGATTTCCGAAATAATTTTGCAGAATATTTACTTGAAATGCTGTAGTGTAATTCCAGCATCACAAACTGACGAGCACGCTGCCAATGATGAATGGGTAGAAGTACGCAAATACAAACCTAAGCGATTTAATTCTGTCCGTGGCACTGCGGGACCTGAGGCTACCCGTCTGAAAGCCGTTGAGTTCCGCAAATACATTCACTTATGGAACATGATGTCCGGGGCCACTGGTATTCTATGTTACCTCCAAAAAATGTGTCCGACGGGTAACTGTACCGTGGAAGAACTTAAACCTAAAGGGGACAATAATCACTTAAGATCAGAGTACCCAAAGAATTTTTTGAATTTTTTGAGTGGTCTTTTCGATAACAAGAAAATGCCAACAAGCAAAATCTGTATCCAACGCTTAACTTAAAACAAAAACCACTTATCAGGTCAGTTTACGATAACGTTAGAGGCCTGAACACTAAGCTTAATTTCATCGTAACCTCTTAACGCTCGCTAGTAGCATACAGCTGTAACAGAATCTTTCCTCACTAGTTCAGTAATTGATTCGGAGTATACAAGCCATGAATGGAGTGTATTACATTGGGACCGCAACACCAGTATCGGGGGCGGCGTACTACTCGTACTCGCTGCGCGACCCGCTATCACGATAACGCGCTATTGTGAACTGGAGACTCCAACCGGCGAGGACCTGTGAGCACGTTTCACGACAAAGCAGTCTATCTTCTATGTTTGCGTAGTGTATATTCATCCAAGAGCATCGAAATATATACGAATTGGTTTCAAAAAGTGGAATCTATCATTGATTCATTAAAAAGTGCAGTGATTATTGTTGGTGATTTGTATTTAAACGCTAATAATACCATCAAATAATATTTGAAGTTACTATTATTACTTTTTATGTGGATAAGGTCTGACTGAGAGGAATGAGGTGATGAATGTGCACGGAAGAAAGTTGGATGTAGTGTTCGTGTCAGATTGCATTAGCTGTATTGAAGTGGCAGAAATTGATGGTGGAGGTCTTGTACCACGTCGAGACTCATACCATCCGCCACTAGATGTTTGTGTTACACCAAACAACACGATGCGTCCATTGAGTTTCGATAAAAATTGATCCAAGTAACCTTGATACGCATTGGAATTTTTCCAAAGGAAACTTTGAGCAGATATACAAACTAATATCTCTCGCGACGTTGACACTGCTCTGGAGTACCTATTTCTATACAATCTTTTACGGATTTTATTATGAATGTGTACCCAAAAAACCAAAGGCCTAAGAAGATGTGTTATCCAGTTTGGTTCACAGCAGAATTAATTAACGACATTCAATGCAAGGCTAACCTGTACCAAAAGTGGAAAGCTCCTCAAAATCCAGATTTTTACAATCAACCCTTTTTTTAAGGGTAGTATCAAAATGAGAGTATCCCTTGCCTACAACGAGTACATTGAGCGCATTCAAATTAAACTTAGACGTGATCCACGTACCTTTTGGCAACATATAAATAGCTAGGTCGTTTTGAACCCAGGATAAAGTAGGGTTGAATACGTAAAATAAAAAGAGGGCAAAAACTGCTCATTTCATAAGTATCTAGTATCTATTCATAAATATCCAGACATAGGCTTGAATGAGTCTACAAAACATGCACGGTCAGACAAATTAAACTCTGTATAAAACATTCACAATAAAACAAAAAAAAAACAAATAGAAACTCAACGCTACATCAAGCTTTGTGGCTGACTTTCGACGTCCGTCAACCAACTGGATGTATGTAACATGTCACACCACTTAATTCTCGCACCATATAAATGCTCAGGCCATACATGTACACTGTACATTATTTAAACGAATGGGAGAAACACGCATTGTTTCGTTAGCCGAACAATCCAATACATTTGTTATTCATATTCCACGAGGCTCGTATGACAGTACCAAGCAATATATTAGTGCGAACGGCTATATTTTACAGAGAGACAAACTGCACGAAAAACTGCCGGATAATATCGATGCGGTGTATGAAGAGTTGTGTTTGTATTGCACCGTTTATTTTGGATTATACTTAAAATATGGCGGGCTTACTTTTCTTCATGATTTCTGTACTGATTTTGTTGGATACTAGTTTCTTCTTTACTTGGTACGAAACAACTTATCATACTTATATTATCAATGCGAAAGATTGTAAGAATGGATGGATGTTTGTTACTCTTTCATGCAAAAACTACTGAATGGATTTTGATAAAATTTAGCACACAGATAGTTTATAACCTGCATTAACACATAGGATACTTTTTATTCCCATATTTCAAAGGTTCGCGGGTGAAACCGCGGGGCGCTGCTAGTTATAAAATAATAATAGCTTATGTAATGGTTGCAGTATCCACCCGGGGCAGACTGTCCAGTGCACGCCCGAAGTAAACATATGAAGTACTAGCTCCTGCCCGCGACTTCGTCTGCGTGAAATTTCTTGTTCCCCTGTTCCACCCCGTCGGTCGCTGTACAAAACCGCACCAAGATGCTTCACTAATATAAAAACTTTTCAGCAAAAAATAAAACCGACTTCCAAAACAAAACACTACAAAGTGAAAAATAACTTTAATTTCGGTAGTCGGTGTCTTGGGTTTTGTATTTTCGTTTTTTGCCACCGACTTCCGAAATTAAATTTATTTTTCACTTTGTAGTGTTTTGTTTTGGAAGTCGGTTTTATTTTTTGCTAAAAAGTTTTTATTTTTCACTTTTTAGTTGTGAAACCCCACACAAATTCGAATACATAATTTAGCACAATAATTGTAGATATAGCCATGTAAATAACAGTGATAGGAAGTTATTAAAACACCATCACATCATCCACATAAAATAAGTGGGAAATATACGCATTATTGAAGCTAACTCAAAAACTCCCCAAGCAAAGTTAATAAAAATTATATGGGACCACCTCGGAAGTATACCCTATCAAACAAAAAAGAATTTTCTAAATCGGTCCATCCGTCTTTGAGTAATCGCGTAACAAACACAAAAAAAAAAAAAAAAAAACATACAGACGAATTGAGAACCTCCTCCTCCTTTTGGAAGTCGGTTAAAACTAGACGATGCTGTTTTTTGAGGTTTTTTATTCAATAATATTTGATTCCTTATAGCTAATCGTGTGTAACGAAACCATAGCTTGAATTTAAACAGCACAACGCCATCTATCGAGCGCTGGGACAACTTTTGCGATTATCGACTTAACAGTCGCATCGCATCGCCCCGTCTGCGCTATTACTTCGTTTTTGCTCGGCTTCTAAGGGTCGTAGCGTGAATAAGTAGCCTATAACCTTCCTCAAGAAAAAAAAAAAAAACAATCAATCTACCTAGCCTTTTAACAACTATGTTGGGGTCGGCTTCCAGTCTAACCGGATACAGCTGAGTGCCAGTATTTTACATGGAGCGACTGCCTATCTGATCTCCACAACCCAGTTACTGGGTAATACGATACTCCTTGGTAAGACTGGTTGTCAGACTGTCGGGCTTCTGACAACCCGTAACGACTGTCAAAGATCCACGAATGACAGCCGGGACCAACGGCTTAACGTGCTTTCCGAGGCACGGAGGAGTCTCGGTATGGAAAGATGGTCACCCTTCCACAGACCAACCCTGACAAGCGTAGCTTAACCTGATGTATTGACCCGTGCGGCTGTTATTACTTAGCCACGACCTTCCTCAAGAATTAGGCTAGTATCTAAATGCATAAATATTTTTTCAAACCCTTTACATACAAACTTACAAACAAATACCTGTATATAATATTAGCATAGAATGCCGCTCGTGGAGGCTATTTTGATGCGAGATACAATTAACAGGGTGGCCTGTGAAACGAGGTCCAAAGCAAAATTTTAGGAACCACACTCCAAGGCACTTTCCGAAACATCCCCATGTGTGTTCAGCGATTACTTATAGTTAGCTAGACGGTTTTACAGATTTCTAGGGAAATTCTCACTTAACTTTTTAATTTTTTTCATTCTGTGTTGCATTTTTTGTAAATATTTATTCATTTTTATTATAAATGATTAAATTATTGTCTACGATTGATAAAAACTATTACATATGTGTCTAAACATCACCCAAATTTACAAAAATTTAGCTCAATGGGAATTTTTTTTGCTCGTTATGATTGGTTCTGGATTTTTAATTAAAAAAAAAAAAAGAAAAACGAAGGGTGGCATTGACCCATACCACAGAGGTAAGTTGAAAGAGCCTGCCCTTGCCCTGTAGTTGGACAACAATAGGCTAGTATTGTTAGTTTTTTTTTCTAACTACTTAGCTTATGAACCTTCTCTAGATTCTATGAAAATAAAACAAAACACAAACAGAGAGGAGCCGACTTTTTCGCATTTAGAACACGAGTGAATATTGATGCGATTTCGGAGAGGGCTGTGTGCACTGTTATAGACTGAGTCTTTGACCCCTCGCCAACATGTGTCATAGAAGGGAGAGTGTTAATGCAAACATATATTACGTATATCATTTAGAAAGGCTGAATGAATATGTGTGTTTGTAATAGTGACTAATCCTGAGGGATGAGGCACGACTGAAGTCTACTCTGACGTAATGCAAGACCCCTCTTTTGAACGCACTTCTGTAGCTAAGCGACATCCTTTACTTAGTTTAATTACTTTGTGTACAATAATTTAGAATGAGCTTTTCATTAAAAGATATATATGTATATTATGTACAAGTATATAAAAATCATAAAAATAAAAAGGTGACAAGCTCATAGGGCATCAAAAAATTCGTCCGCATCGCTGTCAATCAATCGACTCTTCACGGGACCAGAGGGCTGGCCTATTTTTAGCCCAAAGAATCAGCATTGCTATCCAACGTGGCAATGCTGCCAGCCTTTTGGGCACTTTTACCATTGACAGCGATGCGGACGAATTTTTTGATGCCCTATGAGCTTGTCACCTTTTTATTTTTATGATTTTTATATACTTGTACATAATATACATATATATCTTTTAGTTTTAGCTTGTACATATAATCTAGTTTCTGTTTGAAATAGTGAATAAATATATTTGCTTTTCATTTCAATACGAAACTATTTGTAAATGTAGCCGCAGGCTAGAGTTATTTAATTATTTTTGTGAAAAGCACTATAATATTATTCTTTTAAATAAATTCTGTTTCCGTACCCATTATTATACAAAATTTCTCTTTGAAGCTTTCCAGCCCAGTTTACTACATATTACGTATTTTTAACTAGGTTTTGAACTATAATTGCTTTTATTCAATTTAGTTGTAACACTGTCAGTCTCAAAACGCAGAAGCTATGGTCAGTTTTTAACCGACTCCAAAAAAGGAAGTTCTCTTTTCGACCCGTATGTATGTATGTATGTATGTTTATATGTCCGCGATTTTCTCAAAAACGAATGAACCAATTTTGATGATTCTCTCACTAACGTAATCTTTTTTTCGTAATTTAACATACTTTCAGGAAGGTTTTAGTATATAATACATTAGGTTATTATTCTTATATACGAAGTTACATGCTGATACTGTATCTCCGGTATTTCTAAGCGGATTTTGATGATTCTTCTTTTCGTCTGTCATGGGCTTATGTAATTGCATATTCAACTAAAAATGGAAAAATAAATTTATTTTAGAAAAGTAAAAACCGACTTCAAAACCAAAAACGAATAAAATAACTTTCATAAAATTTAACAGCTTCTGAAGTCTGTGTCTTCAATTCTTCAATGTAATACACCTTAGCTTGGCACCGAATTTAGAAGTTGTTAAGTTTTTTTATGAAAGCTATTTTATTCGTTTTTGGTTTTGAAGTCGACTTTTACTTTTATAAAATATTTTTTACAGAATAATCTTGCATGACCTAATATACAAATGTAGTCTTCATTAACCTATAAATACTTTGGTAATTATTTATTATAAACTTTTATTTGCACTTTTTCAGTTTGAAAACTATTCTACAATATTATAGATATTATAGAAAAGTAAAGTTTTTTTTTAGTATCTACTTCTTGTAATAAAATAAAATTAATGATAAACAATAACCGTGGGGTCTTGGTACTTATCTTTCTGTTTTGTTGAGACTAATACATAATATGGGCACGCTCGTTCCATCATAGATCTCATCCATCGCTTTCCATCAGGCGTGATCGAGGTCAAAAGCAGGCCCATTCAGCAATAAATAAAATAAAATAGTAAATATTATTTCTGAAGGCTAATTTTACCAAAGTCATATATATTTTATCTGTGTAACTAAATTGACGTCTGACAGTACCTACGTGTATGGAAAAACTGTCAAAAATTTAAACTTTATTCGCACGATAACAATTTACAAGATTTAAAAGTTTGGTTGAATTCGCGCTAAGTATAATTTAATCGACGAACCTACAGTGGCGGACAAAGAAGTACTACTTTCAACAGTATCGCTATACCTAAATCACGAGGTTATTTCGTGACGTCACGATGTATCGCCGTGCTATTGTCGTTCCGTTTCAATCACGATTATAGTACCTATTGTAAGTAGTGCATTGTGGAGGTTTGCATTGCAGAGAAAGCGCACGGTGAGGACACATTTGTGTAGTCTCTTGATTGTTTATGGAACTACTAGATCGATAATTGATGAGTCTATCTATAGCTATCAGAATCAGTTTCTACAATCTCCCTCTCACAGAAAGGAGTCTGTGTCCCCAGCAGTAGGAACATTATATGTTGATTATGCTATGCTAATCTGGTACATTTAAAAGGTTAAGTATGTGTGTATCTTCGAATTAAATTACATCGAACTGGAACCTTAAATAGTCAAATGAAGAAATAATTAATACTTATGCAAACAGTTTTTTATGGGTGTTAGGTTTGTGGCAGACTCCCCGCTGGTGGGTGCCCGCATTGTCGAGGCGAGGGGGTTCAGTAGCCGTGGCTTTGTCACCCACGGTGAAGCGAAAAGGAACCCGAATAGGGGCCGCTCGTCAGGGCTTTTCCCAGGAAGTCGACGACGTAGCCGCCAACAGGTAGGTTGCGGTGCCGCTTGGGCGACATCGCAACTGAGGCGGGCCGCGATGTCGTATGGGAGGCATCGCGGTTGAGGGTTGGAGGCCGCGGCGGGAGAGGAGTGCCGGTATTACGGTGCGCCGCTCTCCCTACCTCCCGCCGCCTTTACGGGGTCGCCACCGTCTGATGGCGGACGCGTGGTGTTGGTATTTCGTTGGCCGCGCTCCCTATCCTCTACGGCCGAAAAGTGGTAGGTGGCCGGCCCCCTGAATTGACCGGTCGCAGGGGGACCAAAGGTGCCTAGACACGGGGTCGTCTAGCGCCCATGTGCTGGTTTGGTCCATAGGGTAGTCACGGCACGCAATGTGTTCTTGTGCGTCAGTGGGAGAACCCCCCGGTTCTCCCCAGACGAGGGTCCGGTGACGGACAGCAGCGGCGGGTTCGCGGTGAGTGCTAACGCGTGCACGTGTTCCCGCCACAAGCGGTAGAGGAGGACACCATGGGGTTTTAGTGGGTTGGAGTCACACATAACTGCAGTATCTGCGACAGGCCAGATGGCGTGGTTGGTTAAGATACCACCTGCCATGCCGCTGGTCGTGGGTTCGATTCCCATCCAGGACAAACATTTGTGTGCATGAACATGTCTGTTTGTCCTGAGTCTGGGTGTAATTATCTATATAAGTATGTATTTACAAAAAAAAAAGTAGTGTATGTAGTATATCAGTTATCTGGTTTCCATAGTACAAGCTCTGCTTAGTTTGGGATCAGATGACCGTGTGTGAACAATGTCCTAGGATATTATTATTATTATCTCCCCGTGGTAGTGCAGTATGCATGAGAATTTCTCCACGGAAAAAAAGAAAAAAGAAAGGTGTGTAGCAGATTAATGCCACATTTTTGACGATACTCGATGCCACTTTTATTACAAATGTATTTTTTTTCTTCGGCGGTAGAGACCACGTATCGTAAAAAGGTTGCCTACTTTTTCTCACATAACAATATCATAAAAACAAAAGACAGTATCGTTAAAACTGTAGCGAACAGTCCGCGCAGTCCGCGCATATTAAATTCCTTGTCTAAATATAGAAACGGAAACGATCTACATTCGTAAATAAACACAACTTACATGAATACGAGTATTAGTGCGAACATCGTACTCAGTGGCTTGTATTGTATTACATAGGTACAGATACATACAAGTGTTGAAAGCAATTTCGTTATACTGTGTCAATTAGCTTAAGCTTTTTGTCTCCTATTTCCGTAGTATTTTAACTACAGGACCTCTTTTCGACAATGAAAATGCCTTGTGTCTGTAGGATAGCGTTTTTTAGTAGATGGTGTATTTTCGTTCGGAAATCTGTTATACTACAAAGCTATTTTTCGTTTTTTTAGTCTATGTAGAGCACTTTGGATTCCAAAACTGGTTATAACAAAGTGAATGGTTTGAAGGTGTGTATTTTTTCGCTTTGTGCATAACATGGAAGCATTTTTCACTCGAAAATTCTCAAAGGAATGATCCGTCATGAAATTTGTAGCGCCGGACTAAAAGATTTTGGTTTTTAGGGTTCCGTACCTCAAAACGAAAAACAGAACCCTTATAGGATCACTCGTGTGTCTATCTGTCTGTCCGTCTGTCACAGCCAATTTGCTCCGAATCTAATGGACCGATTAAGTTGAAATTTTGTACACGTATGCATTTCTCTGACCCAAACACGGACGTGTAACTTAAATAAATGAATTTTGAATATGGGGTAAATTTTGGGGTGCAAATAAGAAAATACAATAAAAAAAGTTTTGCAAACTGTACCGTGTGACATATCAAAAGAAAGGTATATTTTTATAGTTTTAAAATAAATAATTTTAAAGTTATTTAAGAAAATAGTCGAAAATTGACCATTCCCCCCCTTATCTCCGAAAGTACTGAGACTAAAATTTTGAAAAAAAAAAATACGAAAAATAGTTCAATACCTATAGATTACAGGAAAACCTATAAGAAGTATATGGTCTTAAAGCAACATGGTAAATCTGTAAATATTGTGCATACAAACCTACATTTGCAGTTGGAATGTATCGGAGAACATGTTTTTCAACTACAATGTTAAGTTTGTTATTGGGATAAATTCTCAACTACGGAACCCTTCATTGTGCGTGGTTCGACACGCACTTGACCGATTTTCTTTAAACTTTTTAGTTTTTTTTTTCTATGTTTATTGCTTATTATTAACAATGGAATTATCCTTAAGATTTTCCTGCAGATAACAAACTTTTTGAATCTTTTTATCAAACCATACTTATGTCCAGCTGTGTTGTGTGACCAACGTGGATAAAGGATAAGTTAGATTCGACAAGATCAAATTAAATATGTTGATTTATAGTGTTTAGATATCTATAGGTATCCATCACGTATGTCGTTTCGCTGGCTAATTTCATTTTAACCTGTATAAAATTTATTCATAGCCTTAGGCTGAGGCCAAACGAACGTAATTTGTTGAGCTGGGAGTCGCGTAAAAAGAGTCGCAGATTTGTTTTTTATAAAATGAGATGAACTCATTTTGCGTAGCCGTGTGGCACAAACAGGACTTTAGTATGAAACCGAATGGAGCATAAATTCCGCGACTCATTTTACGCGACTCACAGCTGAAAAAATTACGTTGGTTTGGCCTCGGCCTTAACTGACATTGTTAGCATCCTCAGCAAATACTTAAAGCCGTCTTAATATTTTTTACACAGTTTAACGCTAAGTTAGCTGTAACTTTTTATTCCGAGTTATCGTTATTATCTTCTACTTAAGACGCTACCGAGCGCGCAGTGGCGCCCTCATCGTTTGTTTTGTTATTTATTTTAATTTAAAAAGGAAATGCAGGAAATAAGCATGTTAAGTTGTACTCCACAAGACGTTATTATTATTATAAACAGTAGTTTTATATTGTTAAGTTTTATTGTAATCATTAAAACGGGAAATGGTGGCCACTTTTTTCCGTTTTTATGATTACAATAAAACTTAATAATATAAAACTACTGTTTATAATAATAATAACGTATAGTCTTGTAGAGTACAACTTATCGTGCTTATTTTCTGCATTTTTTTTTTAATTAAAAGGAATAACAAAACAAACAAAGAGGGCACCACTGGGCGCTCGGTAGCCTCTTAAGTATGGTTTACTGTGATTTTGGTCGGCAACTCTTGGGTATGTGTTTGTATGTGAGGGTGTAGGTTGACTGAGAGTACAGTTAATATTATTAACCAATACCGCTGCCGATACATTTATTGAATTTAAATAAAGATAAAACACAAACTGAGTTATGTGGTTTCGCCCGCGTGGATGTTGGATATTATCCCACGGGAACCGTACATTTTCCGGGATAAAAAGTATCCTATGTGCTATTCCAGACTATAATCTATCTCTAAAATAGTCTCTCAGGTGCGACAGAACTTATTTGGCAAGTCAAGTATTTCTGCGTCATTTTTTTCAGGTTTGGGTATAAAACGTCATTGTTCGTGGCTCGTTTGTAACGAAATAGACAAAACAGCATGCGCGTTTACATTAATTTTTTGAAGCGCGAAATTTGAAAAGTATCGTTGTACTGGCAATAAAAATATCGCCGATGCCGATATATCGGCATCGGTATCGATATCAGATGCACCCCTAGATAGAATGATCGAACGATAAAAAACAAATCAATTTCTTTGCTTAGCCTTGACGTGAGTGATGATTCCGTGAAAAAATTATGTTTTGTTAAATTCACTAATTAAGTAATGTTATCAAACACAGTTATGTTTACGACTCTTATATATATATAAAAAAAAAAAACAAAAATATTGTGTACTCACATGAAATATCAGAAAGAACCAAACTCAAAAAGTCCTCATAAGTTTCTAGAAGTCATAAGTCATTTATTTCTTAACATTATACATTGTGTAGAAATCCATATCAAACATCGCTTACTATCTCGACTAGAGATATGGATGGAACTGACTTACGTCATTTATAAAATTGGGCATCGACACAACCCATTCTCCCTGATGTCAGTCTGTACAATTCTCAATTTTTTTTTACATTCCACAATGTAAACTTACGTGATGTTTTACAAAGACATGATCATTGTAGACCCTGTCGAGCACAACAAACTAGGACAGAGGAAGAGGGCTTTAATTTGATTAATTACTTGATATACAACGTGCCGCTACAATGGCGACAACAATTCGTAGGTTCAATGGTTGGTTGGTAGGTTCAGTTCAATGGTAGGGCTAGTGGCCAGTAATCATAAAACCATCCAAGTGCGTGTCGGACAACGCACAATGAAGGGTTCCGTAGTTGGGATGAATCCCAAGAACAAACATAACATTGTAGTTGAAAAACATGTTCTCCCATAAATTCCAACTGCAAATGTAAGTTTGTACGCACAATATTGAGAGATTTACCATGTTGTTTTAAGACCATAGACTTTTTATAAGTTTTCCTGTAATCTATAGGTACCTATTGAACCATTTTCTGTATTTTTTCCAAAATTTTAGGCTCAGTAGTTTCGCAGATGAGGGGGGCGGGTGGGAATGGTAAATATTCGTCTACTTTCTTTAAATAACTTTAAAATAATTTATTTTAAAATTATAAAAAAAAAAAAAACATATTTGAGACCCTCACAGTAAGCCATACATTTGATATGTCACACGGTACAGTTTGCAAAACTTTTTATTAATTTTCTTATTTGCCCCCAAAATTAACCCCCATATTCAAAATTCATTTATTTACGTTACACGTCCGTATTTGGTTCACAGAAATACATGTGTACCAAATTTCAACTTAATCGGTCCATTAGATTCGGAGCAAATTGTCTGTGAAGACGGACAGACAGATACACGAGTGATCCTTTAGGGGTTCCGTTTTTTCCGTTTGAGGTACAGACCTCTAACAATTATAATAAGATAAAATTATCCGCAAATTGAAAAAAACAAAAAAAAATCAAACAAACTAGATAATAAAGTAATAACCACAATTAGGATCACTCTATGCAAAAGACTCATTCATGAAGCTATTGTTCTATGCCAGCTGGAAAAAGGCGGCTGACCAACACCTTTTTTTTGTTCATCGTTTGTCTATTGTTCTCATTTGTTCATCGTTTGTCTATTGTTCTCACCCAGCTCTAGTGGTTTCATGAATGTATTTTTTGCACAGAGTGATCCCAATTTTAATAAACCCCCAGAAAAAGAAAACACGAGTGGCGAGGCTTATTTTTCTCTTTTTCATTTCACCTCTGCTCTGCAGGTTCTCTAATATGATTTTAAATAATTGTAAATAAATCAATCGTCATACCTCAAATTGCTCGGAATTAAATAGTGCCTCAAACTAAATGCATGGAGTTAGAGATTACTACTTAATAGTGAACAAGGATCAAATTGCAAGCAGTTTTGCGTAGGGAGCGGAGTCGAATAACGTTAAATGAAAATAAAATATCTTTTTAGAACGAAAACGCGGAACCGTATACGTCTGTCAAATTAAATTCGCCATTGCAGCGGCACGTTGTATATATATATAGGTATGAATACTATTAAACGAATATTATCAAATAATAATTGTATGAAACATGTAATTTAAAACGTGTCATTTAGTTATTCATTGATACACCCATTTTGGTACATTTTGTCTACACTTATTCAATGGGCCAGGTCTGTGTACACTACCAAAAAAAAAAAATAGAATTCGGGAAAAATGGTAGGGAATTGATATTTATTAATTATTTTTATCGACTTTCAACATGGCGTCTCACGAATTTAGTTACTCTATGCATAAAAACAATGAAAGTAAACCATAGATCGACCATTGATCATAGAAATAGGACTGTCAGCTGTCATAACAGTAACATTTCAGTCCTCTTCTTGTCATTTCAAACGTCATTAATCAGTCAAAATGACTGCTTACCCCTATGACGGGTTTTTGTTGTGTTGCAATATCAAGTGTAATTAATTGTGGTTTACCAGCAAACGAAGCAATTTTAAAGTAATTGGACAGTTGAGAACTGTGTTAAATATATTTCCCTGTTTTTATGTATAGTGTACACGTACCTGGCTCAAGGTCCATACATTTTGGAACATCTCCTTTAAAACTTCTTACTATCAACATCATCTAATCCTTGCCCATATCCCAATTTATTTAAACTATACGTATAAATCAGTGAAATAAGTCACGTGACGTCCACTCGTGATTTGCAACGATTACAACAGATTATTTCCGACTTGACTCATCAGTGTACATATCCTAGAGACACTGTGTGACATTGCTAAGGTATATCTGTGGCCACCCTACCCTACCAACCTCAACTGCCCATAACATAGCTTTGCCCATTTCACAAAATATCCGCAACGACAACTAGCAACAATGGTCACTGTTTGCCCAAGCCTCAAACTGTAGCAACAAGGATTAATTCCACACAAACTGCATCGTGTCGCTCTGTTGCTCGCGCTGCCCTCGTTGCCCGCGACATGCCCAACTTGTGCCGTTTGTTGCCTTAATGGCATGCCCGCTGAATACGTACGGGTTAGCCCTGACTTGTGTTTCTGTTATTAGGGATTAAGATTGTGGATGTCATTCGGGAGAATGTGTAGAATTTTATCTTTAGAGTTTGGTGGCAGATTTAAGGGGAATTACTATAGAATTTTTTTTTTTTTTAATCTGTGGGAATTACTAATAGCACAGTGGGTGTCAAGAAAATTCTTAACACTTTTTCTGCTGCAGGATTCAATAGCGATATGGTCTGAATTCTTTCTTGGGCATAATACTGAATCCTAATTTTAATCACTTGAAAAGGCCAGTGAAGGTTAAATACAATATTTAACAAAATATACGCCACGAACCCAAAATGCTATTATATTTACTCTGTCAAATCACACACACGTCTTTAAGCACTCTGTATATGAAAGGTCACTGTACAATAACCACTAAGTAAAACGTCCACACATAATATATACAAATAATAATAATAATAAATAGAGTCAGACCAAGAGAGATACAGAAACCCGCATGCAGAAACCCGCAACCGCAGCATGTGGCGAGCTGTTGGGCAGTAGCGACCCCACGGACCCTATCTCCCGAGAGAAATCTTGTCCTCATCTCTGGCTTGCCTTTATTGGCCGGCTGGAGGGAACACTGACGAGGAACAGAGCTCCCACCTCTTTCCTGCCTTTATTGGCCGGCTTGAGAGGAGATTCGCAAGAGCAAACGTGCTCGGAGGAAGGAAGTATTCCAGTAAGGTGCTGATAGGGATCTTGACCGTACTTCCGGGATTGTCCTGATAGCCGTGGAATATCTCTCCACTCCTCAAGCATCTCAGGAAGTGTTGCCCCCTTGTCGCTACGTCACTATGTGCTAACGGCCGTTTCCGGGGGCCCATTATTTAGTGTGCAAGTCACCCCCTGCCATTTTATCCGTGTGTAATATATAACATTGGTCAGGCAGGGGACATAGTTCTTCCATAGTTCAAGTAACCCAATCCACTTTAGCCACCCAGACCCATAGCCCAATATGTTTTGTTTCCACGCACAACAATAGTCCTGCACCAACCGGGGGTTGTCCTTGGGTGCACTTACATAGTGCATACAGGGATAATCGTCGGTTGGTGCCTCCTTATCATTTAAAATTATTTAAAGGGCCTCTGCGAGTTGGCTTCGGCTCCTCGTACGCCTTCCAAAGGTCCGGGACTCCAGGGTCCCGAGAAAATAATAATAATAATAAATAGAAAGCTAATTATATTTCCCACATCCCTCACTCCCCAATCGGCGCAAGTGACAGGTATTCAGCCACCGAGAACATTTCGCACGTGCCGAGAAATATTGTTGTTTGGGGAGTTACCGCGCCGAAACGTACAACTAATAACCAACTCAGTAATAACATTCCAACTTCAGTTAGGTGATGTGTTAGAGTATTATTGTTTTTTTTTCAATAGGCGTTAGGAGAGTTAGTGACGCATAATGGGGTCACAAACGTAATCTTGATGCTGATCTTCACTTTGATATCGCTGACGTTAGTCTAAGTGGTCCTAATCATGGACGTATAAATACGTCCTTGGTCCGAATGTCGCTACTGAACTCAAAACCTGTGTGTACACAAATCGGCTGTCAAAGTCTACTATGATGTTCAATGCGCTGTTCATGAATGAAATGAAGGGAAATACCGACTGGTAGATGGAAATTTTCAGATTCACTATTACACTGATCACCGCAGTAGACGGGATGTTTAGTTTCATAGTCATTCTGATCACCGTAGTAGAAAGGATGCTTCATATCCACTATTACTCTGATCACTGAGGTAGACGGGATATTTCGGTTTTATAATCATTCTGATCACCGCAATAGACTCCATCGTCGACTTTGTCTCTGTCACCTCTGACCTAGACTAGAGTCAAGAGCAAACCCATCACAAATAAAAAAAAAAAAAAAATAGACGGAATGTTTCAGATCCACTATTAATCTGATCACCGCAGTAGAGGGGATGTTTCAGTTTCATAGTCATTCTGATCATCGCAATAGACGGGATGTTTCAGATCCACTATTACACTGATCACCGCAATAGACGGGATGTTTCAGTTTCATAGTCATTCTGATCACCGCAGTAGACGGGATGTTTCATTTTCATAGTAATTCTGATCATCGCAATAGACGAAATGTTTCAGATCCACTATTACACTGATCACCGCAGTAGACGATTTCATTCTTCGACTGTGTATGTTTCTGAATCTGAATATTTAAATTGAATTTATATTAGTTCCATTTTTGAGCTGTATGTGTAATAATATGACATATTTGCACACCATATGTAATGGTAGAATGTAATTGGGCCACGATACTCTTTAATTTCTTCATTGTACCTACATTCTAGCAAATAAATTAATTTGAATTTGAATTTGTGCAGACTTTCAAAAGAAGTATTTCGATGTCTAAGCAATCGTTAAACTTAATCGATCAAATTAATAAGAACCCAGGTGTTTAAGTCGATTGGTTAGTTCCAAACGCTGTTTTCATCTTTTTCTTTACCAACATCAATTGACCACTCAGCAAGCATTGAAGTATTATAACATAATAAGATCGCCACTTACGTGGTAACGATGGATACTTTACGATCGTATCGTATTGGATTATGTACAATTGGTTTCATGTTCAAATTAATTTTCCTCAAAACGGCGAAAGAAAACGTCGTGACTGGCAAGTCCTAGAACCAAAAACATTCAAGATTTGGGACATCCACCAACTCGCACACCAACGCGTGGTATATTATGGCCCAATCCCTCTCACAGAGAGCAGGCCTGTGTCCCAGCAGTAGAAACGTTGCTAGCCGAGTATGCGGTGAATTTATAGTCTTATCGTAATCTAATATATTTCATATAGTCTGTTTTAAATGTGCCACATCCGATCCGTTCTGCTGTTCTGCCGTGATGGATGTTTTTGTATTTTTTTTTTACGTTTTTTCCTATTTGTCTAGTCTAAACGTGCCTTTAAATATATATTCATAGAAAACGTGTCGGTGCGTGTCGTAGGCTTATCTCTGTGCACCTCGGGCTCACCCTCTAGTACTTTGGTTTGTTCACGAAACATAGCGTTCAAAAGTGTGCACGTGTCCACTTTTTCTGTTGATTTATGCAACTATAGTATAATAAGGGGTATTAAAACACGAATGTGGGTTTATCACACGAGGCGAAGAGGAGTGTGATAATAGTATCACACGAGTGTTTTAATACCTAATTATGTACAGTTGCATACAATACTTTATCGACACCCATCGATGAATCGTCTATAAAAGGTTCTGAAACCATAGGGTGTGTTGCAATGTTGTAAGAACTCTATGTAAATTCATGGAAAGTTTAATTGCTGAGTATATAATACAAACAAACCTACATATATGTATAAGTTTTTTTATGATAATTACGGCGCTGTGATAGTGAAACGCGCGTGCATGACGATGTTCATTTTTTTGAAATTCTTAAAGATACCACGAATCGAAAAAACAAAGGAGTTGCCTATATAGGGTGACAGGTAATTAAGGACCGATACTTAATCACGTGATTGTACTCATGATAACAAACAACTTTTACTATGGGACTAAACCTGAAATCGCGAAAAAAAAATCAGCTGTTCTGTACATTTATGTTCGCATAACAAATAACTTTTACTATGAGACCAGACTCTTTTTCGCGCTTTCAGGCTTGGTCTATGAGACCAAGCCTGAAAGCGCGAAAAAGAGTCCGCTGTTCCCTACATTTATGTTCTCATAACTCGTGATAACAAACAACTTTTACTATGGGACTAAACCTGAAATCGTGAAAAAAAAAATCAGCTGTTCCCTACATTTATGGTTGCAAATGTAGGGAACAGCAGATTTTTTTTCGCAATTTCAGGTTTGGTCCGATAGTAAAACTTGTTTGTTATCATGAGTGCAATCATGTATTTAAGTTTGTAATATGTATTTAAAAAACAGTACTCTGTGGGAGTTACATAATGAAATTTAGTACAACATTATAACACTCGTTTGGATGATATTATAGTTACTATGACACTGGATGTTTTAATGTTGGCAATAAGCTACCTGTTTCAGAAACTTTTATAGAGGATTTGTAGCTTGGGTGTAGATTAATACAACAAGTAGACCAATTTTAGTGTCATGTATTATAAAACTAGTAGTTCTGCTAATAGTAGACCTCGCGAGCACAAACATTTTTGTAACAACTAATATACCACTAAAGTTATTTAAAACGGAATATTTATCATGTTTTTTTTTTCATCAGAGCTTTCCAAATTTTTATAAGATCAACGTATAGTACCTTAAAGTTTAAGTACCGCAAAGTACCTTTTGAAATAAAATAAGAACCATCAAAATCGGATCTCATAAGGTGGAGATATCCAGTAGCCTCATTTTTGGAGGAATCTTCCGCTCTAATCAAAAATTCCCGATGGCAAAAAAAAAAATCTATAGAGTAGTAAAACCAAGTTTGAAGACCAAGACCTGAAGAGGAGTAGCTGTAAACTGACAGACGACAGCAAATTTTGTAAGACTTGAAACAGAGACGCTTCGCTCGCTCGATCAATTAAGGGGCAGTCAGAAATAGTCATTTAGCTTTTTTTTTTGTTATTCACTCCTGTATCTTTTCTCGTTTCGAATGTTCTACAAAAGGTAAGGTTATTGAAGGTTATAGGAATGCACTATTGAGCTTCGCTTTCTATAATTTTGCTATTTTTCAATAATGGAATAATGATGTAGATAAATCTTCATAAAAAAAATATAGGGCTTGCTTAGGATTTTCATGTTGGTAATTACATTTCCTTTCATCCATTCTGTATACATGGTTTATCATTAGTTAGGGTATGCTTACCGTAATCATTGTGCCCGGAAGCTATAAAAACTCCTTATTCATACAAGGCCACATAGTCGATGATACCTACAGGGTGAATGTAACATCGGACCGTACTCTGCTTATAACGTCATTTGGGTTTTAGTGCGCACTATTTGCGACACACTTTTTGTTTATTCAGCTGTTTAACGACGTTTGTAGAGCTGTGGGAACCATAAGCCTAACCATAAGTGCCAAAAGGGTACCAGAATTGAGTGAAGAAAAGGTCACATTATAGTTTTTCAGGGAAGGTAGGAAGTTTTTCTTTTAATATTTTCCGGATTTCCTGTTGCTTCTTAATATCGGATTTGTATGTTGAAAATATAGGTAGGCACTATCGTTGTGTATTCGACATTATTCAGTTTGGAAGCAGCTACGAGCCTTGTTTTACAACGCTCAGGTGTAATAAAACTCCTTCGGTAGATATTATATTTTTCTATAATTACTTCAAACCAACAATTTATATTTTTCTAGATACAAGGATTCTGCTCAAATAATTCTCTAATATAATCTTCGACACAGTTATTTTTCTCCTCTGACCCGTAGCTTCTCCCAAAACCAAATGGACGAGTCGATCGCCCGATCGCAACCCCCAACCGTCACCGCTTGGTGTTGCCACATGTCATAAATAATCGATATGTCAAATTAGTCGATTTTAAGAATGCAGATAAATGAACCTAACACAGGGTTAAACTTGAATAAGAATAATCACTATATTATCTAAGAAGAATTTCCCTAAGTTTTAATGTATGTTCGGATCTCGATTTAGCAAAAGCAGTGCTCAAGTGCTCTTGTTTTCAATCTTACCAACATGCTTTGCTTAACTCTTCTAATATATCAACCCGCGTTGGCCCGCGTAGTGGGATATGGCCAGCAGTAGGAATGTTATAGGCTGATTATGATAATTCCTACTATTTAAGAAGTCATTTTTACTTTAGGTCATTTTAGAACACAGCATTGTCAAACCTGGAAACTTAACAGACCCGCACACAAAATCCTCCCGTACATTCCATGTTATTACGTTCATTAGGATCTGAGACCCGATAACCGAGGTTAAACTGTAACATATCTCTGGCAGACGGGAAGCGTGCCTCATGTCCTATATACACTACTCCTACTAGTAGGTAGTGAAACTTTGCATCGATAGGTAATTTAATTATAGGTTCTCGCTTTGGTTTCAACCTTACTGTTACACCTATTGGTAATACACTATTATTGATGCTGTAATTAGTGACGATATTTGCGGCTTGTGTGTTCTAATGAAAATTATTGAAATTATGCGTTTGTCACACTTTCGTGTTGAGCGAATTTTAGCGTTGACTAAAGTAGATGAAAACTATACTATTAAGACCTTTCTATATCAATGGTATTAAGGATTAATTACAGTTAATTCATAAGTAATTTTTTCCTTCGGTAAAATTAGATGCCTATTTGTTTTATTTTTGCAACAGTAGTGTAAACACATTCGTTTTCTGATATGAAAAAGCTATTATTGATACATTGATTGAACCTAATATAGACCCTACCTGTCTTGTCAATTTGAAGACCAATCTATGTAAGTAGCACAGTCACTGCAATGTATTTCCTGAATTGATGTTTCTGATAATGACATCCGATTCGAATCGACAAAAAAGTAAGATTAAACTCACGTACCCATAAATAAATAAGTTGGTGTAAAACTAACTGGCACGCATAGGTGTGTCGGTAGACAAAGTTGAGCGCGATAGTTGAGCGGCAGATAGTTGCGACGCGACACTACACACGTGACCTGACACACTAATAAGTCTGACGTGAGACATCGCGTCAATGTGATAGCATTTCACCCTTTATTTTATACGATATAGTCATGAAATCTAAGGACAATAATGTGCCAGTTATTAAATTTGATATGCAGGCTAGAATTTGCACACAAACAAAAAAAAAACTGTAACTTTCACTCTCCAAAGCTCTTAAATTTAGGTGCAAGCTGTATTTCTTACGGATATATGTATGTCGCAGCCATATTGTATATAACGCCGTATTACAAAACGCCTAGCCAAAAACAGTTTTGTAATACGGCTGATTGACGTTCAGCCAAAATATCGTAATAATACGTTCGAAAAAAACGGCGGCCAACCTTTAGCCCTATTGCAAACAGATCAAAATATAAGTGTTCGCTCGCTTTACTCGTTCGGCTCGCGCGTGGTTGGTCACAGATCTAACCTAACCTAACCTAACCATTTTGGAACTTATAACTAAAGGGGCGCGCCAAATTGTATTATGGCGGAACGTTGATCAGCCGCATTGTACGTATTACGAACGCGATGTGCTCATACAATGCGACGTACTTTATTTCAGCCGAATTTCAATTCGGCTACTCGGGTTACTTTAAATCCTTTACACAGAAATAGGAGCCCCGCCAAGCGGGGCTCCGTCGACATAGGATGCAAGAGCGAGCGAATGGCACGAAGGGTAAGTTACAATAATTTGTTTTTTCTCAAGAATGGTAGAAGGTAATAGGTTTAAGGTGCGCTAGTCATTATTAGCTATGCATTAATAAAAAAGCTTTACTTTAAGATAAATAGCGGTGCGCAACGAATATAAATTGTTGCTTATTAAGTTATATTTTGAGTTGAGTATTTTGCTGTGCAATTAGTAATTTTGATTGGAATTCGGATTATTTTTGGATACAAAAAGTTTTTTTTTTTATTTGCGTTTAAATAGTACCCAAAAGTTATTAGATCTAACGTAGAGCCAAACCTCTAACTCTACAAGGTCCAACTCTACATCTCGGTCAAAATGTACGGCTTGGCTGTATCGCGGCCGTCGTACGTACACTCATATGGGACTTATGGTAAGAAATGAAGTCTTTTATGGAGGGGACCAAAAAGGTTTCTGGTCCCATCCTTAAAATACTTCCTAAATGGAAATTATTAATAAGTATCACGTCATACTCCAGATTCTAAGATAAACAAAGGAATCTAAGAAGGAAATACTACCACTTCCAAAGGTAAACAAAACCTGCACGTTGATCATTGCAAAATTCAATTTATTATAGTCTCTACGGAAGAAGAAAAAGAACTATTATGCCCACTATCAATTGAATAAACATTACCAATTCAATAAAAACGATAATTTACCTACCATGCATACCGATATCTCGAGTTAAATGATTATTTTTGATGCGGTCCTGGCGTCATAGCATATATCATAATCTCATCATCTCGCATTGTTCAATATAGCATAGTAACATTGTAAAATTTGGCACACTAAAAAATTTGGACTCGAAGGTCAGGAGGAAAATTCATTAATGACAATTGAAAAAAACTGCCATTAATGAATTCTATCCTCAGAACCGATAAAAACATTAAACAATATTACTAACCGCGATTAAAGCCTAAGTTTATCTTATTAAACCTATAACTAACGTCGAGAATCCTATTACCAGAAAACAATTTTGTAAAAAGAATACGATCATAAATTACCTTTAATTTTGGATGAGAGCTGATTTATGAAATTATTTTAATCTGATAAAAGATTGCCTCGCTATTTTTATACCTGAATTATTGCTTCAAGATACCTTTTCATTGAAATATTATTTGACGCGGTTCGGTTTTTGAGGGTTAATTTAACTTTAAGTGTTTAGGGCACCTAAATTTCGCCAGTTTTGTTTAAGTCCCAGCTAGTGTCGTTTTTTTTTTCTAATATAATCGCCATTTTCAATCTTCTTTAAACGATAAATAAATCATAACAATAATTTTCACACAGTACCAAATGCTCAAACCATACATCGAACACACCCGTTACCAGACAGTACCGTGAAATGGGTGCACAAACTCGCAAATACAATTTGGTAGTAACTGCGTATCGGATGAATTGAGCCACCTCATCCCGCCGGCTCCCGAATGTTTTCATGCTAAATATTAACCACTGACCAACGGATAACTGAGTTTGAAGCAGAAAATGCGTACCTACGAACTGGAGGTGGATTATCTAATTATACTCTTATAAAAAGTTGAAATTAACTGACACTTATTTGAATACACTTATAATAAAAAAAACGGAATCTTAAGTAATGTACACTACGTCAGAAAGGTTCACGGTTGAATCGATTAAATGCACTGGCATGCTAATTATAGACATCGATGAAAACGAGTGTTTACTTTAAATCGTAAAATGAATCTATAAGATTTTTTCGATGAACGAAAAAAAAAAACAGTATTTTTTTAAAGATTATTTAGAAAGAATTGAGAGTAAATTCAGAACAAATGTAAAAGCTTTTTGGCGTTATACTAAGTCAAAAAAATCTTTCAGAGGTTTTTATATGTATGTTTTACAGAATATTGTTATTAATTAATAATCAATACTGCCAGATACTTCCAGTCGACTGTTTTTTTTTTTCCACTAGACGCTTTAGTATCGTGTTGGTGCGGGTGGTAGAGGTATGGCAGATCTTTTTGCAGACTATTTTGTATCTGTGTACAGTATTAATCACCAGCCTAGTAACTTGTATCCAGGTTACTCCTCATTTAAATACAGTATGTCTTCTATTGGCATTACTGAAAATGAAGTTAGCGATAGCATCAAAAAGTTGGATGGTAATAAAGGAGCTGGTATGTATAATATGTGTAATAAATCCCTTAAGTAAGGTACAGATTATTCCCATACAAAAGTCTGGTAGTAAGAATGATGTAACTAACTATGGATCAATCTCTATTATATCACAATTTGCAAAGATGTTTGAGGGTCTCATATACGACGTAGTTTATTCCCACCTCCTCATATTATTAGTTGGAAACAACATGGTTTTGTGTCTAACCGTTCTTCTATGTTTACCTTACTTATTTAAACCTTTGAAGCTAGGGGTCAGGTTGACGCTATTTACACAGATTTTGCAAAAGCCTTCGATCGCGTTGATCACTCAATTCTTCAAATATTACTTTTAACTTTATATGTGCTTAGATCACTAACTATTAACTGAAACAACTTTATAGTTTAACAATATAATAACTTCACACAATACAATATTACAATTTAAAACTTGAAACGACTGCCTCTTACAAGGGTCTCCGAAAAAGTCCCCTCATATAACAATGGTCGCAACGCTGCTCCTGTTTATATCCCCATGCTGAATTTTGACCCTATCTTATCGATGTTAACGTCCGGCTCGGGATACAGCAGCGCACGCACCTCATCTCGCCGTGAGCCACCACACCGCTCCGATGATGTCACTCTTAACTTCGTAAAGAGCAATCGCCAACATTACATTGAATTTCTTTATTGCGATGGTTCTAGAGTTATTTAATGAATCGTTCTCAAATAGTTGCCTTGGCGGATTATGAATCTGTACCTTTTTTTGTGGTATTCCACCGGGCTCTAAGTTGGGCCCTTTGCTTTTTTTTGGTATTTTAGAATGATCTTTTGGGTTTAATACATTGAAATTGTTTAGCTAACGTAGAGAAGCGTTAGCGTAGGGTCACCCTACAGTGTAGGATATCGGACTTAAGTGATTGTACGAAGCATCAAAGCGATCTTGATGTGCTTCAACAATGGTGTTTAAACAACAGAATGACGCTCAATGTAAAAAAAGATGCCAGACGAAAAAGTGAAAAAGATTAAATTTGATTACCATATTGATGGATCAGTACTGAGCAGTGTCGGTCATCCGTGATCTAGGGGTACTCTTTGATAAATCCCTATATTTTCGCGATTATACAGGAAAATTTTTTCAAGTGGGCGTGGATGGCTAAATCCTAAATTATGGGGAATAGCGAAAAGTGTGTTCAAAGGAGCCTCGGGCTCGATTTTGATGAAAACTAAAACTGCATCATTGGATTTCTGAAAAATCACTATCATGGAAAAAAGTAGGTAAAAGAAAAATAAAAAAATATTTTGTTAAAAATGAACTTTTTCCTTTAGTTTGCCGTGTTATTACTTCCCAAAATTAGAATCTATTAGTGTAGTGTAATAATACAGACAAATCAACGGGTTCGATTCCTGGATAGAAATATTGATTTTTCAAAAATCTAATGAGCCTTTGAGTCCTTTGAGTCGCTATTCCTCATAGTTTCGAATTTGGCAAAGGAAAAAACGGAACCCTTATAGGATCACTCGTTTCGTGTGATATGTGTGTGTGTGTGTGTGTGTGTGTGTGTTGTCTATGCTGTCAGCCAATGTTAGCGCGGTGGCCATTTATCCAAAAGACAAGCAAAGGTCAAGCGAAGAGACAAAATCCCATGTCCAAAAAATAATCCGACTAGAAGACATACAGCTGCACGTCAGAGCTTTTCACAAAACCAAGAACGGCGATGTCATAATTAGAACAGACACGAATGAGGACATCGAAATGCGCGACATGTTTGCAATTCAAAAAGCCAAGCAAACATAGTACAGGAGCTGATGACTGCCCGGCGAAAAAAATTGCCGAAATGAGGTACATCAATACTATTGATTATGGAGGCGCCTAAGAGCGCCGTAAATTAATATTTTTGCTGACCTTTAAGTTTAGTATTAAATATTAGTGTGATTATAATTCTATTAGGTACACATTGCACCTGACTAATTCATATGCACTGTTAGCATTTTTTTCTGCATATGTGCCGACTGAGATTAATTTGATTTTAGTTTATGTCTTACTTTTGGTGTTTGCCAACTATACGTACATTATTGTTTTATTTGTATAAATACGTGATTATTTAATATAGTTTAAGCTTAGTCCATATCGCCTGAAACATAGGTTTACCTAGTTCAGGCAAAAATCAATCAATCTGCTTAGCCTTTTCCCAACTATGTTGGGGTCGGCTTCCAGTTTAACCGGATGCAGCTGAATACCAGTATTTTACTAGATTTTGATTACCAGATTACCTAGTTCAGGCATAAGTGTTTTATTGACCTAGTTTAAGATTTTGTATTCATAGCTATTATATTGAAATTGTAAAACTTTGAATAAATTGATTTGATTTTGATTTGTGACCCAAACACGGACCTGTATGATAAAAATAAGAATTTTGAATAAGGGGCTAAATTTTGGGGGCGAATAAAAAATTTTAAAAACAGTTTTGCAAACTGTACTGTGTGAGATATCAAATGCAAGGGCTTACTGTGAGGGTATCAAATATATATATATTTATAATTTTAAAATATTTTTTTTTTAAGATTTTTAAGAAAATAGACTAAAATTGACCATTCCCCCCTTATCTCCGACACTACCAAAACTAACATTTTGAAAAAAAAAAAAATATAGAAGTTAGTTCTATATTTTTTTTTTACTATCTAGTAAGGTAGAGGAAAACTTATAAGAAGTTTGCTGTCTTAAAATAACATGGTAAATATCTCAATATTGTGCGTAAAAACTTGTGTAGTTGGAATGTAATTTTCAACAACAATATTGTGTTCTTGGGATAAATTCATTCCTACTACGGAACCCTTCATTGTGCGTGGTCCGACACGCACTTGGCCGGTTTTTTATTGTTCTCCGTTATCATTATTACTTCATATGTGAAAGTCGTGCATACATTTTATTTGCATAGTTAGTAAAATGCCCTCATTTGATGTTATTTAATTTGAATTGTACGTGACTGTGCTGTTGTTGTGCGCATTATAAATAAATAAATAAATGAACCACACTGAAACACAACTCTCCTAATAGGAACCTTCTAGAAACTCACTCGTACAACAAGCAAAGCAAAATTACGATCCTCCAAAATGATAAACAACTAATTAAAAGTCAATGGTTTCAAAGACTCCGAAAGATGTCCTAATTTGTATAATATCTCCGCGTTTACTTACATTCAAAACAAGATGATATCTTTTTGATGAATCGCTTGCAATCACTTTACAACTTGTAAATTAATTCCGAGAACTGGTGAGTCTGTTAACTTTATTTCGTTTTTCAGAAAGGTTTGTAGGTACGTGTATATCCTCTCGAATGTCGGAGACTAAATTGACTTGAGTGAAATTGTCAAGCTGTATTAGGATTACATTATCATAAAGGTCATTTTAAAATTTTCACTTGTCAATTTAGTGTAACTGTCCGACTTAAGACACTTGGAGCATTTTTTCTTATGTCGAACTGTGTAACATAAGACATTCGAGAGGGAATGGTTATAATTGATTTTCGTTTCCTCACATTAAGTCCATCCCAATTTATTTTTGTGGGTGTTTTTTTTTTTAAGGTATTTTGCCATTTTCTTATTATAATTAGCTCACGTTTTTTCACTTTCCTCTACTCCTAGGACTGCGGTTTAATTAATTGGGTCACCAAGTTGAGCAAAACAAAGGTACGGCTGTACCATCCTTTGTTCGAGCCATTATTATTTCTTTAATAAGCAGTGACTTGGCAATTGCATACGGCACTATAATCTTCACAAAACAAAACCTATCTAATATTGATTTTATTTGTTTGAAAGTACCTACCTATATGGAGGACTATTTTGATTACCTAGTAGATTATGTTGCTGTGTGCAATTGCCAAGTCACTCTTTTTATTAAAGAAATATGGAAATGTAATATTGAAATGGTTACTATAAAATGTTGTTAGCTAACTAACAAGGTATCAATTTATGACAAAGTGGTTGGTTCCCGTATATATATATTTACTGAATTAACTGACTTGGTTTACATTCGATTTCACAACTTTTTACGGCAGAAAACATGCGTTGCGAGACTTGGCATTTTTGTACATGTTATGTTTTTGATGGGATAAGAGTTTCTTGTGGAATTGTGTACAGGTTGCAGTCTTATTTTAAACGAATTTTGCTAATCAATTGCAGCTGACTAGCAAATTCTTATTTATAAAAAGCTATTTACTGCTAAGAGGTCGGTAAGCAATTGATTAGTAGCTGTCAAAATTAAACTCCACCGGTGTACAGCGGGGCAATTGCGTAACACAATATCAATCGTAATCGGTTTCATCTTGACAGTTCTATAACATTAATTGCGTTATTGAGCAGACAAATTTTTCGAACATATGAAGCAATGGATTAGCAATTTGCTTCTGCTTCCGAATGATAGCGTGTTACGCTATTAGGGTGCTGTTCAAAGCTTGCTATGAAACACGATGGCGGATTTTATTTACGTGAAAACATCTTTTCCATTTTTCCATAATTAGCTGGAGGCACGAGCACTACAGCTACTCTGCTCGTTCCACGTCTAACCCGATCTCGATGCCTCGACATAGGACTACGGACTTCAGAAGATGTTTCAAGTATGCCACTTCTCGCTGCTGGAATGATATACCACCTCCCAGAAGATCCCTGGAAATTAAACAAAATTTTAAGTTACATCAAAAAAAAAAAAACTATTAGAAAAATAAAAGTATGAGCAGCAAATATTTTATAAATAAAACTCACAGTCATAAGGTTTCTGATCTATGAGCAAGGTATATCAACATCCAAGCGGCTCGAGGCGGTATCATGGTGAGACGCAATCGGGAAATGCGACATGTTGTGGGCGCACGCGCAGGTGACGCGGTGGCGGGGGAGGGAGCGAGACAAAGCACTTTCATGTGTAGCAATATGTTTAGATGGGTATATTATTAAAGCACGCGCGGTGGTGAGGCGTTGTAGCTTCGTAAGTAAGTATAATTGCATTATAATATTCTAAGTACTGTTTGTTTTCCGTACGTTTACCTGACTTGGTTTCCTTACGTTTTTTTGGGTGACCACTGAATATCAGAGCTGTGCCTGTGGTGGGTCCCCCACAGCACAGCATCATGCTGAGTGGAAGCCTTCTTGTCACAGTCATGACGTGCTGCCGACTTTTGTTTAGTGCTCGTGATTTGTATGATCTATTTTTTTTTGTGGTGAAATTTGAGTTATTTTTTTTTTTTTGCAAGTACGTGTTTCTGTGACAACTACACTTATTTTTCTTTCTTTCTTTTCGATCGGTGTACTGGTGGTAAGTTAAATATTTCTGACCGACAAAAACATTAGTATTTCAACCGCTAATAAGTAGGAGACTTTTAATGTTAGAGTAATGTATGTCAATCTGCCTAGCCTTTTCCCATGTTGGAGTCGGCTTCCAGTCTAACCGGATGCAGCTGAATACCACTATTTTACATAGAGCGACTGCCTATCTGACCTCCACAACCCAGTTGCTGTGTAATACGATACCCCTTGGTAAGTCTGGTTGTCAGACTTTCGGGCTTCTGACGACCCGTAACGACTGTTAAAGATCCACGAATGACAGCCGGTACTAACGGCTTAACGTGCTTTCCGGGGCACGGAGGAGTCTCGGTATTTAAAGTGGTCACCCATCCACAGACCTATTCCAGCAAGCGTAGCTTAACCTGATGGATCGACCCGTGCGGCTGTTATTACTTAGCCACGAGCCCATCGTTTGAGTAATGTATGCATGTAATGTATTCAAAAGATAGGTAATTTGCTAACGACGTCACATCGCGAGTGCAGGCGCCCGAGTGCAGGCGCATGCTTCCGATTTCGAAAACGTGTTTATCTACAATGTTGATTATGGCGTCATAATCATGAGTTGACAAAGCACTACTAGGACCTAAAGAGAATCATTAAAAAAATTGGCCAAAATACGGCCAAAAATGTAAGTTAACAATAATACTAAGTTGACAATAGCAAAATAATTTCAGATCTATCATAATCAGAATTGTCATATCGGCCATAAATCTGGTCAGAAATTAAAAAAAAATCCAGCCCAGGAAAGCTTGCATCATAAGAAATGCTAAAAAGTCTAGTGCCGAGCAAATATCTGTCACTAGGTTAAGTTGTGACCAAAGGTTTTCACGAAAATAAACGGCGCGGACTCGAAATGCGCCTACTTATTTTTTTTTTTTATCAGCTGATCGATTCAATAGAATTATGATGTTCTGAGGTAATTTTGTTACTAATATCGAGTAATGCCTTGTAATACTAAATATGGGTTTCAACAATCTTTTACGAGATTAGAAAGGACGAAGAAAAATTAAATCATTATGAAACGCCGGCGGGAAGTAAATGAAGGAAGACCTACAAAGCTCGACTAAATCCGCTACGAGATTGAATTAATGTTAACATTAATTAATAATTCCTATCTACTACATATTCTTCATTCGAAGTTCACATGATGAAAGGATTTATAGGGAAAGCTCATTCAGGAGGAGACTCAGTAGGTGCTCAGGTTTAAAGAGAATGAGCTCGTGAGGAAGTTCATCGGAGAAATCCAATATGGTATCCTAAGTGCCCTTCATCTTATAACGTTAGTTATAAGGCCCAGGACTAAAGAAATGCCACGTTGTGGCAGTAAAAAAAAATGCAGAACACAATTTACTTTGAAACATGGTAAAGCTATATTTTTGTTATAAATTTATTAATTTTGATTTCCTATATTCTTCCTTCACACATGAGCGCCATTATTTTTTCATGCCTCATTTTTTAATGTAGCTTGGGACCCTCCCTTGCCGTCTTTGTCAAGTTCAATAGTATTGGTGCTAGGTGCTACTGACTTTCATAGCAGCTGTCAAACTAGTACGTTATTAAAAAAACACTGAAACCCTGGCGCAAAAGCTATGGGAGGTAATATAAAATAATAATAATAGCCTGGGGCATTATTCACACACGGTCATCTGATCCCAAACTAAGCAGAACTTGTACTATGGAAACCAGGTAACTGATATACTACATACAATACTTTTTTTTTTTTTGCAAATACATACTTATATAGATAATTACACCCAGACTCAGGACAAACAGACATGTTCATGCACACACATGTTTGTCCTAGATGCGAATCGAACCCTCGACCTGCGGCGTGATAGGTGGTATCTTAACCAACCGCGCCAACTGGCCTGTCAAAAGACAAGAGACAAATAGACACAAGTACCTACATACATTTCTAAAAGAGTATATTCGTGTAAACAAAAACAGCATGAAAATAAATAATAGCGACTACTGCATTAACATTCATTTAATCAGTTTACATTAGTAAGTAGATATAGATACAGAAATACCTTTTCCTGCTTACTTTAATTATTGGAGCTTATTATTTTATTTTGTTCTATCTCAGGACACTGGGGTCCCGGACTTTTGGAAGGCGTACGAGGGTCCAAAGCTAACTCGTAGAGGCCCCTTAGACAATTTTAAACGATGAGGAGGCACCAACCGTTGATTATCCCCTATAATAATACGCACTATGCAAGTTCACCCAAGGACAAACCCCGGTTAGTGCAGTGCGTGTAAACAAAACATTGGGCTATGGGTTTAGGTAGCTAAAGTGAATTGGGTAACTTGAACTATGGAAGAACTATGTCCCCTGCCTGACCAATGTTATATAATTATACAAGGATAAAATGGCAGGCGGTGATTGGCACACTCAATAATGGGCCCCCGGAAACGGTCGCTAGCACATAGTGACGTAGTGACAAGGGGGCAACACTTCGTGAGGTGCTTGAGGAGTGGAGAGGTATTCCACGGCTATCAGAACAATCCCGCAAGTACGGTCAAGTTCTCTACCAGCACCTTTCTGGCATATTTCCTTCCTTTCTTTATTGTTACCATCGTCAATAAGGTAAAAATAATAAACATAATAAATTATTTTATAATTTCGCATAATTTATTTGCTATTAATTTCGAGACTAATCACCTGCTAACTAGCGTTCTAAATGAAGAAAAGCTAACTCATGACTTAGGCTAATCAGTGACGAGATTTTTATAAATACTGTAGGTAACTACTATAATATGTTATGCTCAATCATTTATTGCATTCCACAATGTGTTCCTATGTGTTCTCATGTACAGTGATAAATTAAACTATTGGGTTGGCTAATATACTTATTAGCCAACCCAATAGTTTAATTGAGCGACATACAACTATTTTATTTGTATTTTTTATTAAATGAATAATTGTTAATCATTAATAATATATTCATCGTCGTTTTCTACTACCATTCGCCATCAATCTGGCAAAGAGTGAATGGCGTCCGCATAGAACTTCGTTGGTTTTGAATTGAAGAAGTCATCGATGTATTGTTTCAAGTGTGGTTCAACGTCAAAGCTTTTTTCCCGTAAATTATTACTACGTGATTGGAACAAGCTGAAATCAGTTGGTGCTAAGTCCGGCGAATATGGATGGTGGGGTATTATTTCCCAATTAAGCTCCAATAGTTTTAGCCTGGTACTCTTAGCAATATGCGGCCGGGCATTGTCGTGCAGGAAAAAATATTTTGTCGTGTTGTGGACGTTTGCGATGGATGTCAAGCTTCAGTTTTTCGAGTTGATCACAATATACTGTTGCTGTAATCGTAGTATTAGTAGAAAGGAATTCCCAGCTTATTACTCCATGTATATCACACCAGACAGAAAGCATTACCTTGCGAGGATGAAGATCACCTTTTGACGTTGGTTTTCCCTGTTCTTTACATCCCAGCCACTGGCGCTTGCGTGTGTGATTAACATAGAGAACCCACTTTTCATCTCCAGTGACAAGATGATCTAACCAATGAAATGTGCGGCGGAAAGATAAAAGTTGTACACAAATCTCAGCTCGGTAGGTCAGCTGATCTTTACTTAATTGATGGGGTACCCAAACACTATATTTGTAAGTCTTTCCCAAACCATGTAAATGATTTTCTATGGTGCCATGAGAGCACCCGAGCTGAACAGCCGAATCGCGTGTAGTTCTTCGAGGATCTTCTTCGATTAATAGTTTTAATTTATCGATATCTATTTCCACGGGGCGCCCAGACCTTGGTTGATCGGTTAAGGAAAAATCGTTATTGCGGAACCGTTGGAACCAGCGCTTTGCTGTTGCTTCGGAGACTGCATCGTGAGCTATCCTTTGACATATATTACGTGTAGCTTCTGCAGCAGAATGCCCAGATTGAAACTCATATAATAAACAATGTCGTACGTAGGTTTTAATATCACTCATTTCTTTGTGAACTTTAACGCACTAACAGCCAAACTATTAATAACGCGCATGAGCGCGACTCGCTCTTTATATACCCTCTGCTACAGAACGTTCTCGAACCTTTCCGAAAATTCTAGAAATTATAAACTAAAACGCTCATTACTTATTAGCCAACCTGATACATATAATAAAATCATTACGGCCCTGTCGGGCACCGCAAAATAGTAGGCGAGCGGAAGCTACCTGGTCGTCTGTATGAACACCTATAACATAAAAACGACAGAGGTTCTTATTTCAGTTGGGAACTAATGATTTCCAACCCTAAGTTCATGACCTTAGGGTTGGGGTCGAGGAACGGGCTCGCTGGTTATCCGGGATACGTGGGTTTTTCCTAGCTGATTTTTGGAGGTGGATTTCAGATTTCCTTAGTGAACGGTCGATCAGAGTAGTCGTTGACGGCTGCTCCTCTGACCTTATGGCTATTGATGCCGGAGTTCCTCAGGGGTCTGTCTCTCTGCAACTCTTTTTCTGCTGCACTTCAATGCCTTACTTTAGCCTGGTATTGTTGGGTACGCAGACGACAGTACTGTTTCAGAGAGATACTTGTCCATCGCAAAAACCAGCGGGGCCGAAGTTCATTCCTTGAGAGAGGCCATGGTAGAGCGGGCAGATTTGACCTTAAGCCTTGTCTCCCAGTGGGGTGATGATAATCTGCTTTCTTTTAATGCCACCAAAACACAGGCGTATCTCTTTACAGCTAAAAAGAGTCGTTTCGTCCTAACTCCTACTTTTCGGGGTGCATCTGTTCCTGTTGGATGAGCTGATCGGCTCGAGCTCCTAGGCATGGAGTTGACATCTGGTCTCAACTTCGGCGCCACCACCGAGTACAAAGCCCAAACTGCGGCCAAGAAACTAGGCATACTTAATAGGGTGAAGCAATATTTTACGCCTGGACAGCTTTTAATCAATTACAAGTCCGATCCTGCATGGAGTATTGCAGCCACCTTTTAGCTGGCTCAGCTAAATACCAACTTGCCACGCTTGACTCGGTAGAACGCAGGGGTAAAAGGCTCATTGGTGACGTAAAACTGGTGGATGCAAAGCTTCATAGCTTGGCTCATCACTGCAAGGTTGCCTGTTTGTCGGTCTTCTACAGATGTACTTCGGTGAGTGTGCTCAAGAACTCTATGACCTCATTCCACCGCCCCCTTCTACCATCGGACATTTAGACGCACTGCAGGTCCTTCCCTCGTTGCTATTTCACTAATTCGCATTGAGCTTTTCCAAATGTCATTTATAATGCGCACAGAAAAAGTTTGGAACTCTCTACCTGCGTCTGTGTGTTCCGAAAGCATACAACCCTAATCTCTTCAAAGTGAGAGTGAACACGCTTCTTCTGGGTAAGCTCACTCTATCGTCGACTTTGTCTGTGATCCATCACAAATAAAAAAATAAAAAATAGGTAGGTACTTACAAATTTCTGGGATATTCTTCGGTCACCTAATATAACAATCAGAAAATAGATCTAGGATTTACGTCTTCATATCTCAGTACCTACAATGCCGCTAGTGTTTACAATTTCGCATAATACAAATCACAATTAAAAGACAATTTCTTCACTCAAAATATGCGGCTTGTTTGCCCCTAAATTGTTGTTTGATATTTTGAGGAAAATTGCTCTTTAAATATACGCCCTTAATAATTTATAACAATGGGGGTAGGACTCCCCTACTTTTCTCATTAGTCTGTCAAAGTGTACATTAACGTAAATTCGAATAAATAAAATTTGGTGCATATTACTTGCTGCCGAGGATGAGTCATAAATACTTGTAATACATAATTTCACGCCTCAGTTCCCGAAGGGTTATGCAAATTGCTTTTGGCTCAAAACTTGACTTTATTAGAGATTCTTTTTAAAGAATATTTTGAATTTCCTGTTTACTTCCTGCTTAAACTCTTTTTAAGGTTCCGTGCTTAGGAATGAGAAAACGGAACCCTTATAGAATCACTCGTGTGTCTGTCTGTCCGTCTGTCATAGCCAATGTGCTTCCGAATGCCGTAATACATAAACAATTAAAATGCCATTGTGTCTGAACTGATGGATTTCATACGACATTTAATTTTGAGAAGTTAAGTTGAAAGGAGAATGACCAAAAGTGGTACCGGTGGTGGTAAAGTGGTGATTATTATTATTATTATTATTATTTTTATTATGTATTGTGTGTTAAGAAGTAGAACTTGTTTGTATTTTGTGGACTTATTTCTGTGTATTTCATTGTGCAACTCAGTCTAGTTGTGGGGTCGACCGATTGACGCCGTGAGTCACATGGCAAAACCGAAGAATCAATTGTTCATTTTTTATTACCAAAAATCGTAATTCGTACTAATATTAGCGGATTACACTGTTTTAACAGCATAATAATGTGCTCGTTAGTGTGTGACGTGTATATATAAAATACATCATTGATAGCGTCGAACAAAATATACTTACCTAGTTTTAGGTCATTTTCGATTTTATAAAATAACTCCGAAACCCGAATGTTTTAGAAAAAATAACTTTTGTAGGAGTTAATATGATAAGTGTACTCTATAAAAACACATTTTGATTTTGATGCAGCTTGGTACGGGATTCCATACGTACATGAGCATTGTCCTTTGCTACACATATGAATTTCTATAACCCAAACATGCGTAACGTAAATAAAAGAATTTTGAATATGGGGAGCACTTTTTGGCGGCATATAAGAAAATTAAAAAAAGTTTTGCAAACTGTACTCTGTGACATATCAAATGAAAGGTGGTATTATTGGGAGGGTTTCAATTTATTTTCATAATTAGGTGTCAGATAAAAAGTTTTAAAGTTATTTAAAAAATAGATGAAAGTATACCGTTTCCCCTCTTATCTCCGAAACTAACGAGCCTTACATTTTGAAAAACAAAAAAAATACGGAAAATAGTTCTTTACTTATAAATTACAGGAAAACCTATAAGAATTTTATGATTTATGCAAATCTAAAAATGGCAAATCTCTCAATATTGTGCGTACAACTTACGTACATTTGCAGTTGGAATGTCAATCAATCTGCCTAGCCTTTTCTCAATTATGTTAGGGTCGGCTTCCAGTCTAACCGGATACAGCTGGGAACCAGTATTTTACATGGAACGCCTGCCTGTCTGACCTCCACAACCCAGTAAGTAGGTAATACGATGCCCATTTCGCTATCGTCACATGGGCGTAAGGTGAAAAATTAATTCACTGTTTATTACAACAATAGTTCTTCTAGTAAAGAAACGGCCAAGCCTCATATTTTGACTAAGGTGTAGAATTTGTGAAGTTAGGACGTGTAGAGATACAAGCTTGGCTCTACTTGAGATCTGATAACTTTTTGTCAATGTGAGCCATATGGTCTCGTCTTGGCAACATTGTATATGAAAATGTTTTTGGTGGGATATGTTGTTCCCTACAATGTTAAGTTTGTTCTTGGGATAAATTCATCCCAACTACGGAACCCTTCATTCTACGTGGTCTGACACGCACTTGGCTGGTTTTTTAAACCCAAATCCTATAGGATTTTAGCAAAATAATCCGATTAATCCATAGGTTAATCGGATCATTTTGCTTACCAACCGTTGCATATTTTGGTATTTGCCTTTTAAAAATATTTTTTTGAGTACTTATGTAAGCGTTTTTGAAGTAGGTATAAAAAACTGTTTCTATCGCTAAGTAATCCCTGCTATGATACAAAATGTACCTACTATGAATGTCAATATTCATCACAATACATATACTGTTTGGGTTACACTGACATCACTATATCTACTATTATCCATTTACATATTTTACCGAAATAAACAAAATGGACAACAACAATTCGCAGATATTGGAAACTAAACTGTAATTCAATCGTATATCATTTTTACAGCGGTTGGTAACTAAAAATTGATAAATGCGGCGATAGGACTAGGGTTGGTATTTTGGTATACAATGTTGTTTATGTTCTGTTCAGTAAATAAACGTTGTTTTATTTGGCTTCATTGCGTTCCTACTAAAACAATGATAAATTTAACACTTTCCCTAACGGCCTCAGGTCTGAATTCTATCTTTACAAGACCTACACAGTTTGAGTTACATTTAGGTCAAGTAGCTGCTAATCGACTGATCTACGAGGGTACGAGGTAGGTAGGGGTAGGGGAAATATTTCAAAGTAGCCAAAAACCATACCCAGGTATACTGCATTAAATGTATTTGATGCAGTCTACCCGGGTATGGTTTTTGGCTACTTTGAAATATTTTAATGTGCGCCTTATTTATGCAGAAGAACCAATTTTGACGTGAAAACGTCTTTTCGCTCGGTGGCAAGTTCAATCACTGACCGACAAAAACATGTAAGATTTCAACCGCTGATAACGACGAGACTTTTAATGCTAGAGAGCTTGATGGTTCCGCATTAAAAAAGATAGGTAATTTTATAACAATTTTAAGGTCGGATATAATTTGCGCGTGACACTGCGAGTGTACGCACATGCGCGCGACCTTATACTTTTCACTATGTGTCGAATTATCAATTCGATCGTTCGTATTCGTACTCATTGTTGAAGAGCCTAATAATAAATAATTAAATGATAACCGTCGGTTGGTGCCTCCTCATCGTTTAAAATTACATAAGAGGTCTCTGCGAGATGGCTTCGGCCCCTCGTACGCCTTCCAAAGGTCCGAGTCCCCACATATCTGGGGAAGATATGCAAAAAAAAAAAAATACCAAACGCTCGCAGAAGTTACAAAAAATTAGGCGAATGCTGATAAGTTACTCCAAAAGTACGTAATAAGTTGATTACTATATATCAGCCGGTTTGTTCTGTAAACTGCCTCGTTGGTCTAGTGGTCGCAAGCGCTACTGCTGAGTATGAGCTCCTGGGTTCCATTCCCGGGTTGGGCAAAGGGTTATTGGGTTTTTCCATCTGGAATTTCTCAGTAGCAGGCCAGGGTCTGGATTTGTGGCCTGTTGATGGCGATAGGCTGACCCTCTATTACATGGGACTTATTTTATTTTATTCTATTTGAAAGGTACATCAACGACCTATTCACTAGGAATATTGACATAATAATAAATAACATATGTATTAAGTTATGGTGAATTAGTCACTTACAGGCGTACATAGCACTTACATGAAAAATAACCTCTTAAATATATGTTTTAACAAGATTTTTTACTCGTAGTGAGAATAGAAAAATTAATTAGAAACAAAAACACAACAAAATCATGATCGATATTAGAATCAATAATTAAAATCAAAGTTATCATTAGAATTAAAATTAAAGCATTAAGATTAAAGTAAAAAAAAAAAGAAAAAACAGTAAAATTCATATTTGATATTCAAAACAGTAGACGCAATAACGAATGCAACAAGAGAACAATCCAAAATGAACTTGAACATAACTGGCGATATGTGGGTACAGGCGGGAAGTACAAGCGTGATGCTCTGTTATGTTCTGTGAACCTCTCACCGTGAAAAAAAAATCATATGTGCAAATGTGCGTGTGTGCGGTCAAATGTGCTTGAAGTGAGCTGTCATTCTAGGTGGAGTGCTAGGCTTGACAGTTCACTCCTAGCTCACTTCAGTTAAGTTTTCAAGGTGAGAATTTTACAGACCGGCTGGTTATCTGATAGGGCAGCCCTTAGTGCAATGGTAAGACACGCGTACCAGATAATTGTTAACTGGACGCCCGTGTTATGATCTGATGGGGCGACCCTTAGTGCAATGGTAAGCCACGCGTACCAGATAATTGTTAACTGGACGCCCGTGTTTCGATCTGATGGGGCAGCCCTTAGTGCAATGGTAAGACACGCGTACCAGATAATTGTTAACTGGACGCCCGTGTTATGATCTGATGGGGCGACCCTTAGTGCAATGGTAAGACACGCGTACCAGATAATTGTTAACTGGACGCCCGTGTTATGATCTGATGGGGCGACCCTTAGTGCAATGGTAAGACACGCGTACCAGATAATTGTTAACTGGATGCCCGTGTTATTATCCGATGGGGCAGCCCTTAGTGCAATGGTTAGGCACGCGTACCGGATAATTGTTAACCGGACGCCCGTGTTATTATCCTTTAACTCCAATTTACAATCACATGCATCGTATCGGATGGCAATTAAAAAAAAAATGTTTTATGTATTTATTCGCTTCCTTTTTTTATAACTGTGAATTTTTAAAACGAACCTTCAGCGGCCATTGTCAGCGGGTGATAAAAGCTAATGGTAATTATTGTTGCATGCAGTTATGTGGGTAGTTGGAAAACTGTGTTAATTAAAAAACGTAATTGTCACTGTTGTACCTGCTGTAGTTATTTATACAACCATTGTGACGTGGTCCAAAGAAAAATTCTAGAAGCCTCTCTCCAAGGGTTTCCAAAACATCCCCATGTATGTTTAGTGAATATTTATAGTTAAGGAGCCAGACCGTTTTAATATTTTTTATAATCTCATTTGACTTCAGACTTTTAAATTATTCTCTTACAAAATCCTTAAACTATGGTCTACGATCGATAAAAATACTATCCGCCTAAACATCACCCAAAGTGGCTAAAACTTAGCTCATAGGGAAATTTTTACTCGACAAGCATCGTTCTACATTTTCCGTCTTCAAAAAAATAAAAAAATAAATACAGAACGGTGGCAATGACTCCAAAGTAGTTTTAAAATCTTCCACGGACCCGGAAAGACTGAAGACAAGTGAGATTTCCCAAAAAAATTTAGAAGCCGTAGCTTCTAAACTATTAATAATCGGTGAACATACATGGACGTGTTTCGGGAAGCCCTTGGAGAAAGGCGTCTAAAATATTCCTTTGGACCTCGTTTCAAGGGCCACTCTGTATAATGTCTGTACCGCTTTGTAGTGAAAAGCTGTCAGTAAAATTTTGGATTGAAAGGGCTTTTTCATGTAAAAAACATGAAAAAAAAACATTTTTTCTAGGACGATGTATGTTTAGCAATAAGGTGACCGTATATATTAAAACATAAATTATAAATTTCAAACACCCACGACGAAAAAAGCTTCAAATAAAAAATTCAAAAACCTACGACATTAAAGCGTAATATTTATGATTAATAAAAATTGCAGCACAATAACTATTATGTAAAATATTACTAAAAGCCGTCGTGCGTACCTATTTTGTAGGCTGTACAAATTAAATACTATGTGCCAGCTGTATTGTTAATTGATGTGTATTCTACAACACAGGTTACGCACGACGGCTATTCTGTTATAGTAATTGTGATGGACTTTTTACTAATCATATAACGCTTTAATCTACGACATTAAAGCGTTATATGATTAGTAAAAAGTGCATCAAAAGTTGTTGAAATATTTTATTTGACCGTCGTGGGTTTTTAAAATTTTAGTTTATGTCTTACGAGCTGTTACCCGCGACTGCGTCTGTGATCCAGTATGAAAAGTAGCCCATGTCCTTCTCCAGGTCATGGTCTACCCATGTGCCAAATTACATCCAAATCCGTTTAGCTGTTTTAGCGTGAAAGCGTAATCAACAAACAAACACACTTTCGGATTTATAATGTTGGTTAGGATAGTTAGAAGGATGAAAAACCGGTCTATCGACATTCTAGAAGTTTAGACTCACAAGAGATATTAGGTACTTACTTAAATTTAAAAAAAAAAAACTCTTAACGCACTACTAAAGTGTCTATGATAATATAATTCAATCGTGATTCGAACGACACGTGGCGCTATCTATTATCGTTAAGAACGTTATTGTTGTTTTCCTCGGGAACAGTACTTTTTTTCGGGATAAAAGGTACCCTATGTCCGTTTCTGTATACCAGACAATGTATATGCAAAATTTCATGATGAGCGGTTCAGTGATTTAGGCGTGAAAAGGTAACAAACAAACAAACAAACTTACTTTCACATTTATAATATTAGTTAGGAGTTGTGGCTTTTTTTAATTTTAACAGTAAATTCAATTACATTTATTTAAATAATTAACTGCCTTATTTTTACTTCAGTAGAAAACCAATAATCTTTTTGAAGAAACATGTGCATACTGTAGCGCCCCCTGGCGGTCTGTAACATTATAAAACTTAGCTAGAAACATGCTCAGTGATGAGACTTATACAAACAAAAAAACCGAGAAAAATGGTAATACACACACACACACACACACACACACGAACACCTCTTAACCCAAACGCATGTCAGTTCAGTAAGCTCTTAAGTATTAATGCTTTTTATACTGCGAAAATCAACCGGCAAAATTACGATATCACTCACCGTCTGGGCCTGAGTGGCCAAGTTTAACCCCTCAGTAAATGCACCGCAGTCTACGGCAGATACTTCATAGTATATAGCCACACTCTTTAGTAGCACGAGACAGGTTAAAGATTTTAAGAGTTCCTCAACTTAATGAAAACGAACTCATTCCGCTCACAAATTGTTATTAACTTGGCAAACTTACTTAACTAAGGTTATTATTAAAAGCAACTTAGCTGGGTATTTTTATAATGATCGTTACCTTCTCGTGGTCGAGATTTTTATTGTAATTAAAAATTAATTGGCTTCCATTACACTTTTAATGGTAATGTAATAATTTTTTATAAGCGACGATATGAAAATAAAGTAATTAGCGTTGCTTCGAAGGGTTTTTTAGTACTTTTGTCATAAAATACTGCGAAGAGGACGGATTTTAATGTTTTGTAGTTCTATTTATTAGCAAATTGTTTTACTTTTCTGAATAGCCTCCAGGAGGATCTAACTCCGTTTTCATCAAACATTTTTCAAAAGCGAGTCAATTTGTACGTTCTACATGATGTAAACACATTCATTTTACTTCAACAAGCCAATTTCTGGGCAATGATACTAATATTGTTATATGCTAGTTGACAGTTTTCAGGAAACCGATAAAAAGGTTCATTGTAGTCTATTTTCCTTAAAACATGAACATTTCATCAAAATATTAACATTATCATTACTAATTTTTCATTTATAAAACTCGATTTCATTTCCATAGTCAAAACGAGGCACGCTGTAATGGCGGCTTGAGTGATGGCATCAACTTTAATCTACAAATCTGTGACATCGGTCACAGAGTGTCTGCTGTCAAAGAAGTAAAAACAAATTCAGTGGTTCCACACTCTGCTCTTGGATTTCCCCTGTGACGTTTGATATCGATCCAAATAATCGATTATTTGTTTGTTATTTTGTACCAATCAATGAATCTAAAAAGAAGTTAAATAATCGATCATTATCTGAGTAATCTTTTCCTAAGTATGTTGGGGTCAGTCTAACCGGCTGCAGCTGTATACCAGTATTTTACGTGGAGCGACTGCCTATCTGACCTCCACAACCCAGTTACTGGATAATACGATGCCCTTTAGTAAGACTAATTGTCAGACTTTCGGGTTTCTGACGACCCGTAACGACTGTCAAAGATCCACGAAAGACAGCCCGGATCAACGGCTTAACGTGCTTTCCGAGGCACGGAGGTCTTGGTATATAAAGATGGTCAGCCATCCACGGACCAACCGTAGCAAGCGTAGCCTGATCGATTGACCCGAGCAAAAATAAATATCATCGCTTTATTACTCGTTGAATCAAATCGATTTTAATAGTGATTGCCAAATAAAAAAGTGATGACAGTGATCTAAATATCTAAAATGTATGTGGAACGGACACTCAATAACTCGTTTTTCAAAACGCATCTGACGTTTTTTAAAAGAATCCCTAAATTTAAGGAAAAATATCCTGAGGTGGGAATCCTGATATAATGTTATTTTGTCACAGAGACATTATGCCTTGATGACTGAAGATCGTGACGTGTCGCACTCTGATTCGCGTTTAATGTCACGTGACCAATGGCTATATTTTTACTTAATTATTTATATATTAGGTTGGGGAAAAAGTCTTTTCGCATTATAGTATGTCTGAACTTGTAATAAAATCTCTTTGGCTATACTATTTGTATCTGGCTGGTTTTGGCATCATTGAAAGTTTAAATTTTAAAGAACATAATTCCAAATTCAAATTAGGAAAATGTGTGATTTTCATTTGTTTTTCGTACCGTCAAGATGAGTGAATCTAATGAAGAAATTCGATACATTTTAAAATTTTACTACAAAAAAGGTAAAAATGCAACGCAAGCCGCGAAAAAAATTTGCGATGTTTATGGACCTACTGTAGTGTCTGTGAGAGTAGCACAAATTTGGTTTAAGCGTTTTCAATTCGGAAATTTTGATGTCAAAGATGCACGTCGCTCTGGTCGCCCTATTACGGATAAAATGGATGCCATTTTTGAAAAAGTGGAGCAAGATCGGCATATAAGTAGTTACGACGTAGCTGAAGAACTGGAAATTGACCACAAAACAGTTTTGGCGCATTTGAAAAAAAAACTGGGTACAAAAAAGCTCGACATTTGGGTACCTCACGAGCTCACTGAAAGAAACCTAATGAACCGTGTACTCATTTGTGATTCTTTATTACGACGTAATGAAACCGAACCATTTTTGAAGAAGCTGATAACTGGAGATAAAAAGTGGATCATGTATGACAAGAACGTGCGAAAAAGGTCGTGGTCAAAGGCCGAACAGGCTTCACAGGCTGTGGCGAAACCCGGGTTAACTCGCAACAAGGTGATGCTGTGTGTGTGGTGGGATTGGAAGGGCATTATTCATTATGAGCTGTTATCACCAGGCAGGACCATGGATTCTGAACTCTACTGCGAACAACTGATGAGATTAAAGCAAGAAGTTGAGAGAAAGCGGCCGGAATTAATCAACAGAAGGGGTGTGGTTTTTCATCATGATAACGCTAGACCTCACACATCTTTAGCCACTCAGCAAAAATTAAGAGAGTTTGGCTGGGAGGTGTTAATGCATCCGCCGTATAGTCCTGACCTTGCACCTTCAGATTTCTACCTGTTTCGGTCTCTTCAGAATTCTTTAGGCAGTGTCAGGTTAACATCACGAGAGGACTGCCAAAACCACTTGTCGCGGTATTTTGACCAGAAGTCCCAAAATTTCTATAGCAATGGGATTATGTCCCTACCTACAAGATGGCAAAAAGTTATCGAACAAAATGGTACGTACATACTTTAATTAATGTAAATAAACTATATTAAAAAATGTTTTGAATTTTCTTAAAAAATGCGAAGAAACTTTTTCCCCAACCTATTATAATATAATCCGAAATAATTTTCTAAACTAACTTGAATTTTGATCACAATCATCCTACATACCAAAATTCATTAAGTATTATTCTCACTGTCTATTCATATAGCCTATTCATATGGTGAAAGGTACCTACATAAGGATGCCAAATCTTTATGAATGGTAATTTTCAAATCGACTCGCTTTTGAAAAACCGTCCAAGTGCATGTTGGACCACGCACAATGAAGAGTTCCGTAGTTGGGACGAATTTATCAAGAACAAACTTAACATTTTAGTTTGAAAACATGTTTCCCTATACATCCATCGTCGACTTTGTCTCTGTCACCTCTGACCTAGACTAGAGTCAAGAGCAAACCAAAAAGGCATAACGGTAAGGGTTTAAGGCATACTGCCAGACGTTTTACACCTGCAGCCTGTGGGTCAGGTATACGCAGAGAGCCTACAACGCTCTCCGTGTGCAGTATAACAATGCTTTTCGGGTGTTGCTGGGGCTTCCGCGGTTCTGTAGTGCGTCGGGCATGTTTGCCGAGGCAGGCATAGATAGTTTTGAGGCTATCATGCGCAAAAGAACGGCATCCCTAATGCGTAGGATACGTGGAAGCTCAAATAGCATCCTGAACATTATTGTGGAGAGGCCAGACTGCCCTTTTCTGATGCACTGGTCCCGTAGACATAGCTGTGGGCCCGGTGCTGAGGAAAGATATTTAAATTGATTTTTGGTCATGTTTTTTAGTTTAATTTTAATTTAATTTTGATCCGATTTAGTTTTTGATTTTGTTTTCATTGATTTAATTTTGATTTAATTCTGATTTGATTTAAATTTAATTTTGATTGTGATATTGATTTTAATTTTGACTGATTTTTGTTTTTAATTTTAATTTAATTTTGTTTTAATTTATTTGATTTTGATTTAATTTTGATTAGATTTTAATTTTTAATTTAAATTTAATTGAATTTTTATTGTGGTTCGGATTCAAATTTTAATTTTATTTGTAATTCTAATGTTGATTTTGATTTTAACACTAACATAGCTTGTAAGTTCTAGTACTAATACAATATGGATGATTTCCGAAATAAAATTGATTGATTGATTGAAAAAAAAAAAAACATTCCAATTGCAAATGTATGTTTGTACGCACAATATTTTACCATGTAGTTTTAAGATCTTTGAGTTCTTATTAATTTTTCTGTAATCTATATGTATACAACTATTATCAGTATTTTCTTCAAAATTTTAGGCTCAGCAGTTTCGGAGATAAGGGGATCAATTTTCATCAATTTTATTTAATAATTTTAAAACTATTTATTATAAAATTATAAAAATTATATATGAGGAGTATTCGAAAAAGAGGTATCATTTCCATTTTTTAGCTCGTTGCTTTTTTGCAGAATCATAAGTAAATCTACTAACTACACATTTTAGTTGAATTTGGCGTACCAAATAGTAACGATTCCCTTAGAAAAATCGAGTTTGAATTTCAGTTTTCGAACAAAACGGAACTCTCATAGTCACATTTAAGTGAATTTTGAAAAAAAAAGAATCAATGGTGCAAATGTTACCTTTTGTTCGAACACTTATTTGAAATCCTTATAACAAGCAATTTTATTTGTTATGTCACACGGTACAATTTGCATAACTTTTTTTTTATTTCCCGCCTAAGGTGAAACTCATATTCAAAATTCATTTACACGTTCGTGTTTGGCTCTCAGAAATTAATGTGTATTTCAAATTTCAACTTAATCAGTCCAGTAGATTTGGAGCGAATCGGCTGTGACAGACGGACAGACACACGAGTGATCCTATAAGGGTTCTGTTTTTTCATTCACACGTACGAACCCTAAAAAAGCTTGTAAAAATGACAAACGGGTAGACAGTTTTTCAAAATACCTAATTATACAGGATATAAGTGTAAACAGTGGCAACCTTTTAACGGGTCATTGTACTCATCATAATGAACAACTTTTACTATAGGACCAAACCTGGAATCGTGAAAAAAAAAAATCAACTATTCAGTACATTTAGACTTAAATGTACATAACAGCTGATTTTTTTTCGCGATTTCAGGTTTGGTCCCATAGTTAAAGTTGTTCATAATGATGAGTACAATGACCCCTCAAAAGATTGACACTTACACCCTTACACTACACTTACACCCTTTTATTTCCGTAGAGAAATGCTCATGCATACTGCACTACCACGGGGTTATGTGGGACTCCAACCCACTAAAACTCCACGGTGTCCTCCTCTGCCGCTTGTGGCGGGAACACGGGCACGAGTTAGCACACACCGCGAACCCGCCGCTGCTGTCCGTCACCGGACCCTCCTCTGGGGAGCAACCCCATCACCGGCGCATTCGTGTTCACAAGAATACATTGCGCGCCGTGAGCTCCCCATGGACCAAGCCAGCACATGGGTGCTAGACGGCCCCGTATCTAGGCACCCTTGGTTCCCCTGCGACCGGTCAGGTCAGTGGCCCAGCCGCCTACCACTTTTCGGCCGCAAAGGATAGGGAGAGCGGCCAACGAAACACCGACACTCTTCCTCCCCTGCGGCCCCACCGCGTCCGCCATCAGACGGTGGCGACGCTGTCAAAGCCGCGGAAGGTAAGGAGAGCGGCGCACCAAAATACCGGCACTCCTCTCCCGCCGCGGCCTCCAACCTCCGGCCGCGATGCTTCCCATACGACATCACTGCCCGCCTCAGTTGCGATGTCGCCCAAGCTGCACCGCAACCTACCTGTTGGCCGTTTGTCGTCGACTTCCTGGGAAAAGCCCAGACGAGCGGCCCCTCCTCGGGTTCCTCTTCGCTTCACCGTGGGTGACCAAGCCACGGTTACCCCCTGCCTCAACAATGCGGGATCCCGCCGGGGGTATACTTACACCCTGTATATTACACAAAAAAAAAAAAATCTCATGTGTCTTAATTATTCATTTGTAAGATAGTTTTCGCACTCAATTACAACCTACTAAATATCACGATGATAAATATCATCCATATTTACCTTTACTACCGTATCTACCTATCATAAAATACAACCATAATTCCAGTCATATTTACAGACGCGTAGTTCAATATTGTAGCCACAGAAGTGCTCATATCTCATACCTCCGCGCGCGTATCAACCGACGTAATAAGTGGCAGATGGATTGGATTGCAGGATTGATTAAACGGTAGGGATGGGAAGCGGAGGGAAAGTGAGCCGGATCTATGATTTTTAACGCATTCAGTGGTAGATTTAACACTCCCACCGTAAGGAAAGAGGACGAATTTACAGAAATATTGAAATGGAAACAAAAACATTTTGTCCTGTTTAAACTATGTAACCGTAATTACACATGGGATGAAATTCATCCCATTCTTTTATTTAAGTAGTGGTTATTGGGAGTAAAGTCATCCCACGCAAATCTGCTTTTGGTTTGAACCTTGTTCCACCACTATTAAGGAGTCCTTTCTAATTCCATACATTTAGTTTCATGCACTATCTATTTCCAAGGAATTTGAGGTACGCCAACCCTCTATACGATTAGTCAATCGTCTATGGAAAGATTATTTTTAGTCTGTAGTTGCAAATCTTTTTGTAAACAAAAGGTTTTTGTTCAAATTGGAATGCTTGTAATTAATGAAAATTGTATTATGGTAAGTGGTTTTATTTATGTTTCGTGCTAAGAATAAACACATTATGCATTTTAAGCTATAAAACATATAGGTCATTGCTTGTTTTTTTTTACTAGAGTCATTTCTTTGAAATTGTATCTAAAAATTGTTTTGTTATTTTTTACAACCAATTTTGAAAATGAAAACAAGTCATACTTTCAAACGAAACGTACATTGCTATAAAGCCCTACTCACTAGCATTCTAAGAAACATTCAACAGTCACAAAATTCCAAGAAGCTACGATGCAAATCGGTTTTGTTTACAAGATTACCGCGGGGCTGAATGGGACCCGCGCGCGGGGAAAAGTGTTAAGCGGGGCGCTTAAGACTTTTCCCCGCGCGCGGGTGAGCACAGCGGTTCAGCACAGCGGTTATGATACAAAGGCAGATGCGTCTTTTAATAGGTTTTCACTTTAAAGAATTTTAGGTTTTCGTTAAGTTTACTCCAATTTAAAAATACTGTAAGATGCATCCGTTTTTTGCTGATACCGAATATGTAAATAACTCTATTTCGAAAAAAATGTCAGATACGTATTTTTCCTTATGACGGCAGAATATTTGGAATGCATAGTTGGAATGCATTTTGTAGGCATAAGTACCTACAAACAAAGTGCATGCCAACTGTTATATCTACGTACCTATTGCGGTTTTGTTGAGATTGATTCCACTTTCGTTATTTTTGGTAGTTAAGTCATTTGTCTCATGTGACCAATCCAAACTAGGCCCGCGTGGTGGTTTCCGGTCTATTTCCTAATACTTAAGAGACCGGAGTCGTGAGTCCCAACTGAGCGAATATTATTGGCTGATTAATCATTAAGTACTTATTATATGTCTGTTTTTACATCGGAGACCAAAAATAAATGTTTTCGAACCATTGAAACGCAACTTATACGTACATTCACCATTGCATTAATTACAACATTTCATAAAAACAAAATCACATCAACAATCAAAAATAATCCACAAAAAATATTCTGATATAGCACATCACTATAATAAGAGCATAACACGATTTTCAGATCAATGCCGGCTGCAATGAGCCGGCGCGGATCAGTTCACTGTAATTATGAATGACAGCACTATGGTTTCAAGTGATAGGCTTTAATTCGATACTGGAATCATTTGCTATTCAAATGGTTGGGCGTGTTTAGAAATGATTTTCGTGTACTGTGTGCTTTATGAAGCTATGTTAGCTGGAATGTTTCAGTTTTAGGATTCTTTAAGACCTTTAATTTATCGCACAGGAACACGGCGGTGACGCAACACATCCAGCTTTATGGTTGGTTTCTTACCAGTGACTATGGTTGCTCCAACATGTGTGTCTCAGTATCTATACATATAAATAAAGATAAAAGTCCTGACTGGCTGACTGACTCATCAACGCCCAGCCCAAACCCTTGGAAACCTAGAAAGCTGAAATTTTACTCAGGGTCAGGAATAAGAAATGATTTTTCGAAATTCAACCCTTAAGGGAGTAAAATAGGAGATGAAAGTTTGTATGGAAAACGTCATTTTTGTAGTGTAAACCATGAAATTTGGTATTCAGCATCCTGGTTAAAAATTAAAAACGCTGAAACATATTTCAGCGTTTTTGGAAAATCGTACCATAAGGGGGGGAAATAGAGGATGAAAGTTTGTAAGGAAAAAAATGGTATAGGTCTAATGTTTAGAAATTACGAATTTTGTGTTTTGGCATTTCTGGAAAATCATCCCCTAGGGCAGGGGTTCCCAAACTTTTTCTGTTCGCGACGCTCTTACAGGTTTAGTATTTTGTCTCAGCGCCCTAGCTAGTCGAAATAGGGTGCAATGATACTAGGTAGATAACCACATTTTGTAGTTTCTGGAGAATGGTAAACAAGAGCACCTCACGGCACCCCACTGTACTCTGTAGGACGCATCAGGGCGCCGCGGCGCACACTTTGGGAACCCCTGCCCTAGGGGTTTAAAAATCCTTACTAACTTATTATCGCTCAGCCCGACTTTCGCCATTGCCAAAGACACTTTAGTAATTCAAACAAGAGAACAATTACTTTACTAAGTTCCGTACTTGTAATTATTTAGGTTGCTATTTTTTTTTTTGCGAAATTCGCACGGCATGGGGAATAAAGACGATTTATTTATTTTATTTATTTATTTATTTATTTATTCGTTCTATAGTTCACACACATTATTTACATTTAAATTGGTGCCATCATAAACTCATTAGAGTTTTACCGTGCACCAAAATCATCGACTACATATATAAATTATGAAGGTACTTGGTTAACAACTAAAATTGCAAAGAGGGTGTAAGCTAAATAGTAACAGTTATTCAATACCATTAGCGAGCAAACACGGGTGACCAATCTGACCGCCCGTCTTTAAAACAAAAGTGGTGGAGGAATGTTTTTGAACAGATACAGGTTGTTCCTCAAAGTAGTGTTTTTAGTAATATAGTTAATTTTTCCCAATAATTTTTTTTATTATTTTATTAGGGTTAGGTTTTTTGGTTCTCATAATATATTATTAGGTATTAATATTTTGCACGAAATATTGCTTTAATTTGTTTTTTATGTTTTTCTGAGTTTGTATTCTGAGTTTGTTCTGATTTATATTTTCGCTTTAAAGTTGACTTTAAATTTAGCATGCAAGTAGGTAATTTTCCGTTCCATTATACAGGGTGTGTAAAAAATCGTGCATCAAACGAAACAGGCCGATAGTTGGGGATAATCCCAACTATCGGCCTGTTTCGTTGCAGTAAAAAATATCTCTGTAGCAGAGCCCTAATATGATCTCAAATTGTCATAACTTTTAAGGAGATTAAGTTAGGGCTCTGTCACACAGATATTTTTTACTGCAAATAACCCCAACTATCGGCCTGTTTCGTTTGGTCCACGATTTTTTACCCACCCTGTATTAATTCCGTTACTATTGCTAGGCTTTGGGATTTTTTTCTCCAGCAATCATTTATATCAATCAACGCGCTGCTCCTCGGATAATAAGTAGTGCGAGCAGACATTGTTTACCTGGATTAACTCATAGGGTACTTTTAATCCCGGTAGTTCGTTCCCGTGGAATATTTTGCGACATCCACGCGGGCAAAGCCGCGGGCAAAATCTAGTATAATATTGGGCTTAAAATACCTAGATAGATTACCTGTTAATAGTGTTCCTGTTATAGTAGCCGGCACGAGTCGTGAGCACAAATTAATAGTGTTCCTGTTATAGCAGCCGGCACGAGTCGTGAGCACAAATTAATAGTGTTCCTGTTATAGCAGCCGGCACGAGTCGTGAGCACAAATTAATAGTGTTCCTGTTATAGTAGCCGGCACGAGTCGTGAGCACAAATTAATAGTGTTCCTGTTATAGCAGCCGGCACGAGTCGTGAGCACAAATTAATAGTGTTCCTGTTATAGTAGCCGGCACGAGTCGTGAGCTCAAATTAATAGTGTTCCTGTTATAGTAGCCGGCACGAGTCGTGAGCACAAATTAATAGTGTTCCTGTTATAGTAGCCGGCACGAGTCGTGAGCACAAATTAATAGTGTTCCTGTTATAGTAGCTGGCACGAGTCGTGAGCACAAATTAATAGTGTTCCTGTTATAGTAGCTGGCACGAGTCGTGAGCACAAATTAATAGTGTTCCTGTTATAGTAGCCGGCACGAGTCGTGAGCACAAATTAATAGTGTTCCTGTTATAGTAGCCGGCACGAGTCGTGAGCACAAATTAATAGTGTTCCTGTTATAGTAGCCGGCACGAGTCGTGAGCACATATTAATAGTGTTCCTGTTATAGTCCCGGCACGAGTCGTGAGCACAAATGAATAGTGTTCCTGTTATAGTAGCCGGCACGAGTCGTGAGCACAAATTAATAGTGTTCCTGTTATAGCAGCCGGCACGAGTCGTGAGCACAAATTAATAGTGTTCCTGTTATAGTAGCCGGCACGAGTCGTGAGCACAAATTAATAGTGTTCCTGTTATAGCAGCCGGCACGAGTCGTGAGCACAAATTAATAGTGTTCCTGTTATAGCAGCCGGCACGAGTCGTGAGCACAAATTAATAGTGTTCCTGTTATAGTAGCCGGCACGAGTCGTGAGCACAAATTAATAGTGTTCCTGTTATAGCAGCCGGCACGAGTCGTGAGCACAAATTAATAGTGTTCCTGTTATAGTAGCCGGCACGAGTCGTGAGCTCAAATTAATAGTGTTCCTGTTATAGTAGCCGGCACGAGTCGTGAGCACAAATTAATAGTGTTCCTGTTATAGTAGCCGGCACGAGTCGTGAGCACAAATTAATAGTGTTCCTGTTATAGTAGCTGGCACGAGTCGTGAGCACAAATTAATAGTGTTCCTGTTATAGTAGCTGGCACGAGTCGTGAGCACAAATTAATAGTGTTCCTGTTATAGTAGCCGGCACGAGTCGTGAGCACAAATTAATAGTGTTCCTGTTATAGTAGCCGGCACGAGTCGTGAGCACAAATTAATAGTGTTCCTGTTATAGTAGCCGGCACGAGTCGTGAGCACAAATTAATAGTGTTCCTGTTATAGTAGCCGGCACGAGTCGTGAGCACAAATTAATAGTGTTCCTGTTATAGTAGCCGGCACGAGTCGTGAGCACAAATTAATAGTGTTCCTGTTATAGTAGCCGGCACGAGTCGTGAGCACATATTAATAGTGTTCCTGTTATAGTCCCGGCACGAGTCGTGAGCACAAATTAATAGTGTTCCTGTTATAGTAGCCGGCACGACTCGTGAGCACAAATTCAGCTTTTAAACCTTACAAATGTTTTTTTCCTATTAAGCCGATTCGTACACGGGCAGGGCAATGAGCTTAATATAAGATCACGCTTATTTATGTACAGGTAGAGAACAGAATACAAGAGCCCGTCGACGATGGCAACAACATCTTTTTATTTTTATTTGTTATGGGTTTGCTCTTGACTTTAGTCTAAGTCAGAGGCGACACAGACAAAGTCGACGATGGAGTTAGCTTACCCAAAAGAAGCCTGTTCACTCTCACTTTGAAAAGATTAGGGTTGTATGCGTTCGGAAACACTGACGCGAGTAGTGAGTTCCACTCCTTTGCTGTGCGCATCTCATTTGGAATTTGTGCTCACGACTCATGCCGGCAATAACATAGTCTTAAATAATGTTTATTAATATTGCTCAGGTAGGTTCATTGTAAAATTCTAATTCATGCCTCTCAATTTGCTAGTTATATGATGTAGGTACCCGTTTGGCTATCACCGTTCCGTGATAAGGGAAAATCAATAATGATTAGGGTATTTAATTTTTAAACCTAAGTAAGTGAGGCTTGAAAAAGTAGAAGTATCCATTTGAACATTTAAAATTCGCGAAGATGCTCACAACGGGTTTTAAGTTATAAATAAAAGAGTTTCGAGCGAATTTCAATAGTTGAAATTTAAATTTACATACCGCACAGCCTCCGAAGGGATTAAAATTTTAAATTCTGTTATTTTACGAGAGAACAATCGTGAAAAAGCTGATAGCACACAGCAATGTATGTCCGGAACAAACTGATTGATTTATGTATTGTTTCACAATTCACTACCTACGTTATTTTGTTACTGTAGCGTCTAGTAAATAAAACATTTTTCATTTATTCATTCAATTGAAATACGCTTTTAATTGAATAAGATAAATTAAGACACTGTCTTATAATTCAATCAATCTGCCTAGCCTTTTCCCAACTATGTTGGAGTCGGCTTCCAGTCTAACCGGATGCAGCTGAATACCAGTATTTTACTTGGAGCGACTGCCTATCTGACCTCCACAACTCAGTTACTGGGTAATACGATACCCCTTGGTAAGACTGGTTGTCAGACTTTCGGGCTTCTGACGACCCGTAACGACTGTCAAAGATCCACGAATGACAGCCGGGACCAACAGCTTAACGTGTTTTCTGAGGCAAGGAAGAGTCTCGGTATGAAATGATGATCACCCATCCACGGACTAACCCCGGCAAGTGTAGCTTAACCTGATAGATCGACCCGTGCGGCTGTTATTACTTAGCCACGAGCTCCTGCCGTATAATTATCTTAAATGCGAAAGTAAGTTTGTTTGTTACCTTTTCACGCCTAAACCACTGAACCGATCATCCTGAAATTTTGCAAATACGTTGTCAGGTGTACAGAAACGGACATAGGTACGTTTCATCCCAAAAAAGTACTGTTCCCGAGGAAAACAACCGTAACGTTTTTATGATAGTAGATGGCGCCACGTGTCCTTCGAATCATAATTGGGTTATATTATTATAGAAACTTTAGTAGTGTGTTGAAGGTTTTTTTTTTTTTAATTTAGTTAATTACTAAAAACATTTCGTGAGTCTCGAGTGTCGATAGACCGGTTTTTCGTCCCCCTAACTATAATATTATGAACAAGAAGAGTACAAACCCAATTCATAGTGAAATGCTGAATTAACGCGAGCGAAGCCACGGGCAAAAGCTAGTAAAACACAATAAAATATAAACAGTTAATAAATACATTTCATTATTTCACTTTAAATACGTAAAATCCTTCTATCTACGCTAATATCGTAAAGTTCTGATTATGAATTAACAAATAAGACCATAATGACAAATTTTAATGTATAAAATCTAAGCGGTAACATATGATTCTTACACTTTATTTATTAGTTTACCTTTGCATCTAAAATAAAGCAAATATTTGTTTTTCTTTAAAATATTTCCAGAAAAATCGGAAACTTCGCATAAAATTGCTGACCACAAAGTACACTCACAATGAAATGTCATTTTTGTTTATTTCTGTTATTTCAATGTCGCTTCTCTCCTTTTTGGTTGTTAGTTTGATCTATGATTCGTTCATTACATTTGAAAAAAGGTAAAATACAACGTCTGTTAGTATATTATAGTTCATTTTCCTGGACCACTACTAATGTAACTCCAGTCACATGAAGCACGTCGACGACATTTCTTCATGTAACTCAAGTCTATGGATCAACTGAGTGCATATGGGGATGGTGCTAGGGCGCATGCGCAGTAGACCGATGATAGCTCCGTAAACATAGTAACGTAATCCACGTTACTATGGTGGCGGAACCATTATTGTGTTTGTTTACTTTTTACTAACTTTGTTTTTTTATTTTATTTTAATACGTAAGTACTTATTGCATGAGCGCAGATAAAGTAGTGTATGAAACTGCACTTACCTAGGTAATAAAACACTCGTGTGGTACTATTAAAAACCTCACCTATGGCTCAGTTTTAAACACAGTCGTGTTTTAATACCCCTCATTATGCAACAGTCTCATAAACATCTACACATTTACCCAGCAAAAGTTTTTTACAGTTTTTAATGTTAACATATTCTTGTAAGAATAAATTTTGAGTTAACTACAGATACAGTATGATTTTAAACAGCTTTGCATATCGTCGTTGCCAAATCAAAACATTGCATGTGTTCCTTTGGTGATTTTTCTTTTATCTTCGCAAACGATAGACATTTGGTTCCTCTATATTTTGCAATTAGTCTGATGTGTATATCATGTTTAGTTTCGGAGAAATAGTCAAACATAAATAAACGATTATGTGACGATTCAAAGAAAGTTAAGCTAATTCAAAAATGTCTCATGTGTTGAGACATGAGAGATATTTGTTGGTGTAAAAAATCTTATGTGTTCCAATTTCACATAAGAGATAAAATATATATCAACAGGCAAAATCTCTTATGTGCAGAAAAAGTGCTAAAATATATATATTGCTGTCTTAATATCATAAAAGTAAAAAAAAAAAATAATTTATAAATGCTCAAGCGCCCATATAAGCATTCACTGAATTTGGTTTAACACCCTTCCATATACATTTTATCCATAAAGTGTTTTTTTTCGGTTTTCTCAAAAGTACCATCTGTGCACATACAAGGTCTTGATTTGGCAACGACGATATACCGGAAAACCCGATTTCCTGATAAACCTATTTGCCCCAGGGTAAACTAGTTCGTACAAAGCACGTTAGGATCAACCGGATAAGATTATACCAGACTATTTCATTTATTTATATATTCTTTGGAAAGTTTATGAGTCATTCAAAAATTAACTTTATACACTTTAAGGAGTACTTTAGAACACTGAATAACTTTTACTATGGAGCAACTTTGAAATTGCAAAAAAAAACATCTGTGCCATACTAAAGTTTTATAGCTACTGCTCTTAACTGTATCGGACAGCTGCTTTTTTTCCGCGATTTCACAGTTGGTCCCATAGTAAAAGTTATTCAGTTCAATGGTCTTCAGCACCTTTTAAAGTTTGTAAAGTTAATTTTTAACACTGTATACATAGATACATAATTAGCAATTAGCACTCACAGTTGCCATTTAAAAGCTTACACAAACTAGTTTGTCCTTAATGTGTTAGGAAAAATCATTTTAGCCAAAATATTCTAAAGCTGACAATAATGAAATAAAGTCATCAATATTACCGTTGACCAAAACATAATTATGGACCAACAAAATTCGACCTAACCGAACCGGGGAATCGAATCCGAAAATCGTTTACAATTCATAAATTTAAATCGATTCAATCCTAATATTGAAATGAGATGATGGCAACATTTGCCAGAGTTAATACTCTTCGTTTTAAAGTCCACTGCTGGGAAGGGTGCATGTTCAATATAATCAGTTACGGAACTCAGATTTGCATTTATAATATCAATTGTGTTTTGGGTTTGTTCAATAATTTAGGCATTTTGTTGCTGAAATATTCGTGTCGTTAAATTTTAGGATGGCAAACAAGCTTCACAGCATTTTGTTACTCGTATTTTTATTTTACCAACGAGCTCTGTTACAAAGAACTTTTACATTTCTCATACTTGGAAAGTACGCTTGAAGTTCAGAGGATCAGAGAGGAGAGGAGAGGAGAGTTCAGGTGATCAGAGGGATAAAAACAGTACTATTCGTCCCTGGGAAACGATTTTCCCTGCTGTTAAAAAAATTAAAAGCTATGCAAGCCATGTCCCAATTGTTTTTACAGCCACTCTATTAAATCGCGTAAAATTGATATAAAATATTATTATCAACAATTTTGTAACATGACTACTTATAATTTATTTTCACTAAATTATTTAGTAGGACTGGTGCATGCTAAGCTTCACAGCTTGGCTCATCCCCGCATGGTTACCTGTTGGTCTTCTACAGTTTGTACTTCGGTGAGTGTACCCAGGAAGTCCACGACCTGATTCCACCGGCACCCTTCTACCATCGGACATTTAGACGCACTGCCAGTTACCAGCCCTACCTAGTTGCTATTCTACTAATTCGCACTAAGCATTTCCAAATGTCTTTAGCAAACGAGTGGATCTCACTACCTGCGTCTGTGTTTCCGAGAGCATACAACCCTAATCTCTTCAAAGTGAGAGTCAACAGGCTTCTACGCTCACTCCATCGTCGATTTTGTCTCTGTCACCTCTGACCTAGACTAGAGTGAAGAGCAAACCCATCACAAATAAAAAAAATAATAATATTCATTTACGTAGATCAAAAAAAAATTGATTGATTGATTTTTTTACGTAGATTTGAGCTAAATATTTACCATCATCAATGATAAAAACATACTGGCTGGTAGAATGCCACGGAAAAAGAAACATAAAAAGGCGTGAAAGTGGAAATTTGATCTTCAGTTGTTTTGTCGAGAGCTAATACACATATTTTTGTTAAAAATGAGTTGATCATGTTCAGATATAGATTTAATGCCTGATTTCATTAGAGAAGAGGCTAAAACATTAGTGGAAACTTTTAACCGCCACGATGATAAATCTCACGATGTTTTTTTTCAAAGTGGCGCTGAAAAAAGAGTTACTAACACATTTCAATGAATTATCTAAGAATCAGAATTCTTCAACCCTATGGAGCGTGTATTAAATGTCAAGGACGACTTTAACTACAAAACACGATATACATTTGAAAGATTTCGCCAAACTATCATCTTTTCTGAAAAGACAGTCAGATGCCAGATGAAATATACTTAGTAATAAAGGTAAGGAAATCTTTATAGTATCATCATCGTATCTAAGAAACGTGTCTTAAACTGTAATTAGGTATGTATACTTAGATATTATACCTGAGAATTACCCATTAAAGATTTACGTTTACTTTTCAGATTGTGTTGATATTGGCCATAAGTGGCGCTTGCAGAAGCAATGAATTGGTGAATATGACATGACATAGAGAAACAAGGTGAAATAATACTACTAAAGTTAAGAGGTACTAAAACAAAAGTTGATCGAACCTTCGTAGTAAAGTAAGAATTTGTACAAATAATACAATAGAAAAATACCAACAACTTCGGCCTAGTGATATGGAAACTGATCGTTTTTTTTTCCTGAATAACCAAAAAAGGGGTTTGAGGCAAGTTATTGGCAAAAACGAAATGTCAGTATCCCGAAACAGATGCCACGTATCTTAAATTACCAAATCCAAACATATATTCTGGTTTATACTCTGGTAAGGTAGAGTGTATTAGTATTTATTTATTTCTCAGTATATGGTACAGACGCCAGCAGGTCAACCTACCCGAAACTGTCAGATTTTCCCAATCAACCTTGAACCTAATGCCTTAGCAATAAAGTCGAAAATCTATTAAAGAAATCTGACAGATTGTAGTAGCTTGATGTGCTGGCGTCTGTACATTGAGTCTCGTCTAGAGTCGTCTGTCTATCTGTCTGTCAGTATGTCAAGACCCTTTTTCTCAGGAACGCGTGGAGATATGAAGTTGAATTTAATATCAAATACGTAGGTTTATAGTCTCTGGAAGCTCTAAAAATATCATATTTTTAAGTCAACGCAATAAAAAAGCCTACAGGGTAATTTCCATAGACCTTTTTTTTTTTTTTTTGTGGATGGGAAATCATCAAATAACTTCTCCCGCTCTGGGTGGAGCGGGAGGGCGTGTCAGACTTCTACTGACTAAAACCCACCCGTGTTCCTTCAGTTGCCTGTGCCAGGGCCACGGTAACTCTTTCGAACAACCCGCAACCCTGGCGGGAATTTCCGTAGACCTGGAATCATGAAATTTGGCAAGAAGCAAGGTCTCACAGCACAAGTAAGGAAAAAGTCTGGAAATTGTTAATTTGTAGTTTTACCACATATTTTTTTTGCGATTACAAACTTACATTTGCAGTTGGAGAATTGACCTTGCCGTATGGGAGAACATGTTTTTAAACTACAATGTTAAGTTTGTTTTTGGGATAAACTCATCCCAACTACGGAACCCTTCATTGTGCGTGGTCTGACACGCACTTGGCAGGTTTCTTTTTTGGAATTATAGACTACATTCCTTTTTTACTCTTATTCACTAACCATGTTTTCTAATTTGACAACACAATAACTTTTAAAAATCACAATGAATCTTGTGTCAAAAAATCAATCTGCCTAGCCTTTTCCCAACTATGTTGGGGTCGGCTTCCAGTCTTACCGGATGCAGCTGAATACCAGTATTTTACATGGAGCGACTGCCTATCTGACCTCCACAACCCAGTAACTGGGTAATACGATACCCCTTGGTAAGACTGGTTGTCAGACTTTTGGGGCTTCTGACGACACGTAACGACTGTCAAAGATCCTCGAATGACAGCCGGGACCATCGGCTTAACGTGCTTTCCGAGGCACGGAGGAGTCTCGTTATGAAAAGATGGTCACCCATCCACAGACCAACCCCGGCAAGCGTAGCTTAACCTGATGGATCGACCCGTGCGGCTGTTATTACTTAGCCACGAGCTCCTGATGAATCCTGTGTACAAGTAGCAATAAAAAATTGTTTAAAGCGCTATAATTCTCAACCAGTTTCATGGCTCATTTTATATCATTCTCGAAAACTTATCTATGACGTGCCAAAATGTTCCGACTGCAATCCCCGCAGCGTGAAGTTAATTCATAGAATCGGACAGTGCTATTACCGTCGCGGCGCTAGAACATTCCATTATTTATACGAGTACTTAGCTCGGTTTCCACGCGAGCTTTTTTACCATAGAAAAAAAGTTCTAAGTACGTTTTTATTTTGTAAAAAATCTGTACCTACTTGTACATCTGTAAGGATATTATTAGGGTCCCGTACCAAAATGGTAAAAAGGAACTCTTATGGTGAGACTCTGTCTGTCAATCTGTCTGTCTGTCACAGCTGGATATCTCAAGAACTACTAATGCTATCAACTTGAATTTTGGAATAGTTTTAGATGACGTTTGTCCAACTATTTTGCAATTAAGAAAGAAATATATTATTTTTTGCAACAGTGCCTGAAAGGGTCTTAAAAATTCGAAGTAGGGCTACTAGGGCATGTGTCCTCCATAATTTAATTTTTAATTAAATAAATAAATAGCAAACTTTTGTTTTTATATATGATGGTACGGAACTCTCGGTGCGTGAGTCCGACTCGCTCTTGACTGGTTTTATTTGTATTCCAAGTTAGTTATGTTAGGAGGCAATTAATTCTAGGAGCACAATTTACCATACCAATTTCTATTTAATTTAAATCTTTGCTTGACTTTTTAGGAGTAGTCTGGAGTTAGGATTTGTGCCCGGTTGATGGAAATAGGCTTGCCCTCTATTACATCGGACTTAACTGGTGAAATGGTAAACCTCAACCTAACCCTTCAGAGATAAGAGGCGTAGTGATATGTTACGTTGTCACTCGACGACTTTATTTTACATAAAAAAAAAGAAAAATTGATTTACCACAAATTCACTTTTCATATGTGTACTGATGTGGTACTGATCCACCAATTAGTAATACCGAAGAAAATTAAAAACGACTCTTCCTCCCCTAACAAACAAACTCATTGATGAAACCTCGTCTATACTTCCCCATATTTATCTAAAAAAAAATCACTGAAATAACCCCAAAACCTTCTATAGTAGCTAATCCTACCTTATTTGTATAACCCTGAAAAAGGGCCGGGACAGTACAACCTTGAGATTAATGAATTCAATGAAATGAAACCAAAATGTTTGTATATATACTGGAGCCCGATTTAATTTCTATTTAAATTAATCTGTACGTAGGATCTGTCTGTTCCGTAATCCACGAAGATTGAATAAAATGAACAACGCATAGTCGATGAAATATCAAAATATACCAGAATAAATTTTTATGTTAAAGCGCATTGCATTTCTCTCGGAACAGTCAGAGCTATCCAAAAGACCTGACCTTACACTTAATTCTCTCATATTTTCTCACTGTTGTCACTTTAATTACTCCGCAACACTTGCCAAGTGTTTTTTACGAGAACAACTGAAATTAAAGCTGAAGTATAATAGCCTACAAAATATGAGTCATATTCACCAAGAGCTCATTTAGTGCAATCAAACTGTCTGATCTTTGGCAGCGTTCGATTCCAAGTTTTTGCCCAATCACGGGCTGCCTCGGAATCTCGAAAGAGCTGAGTGCAAAATGTTACTTCGCTATAATTCATGAGTGTGACTGCACCCTCATATTAAAAACATTCAAGAAAATTTTCCTGGCCCGGTTAAAGTACGGAATATGACAGTAGGTGAAATTAAAACTGAATAAGTTTTTTTTTCTGTCGAAGGTTTATGAATATTATAAAAATAATAGGTTCCCTTTTAAAATTACACGTACACTGCGATGTTCAGGTTGTTACCCATTGTTTTTTTTATGTTGTGAGAAACACGATCCGTGGGTCCGTGTATTAAATTTTCAAGAAATTATAATGAGGCAGTAAAGCTGAAAATGTTGTGTTAGAATAAATTGCTTTCTGTTTAATGAGGCATATTGTCTGAAACATTAATTTCATGCTAACAATGGATGATTTCTTTAAATTAACATGGAAACAAAACATTTTCCTTCTTCTTTCGAGCATACTTGTTTTACTGAATAAAATATCTTGCCCTGGATCCAACAGAAGCAAGCCAAGAATTCGATTTGAGCGGCATACTGCACCGTCTGTGATGTATGCCCACTTTATGAGCGAATTAAAATGGCCGCCGCGTGACTTATGACGTCATAATGGCGGCACATACATCATACGTGTACGAAAATTAGTAGGCGGTCAACTATTAAGTGGCAATTTAATGTGGCATGGTGTTGGTATTTTTAAGTAGATTGTCATTTCTCATTAACGGAACTACTTCCTTAATACCTACAACGAAAAGTTATATTTAATTTCATGGTCGCCCAAAAAGGGTGACCGTGCGGACCCTGCCCCTTAGATTATAGATTGTCCAGATTCCTAGTAGGCCACTGTAAATTGATTCCAAATTTGAGTAGCTAGTGCTAGCTAAGTTATCCGATCCCCGCTCCACACGTCAAGGAACATTCGCCGCGTAAAAATCACGAGCCGGGTGTTTTACATTCTAAAAAAAATACAGTTTATGCTGTGAAATCGTGTAAAAATTACACTACAAAAAATGAAAAGTGCACTAGCATCTCATTTCATAAGTATTCAATATCACCTTGTATTTCTTAGTTTAATTTGAAAACGAAATAATAATAATATGACGCAGTAACTGTTGAAGTGTTGCATAGGGCATGAAATCAATTTACCCATATTTTTAACACCTCACGAAAAAACGAGGGATGACAAAGGAGTTTTATTAACATCGACGATGATTGTTTTTGTGAGTGTTAGTTGGTTTCTTTAACCGTATAGTTCGGAAACGCCCTCAATTGGACCCGAACACATAACTTCCTTCGGCTCGTTATTAGAATGACGACATACTCGTACCACACCCTAAATTGATTATGTAAATATTTATTACGCTATCCATCAAATCTTATGAGTGTGCGTTAATTACGAGGGTTTAATAAGGGTACTGAATAATAAGTTGCTGACCTACCTTGAAGACAATGATCTCCTCAGAGACCGTCAATATGGCTTTCGCCGGGGACGGTCAACTAGCGATCTTATTGTGTATGTCACGCACTACTGTGGCGAAGCCATCGAGAAACATGGCGAAGCACTTGCTGTATCGTTTGACATCTTGAAGGCCTTTGACAGGGTCTGACACGCTGCTCTGCTCAGCAAGCTTCCTGTTTATGGCATCCCAGCTGATTTTTGTTGCTGGATATGAGATTTCCTTAGTGAACGGTCGATCAGTGTAGTCGTTGATGGCTGCTCCTCTGACCTTATGGCTATTGATATTGAGTTCCTCAGGGGTCTGTTCTCTCTGCAACTATTTTCCTGCTGCATAGCAATGACCTGCTTCGGCCTGGTATTGTTGCGTACGATCACAGTACAGTTTCAGAGAGATACTTGTCCAGCGCAAAAACCAGCGGGGCCGAAGTTCGTTCCTTGAGAGAGGCCATGATAGAGCGGACAGATTTGACCTTAAGCCTTGTTTCCCAATGGGGTGATGATAATCTGGTCTTTTTTAACGCCACCAAAACACAGGCGTGTCTTTTTACCGCTAAAAGGAGTCGTTTCGCCCAAACTCCTACTTTTCGAGGTGTATCTGTTCCTATAACTGATCGGCTTGAGCTCCTAGGCATAGAGTTGACATCTGGTTTCAACTTCGGCGCCACCATCGAGTACAAAGACCTACGGCCAAGAAGCTGTGCATCCTAAATAGGCTGAAGCGATACTTTACGCCTGGACAGCTTTTAACCCTTTACAAAGTGCAAGTCCGATCCTGCATGGAGTTTTGCAGTCACCTTTGGGATGTATCAGCTAAGTACCAACTAGCCGCGCTTGACTCGGTGGAACGCAGAGCTAAGAGGCTCATAGGCGACGTAGAACTGGTGGATGTCAAGCTTCACAGCTTGGCTCATCGCGGCAAGGTGGCCTGCTTGTCAGTCTTCTACAGATTGTACTTCGGTGAGTGTCCCCAAGAAGTCCACGACCTGATTCCACTGGCCCCCTTCTACCATCGGACATCTAGACGCACTGCCAGTTACCATCCCTACCTGGTTGATATTCCACTATTTTCCACTAAGCGTCTCCAAATGTCTTCTATAATGCGCTCAGCAAAAGAGTGGTACTCACTACCTGCGTCTGTGTTTCCGAGCGCATTCAATCCTAATCTCTTCAAACTGAGAGTGAACAGTCTTCAACTTCTTCTGGGGAAGCTCACTCCATCGTCGACTTTGTCTCTTTCACCTCTGGCCTAGACTAGAGTCAAGAGCAAACCCATCTCAAATAAAAATAAAATAAAAAAATGTTATACCCTATGCGTTAAATGTTATCGAAATATTTAAGTTTACATTTCTCCCTTTTACATACCACTAAACACCATATCGTGATTCTAACAAAAAAGTGTCCTAAGCCGATTTGGAAGAAACTACTCAATTTATTAACAGACAAATAAAGTTGTTAATAAAAACGGAACGTCCCATAAAGTCCTTCTAATAATGTCCATCATTTAATTAATTGAATCGCAAGAGGCGGCACGAAGTGGGGAGGGGGGGGGGGAGGAAGTGATACAAATGTAATTCAACGTCCATTATCCTCCATCGAATTATTTGGAGCGAAGTAAACTATTACTAAATTAAATGATGTGTAATTTGAGGTTCTACATTATGTTTTATACTATTTAACTGTAAAAGTAAAAAGGTAGAAGTTTAGTAGTTATGTATAAAATGTATATGTATAAATTAAGTTATATATAAATTGAGCACTAATTATGGAATTCTAATTCAAATCTAAAAATAGTATTTAATAAATAAGTTAATGTGAATACATTCACTATAACATTTTAAGCAAAAAAACACACATAGCGGAACTTCTTGAAACTTCAGCTGAAAGACATCCCATAGCCTTAAGTCTAGACATAGCCAAAGTAAGCTAACTAACAAGAAATGCTCAGCAAAATGAAGTAAGTAAACTTGAATAGATCTTGACGGATTATCTCAGCTAACAATAGATCGGTCAACTTAAATAATAAAACAAGGAATGTAAAGAATTAATGCCTGTTTGAGGAAGGGGACATTTTGTGAAAGGGACATTTTGAGAAAGAGACATTCTGCGAAAGGGACATTCTGCGAAAGTGACATTTTGCGAAAGGGACATTTTGCTACCAGAAGTCATTTTGAGAAGTGGTCATTTTGCGACAGAGCCAAAATATCTTCACAGACGCCAAAAACCTATAATAATCTCGTAATTTAATTTAAAAAGTCTGAGAAAAATAAAAACAAATTTAACGTCCACTAAAATATTCCACTTCTTAAACGCGAAGAGGAAAATACGTACATCGTCAAATAATTTTCATGACTTTTAATCAATTCGAAAGCGGTGTCCTTTTTTCCACTTAAAAGAAATTACTTTGCACAAAGCAGTGGCTTTGTGCAAAGTAATTTACGAGACGTTATTTAGAAAAATAAATAAGAAATACTAAAGTCCAAAGCATCTTAGTCGCTTTCCTTCACTGGAGTGAAGATTGGAACGTAGAGTCATGCAACGGATTTTTTCTTTTCTACAGACTTGAGTTTTTACCTCCCAGTCATTTTTATTACTTGCAAAAGATTAATTCTATTATTCAGAGTTCACTCGAAATCACTCGGTTTATTCCCGACATCAATTAAAATTTGTTTCCGGTGTAACTTAGAAGAGGCAGAGAAGTTTGTATAAAGTTTGACTTCGTGGTATTGTCTTTGTTCAACAAAATCTCGCCGTTCGTCAGTTAAAATTGGCTTTTACAAAAGCTAAACATCGGCCGCTTTTTTACAGGGCTCCAAACGACGTTATTTTTTTGGCTGGTAGGCTAGCTTTTCAAAATTTGGGTACGTTTTTCATTGACTTCAATGTACCCTGGTGGTTGAGAGTATATCATGCTCACTCAAATATGGTGGCGTGTGTGTTGGAGCATTAAGTTCCTTTCAAAATTCGTCAGGAAGGAGCTCTTAGCTGCCACGGCTCCAGCCTGAAAGAGGCTAGCAAACGGTGCCCTATTACTAAGTCTCCGCTGTCCGTCCGTCCGTCCGTCCGTCTGTCTGTCTGTCTGTCAAAGAAATTGGGAAAAGGGCAGGAGAATTATGATGATGATTTTGTTTTAAAAGAGTCCGTGGAGTTTCTTGGCCGTTCTTCTCCATAGGAACCTACTACACTTTGGAATGTTCAAGTAGCTTCGTCATTCTGATTGATATTTGAAATCAATGCTGTGAGTTTGAGTTTGAATCAGGCAGTCAACATTAGTTTGAGTTTGAATCAGGCAGTCAACATTAGTTTGAGTTTGAATCAGGCAGTCAACATTATTTTGAGTTTGAATCAGGCAGTCAACATTAGTTTGAGTTTGAATCAGGCAGTCAACATTAGTTTGAGTTTGAATCAGGCAGTCAAAATTACTTTGAGTTGGAATCTGGCAGTCAACATTAGTTTAAGTTTGAATCAGGCAGTCAACATTACTTTGAGTTTGAATCAGACAGTCAACATTAGTTTGAGTTTGAATCAGGCAGTCAACATTAATTTGAGATTGAATCAGACAGTCAACATTAGTTTGAGTTTGAATCAGGCAGTCAACATTAGTCTGAGTTTGAATCAGGCAGTCAACATTAGTCTGAGTTTGAATCAGGCAGTCAACATTAGTCTGAGTTTGAATCAGGCAGTCAACATTAGTTTAAGTTTGAATCAGGCAGTCAACATTAGTTTAAGTTTGAATCGGTCAGTCAAGCGCAAAAAAAAAAATAGTTTGACATATAACTTCCAAACACATAAAAATATGCTAAACTATTAGATTTTACATATATCTTGCTTATTTTTCAGTCACTTTAATAAATCAGTAAATTTAACTTAATTTACCAACATCACTACAAATTATAAAACAAAGTCCCCCACCGCGTCTATCTGTCTGTATTTTCGCGATTATCTAAAACTACTGAACGGATTATATTGCGGTTTACATGAATAGATAAAGTGATTCAAGAGAAATGTTTAAACGTATAGTCTTCCGTTATCCACGCGGGCGATGCATACAATAAGAAACATTTCCCTTCCTTTATTCCCAACACAACACACACATTACATACATTTACACGCGCTGCCGGCATATTCCCACACTTGTTGAGGCACTCTTATATCAACTGAGCGCACACGCGCACAGTGCGTGTTTTAGTGACAAACAATTACTGTGGTCGGGACGTGCGGTCCGAGTGCTCATGCTCTCTTTAAGGAAATCTCCAAACGGCTGGTTGACAGTTTCCATGACCCAAGGGCCGGCTTTTACCTTGACCTAAGGCTAAGCTGATCTAATGTATGTACCCAAGAGACTTACGGCATTGCCACGTTAAATGGCAATCCATTCAAAGTAGCAATGCCGCCAGTCTCTTGGGTACATACATTACCAGTCGACAGCGATGCGGATAAATTTTTCGATGCCATATTTTAGTTTGTTAATACTTTTATTTAAGTTAGGACAACATTACCTGGCCGACCGAGCTCTGCTCGGGTAAAAACACTTTTTAGCAAAAAATTAAACCGACTTCCAAATCAAAACACTACAAAGTGAAAAATAACTTTAATTTCGGTAGTCAGTGTCTGGTTTTTTATTTTCGTTTTTTGCCACCGCCTTCTGGTTTTGATTTGGAAGTCTGTTTTATATTTTGCTAAAAAGTTTTATTTTTTCACTTTTTAGTTGTGGTACCTACCCCAAAAAATGCGAAAGCCACTACCTGCTATTAAAAAATAGTATAGCGTAACTCATTCATGTGTAGCCTTTCACATTTAGCAAAATTCAACCATTAGTTACTATGTTTAACCATTGGTTGAGTTAACTACGTATAAAAAAACCGGCCCTAAGCGGGAAAAATACGCATTACAAAGAAAAGTTATTAAAATGTATATGGGACTACCCTTGAGATATCTCCTTTCCAAAAAAAAAAAAAAAGAATCTTCAAAATAGCTTCATACACGACGAAGTTATCCGCGAACACACATATAATATATATATATATATATATATATATACGGTCAAATTGAGAAACCTCCTCTTTTTTTAAAGTCAGTTAAAAATAGAGAAATCGAATTTTCCAACATATCTTAGAGACCTAGCCTTTATCGATTTTTTGCTCCCATTAACCCCCACATTGCTACCTTCATAGAAGTCGTTAGAGCCGTTTTCGAGAACGTGATTACAAATATTGCTCATTTAATAGTATAGGATTATGTTGTTCTTTTTATTAATTAATTAGATAAAAGTTGTTACGTATGTGCATATTCTGTTAAATTATTAATTCTGAATAAATTAATTGTAATACTATGTGAGAGATAAATATTTGTATTTTTCTTTTAACCTCAAAAATGTATGTTTTAAAAGTATAGTAGTGAGGTATACTGAATGTAATTACATTATTCTAATTAAAGTTCTAGAATTGATTTTCTTCTTTCTAGAGAGAGGAGGTTCTCTACAATATTTTTACGAAGGATTTTCAATATATTTACTTGTCTTAGGAAAAGATTCGATAATTTATTGTAATTTTGTACTTACACACAAGTACGTTAATTTTTACATGGGTGCAGTCTTGACGAGACAGACTACAAATAGGTACTTCCAAAAAGTTGTCTAACATTCAGCTTCAAGCCAAAAATAATTATGAAGGAGAACCCTTTATAGTCAGGAAAAAACAAAACATAATCACCTAAAAATATTCTTCACCAAAAAACAAAAAAAAAAAAAAAGATTTACAATGCAAATAAGAACTGCTTTAAACAATGGTGAGCCCCTCCATTAATTTACTCATTCCCCTTTTTATTTGCAAAAGTAATTAATAGCTAGTTATTCAGGGGCGGACATTATAGGGGATGTTACAAACCCTTTTCATTTTTCTAAAGCTTCGGTAGCCAAGAACGAGACAATTAATTAAGACGACCCACAAGATGGATGCCGTCAAGTAAATGAGCTGAGAACATGGATGCACAGCATCTAAACGAAGAAACAGAAGGCTCATAGAAACGAAATTTTGACTCATGGTACCTATATTTAATATTGACTCGTGGTACGTATATTTAATATTGACTCTTGGTACCTATATTTAATATTGACTCGTGGTACCTATATTTAAAATTGACTCGTGGTACCTATATTTAATATTGACTCGTGGTACCTATATTTAAAATTGACTCGTGGTACCTATATTTAATATTGACTCGTGGTACCTATATTTAATATTGACTCGTGGTACCTATATTTAATATTGACTCGTGGTACCTATATTTAAAATTGATTCGTGGTACCTATCTTTAATATTGACTCGTAGTACCTATATTTAATATTGACTCGTGGTACCTATATTTAATATTGACTCGTGGTACCTATATTTAAAATTGATTCGTGGTACCTATCTTTAATATTGACTCGTGGTACCTATATTTAATATTGACTCGTGGTACCTATATTTAATATTGACTAGTGGTACCTTTATTTAATATTGACTCTTGGTACCTATATTTATATTGACTCGTGGTACCTATATTTAATATTGACTCGTGGTGCCTATATTTAATATTGCCTCGTGGTACCTATATTTAATATTGACTCGTGGTACCTATATTTAATATTGACTCGTGGTACCTATATTTATATTGACTCGTGGTACCTATATTTAATATTGACTCGTGGTACCTATATTTAATATTGCCTCGTGGTACCTATATTTAATATTGACTCGTGGTACCTATATTTAATATTGCCTCGTGGTACCTATATTTAATATTGACTCGTGGTACCTATATTTAATATTGACTCGTGGTACCTATATTTAAAACTGCCTCGTGGTACCTATATTTAATATTGACTCGTGGTACCTATATTTAATATTGACTGGTGGTACCTATATTTAAAATTGACTCGTGATACGTCTATTTAAAATTAGACTCGTGGTACCTATATTTAATACTGACTCGTGGTACCTATATTTAAAAAACACTAATGCCCGGTTTATGAGGCACTTTTAACGGTGGTTTTTCTATTCAATAGCTCTGTTGGTTCGATAACTTGTGAACGTGCGTTTTCGACTACCGCAACGTAAGATAAACTCCGTTTAAACTTAAGTTAACTGACCAATGTTTATCCATTCCATAGCTATTTGACGATTCATTTCATAGCAAACTTTTAGGTCAAACATACTTTTATTAAATTGCAAGTGAAAGCTAAATTAAAGGAGAAAACAATGAGTGTTAGCATAATGCATACGAGTAGCTTATCTGCGTTTGATTTGAAAGTACTGGAATTTATTTTTAATATATCAGTACCCAGAAACTTAAGACGTAGGAGAAATCCTTTCGAAATGTTTACGGATGAAGAATTTAAATTGAGATATCTCTTTGATAAGAACACTGTGATGCACCTAAGTGATACCATGAGCCCTGCTCTAGTTCCCGTCACGCATCGGAAATATATATTTTTTGTTTTGGAATAATCGCATTGCAATTTTACGTTACAGGTACTTTCTAAGTAGTAAATTGGTGATGACATTAACGTTCACAAAACCACTGTGTCAAGGTACTTTAATAGACATTATACGCTGGCTTGACCAAAATAATTTAATGATTAACATAACAAAGACTAATGTAATGCATTTTTAACCGACTTCCAAAAGGAGGAGGTTCTCAATTCGTCTGTATGTTTTTTTTTTGTATGTTTGTTACGCGATTACTCAAAGACGGATGGACCGATTTAGAAAATTCTTTTTTTGTTTGAAAGGGTATACCTCCAAGGTGGTCCCATATAAATTTTATTAACTTTGCTTGGGGAGTTTTTGAGTTAGCTTCAATAATGCGTATATTTCCCACTTATTTTATGTGGATGATGTGATGGTGTTTTAATAACTTCCTATCACTGTTATTTACATGACTATATCTACAATTATTGTGCTCAATTATGTATTCGAATTAGTGTGGGGTAGGTTCCACAACTAAAAAGTGAAAAATAAAAACTTTTTAGCAAAAAATAAAACCGACTTCCAAAACAAAACACTACAAAGTGAAAAATAACTTTAATTTCGGAAGTCGGTGGCAAAAAACGAAAATACAAAACCCAAGACACCGACTTCCGAAATTAAAGTTATTTTTCACATTGTAGTGTTTTGTTTTGGAAGTCGGTTTTATTTTTTGCTAAAAAGTTTTTTTATCAACGGATTCCACCAGAAGTCTTACATTTACACTATAATGGACACAAATTTGACGAAGTACTAGTTGCAAAATTCCTTGACATAATGATAGATAGCCAATTAACTTGGAAGCCACAAGCAGAAGAAGTATGCAAAAAACTTGCGTATGTACTCTTTAACTTGTCTAAAAAAGTAAATGTGGCCACAAGGTTAATTGCATACCACGGATAAGTCGCGTTGATTTTGAGATTCGGTATAATATTTTGAGGAAATTGTAGTCTGAGGGAACAGGCGTTCAAGGCCCAAAAACGCTGTATAAGGGCTATGTGCAATTTAATAGTAACAGATAGCTGCGTACCTGTATTTATGTCCCTAAAATTACTAATTACCCATCACTCTATATTCTCGAGGTGGCTGTTTTTGTTAAATCAAATATGCATCTTTTTAATAAAGTGTCCGGAAATAGAAACCGGCCAATTAGGAGACAGTATAAAAATTTGCTAATTGTTAGTGGATCCAACACTGCCCTACTAAAGAAAAGTATGTATGGGTCCGATCATTAAAAAACAAAATACCCGATGTAATAAACAATGAGACATTTCCACTTTTAAAAAAGAAATTGACAGATCTATTAATTTATAAATGTTATTACTCAATTGGCGAATTTTTTACCGATAGAAAGAAAGAAAAAGAAAGAAAAATATGTTTATTTGTCACAGAAACACGCATACAAAAATATAATTAACTGGAGTTTTACAATAAGAAAAATAAAACACAAATCACGAGCACAAAACAAAAGTCGGCAGCTGCTGGCACGTCATGACTGTGACAAGAAGGCTTCCACTCAGCATGATGCTGTGCTATGGGGGGCCCACAGCACAGCGCTGTTTTTCAGTGGTCACCCGAAAAAGAAGTAGGTACGGAAACCAAGTCAGGTTAAATGATCTGTACATGAATTAAATAAAAAAATTAATAAAATAAAACAAATAGTACCTAGAATATTATAACGCAATTATTCTTACAAAGCTTAAACAAACATATATAAATAAAAACAAATTATAGATAAACATAAAAAAAAACATAAAAAATGAATCTGCAGGCATCACCGTGCGTACCTAAAGTTATTGTTACACATCTACACATTCAGTGCTTTGTCTCGCTCCCTCCCTAGCCATCGCGTCAGCGCGGTGCGGGGAGCGGCACGGGCACAGGGCCGCGGGGACCTGCGTGATCATGCCTGTCTGTCTGCAGCCGAACGCGGCTTCGTTCTGTCGTCGTGTCCAAGAAGGAATATAACTGGATAATATGACATCTCTGTATTCCTAACGTGTACTAAATCATTTCTTTTTCTTTTTTAACTTTACGTTTTTATCATCCCATTTCATTGAACTTGGCATTATATATTATATTGCCGACTTCAAATTATTTACTGAATTACATCTTAACATGGTAAACTTGTTTTGATTTGATTATTTGTTTTAATGTATGATAATGTATGATTTAATGATAATATATATTATATGATTTAATGTATGGTTTAATGATATATATTGATGAATGAGTCTTTATTATTATAGCTTCTAGCTGTTTGCATGCCTTTATTAAGGTATTTAGTATAAGGATAATTTTAAATTTAACATCTGTATCTTGTACCTACTTTCTGTGCAAATATAGAACTATTCTAAACAAGGCAATAGCAAAGCTGGCTACAAGATTTATTTGGATTTTCATACGGTTTTCACCATTAAACGGAGTGATTCATATCCTAATCCTTCCTAGATTTGGGTGTACAATTCATTAACTTTTGAAATATGACGATGATTGTTGAAGATGTCGGAAAAAATCATGCCGACTGGTAGCTTTACTAACGTGCGCCGCGTCAACCAATATATTATGTAGTTATATGAAAACAATGTATTACGCAATTAATACATTGTTTACCTGGATTAATAAATAGGGTACTTTTAATCCTGGTAGTACACTTCCGTGGAATATTTCCCGATATCCACGCAGGTGAAACCGCAGGCAAAAGCTAGTATTTTATACAGAAAGAGGTTGCAGTTAATTTAAAAAAAAAAGTTGACAATGATGTTGTTCATACATCCGCCCGCATATAAGTAACGACATAACACATTTTTTAAACTAAAACAGTGTTAGGCCACTTTTTTACCCTCGAAAAAATATTATTATTATCAAAACAAGTATTAAAAACGAATTAAAATAATTAAATCAGTTTAAGACGCGACCTCTTATACAGACCCATCTAGCGGCAACTAAGGAACTAGTTATCAGTTTCATAATTATTAGATGGCTTATTGCGTATTCAGATTCAGAACCGCGCTGACAGTTAACCTGCGTTTATCTTATGCAAAACTTTATTAAGTCAAAAGCTATTGAAAGTTTATCTGAGGATCTCAGCAACCGGACTTAAGTGAGATAAATCTTGAATAATCCACAGACTGACTAAGGCCCAGGAATTAATGACAGGGAGATAACGGTACATAATATTTTACCTAAATTCATTGGACCTTCTTACGTATAATTTGAGGATACAATATAACGTGGTGTTTCGCTCTCGATTCTATAAAACAGACATCTCTCGTCTGTCTGAATACTATACGTAAGACTAAATGAAATTGCAGACGTTAACAATTGTGTGCAGAGCTAGTCTAAACAAGTCTTATCGACCTACTATGGTATGTACGTACTATGTGTACGTTTGTAAAATGGTTTAGAGCTTGCAAACATAGGGATCTAGTAGGTAGTGGATTATTCTTTTTGACAACAGCAAAGTGCTTGATCCATATCAAGGTTATTGTAAGTATGTACCTTTCAAATAATTCTATGAACTTTTTTTCTCTCTTTTAAAAATATTTCATTCATTGTTTTGAACAAACAAGGCTCGTGGAACTCGTGGCTAAGTAATAACAGCCGCACGGGTCGATCCATCAGGTTAAGCTACGCTTGCCGGGGTTGGTCCGTAGATGGGTGACCACCTTTACATACCGAAAATCCTACGTGCCTCGGAAAGCACGTTAAGCCGTTAGTCCCGGCTGTCATTCGTGGATTTTGGCATTCGTTACGGGTCGTCAGAAGCCCGAAAGTCTAACAACCAGTCTTACCAAGGGGTATCGTGCTACCCAGTAACTGGGTTGTGGAGGTTATATAGGCAGTCGATCCATGTAAAATACTGGTATTCAGCTGCATGGCAGAATGAATGTTTTGAACAAACACATTCAATTTGGAAATGCTGATTAAACCCTTTAAACACCTTGAATACCTTTAACAAAATTACCTCAATACGAGTGCTCTACACCGTATTATACGTTTCAATAGTGGGGTGTACCGCGACACAGAACGAGGAGCAAACACAAGCAGCTGCCGCGACCGCAACACTCGGGAACACAAGTGTTGTGTGTGCCAACCCTGGAATATATCCTACTATTTACAAACACAAGCAGCTGCCGCGACCGCAACACTCGGGAACACGAGTGTTGTGTGTGCCAACCCTGGAATATATCCTACTATTTACAAACACAAGCAGCTGCCGCGACCGCAACACTCGGGAACACAAGTGTTGTGTGTGCCAACCCTGGAATATATCCTACTATTTACAAACACAAGCAGCTGCCGCGACCGCAACACTCGGGAACACAAGTGTTGTGTGTGCCAACCCTGGAATATATCCTACTATTTACAAACACAAGCAGCTGCCGCGACCGCAACACTCGGGAACACGAGTGTTGTGTGTGCCAACCCTGGAATATATCCTACTATTTACAAACACAAGCAGCTGCCGCGACCGCAACACTCGGGAACACGAGTGTTGTGTGTGCCAACCCTGGAATATATCCTACTATTTACAAACACAAGCAGCTGCCGCGACCGCAACACTCGGGAACACGAGTGTTGTGTGTGCCAACCCTGGAATATATCCTACTATTTACAAACACAAGCAGCTTTCGCGACCGCAACACTCGGGAACACGAGTGTTGTGTGTGCCAACCCTGGAATATATCCTACTATTTACAAACACAAGCAGCTGCCGCGACCGCAACACTCGGGAACACAAGTGTTGTGTGTGCCAACCCTGGAATATATCCTACTATTTACAAACACAAGCAGCTGTCGCGACCGCAACACTCGGGAACACGAGTGTTGTGTGTGCCAACCCTGGAATATATCCTACTATTTACAAACACAAGCAGCTGCCGCGACCGCAACACTCGGGAACACAAGTGTTGTGTGTGCCAACCCTGGAATATATCCTACTATTTACAAACACAAGCAGCTGCCGCGACCGCAACACTCGGGAACACAAGTGTTGTGTGTGCCAACCCTGGAATATATCCTACTATTTACAAACACAAGCAGCTGCCGCGACCGCAACACTCGGGAACACAAGTGTTGTGTGTGCCAACCCTGGAATATATCCTACTATTTACAAACACAAGCAGCTGCCGCGACCGCAACACTCGGGAACACAAGTGTTGTGTGTGCCAACCCTGGAATATATCCTACTATTTACAAACACAAGCAGCTGCCGCGACCGCAACACTCGGGAACACGAGTGTTGTGTGTGCCAACCCTGGAATATATCCTACTATTTACAAACACAAGCAGCTGCCGCGACCGCAACACTCGGGAACACGAGTGTTGTGTGTGCCAACCCTGGAATATATCCTACTATTTACAAACACAAGCAGCTGCCGCGACCGCAACACTCGGGAACACGAGTGTTGTGTGTGCCAACCCTGGAATATATCCTACTATTTACAAACACAAGCAGCTGCCGCGACCGCAACACTCGGGAACACAAGTGTTGTGTGTGCCAACCCTGGAATATATCCCGCCGTTTACAATACATTACACGAGTAGATGTATAATTATACACAATACATAATATCATAACATACCACGGCTGTAATTCACAAAGGGTTAGACAGAAGTGTATCTATAGTACACCCACATTTCCAGTTATGTTTATGTCCAATGTAATAGAGGGTAGAATAATACTAAATATGTTCCTAAATAGTACATACAGGTTTATTCCAAAGCCTAGGCCTGCCCGCGTAGCGTGACTACCGTTGAAACAAAACACAAATTCAAATACCTGCAAAATAAATTAGAATATCATCTAAAAGTGGGAAAAATACGTATTATTAAAGCTAACTCAAAAACTACCCATGCAAACATAATACGTTTTGCATCAGACCAACTTCGAGGAATACCCTCCCGAATAAAATAAAAATCTTTTAAATCGGACAACTCTAAAAAAAAAGGGGCGAATTGAGAACCTCCTCCTTTTTTTTCGTCGGTTAAAAAGAAATGTCACTTTGTATAGAAAGAGATATTATGTGTATTCTTCGTACAGTATACAAAGATTTGTCTACATCTTTCTAATAACATCAAACAGCGATAACCTGCCTGCCAATCATAGTGATTGTAGAGCAATTTGTTAGTGTTCAGGAGTATCCATTGGTGGTGTTAACGCCTAGCATGTGTGCGCCCACCAACGTCTCTCACGCACACACGCGTACGACACGAAAGGACAACAGCAGCGAGCGAGGATGTCACGTCACTCGCCCATAGATCGTTGAATCCGCCATACATACCTATTTGTTTTTTTTTTGTAAATTTCTCTTGGTCATTAAACCAGTAATTGTAAAAATCAAGTTTGCATCATTCTTCCACCCTGTCATAGTCCACGTGAAGCTCAGTACGCCGTCTACATTTGGTCCCTCGATGCTGGATTGGCCTGCGACCCCAGAATATTGAATCACCCACAGGCCCCCACAAAGGAAATACTGCGCTGACATGGAAGGCGGCCGTCACGTGGAAGATTCATACTACGGGTTCAACATTCAACGAGTCAAATAACATCAAACGATTCTTCTACAAAGAATCTCATTATTATAGAAGAATTTCGTGAACATCGAGTTATTTGGAGTTAGGAGCTGAGGACAAAGAGAACTACACCTACAACAAAGGTCACACGTGAGTCCTGAGGGTAGCGTTACTGTAAGTTCGTTCCAATTTGTCCATTTGCCCTGTAAATCTTCTTTCCCCCACAAATTCTTCACATTGTGAGCCTTAAATCATAATCACAAATCCTTTATTTTGTGATTCATGTATTTAGCCCCAAATAATCCTTCATTTAGTGCTGTTAAATATCATAAAATATTCACAAATCCTTCATTTTGTGATCCATTAGACCTAAAGATCAGTCGCTTATTGCATTGCGCAACAAACTTCCTAACCTATACCTACATAAAAAACAGGTTATTTTTCTTATCTATTCCTGCATTACTTATTACGCTCAGTAAAAACTTACTTAAAAATTAAAAGATATGCTTAAAACTTATTCGTAATCTAACGTAAATTTCATTTCAGAGGTTCCAGATATTCCAGAAATCCATTGGTGTGTATAGGAACTGTATTATATCGCGTATTTAACTATTGTTATTTCGCAATTTCTAGTGCATTCGATTGACCGCTGCCTATCGCTCGCGCTGACAGCGGGCCCGGGCCGGGCCGGTTACCCGCGCGATTGCTGTTTCTGCGCACCACTCGCTGCTTGATTTTTACACATTTTACGCGCACCCTCACTTCGCGTCATTATGCTGATTTAAGTAATCGTTCCATTTTTCTTATCTTTAATTTAATTGCATTGCAATAATTGTTTGTGATTCTTTCTAGCAACTCATTTCATCGCGTTGTTTGGTATAATAAACATAATATTTTTGTTATTTTACATTTGAATTAGTCACTTTAAACATAGATTTCATTTCTTACGTAAATATATTCATTTACCTACTTGCTTCACCATGGAAACTAAAACTTTAATTAAAAGGCGTGCATCATACAAAGCTAAGCTTACGCTATTTGAAAATTATTTGCAAACCGTCGAGAGTTGTGACAGCTTGAGTAGACTGCAAATAAATGAATTAAACGTCCGTTTATCTAAAATTGAAGAAATCTATACCGATTTTGATTCAGTTCAATGTGACATAGAACGTTCTATGGAAATTCCAGACGAGCAGTACAAAGAACGTGAGGCCTTCGAGACCAAGTACTTCGAGACGATCGCGCGCGCTCGTGATCTGCTGGCTCCAGCAGCTGGCGCAGCGGGCAGCGACCGCTCAGGGACAGGTTCTTGTTGCACTGCGCTTGAAGGTGGGCCAAAACTTGCACTTCCTACTATCCATTTGCCTAGCTTTTCGGGTCAGTATCATGACTGGCTGGAATTCCGTGACACATTTAGTAGTCTCATACACTTAGACAGGTCGATACCAAACATTAACAAATTTCATTATTTGCGTGCCGCGTTGAAAGACAGTGCCGCTGTAGTAATTCAGTCTTTGGATTTTTCGAGTGATAATTACGAAGTAGCTTGGGAACTTCTTTGCGATCGCTATAATAATAAAAGGTCTTTAGTAAACAATCACATTCAAGCTATTTTTAACTTGGAACAATTAGCGAAGGAATCATCGAAATCATTACGTAACTTAATCGATACAGTCAATAGGAACCTCAGAGCACTCAAAAAACTTAACCTCCCTACTGAGCACTGGGATGTACTACTAATTCAGATCATTTCAAACAAACTTGACTCAGACACGAGCAATAAGTGGGAATCATATCGTAATAAGTTGAAAGAGTTGCCTACGCTCAAAATGTTTAATGAGTTTCTAAAAGATCGTGCTGATTTTTTGGAAACAATGGATAATGCTCATAAAAAGCGTAGGTCAAGTGACACTACACATGCTCGTCAAAAAACATTTGTGGCTAACTCATCTTCTCCCCCAGCTCGCAAATACGCTTGTCCATACTGCAAAGGTACTCATGCACTTTATGTTTGTCAAAAATTCAAATCATTACCCTTAGAAACCAGACTTAACAAAGTTAAGGTACTTAAATTGTGTTTAAATTGTTTACGTCAAGGTCATGCTGACGATGTATGCAAGTTAGGGCCTTGTCGCTCGTGCGGCCTGAGGCGCAACAGCTTGTTACACGAGCATGAAGCTCCTGCACCGTCTGCACCTGTACCTTCACCAAGTGACGTCATGTTGCACACTTTGCCACAGCCTGACGTTCACGGTCAACCTCCTAGTCCTCCTCAAGACATTGCTTTGTCAACCATTCAAAATAATTGTGTTCTACTGTCCACAGCCTTTATCCATGTGACAGATATCAATGGTGATTGCCATAAAATACGTGCTCTACTCGACAGTGGAAGTACCTCAAGTTTTCTAACTGAAAGCCTATGTGCTAAACTTAACTTACCTACTTCTCCTACTTCAACCGTAGTCGAAGGGTTAAATTCCCAAATATCATGCTTAACAAAGCGTTGTGACGTACTCATATCGTCATTATTTAACAATAATTACAGCGAGAGCGTCTCCTGTGTTGTCGTTCCCCGCATCACTCAGTTACTGCCAACTACAAAAGTTGACTTCACAACATTAAATATACCACCACACATTACGTTGTGACGTACTCATATCATCATTATTTAACAATAATTACAGCGAGAGCGTCTCCTGTCTTGTCGTTCCCCGCATCACTCAGTTACTGCCAACTACAAAAGTTGACTTCACAACATTAAATATACCACCACACATTACGTTGTGACGTACTCATATCATCATTATTTAACAATAATTACAGCGAGAGCGTCTCCTGTGTTGTCGTTCCCCGCATCACTCAGTTACTGCCAACTACAAAAGTTGACTTCACAACATTAAATATACCACCACACATTACGTTGTGACGTACTCATATCATCATTATTTAACAATAATTACAGCGAGAGCGTCTCCTGTGTTGTCGTTCCCCGCATCACTCAGTTACTGCCAACTACAAAAGTTGACTTCACAACATTAAATATACCACCACACATTACGTTGTGACGTACTCATATCATCATTATTTAACAATAATTACAGCGAGAGCGTCTCCTGTGTTGTCGTTCCCCGCATCACTCAGTTACTGCCAACTACAAAAGTTGACTTCACAACATTAAATATACCACCACACATTACGTTGTGACGTACTCATATCATCATTATTTAACAATAATTACAGCGAGAGCGTCTCCTGTCTTGTCGTTCCCCGCATCACTCAGTTACTGCCAACTACAAAAGTTGACTTCACAACATTAAATATACCACCACACATTACGTTGTGACGTACTCATATCATCATTATTTAACAATAATTACAGCGAGAGCGTCTCCTGTGTTGTCGTTCCCCGCATCACTCAGTTACTGCCAACTACAAAAGTTGACTTCACAACATTAAATATACCACCACACATTACGTTGTGACGTACTCATATCATCATTATTTAACAATAATTACAGCGAGAGCGTCTCCTGTCTTGTCGTTCCCCGCATCACTCAGTTACTGCCAACTACAAAAGTTGACTTCACAACATTAAATATACCACCACACATTACGTTGTGACGTACTCATATCATCATTATTTAACAATAATTACAGCGAGAGCGTCTCCTGTCTTGTCGTTCCCCGCATCACTCAGTTACTGCCAACTACAAAAGTTGACTTCACAACATTAAATATACCACCACACATTACGTTGGCAGACCCCAAATTCCACATACCTGCTCCAGTCGATATGCTTCTTGGAGCTGATATATTTTGGACCATACTCGGTTCTCAAAATATATCGTTGGGTAAAAATAAACCAACATTAAATAAATCTAAACTGGGTTTCTTAATATCAGGCCCAGTGCCAACACAACGTACAAATTTCATCAATACAGTCCACTGCAATCAACTTATTTTACAAAATAATGACGATCAACTACATAATCAATTATCTAATTTTTTTGAATTAGAAACAGTCGCTGCACGTAAACAAATATCTAAGGAAGAGCTCGAATGTGAACAAAGCTTTATACATAATACCATTCGGTTGCCTGATGGGCGATTTGAAGTGATGATTCCATTAAAGGACTCGCCTGATAAGCTGGGCGATTCTTACGAACAAGCTTTGTCCAGATTCTTGTCCTTGGAACGTAGATTTAAACGTGAACCACATTTTAAAGAGCTGTATTGCAATTTTATTAAAGAGTACATTTCGTTAAATCATATGTCATTAAATGAAAATCCTGAAAATGATACTCACACTTATATTTTACCACATCACGGTGTCTTACGTGACTCAAGCTTATCAACAAAGTTACGGGTCGTATTCGACGCATCTGCGGTGACGACCTCTGGTGTCTCATTCAATCAACTTCAAATGGTAGGTGCAACAGTCCAAGATGACCTTATCAGTATCTTAATTAGAATGCGCCAACATAGGTTTCTCAGCACTGCAGACGTTGAAAAAATGTATAGGATGGTGAATGTCAAAACATCACAACAAATGCTTCAACAAATCTTATGGCGATTCGAACCTCATGAACAATTAAGGCAGTACAAACTACACACGGTTACGTACGGGACGGCGTCGGCTCCTTATCTCGCGACAAGGTGCTTGACGCAGCTTGGTAACGAATGTCCTGACCAAACAGTCTCGGAAGTCATCTTACATGACTTCTATGTCGACGATTTGATTACAGGCGCCGCTACTGAATTTGAACTTATAGACACATGTAAGGGTGTGATTGCACAGTTAGAGAGTGGTAAATTTCATCTACGTAAATTTCATTCAAATAGTGCTCACGTTGTCACTGAAATCGTCGGTGAAAATAGTAGCGACGAGTTACTTAACTTATGCAATAACGAATATTCTAAAACTTTAGGACTACTTTGGTCGTCTAAAGACGATAATTTATTATTTTCAGTCACTATTGCTGAAGATAAAATTCTTACTAAACGTACAATATTATCGCTTATGTCACAAATATTTGACCCATTAGGTCTAATAAGCCCATGTATACTCCTAGCCAAAGTTATCTTACAAAACCTATGGTCTTCAAAGATAACGTGGGATGAATCTGTGCCATCAGATATCAAAAACATGTGGTCTAAATTTATAACGTCACTTATGCACATAAATAATATTCGAATTCCTAGATATATTTTCTGGGATTGTCCTTCATTAATCGAACTTCATGTATTCAGTGACGCCAGCACACAAGCTTATGCCGCGTGCGTATATATAAAAGGTGTCAATAAAAATAATCGTGTGTCTGTTCATTTAGTGATGGCAAAAAGCAGAGTGGCTCCCTTGAAGCCCATGACCGTGCCTCGGCTAGAGCTATGTGGGGCTCTCCTCGCCGTCCGTCTGGCAGATAAAGTAAAATCATCATTTAGATTAAATATAAACAAATGTACCTACTGGTGTGACTCCACAATTGTCCTCGGTTGGGTACATTCACCTAAAGCACATCTGCTTAAACCGTTTGTGTTTAATAGAATCAGTGAAATATGTGAGAAAACTGAATCATGCAGATGGCGCTATGTGCCCACTAAAAGTAACCCAGCTGATATTGGGTCACGTGGGACTGATGCCAAACAGTTACAAAATTGTAGCTTATGGTGGTCAGGGCCACCATTTCTTCTACATGATGAACAGTCATGGCCTAAACAACCGTCACACATACAAGAGCCTGAATTACCGGAGTTCAAGGTCAAATGTCATCTGACTGCTGACTGTACCGATTATGTTACTTACTACTCTGACTTCATAAAGAGTTTCTCCAGTTTTAGTAAATTACAACGTGTGATTGTATACGTGCATCGGTTCATTCATAATTGTTCACACCCACTAAACAAACGCAAGGGTTTCATAAAAGTCCATGAATTAAACTCATCTTTAAAATCATTATGTAGATTTGTACAACTTGAAGTTTTCAGCTTAGAATATAACTTATTAAAAAATAACAAACAATTGTCACTTAAAAATAAATTACTTCAATTAACTCCATTTTATGACGAAAATGACGCATTAATACGAGTAGGTGGTCGACTTAATAATTCACTTTATGATTTTGACACGAAACACCCTATTCTGCTCGACTCACGGCATCATTTTGCCACATTAATATTTAGGCATTATCATATAATGTTGTTGCATGCACCACCGCAATTATTACTTTCTACACTTCGTCACAAATTTTGGTTTATTAATGGTCGAAACCTTGCCAGACAGGTTGTTCAAAAATGCATTAAATGCTGTCGTTTTTCAGGAAAGAGCATTCAACCCATCATGGGAAACCTTCCTTCCAGTCGCCTGCACACAGATTATGTGTTTGCCAACACGGCAGTCGACTACGCCGGTCCCGTTATGATACTGAACCGAAAGGGCAGAGGAAGCAGACTCATAAAGTCTTATCTCTGTATATTTATTTGTCTGGCCATTAAAGCGGTGCATATAGAACTTGTCACCGATTTGAGTAGCACAACATTTTTAGCTGCCTTAGATCGATTCATAGCCCGCAGAGGACGACCGCTAACCATTTACTCTGATAATGGTACCTGTTTTGTTGGTGCATGTAATGAGTTGGCCAGATTTTTAAAGTCAAATTCCGACGAAATTAGCTCTCAAGCATCTAACTCACATATAAACTTCAAATTTTCACCAGCATATAGCCCACATTTTAATGGATTAGTCGAGGGTTCCGTAAAATCTGTAAAATATCATTTAAAGAGGGTTTTAGGTTTCGCTAACCTAACATACGAAGAGATGAATACAGTTCTTGTACAAATCGAGGGTCTTCTGAACTCTAGGCCTCTTACTCCATTATCATCGGATCCTTCTGATCTCACGGCGCTCACCCCATCACATTTCTTAATTGGACGAACGCTAACAGCTTTACCTTCTCCTCAGGACACAGAACCTTCGGTGATACCTACTCTCTCACGATATATGAGAATCCAGCAATTAAAAGCCCATTTCTGGAAACGTTATTACATAGAATACATTACAGAACTCCAAAAACGACAGAAATGGCGCCAGCAAGGAAAGCAACTCCAGGTCGGAGAAATGGTGCTGGTGAGAGATGACCGGTTGCCTCCTACCCGGTGGCTGCTAGGGCGCGTGGTGCGCCTGTACCCCGGCTCCGACGGCGTGACCCGCGTGGCTGACGTGCTCACCGATTCGGGCACTATTCGACGAGCCTTCAACCGACTGTGCCCGCTACCAGTCATGGACCAGAACTGCGTTCCTGGGGCGGCAACATGTTAACGCCTAGCATGTGTGCGCCCACCAACGTCTCTCACGCACACACGCGTACGACACGAAAGGACAACAGCAGCGAGCGAGGATGTCACGTCACTCGCCCATAGATCGTTGAATCCGCCATACATACCTATTTGTTTTTTTTGTAAATTTCTCTTGGTCATTAAACCAGTAATTGTAAAAATCAAGTTTGCATCATTCTTCCACCCTGTCATAGTCCACGTGAAGCTCAGTACCGGCGTCTACAGGTGGCTCATGTTTAAGTGTAGACTATTTATTCACTGCCATTACAAAGTTACGAGTGGGTATTAGGTAGGTATGGAAATTATTGTTTTATATCGAAACAGCTGTGTTATAAAACGTTAAAATAATTTGGATTAAAAAGAAATTAAGTGCGTTTTTGTTCCTGCCAAACGGTGACGCATACATTTACATAGTAAAATAACGATAGAACAATCTTTTATATCTTAGAGAAAAACCATCAATTCCTACTTTAGCTTTTAGAAACGACCTTATTTCTTTTCTGAAAATAGTTTTTGCAGCATTATGGGATAAGGTGAAGTGCATTCGCATATAAAAATGCAATACAACAAATAGTGAATAATTTTAAATAGCCCGTGAAGTCCTGGATGTGCCTCCATTCTGCCAATCTGCCAAGCTACATGCCAGACTGCTAGGCCGGCCATATTCCATTCATTCTGGCACAAAAACGGGCGGTATAAACACTGTATGGAGTTTGGCAGTGCAGCGAATGTACGAGAAAAAGACGAGCGTGTTGTGGTGAGGGGCGTATACCGAAACGAAATTGTTGGCACGAGTTGTGAGATACAGTGATTGTAGACGCGTATGATATCGCTATTATCCTTTAACCACCGTCATGGTTTTTTTGTCACGATGCCTCCGACATACGGCCACAGTGACCGCTATATTATTTTGCTGATAAAATTTAAATTATCGTATTTTAATCAACTTTTTTGAACTTTTTGTAAACGAATGAGTCACAGCACAGGGTCTGGCACGCTGCTCTGCTCAGCAAGCTTCCTGCTTATGGCATCCCAGCTGATTTTTGTAGCTGGATATCAGATTTCCTTAGTGAACGGTCGATTAGAGTAGTTGTTGATGGCTGCTCTTCTGACCTTATGGCTATTGATGCCGGAGTTCCTCAGGGGTCTGTTCTCTCTGCAACTCTTTTCCTGCTGCACATCAATGACCTGCTTCGGCCTGGTATTGTTGGGTACGCAGATGACAGTACAGTTTCAGAGAGATACTTGTCCAGCGCAAAAACCAGCGGGGCCGAAGTTCGTTCCTTGAGAGAGGCCATGGTAGAGCGGACAGATTTGACCTTAAGCTTTGTCTCCCAGTGGGGTGATGATAATCTGGTCTCTTTTAACGCCACCAAAACGCAGGCGTGTCTTTTTACCGCTAAAAAGAGTCGTTTCGCCCTAACTCCTACTTTTCGGGGTACATCTGTTCCTGTAACTGATCGACTTGAGCTCCTAGGCATGGAGTTGACATCTGGTCTCAACTTCGGCGCCACCATCGAGTACAAGGCCCAAACTGCGGCCAAGAAACTGGGCATCCTAAATAGGGTGAAGCGATACTTTACGCCTGGACAGCTTTTAACCCTTTACAAAGCGCAAGTCCGATCCTGCATGGAGTATTGCAGTCACCTTTGGGATGGATCAGCTAAGTACCAACTAGCCGCGCTTGACTCGGTGGAACGCAGAGCTAAGAGGCTCATTGGCGACGTAAAACTGGTGGATGCCAAGCTTCACTGCTTGGCTCATCGCCGCAAGGTTGCCTGCTTGTCGGTCTTCTACAGATTGTACTTCGGAGAGTGTGCCCGAGAACTCCACGACCTCATTCCACCGGCCCCCTTCTACCACCGGACATCTAGACGCACTGCCAGTTACCATCCCTACCTGGTTGCTATTCCACCAATTCGCACTAAGCGCTTCCAAATGTTTTTTTTTATAATGCGCACAGCAAAAGAGTGGAACTCACTACCTGCGTCTGTGTTTCCGAACGTATACAACCCTAATCTCTTCAAAGTGAGAGTGAACAGGCTTCTTCTGGGTAAGCTCACTCCATCGTCGACTTTGTCTCTGTCACCTCTGACCTAGACTAGAGTCAAGAGCAAACCCATCACAAATAAAAAAAAAAAAAAAAAAAAAATGAGTGTAATTGAATAAATGAAATAACATTAAATATGTATTAACCGTTATTTATATATTTTACTATAATCAACTTTTTGGACTCGTACATTGCGTGAAATTACACTTGAGATCAAAAACAATTTACTTAAATATTAAACTCACTAAAAATCAACCAAAAAGCAGTATTTTTCTCTTATTAATGAACAAATAAACAGAATAAAAAAATAATAGCACTCATGTTTTCGTAGAAAAAAAATTCTGAAATTGAGTGGAAATTACACCCAATCAGCGCGGACTTTTTGGGCACATTGCAAACTATTATCTTTTCAGTTTTGGAGAACAAAAGGTACATTTTAATGGTATGAAAAATTAAGGCTATCATTATGATTTTATTAACGTTCAGACATGTGTGTAACTTTCGTTATATGTATATATGTATTTTGTAGGAGCTCGTGGCCAAGTAATAACAGCCACACAGTTCGATCCATCAGGTTAAGTTAAGCTTGCCGGGGTTGGTCTGTAGATGGGTGACCGTCTTTACATACCGAGACTCCTCCGTGGCTCGGAAAGCACGTTAAGCCGTTGGTCCCGGCTGTTATTTGTGGATCTTTGACAGTCGTTACGGGTCGTCAGAAGCTCGAAAGTCTGACAGCAATCAGTCTTACCAATGGGTGTCGTATTACCCAGTTACTGGGTTGTGGAGGTCAGATAGGCAGTCGCTCCGTGTAAAATAGTGGTATTCAGCTGCATCCGGTTAGACTGGAAGCCGACCCCAACATAGTTGGGAAAAGGCTAGGCAGACATGTGTGTAACTTTGATACGTCGAACATTATAGCTGTAGAATCTATTCAAAGGTAGGTTATCGATAGTTTCTCTTTCTGAGTCAGTCAACAATTTTGTAAACTATTCGACTTTATGTTATTAGCTAAACTTTCAAAAGTCTCAAATTAAACAATAACCAAAACCTATCCTAAAATTTTAATGTAAACAAAATTAACATTGTAATGAATATTATTGTGTCATATAACCGCTCCCGCTTACGCTTCTCCCATACACTACACAGTAAACCCAATTCCAAATGTAACTGCAGTGCTTGGCAGAGCCGAGTGTTCACAAAAAGTATAGTCGCGTATAAAATACAATTTATTTATTGATTCCATTGACGTTTATACGGGCGAACGCCAAATCACGCCGTAAACACGCCAAGAGCAGCGCGCAATGTACATTACATAAATCCCGGGCAAAGTTTTACCGTGTCCTAGAATTTGAACCGCCTATGCTAAAGTTATGTGAAGAAAGGTAATTGGTTCAATTTGAACGAAATAGAACTGGAGAATGTTTGAAATGATCATAGTCATATTTTCAAAAGATTAATACACCGTTTTAATGAAAAAATACTTCAGTTTTTAGGGTTCTGTACTCGAACCCTATTGCTGTCACTCACGTACCCGTTCGTCTGTCCGTCGTCTGTCACATAAGTTTTGCAGCCAAAGGGTTAGAGCTACAGTCTTCAAATTTTCACTGTTCTTATTGACCCAAAGCCGTACAAATTGTCAAAAAATATTTCAAAATGTTTTTAACCCATATATGCCCAGAACTTTTTTTAAGGTGAATTTTAAAGATTTTGGACTATGTTGTTATTAAATGATTATAAATAAGGGCTGTAATTGTAATTTGCGGTTTTCAGTTCAGGAAGTATGTTTTTTTCAGTGGGTCGATAACGACCCCATGGGCATATATATAGGTATTCATACGCTAGTATGGAGTAAGGTGCATCAAAATAAAAACATTTATACGCTAATCATTTTTATTATTAGGTTTAACAATAATATAGGAACTATTAAATAATTCATTTAGTCAGTCAAGGAACAAAAATACATAAAAAATAATGTTCAGTTATGCATGAAATGCTTCAAGGCATTTATCATGCAAATTGACGTTACATTTGCGGCACATTTTAACCGTTTTGTTTTTACACAGCGCACATCGTCTTCTGACCTGACCGGTGAGGATAATATGTTGAGCTGAATGCTTTCTAACAGAAATTTGTGCAACTGTACTCACTTGTTGCGATGGCCCAGGGTGAGATTTGGGATTCCCATATTTCTGGAGTAAAGAACTTTCAATAGATCGACGAAATTCTAATGTGTCTATGTTCGCCCCTAATGATCTAGCGAATAAAGCAGAATTGTTGACGGCAACATCAATAACCCACATCAAAATGGGCATGTACCACTTTTTGCCTCTTATAGAAATTTGGTAAACTCCAACATTAGCATCAAGCCTATATACTTCACCCATAAATCTATTGTACGATATACAGTCAACGTCCACTTACACCGCAATGACCATTATCACCTGTGCTATACGGGCTGCCAAAGTTGCCAATGTGTAGTATTGTCAAACGTTCTTATAGAAGAAGGTCATAAGTACAACTAATATTGCTATACCATAGTTTTGTGAGATTGCTAGTCGACTTCTGACTGTTATAGTACAACGTTTGGCTGATCAATATAAATTTTCTGTTTGGCAGCAACTGAATATCGGCTTGCCTTTTGGATACTGTATACTCCAAATTCATTTGACAACAGTGTAACTACGTTGTTGTCATTCCAGCGTACGGCGCAAATATTATCATTTGCATCCAACCTATAATCATAAGATCCTCTTGGCTGCTTTTTGCAAGATTTGACCTCAATTAGTGGACATTTGTCTACTCTATTTTGACGAGCAGTTCCAGTAACGTTTACGTTGTTTTCTTGCAAAGTACTCAGTAATCCAGGGGATGTAAAAAAATTGTCACAATATACAGAAAACTGTGTTTCTGGGTATTCCTTCTTTACCATGTTCGTCAATTTAGCTACAACATGTTCCCCTAGGCCAGTATCTCGCGCTTCAGATCGTCCTTCATGTAAGTCCACTTGTAAGCAGTACCCTAAACGAGTTGCTGCAACCCATGCTTTGAATCCGAAACGGAGCGGTTTGCCATGAATATGCTGTTTGCATCCATGACGTCCGTAATAGGGTATCATCGACTCTTCACTACTTATATTTTTCTCGATGGGGGGATGGGGGTATGTTAGAAACTTTTCATTCATGATGTTCAACAATGGCCGAATTTTAGCCATTTTATCACCAGTGGGTAGGTTGCTATTATCAGCGACATGCAAATATCTAAATATTTCTTCAAAACGATTACGTCTCATAGATTTGGCCACCAAAACGTTGTGGGTATCTTCGTTTGTCTCCCCATACATACGTCGTCTTGGTAAAGGCGCATAACTACTAAGAATTAAAATACCCAGAAAACAGTACATCTCATCACCCGAAAGACAAAAACTGTAATTACGTTTTTCAACAGCATACATCACTGTATGCCTTACAATATATCTTATGACATCTTCGTTAAAAAATAATTCGAAGAATTCTATTGGTTCACTTTCTTTGGTATGAGTGAGTACAGTTCGTGGAGGTGGAGGTGACCACTCGTCTTGTTCTTGACGTAAGTCTCGCTTTACCCATTTGCGTGGTCTGATGTTCGAGACGTTGCGCTGTCTTGTACGACTTGAAGACGGGCCAGCAGGCTGATTGAGGGCCCTAGTAGACTGTATATTCGAGGAAGAATGTCCACCAGGTTCAGCAGTGATTGTTGGTGTTTCAATTGGTCTACCAGATGACTGTACAACAGGACGATTACGTCCGTGACCGGCGTGAGCTGGATCCGGATGGATGCCGTAGGAATTGGTTCAGAGATATGTGAACTACAACTAGGAACGACTAAAGATTCATCGAAGGCTGCGTCGTCATTTATATCTTCTTCGCGTTGTAGCACTACCAACTCGGCTGGAGCGAGTAATTGATGCCGGTTCAACCGATTTATATTGTCACAATCCTCCTCACCTGAGTCGCCGTCTGATATGGCACCATCACAAGGCGGATACATCGACGCCCAGGATATCTTCATCGTCATCAAATGCCTCCAGGGCGTCAGCTATTTTATTTGTAGAGAGTACGTGCCGGGACCTAAAATAAAAAAAATAAGAACATAAAGCATGAGGTGTGCCCACAGGGTCGTTATCGACCCACAAAAATATTTCGATTGATAGCTAATAAAAAACTACATTCTACACAAAAAAAAATATATCTGTACCTATAAACTAAATATTTCATTTACCATAAAAGTCATTTTTTTCAGTAAAATTACGTAATACATAATAATATACTTTTACGTTTATTTTCGTTACATTTTCGTGTACTCAGTCGCAAACTTTAGTCACAAATAAACAAACATGATAGCACTCCCAGTTGTCGCTTGAATTATTATAGATTATCTATGATATTGTGCTGTGTTCCAGAATAGTTCTTCACTTTAACAAAAGATGGCACTATAATTTAAATTAATGCAACAGCTCGCATTCAGTCTGTATTAGAAGTCATGAAGGAATAAAACGGTCGTTATCGTTATATGGGTTAAGGGGAGCCCATACAGTTAAAGGGTTGCGAAAAAAATTTTTTGACCTACCCCATCGAGTGGGGTATAGTTGTTTAGAACTCGTTGAGTAAATAAATACTTTATTTTAGTTAAAAAAAAAAAAAAAAAATATTGGAAAACAAAGAAATGAGCAGCCATAAAAGTCAGCTTTTTTTACAAAATTTTGTTCCGAAGAATTTTTTTAAACTTCTCTCGACCTATAAACTTGTTGGTGATAATGTTTATTATTACGTATATTTTACTAACAAATAACAATATTTTGATATATCAGACTTTTTCTTTAAAATTCCGTAATTTTTCCTATTACAACCAACTTGATGTTGCGGTTATTCTACATTTGGTACGGAACCATAAATGTGCGAAGCCTGACACGCACTTGGCCGGTTTCTTTCGTAGTTTTTAACCCTAAAGGTACCAGCTAACCTACTAGGCTAGCTGGTACCAGGTACTAGTACCAGGTATGTGAGTAATGGTTAAACAAAGGTACTCTAAAACCTAATCGCAAAATCACCTGGAAATATTTTGCTTGTTTTATTTTAAAATATGCATTTTCAGTTCATTTAAAAACTGTTGGGGAGGTCTGCAGAGCGAAACCACAGGAAATAATGTAAAGCATTTATTAGGAAGGTATAAAGTGTATTAAGATTTATCAAAGATCAATTCACCTCACCTCATCTAGTTTAAAAAAAAAAAAATATTGACTTGTAAAAGTGTTTGTACAAACCTACTTACAGAAATAAAAATCATTTATCATTTATAATTTGGAATTGAATCTAGTACAAAACTACATGTCAACCTTTTACCGTGACAGTTTTCTATCTAGCTAGTGTTAGTACAAAAATCTGTTAATAATAAAATTCTCCAAGTATTACACGAACACGAACGCTATTCAGAAATATTCCTTTTTAACGAACGAAAGCATTAAAGCCATATGGAACTTAAATTTAATGCACAATTTTGTTGAAATTCTGCAGCCAAATGAACTCTCATCTTTACACATGGTACAGAATTAGACAACTTTGCACCACAGAGTGGAAAGGACACCTTGAAATTGTTGTCTCTCTGTTATATCTGGCGCGATGATTCAAGAGGTAATTTTACACTGTGGTCGAGTGCTGGTAAGTCTGTAGAGGTACATAATCGTCTCATATCGTGCTTTCTCGTCGATTAGGCAAGCAAATGAGGTGAAAGGAATGTATTGTGTGCGAAAGAGACAAAGAGTGGGGCGAAGTAAGCTGAATAAATGACTATTGATTATGTTGATTTTGTTTGTGTTAAATACCTGAGATAAAGTCTCTCGTATGTTTGTTCAATGTTGCTTTCTTAGCGTTTCCGTGGAAGCGTTTTCATTTAAATAATGGAAATATAATCATTCCACTTCCATTTTGCATTTTAGAAACTTTTCCCTTCAGCTTAACATTGATTGTCTCTGCTTACAGTTCAAGAGTCTCATGAACTTTCGAATATAATTTACTTGGCGCAAATATAAATATTCATTACACTGATCGATTAATCCGCAAAGCTCTCATGACGTAGCCACGAGCCACTCTAAGCTGATCGTTATAATTATATTTAGTCTGTAAACAACCCTGATACGCATTTGTGGTGTCTAACACCGCCACAAACGTTCTAACAGCCTCAATGTTTTATAACATAAAATGAAATCTAATTCGAGATTCAGAGCAAATAGTACTCCATTTGTCTGAAGGACTAAACGATTATATTATAAAAGAATATTACAAAAATCTAGGCCATATTAAGTATCGTATTATTGCATAATAATGTGTCTATTTTTTATGGTTTTATTTATCAAAATAAAACCATAAAAAATAGACACTGACAGTGGGTTTTTACTCGAGTGTAATCCATTGCTAGTTTAATCTGCCTAGCCTTTTCCCAACTATGTTGGGGTCGGCTTCCAGTCTAACCGGATGCAGCTGAATACCAGTATTTTACATGGAGCGACTGCCTATCTGACCTCCACAACCCACTTACTGGGTAATACGATACCCCTTGGTAAGACTGGTTGTCAGACTTTCGGGCTTCTGACGACCCGTATCGACTGTCAAAGATCCACGAATGACAGCCGGGACCAACGGCTTGACGTGTTTTCCGAGGCACGGAGGAGTCTCGGTATGTAAAGATGGTCACCCATCCACAAACCAACCCCGGCAAGCGTAGCTTAACCTGATGGATGGACCCGTGCGGCTATTATTACTTAGCCACGAGCTCCATTGCTAGTATTAATCATTAAAAAAAAATGATTTATCTATAAATCATTTTTTTTTCTTAATAATATTTGTACGAAACAATTTCGCAAACGATATGGTGTCGATATTTTTTTTTTTTTGTTCATTGAATTCTGTAAAAGTAAGAAAAAATAAAATCAAGTTCCCATCGAGAAAGACTATTCCAAAAACACTCAAATATTTGTATCGATATGAATAAACCCATCATCTCCATAGCAAACGTGGCAATGCCGGGTCCATCGACATGGGTCGAGCAGGAAAGCAGCCAACAACAAACCACTATGATGACATTAACAAATGTTTAGATGTGGACAGTTTGCTAGAGACCTCTCTCGTATACAACCCAGGTCTGAACATTTTTTTTTTACTATAGGGCTTGTCACCTGACTTAGGCGTTAGGTTAGGTTAACTTAGGGTTTGATTCCCGATTTTTGATTTGATTTTTAAACAACCCCGTGATTCTAACTAAGCCATCTAATGTGGCTAAAAGTTGGCTTTTCAGTCACAATAAGATATTCAATAAACAATATACAACTATAATATACAATTTATATGGTACCATACTGGTACCATAACATAAAATCACGCCTGCAAATCCTCGAAGGGATGGGCACCAATATTTTGCCAGTTATATTTAAGTCCCATGTAATTAAAGGTATTCTATCTGTGTATTTATCTAAATAAATTTACATATCAGAACCTATACTAAATACTTTCAGAACAATCTTCAACTTCTTCTACAATTCATGAGGCCAGTTACTTTAGCATGTACTACGTGTGCGGGCTACTCACTCTTATTTACATAGTCGTTTATAGAATGCGCCATATAATACCCTACACAGTACCTGAATATGCCAAGCGATATTATAATAAACAACTACGAGAGTGCTACGCCGTAGCAGTAACCGCTACGCGAGCTACGCTTTCGTAGCAAAGAAGAAATTCGAATCGACTGCTCTTTGAATATTCTTCTTTGCCAACAAAGGCACTCAGTAACATTCCAGAAAACTGCGCTACAAGTATTTTTAAGTATATTTTGGACATGAAGATGCCTCGCTGGTCTAGTAGTCGCAAGTGTACTGACTGCTGAGTATGAGGTAATTGTACTCGGCTGATGGCAATAGGCTCGCCCTCTATCACATGGGGCTTGTACATAACTGGCAAAATGTGGGCAGACTAAAGGTACCTTCACCTAACCCATCCGGGATTAGAGGCCTGAAGTTATGTTATTATGAAAAGTTGTAGTTATATAAATAAATATTTTCTGTTTTAAAACATTTCTGTTATATCTTGTAAACCTATACAAATGTATCAAGAATTAGATTAGTTGCAATGTCGCCGTGTCGCGGTGCTCCGTCTTACATTACTGTAAGCCGAGATCGATAGCTGCCTGCACCTGTGATCGCCCAGCGTGCTTGTTGCTACGTGTTCTTGTATTGGATATTGTTGAGAAATTGTTGTGTTAAAATTATTTTATTGTTTGGTTGGCTTTTTCGTATGATGACTTTACACTAGATTATTAGATTTGAACAGAGTGTAAGTGTCTTATTCTGAAAGTACCATATGATAAGGTCTTCTGATAAGCACAGGTGTTTTTAAACACGATTTTGACCGCAAGGCAACAAAGAACATTCATTTTAAAATAAATTAGTCCTAAGATGCTAACCTTATTAATTCTATTAAAAATATAAACCAATAATGCCTAAGTTGAGCAAAATTAAGTTTAATCAGATCATAGGGATGACGCCTGGGTAAAAAAAAAAAAAAATATTTGGTCCGTCAGTCAGATAATAAAAAAATATTAGACACGTAGTTTTTGCAGTAACAAAAAAAAATTAACGCCTTAAAGTTGGGGAGTGGGAGCTCGCTATGTCACAAATACCTATAGAGCGTGTCCAATATGTTTTAGTAATCTAAAGGATGGACAAAAACAAAATGTTTATTCATCATCCCTATTACAATTATAAATGTTATCAGCATAATTTGCATTCTATTTTCATTAAAAGCGACTTTGCTTTTTAATGCCATTCGATAGTGCGCACCTAATTTAATTACTTAGCACCCTTATTTTTACCAGGTATCTATGACAGCAGGTAGCGTTCTGTAGTTTCTGCCTACCCCCATGAGAAGTAGGCGTGAGGTTATGTATGTATGGTGAGTGACTATGACGTTTTGAAAATTAAAACTACTTTTTTGCTAATACTTTCACGTAGGTATCCCTTACGAAATGACAGACATGCGATAATATGCCGTTAGCTTGAGACGACTTCTACAAATTGTGTGCGATGCCACACACCTGATGCTTCGGTTCACATAGTACTAACGTATTATACATACTTTACCTACTTACATATTTGTATGTCATTGTATAGGGCATGCTTTGTCAAGCAAGAGGAGCTCGTGGCTAAGTAATAACAGCCGCACGGGTCGATCCATCAGGTTAAGCTACGCTTGCCGGGGTTGGTCTGTGGATGAGTGACCATATTTTCATACCGAGACTCCTCCGTGCTTCGGAAAGTACGTTAAGCCGTTGGTCCCGGCTGTCATTCGTGGATCTTTGACTGTCGTTACGGGTCGTCAGAAGCCCGAAAGTCTGACAACCAGTCTTACCAAGGGGTATCGTATTACCCAGTAAGTGGGTTGTGGAGTTCAGATAGGCAGTCGATCCATGTAAAATGCTAGTATTCAGCTGCATCCGGTTAGACTGGAAGCCGACCCCAACATAGTTGGGAAAAGGCTAGGCAGATTGATTGTATAAGGCAAGCATGACGACCTGTTTAGAATACTTTTAACAACTTGCATGCTGATTTTTTGTATGTGTTGCGTCAAGCAGCGACATCTGCTGCTCAACTCGAGAGTGACTCGCTCGCGGCGGTTCGAGAAAGATCTACGAGGCCCGCGCGCGCCCCGTCACTCGCCTACTCACCAGTGTTCTAACAAAGCAGCATCGTGCGAACGCAAACTTATTTAAATATTGTAAATTAACAGAAAAATAAATTTCGTTGTAAAATACAAGAGCCTCATTGAAGAAGCCCCTGCCAGCCCCCCTGTCTTCATTGACAAAACAGTATGTATGTTTTAACAAATAAAATTATCTTATCTTATACATATAACGTAGAATATCTGTGGTAAACAATTTGATATTATTAGCATTGATTTAATTGCCTGTTTCATCTTCTCCGGATAAGTCTGAAGTAACTTCCGCTATAATCACCTCATAGACATTTTATACAATATGAGGAGCTCGTGGCTAAGTAATAACAGCCGCACGGGTCGATACATCAGGTTAAGCTACGCTTGCCGCGGTTGGTCTGTGGATGGGTGACCATCTTTTCATACCGGAAGCACGTTAAGCCGTTGGTCCCGGCTGTCATTCGTGGATATTTGACAGTCGTTACGGGTCGTCAGAAGCCCGAAAGTCTGACAACCAGTCTTACCAAGGGGTATCGTGTTACCCAGTAACTAGGTTCGGGAGGTCAGATAGACAGTCGCTCCATGTAAAATACTGGTATTCAGCTGCATCCGGTTAGACTAGAAGCCGACCCCAACAAAGTTGGGAAAAGGCTAGGCAGATTGAGACATTTTATACAATATATGTTCCATTTTTTACTTTATCTGGCAGATAATGCAGCCAGCTCCATTCTCTACAAACTTAAGTTATCTCATTCTTAAGTGGCTGCAGATAATTTTTTGGAAGTTTATTTATAGCAAATACGAACACATTGCTCCCCAGGTGCCCTTGTTGGTTTGATTATAAACCTTCGTGACGAATCCATTAGTCAGACTTGTACAGCCATAAAAATACTTTAACTTTTATTAAGAGCCACTACGAAATAAAGTCAACATCTGCTGTTCTTTTTGCCTGCTTTTTTTAGGGTTCCGTAGCTCAAAAAGAAAAAAAACGGAACCCTTATAAAACCCTTATAAACGGATCACTCGCGTGTCTGTCTGTCCGTCTGTTACAGCCAATTTGTTCCGAATCTAATGGACAGATTAAGTTGTTTGGTACACGTATGTATTTCTGTGACCCAAATACGGATGTGTAACGTAAATAAATGAATTTTGAATATGGGGGTCAATTTTGGGGGCAAATAAGAATATTTAAAAAAAGTTTTGCAAACTGTACCGTGTGACATATCAAATGAAAGGGCTTCCTGTGAGGGTCTTAAATATATATAATTACCTGCTTATATAAGAAGTCAAAACATTAAAGGTAAATTTGCCAGGCTACTTAAGCGGTTCGTTTTCGAGATTGCTTGGTCTGCGGATTGTTGGGGAGAGCAGTTGAGTGATTGATTGGTTTTGGGTGGGATATTTGAGATATTTGGATGTGTGGGTTGTTTTCTTTATTCACTTTCCGTGGGACGGGATGCCTTGCCTTGTTATTAGTGGCGTTATTATAATGTGACTAGTGATAATAGGTATCTTGTGTCTTGGGTATCTTAATTGGAGCTAGTTGGTTGCTTGATTGTTTTTCATCGGCAGTCTGCGGACTGCATTCCTGAGAGTATGGTCTGCGGGCTCTCAGGGGAACTGCTTAAGTAATGTGGCCACGATAAGTGTCCGCACATAATACTTGTTTGCAAAACTGTATGTTCCGTTCCTACAGACAAACCGTGAAAACGGTTTTGTAGGGCATAGTTATTAAGTTAAGACTTTTATAAACTTTGTATTTTTAATAAATAAATATAAATAATATATTTTTTTTTTAAATTTTAAAGTAAATGTTTTTTAAGTTATTTAAGAAAATATACGTAAATTGACTATTCGCCCCTTATCTCCGAAACTACTGAACCTAAAATTTTGAAAAAAATACAAAACTAGTTCTATATTTATAGATTACAGGAAAACCTATAAGAAGTCTATGGTCTTAAAATAGCATGGTAAATCTCTCAATATTGTGCGTACAAAATTACATTTGCAGTTGGAATGTATGGGAGAACATGTTTTTCAACTACAATTTTAAGTTGTTCTCGGGATAAATTCATCCCAACTACGGAACCCTTCATTGCGCGGTACTCTGACACGCACTTGGCCGGTTTTTAACAAAAAGAAATAAACAACCTATCCTCAGTTACAAACAGAACTACTAACCTAAACCCTAGTACAAATTCTAGCCTCAACATACACAACGCATTAAGAACAATAAAACCACATTAGTTAACTGTAAAAGCCATTAAAAACATTAGCGTGAAGACACACCGTCCCCCACCGTGTGTACGCGGAGTTACATTAAGCGTATTCAAAAGGCGGCTGTTCTAACCGTTTTACTAACGAGTAACGAAACTCCGTGTGCTGTTGTACTTTCAATAAACCGTTGGGTTAGGACGTGTTGATAAGCGAGAGCGGATAGTTGAACAATACACAGTTTTGAAATTGCCAAGTTCACATCACCGTCACTTTGGTAAGTAGTATGGCAGCCCGCAAATACTCTATACTACGCTAGTTCAGTTCAAGTCAAAGTATTACCACCGACGTCCGACCTACTTACTGTACACACCAATACAATTTTCCTGTAACTGCCAAAGAGAAACCCATTTAATCAGCATTGAATACGCCTAATCGTTTATTTTTTTATTAATAAACTACCCAATGGTAGATTCACAGATTTTTGTTTTTTAGGGTTCCGTGCCTCAAAAGGAAAAAAACGGAACCTTTATAGGATCACTCATATGTCTGTCTGTCCGTCTGTCACAGACAATTTGCTCCAAATCTAATAGACCGACTAAGTTGAACTTTGGTACACATATGTATTTCTGTGACCCAAACACGGATGTGTAACGTAAATAAATGAATTTTGAATAGGGGGGTAACTTTAGGCTGGCAAATAGGAAAATTAAAAAAAGAAGTTTTGTAAACTGTATCGTGTGACGTATCAAATGAAAGAGCTTAAGTTAATTATGGGGGTCTTAAATATATTTTTATATAATTTTAAAATAAATTGTTTTAAAGTTATTTAAGAAAATAGACGAAAATTGACCATTCCCCCTTATCTCTGAAACTCCTGAGACTAAAATTAAAAAAAATACAGGAAATAGTTCTATACCTATAGATTACAGGAAAATCCATAAGAAGTCTATCTATGTTCTCAAAATAATACGGCAAATCTCTCAATATTGTGCGTACAAACTTACATTTTCAGTTGGAATGTATGGGAGAACATGTTTTTCCAACTACAATGTTAAGTTTGTTCTTGGAGTAAATTAATCCCGACTACGGAACCCTGAATTGTTCGTGGTCCGACACGCACTTGGCCGGTTTTATTTTTCTGAAACTAGTTCCAGTTAAATAAAAATGTTGGATTTCTTTAGCTAATTCAACTTCAAATATCAGAGGTTCAAGGTGCTCGGATTTGTCTTGCGTAATGGCAAAGAATTTTCTAAAGCCCCAACTAGAATTCAATTATAAAACACTTTAGTTCGCCCACTCCATGAATACAACAACACCGTATGAAATCCTCACTACGTTAAACGCCTAGAAAGTTTACAAAGACGTTTTCTGCACCATCAATGCTAAGAAGACAGTCTGGTAAAAAAAAAAATCAGGAGCTACGACTTGAGACTGCAACATTATAAAATGTCCTTATTTTTAGATAGAAGAAAGGTCACATTTCTTCACAAACTGTTAAATGGGGTTGTTGACTGTAGCAAGCTTCTTGGAAAGCGGCAGATAAGTGCACCATCTCGCTTGCCGCGCAAATGCAACTATAATCTTGTGCTTGTCTAATGTGTCGGGATCCAAAACAAACCTCGGACACTTCGCCGTTTTGCCAAGGCTCTGTAGACATACAGAGCCTTGCTTGTTATTAAACTGTTGTACACCTGTTGTGGTTCTAAGCAAACTCGAGTCCAGAGCCTGTGTTTGGTACCCCTATCCCGCGACCTAAACACTGATGCTAGAAAAGGTACAAAAACACCTTCCTAAGATGCCTCTTCCAAAGGTTATGCCATTTCTTTCCTGACATGTACCCTACCAGCTATATTTTAGGCTTTAACTCGTTGGAGGTGAGAAGAGGCCTTGATCAGCTAATGGTAGCCTGTAAAACCTTGCGGGGCGAACCGACTGCCCAGAGCTCCATGACCTTTTCTGCCGATTATTTGTGCCCGACAAATACATCGGACACCGACAGAGCCGCCGGCACAATCTGTTTGCGCAACTGCCATCCAAAACTGTAGCCAGAGCCGAATCCCCAGTCTGTCGTACTCTAAAGATGCTAAATGCCCTTCTGACTGCACACCCTGAATGTGATGTGTTTGCGGATGAATCGAGTAAAATTATACATATATGTCTGGTGTTCTGTGAGAGTAAGTATGCAAGGAAATCCACCGTTCCATGTTAGTTTTAAATTAAATTGTGTGCAACATAATTATTGTCAATGTTATAATTGTTTCTTTGTTAATTAATGTAATTGGTGTTGTACCGTTTTAATTAACTATAAATTAATAAACAAAGTATTGAAGCCATGCAAGCATTAATTAATTGGATTTTACACGCAAAATGTTAAAATTTTAAAAAGCTGTAAAAGTCTTAAAATATCCAAGTCATAATTTATTATTGTTATTTTAGTCTGTTGTCTTTTATGGTTATTATTTTTTGTTTTTATTATTCATTTGTTTCCTGTCTATGATTTTCGTGTTGTATGTTTTGATTTATTTTATTACCTGGATTATAAGAGAATGATGTGGTCTCCTATAATTGGAAGCGCACACTAATATTAGTCCGTGTTCTTGTAAACTTGCATGAAATTGTATAGCCTCTGTTGGAGATCCAAACAAATAAGTTACTGAACTGTAATTTGGTCTAAATTTGTCAATACCCAGAATCTGTTTGAGGCATTTCTTTAGTTTAGTTTATAATCGAATCCTGCAATTTTCTAGCACCTAAAATTACTTGTCTGGGGTTTAAAGTTATTTACCAAGTCAAGTTATTTCTGAAAACTTAAAGACCTATACAACAGTCTAGTCCACTTTAATTAAAGTTTTTGATATCCAAAAAGGTAATCATTTGTATGTAATCTTAAATCGCAACTTAAAAGTTTTTCAACTGTGAAATTATTTTATAGTTGATATTTGAAATTAAATATTAACTGCAAAATCAGTATCAGATTATATTGTTTTAAGGTCTAGCAATGTAGGTTACAAATTGTTGTTGCATAATATGTTAAAATATCACAAAATATTTATTTCGCTTTGTGCATACAAGAGATGTTACAAAAATAGAAGCAAAACAAAGAAGATATTATAAACACAATTAATATTAAATTAAGAATAATAAAAGTGGAATTTATAAAGGGATTTAAAACATTGTTGTTAGCTCTAAGAATATTGCCAGGCCAGAAAAATAAAACAAATATGTCTGTCTGTTAATTTTTGGTAAATAATAATAATAATAATAATCATTTATTTGCAGACATTGAAGTCCATAGAATTAAATTAATTGACATTGACAAATAAAAATAGCACAATACACACACATAAAAATCACAAAATAGGCAAAATAGGTAATAACAACATAATAGTAATAAAGATAAAATAAAATAATAATAATAAAATAAATGCACGTACAGCTATCTAACCAACCTGTGCGTGCAGTCTCACCCATCGACCAAGCATCGGGCAGTCCCACCGGTCACTCAATGCTCTCAACAAAGGGTGGGTAAATGAAAAACTTTTTGTGTTAAAATTATTGTTTATCTATAAGTAATATAACTGAACAATTGGAATCTTGTTATCAGAAGCTGGAAATATTTTAGTTATTCTGCCCAAAGCCCAGTGAAGAGGTAGTTGGGTTTTAAACCTTAAGATTTGGTAGCTCTTTTTGCCACTTATTTCTATATAACTAGAACACAATTTGTGCAAATCAAATCTTCCAAATTCAAAAAAGATCAGTTAGTTCTTTTCTGAACTGCAAGCCGTCTGGGAAGCATTTTGCACCTGTAATGATGTCATTACAATAGGAATTATGTAATATAGCCCTGGCAGCTAATGGATATTGAGTCAGGCATTGTATTGCTAGATAGGCAGAGCATTTTAAACCATCCTAACTAATATTATAAATGCAAAAGTAAGTTTGTTTGTTTGTTTGTTACCCTTGCACACCTAAACCACTGAACAGAGCATCCTGACCTTTTGCATATACGTTGTGAGGTGTACAGACACGGACATAGGGTACCTATCATCCCGAAAAAAGTACTGTTCTCCAGAAAAACAACAATAACGTTCTTATGATAATAGATGGCGCCACGTGTCTTTCGAATCTTGATTAAATTATACTATTGTATTATAGAAACTTTAGTAGTGTGTTACACGTTTTTTTTATTTACGTACCTAATACATTTTGTGTGTCTAGTGTCAATAGACCGGTTTTTCATCCTCCTAACTATCCTAACTAATATAAATACGAAAGTGCGTTTGTTTGTCTGTGTGTTGATTACGCTTTCACACTAAAACGGCGTAAGGGATTTGGATGAAATTTTGGCACATGGGTAGAAAATGACCTGGAGAAGGACATTGTAATTATTTTTTCTGTACTTTCTCGCCATAGTATATTTTGGAGAGTCCTGTGATCGGGATGCACATTGTTCAACCTGTAATTTATGACGGAGGTCAGTCATAATAATGTACTTATATGTGGGAAATAAAATATATATTTGAATCAATTGCTTTTGATTAACAGGCTCGTTGCATAATATATCGTTTAAACTAATGCTACTATCAATCTTTGCACTGCCATAAAAAAACAACACGTAAATTCTGTAGGTGAAAGCTAAAGGACCTTAAGTCCATTTTTATTTTTACAGCCTTAAGGAACAATATTTGTCAAAAAATATCACAATATAATAGCTTCATAATCATTTTTTTTTTTCTACAACGATACACTATTTACTTTTTATACACGGTCGATTTTAATATCTAATTTCGGGTACCTATAGACATCTTTAATGAGCTCTACTGAATAATTTATAAAATGTGACTTAAGGTCCTTTAGCTTTCTTCACCTACAGAATTATTTGTTTTTCTCTCAGTCCGTAAAACTGTGTGATGCGGAAAAATATATAAAGATTGATCATTATGTGAATATATGAATTACCTTTGCATATCCCAACTCAAGATATTCATTAATAAAGGCAATGTATTAGGTGCGATATAATTCATCCTTAGCAAAACGTTTCTCTAAACTACATAATAAAAATGCTGCAATGCAATATTAAATGACTGACTATTTTTGTAGGTAATTTAACGTCAAAACGATTATTACAAAGTAACTAATTCCTGAAATATTTTTCACAATATTCTACTCTGAGCTTTGGGGCCTTTTCAGTCTTCCAGAACTTACTTACCAGAGTTTCAAGATCAACAGTGTGATCTAAAACTGCATGCACAGCAAGCGACTTATGAGTAAAATATGGAAAGAAGTCACCTGAAATGACGTATCCAAACCGAGTATTGAACAATATCAGGGGGCCAATTCTACTAACAAAATTGTTAAAAAATCGCAATTGAATTGCAGCTGAACCACGGCTTTTGAGCGTTTTCGCATTCCACTAATGTAACAACGATCCAACTGCGGTTACGTTTCAGTTCCCCCACCCATCGATCGAAACAATCTCAAAAGCTATTCTGCTAACAAAACCGAACATGAGCGTGACGTTTAGTCATCATTATCTTTTTGACATAATTGAAATGTTTCGTTTCACAGATTTCGCAAGCTGGGGCCGAAAACGAAACGTTCTTCTGAGTTTTTATTATTTATAAAGTTGAAATGTTACAAAAAAATATACAGGCTAAAAATATAAGTATGGTCTAGATATGTTTTTGTATTAAAAATACTTTTAGTAGCACTTATTCGTATTTAGTAATATTATTAGATTCATTTTTTTTTTCTGTGGTATTATTAAAACATACTATTTGGAATGTTGGTCACACAGGTTACCCGCTGTTACGTTCCCGTTACGATTCGGTTTAAGTTTAGTTTCCATTTTGCTTATAGAATAGTAGAATGACTTTTTTGGTAACTATCGAACGGCGATCAAAACTGAACTGTTGTTGAAACACAATTGAACGTGTAACGTTGCAAATTAGTAGAATCGGCCCCCTGGTCTTCAGGACTTCCCTCAATTTTGTTATCCTTTAACAGAGAAAATGTCAGCAGCTAACAGCAGTGTTATTTCACATGGAATATATGATAGAATTCAGTATCAAAAATTGTCATATGTTTACGGTATATTGAATCTTGAAAAGTGTATTGACCTTTGTGGCAACTTCGCTGTGACCTTATCTACTACAGAACAAGTGACTCTCAAGGCCATAATATTATGTTGCTTCGTGTATGTTGGGATTACTAAACTATTTGTACATACAGATGTTTGGCTGCCACAGTTTAACAATTCAAGCACTACTTTATTTATTATTCTGTGAGTCTGAAACCAAAACCTTTACATTAGTACTTGATTGTTTCGATGAATGTAAGCTCACCTCAGGTTGCGATATCTGTTCTTGGTTTGGATGTACCTCAGCGTCACTCGGCACAGACCGGTGCTCAACCCTGTGTATTAAAGTGTTATGACATTTTGAGACACGTACGGTGCATTTGAAATGAAAACGGCATTTGCTAGCTTGGAAACATAAACATTTTATACAAAAGTAATCCGCTTTCTTCTAGACGATCATATATGGACATTAAAATGAATTTTGAACATTGTATAATTTGTAAGATTGAACACACAGTTTACAATTTGACGTTTCTGAAAGCTTAGAGAAGCCTCGTTGTTACTATTTACAAATGATGGGCTGACCTCTAGGGACATTATCTATTTACCTAAAAATATCAATAATTCGTTTATTGTAGGCACTTCCCCAAATCCCTGTCCACGTAAAATAGCCTGATGGTCAATGGATCAAGCTTGCGGGCAGTTCCTGAATTAGTTAAATTACCTATAGATACTACGTGAGACGTGATGATATGATACGTGACGTCTTTATAGTCAAGGTCCTCAATGGTAAGGCGGCTAAGGATGGTAAGGCTCAATGGTAAAGGCGGCCATATAGCGTCTCGACAAATACTTCCAGTATTTGTCGAGACGCTATATGGCCGCCTTTCGCAGTCCGTGTTCAATACGGAGCTTTGGACGCCACTGCGGTAAAGCCAGAAAAGGAGGGTTATGTTTTTGACCTGCATGTATGTATGTCCGTCCCTATGTGAATGATGTATCGTTAGATTCGCCTTTATTGAGCGAGTATCGTTGTGTATATTAAAATTATAAAAAATTAAAATGGTGGATTATTGGCGCCAATAACTGTAAAAAAAAATGTCTCCTAAACCTATCGAGTGGGGAATCAAAACACCGGTTTTATAAGGTGTGTAAGGTGGTTTACAAGTATATACTCAAATTATGTATAAATGTAATTTGGAATGAGAAAAATCAAAACGGGTTTTTGGTTTTTTATTTACTTTTTTTTATTTGCTGCGTCAAAATTTGAAAGCAAGAAGACCTATTTTATTTATTTATTTTTTAAGATGGGTTTGCTCTTGTCTCTATTCTAGATCGGAGGCGACAGAGACAGAGTCGACGATGGAGTGAGCTAACGCCTGTTGACTTTCACTTTGAGGAGATTCAGGTTTTTGTCTTCAAACAATCTCATGCAGTCGGCAGAAGATGCCTTCTTCTTAAATTTAACAATAAACACCTTTTGCCTCCGACTGCATGGGACTGTTTGGAGAGAAAATAGGTCTTCTTGTTTCCATCTTTTTTAAAGTTTGTATGCAGTCGGGTTTTGATTTATTCATTTTTAACAAGATTTTCTGACATTATTTTGTTTGGGACGTTGAGAAGCTCGTGGCTAAGTAGTAACAGCCGCACGGGTCGATCCATCAGGTTAAGCTACGCTTTCCACGGTTGGTCTGTGAATGGGTGACCATCTTTTCATACTGAAACTCCTCCGTGCCTCGGAAAGTAGGTACGTTAAGCCGTTGGTCCTGGCTGTCATTCGTGGATCTTTGACAGTCGTTACGGGTCGTCAGAAGCCCGAAAGTCTGACAACCAGTTTTACCAAGGGGTATCGTATTACCCAGTAAGTGGGTTGTGGAGGTCAGATAAGCAGTCTCTCCATGTAAAATACTGGTATTCAGCTGCATCCGGCTAGAATGGAAGCCGTCTCCAGCATAGTCGGGAAAAGGATAGGCAGATTGATTTAGTAGCAGAAAAATATATGTCACTCTCTGTTAAGATTGATATAGTAGTTAGTTATTTTACTTAGCTGTGCTTTTTATGGCGACATTCCTTAGCTCCAAATCGTAACACGATTTTGTGTGGACACATAAACGCGACAATCCGACACTCAATGTTTTTACACTAATATTATTTAGGCACTGGAAAATGACTTGCGTACATCTATCACTTTATTATATTTATTTCGTTTCGGCACCATTAAACAAAAGCAAAGACGTAATAAAATATCATAAAATCAATGATATATCATATTAACGTCATTGCATAAAATACATTTTTAGCTGTGTGCATACATGAGGTTCACATATCTATAGATGAAAAAAAACAAAAGAAGATGAAATTGTTTTAAATTAAGAATAATAAAAATTAATTTATAAAAGGTTTTTATACATTCTTGTTGGCTCTAATATATTATTTGTATTCAAGCTCCTCGAAAGCTAAATATTAAAACTATAATATTCATGCTCACTTAACTGCTCATCAATACTGAAACGGTTGGTGATTGATCTCACAAACTGTTGCTCGTCCGTTCAAAGTCCGACCCATTAGCCTGTTATCGATACAACGGTAAGGGGGCTGCTTCACAGATACCGTCAGTAGTACTACAGAATTTGTACGAAATTATCTGCCTGACATGTTAACTGGAACTTATTTAGAGGTTGTGAAGCAAATAATAGTAAATATTAAAAAAATAAGATTGCCAGTTGCATTGTCTTATAACAAAAACTCACTACCCGCTAACGCTTGTCAATATACTCGCGGCCTCGCCCAGCACTCATTACGAACTCGTGAGACAAAAGCCTCGCTCAAGTTCCATTATGATATAAAAAGGAAGGGTCGCTCCAATACAACTCACACAAACAAAATGTAATACATAAATTGCGTTACACCCCGATACCACAGATTAGAGAAGTACAGAAGGTTCACGTGTAATGTGAAATACAAGATGACGCTTGACACCATTGTATCGGTGCAAAAAAAAGTGCCACCGGTATCTTTGTGTGTTGTTTATATATGTTGTTTTTGAAGGGCTTATCATCCTTTCTAGATGTTGCAGGTATTCAAAGGTGGCGTTTTTATAAACATAAATATAATTACTTGTCCTGACTGACTGATTCGTAACGCTGCGGCTATAAACATGAAATTTTGGCAGTTTATTCTTTCAAGTTGTAAGCATCCACTAAGGAAGGATTTTTGGATATTAGATGTTTAAGGGGGTGAAAAGGGGGATTTTGTTTGTTTGAATTGAAAATATTATTTCTTGAGTTAATAAACTTGGAACTTGGCCCGAATACTTATAGTAAATTGTGAAGTTAGTAATTGTTTATTTTTCTTAACTACCCCCTAAAAGGCGATCGGGGATTTCAAAGTTTGTATGGAAGAAATTTAACAAAATTTTAATGCGCAGTCCTATTAACTCGAAACTCAGTATTTATATTGTACTTAAGACCGAAAGTAGAGAATAACGCGTATCAGGGTTTTGAAAATACATATATCCCTAAATGGGGTAAAAAAAGGCAGTTTTACAATGGAGGATTTTGCTACGTGGCTTGATTAATTTGAAAATTGGCATAAATAACCTAAATCAAATAATGGAAACGTCAGAAAACACTTTGAAAAATATCCCCTTTGTTATTTTTTCTCTTTTCACTCATTCCGAGTGAAAAGAGAAAATAAAGTTTATATGAAAAATTTGATTAAAAAACTTGAAACTTAGCCTATCTAAATAAATAATGAAGATCGTAATCGTTCATTTTCAAAAACTACTCTTTATAAGGGTTGAACGGGTAGTAAATAATAAAGTTTATAGTGGTAGCAAGGGACTTACACGAAAGAAACAGCGAAAGACACTTGCGCGAACCCACTTACGTGACAATGACATTTTAGCGAACGGACTTTTACGCAAAAGGACTTTTTCGCGAAGCAACACTTGCGTGAATAACACCAGCTCCAAAAAAAGACCATTCCGAGACATTTGCGGTAATGGACTTTTGCGGGATTGGACTTTTGCGCGGAAGACACTTGCGTGAAAAATACTTGCGCGAAAGGACAGTTACGCGTTCACGCCTGTATTCTTTCATACGGTTGGGGCGTGAACAGTACACCTAGAATTCACCAATAAAGTTCCAGTTACAGACAGACAGGAAGTAAATAAGTCAATTTGTCGTAGATTTTTTTTATTGTATTTTTTATTTCGATTCTTATTTTTTTTTAAATTTCGATTCGATATTTATTTTCATCATTTGTTATTTGTATGGTTTGCGAGATCGCTGATACTGGACTGAACTGAACTGACTGAGCTGGGTTCAAAATTAAAATTCATCTTGAGATGGTGCTACCGAAAATTTGTAAATTATAAACGACATCCATGACGAAAAATTTACAAATTTTTGGTGGTACCTGCTTTAATTTGTATTTTGATTCCATTTTCGTTGTCAGCGCCCTCGATAATCATGAAAACGACAACCAAGACGAAAAATTAGCATTTAATTATAATTTTGCTCCAACTTCGTTATCAGTGCCCTCAAAAACCATGAAAACGTAATCCATGACGAAAAAATATGCAAATTTCGGCGGCGCCATCTTGAATTTTAATTGTGACCTCAGATTTGTTTTCAGCGCCCTCGAAAACCATGAAAACGACACGCATGACAAAAAAAATTGCAAATATTCGATGGCGCCATCTTGAATTTTGATTTTGACTCTAGCCTGCCTAGCCTGTAGTCAAAGGGTTGCACCTTTGACTACAGGCGTGATGTTATGAAGAAATCTCATTTATGCAATATTTTCGCGTACCTGTCCTTTTGCGCAAGTGGATTCGCGCAAGTGTCTTTTGCACAAGTGTTTTTCGTGCAAATATTTTTCTCGCAAATGTCTTTCGCGGAAGTGTCCCTTCGCGCAAAAGTTCGTTTGCGCAAAATTCCGTTCGCGGAAATGGCTTTTCGTGCAAGTGGGTTCCTGCAAGTATCTTTTTCGGAAATGTGTTTCGCGCAAGTGTACCAGATCCGTTTGTATAGTTATTAATTTTTTAAATTAGTTATCAGAAAGGGTTTAGGGGGTGGCAAAATTTGTATGGAAATATTTTAACAAGTTGTCGAATTAACTCGAAACTCGGTACTAATACTTAAAACAAAAAATAAGGAATTGTGTTTCAGGGTTTTTTTTTTAAACAACCACTGGTGGGGTGGAAATGTCTAATACAGTTTAAGGGGGCTGAATTTACTGCGAAATTGGGTATAAATAACGTTTTGGTGAAATAAATGAAACATATCAAACGCTTTCTTTTTAAATCAAGCCCTTCTAGGTGAAACGTGACAAGGAAGGACACAGTTTATATAAAAAATCTTATTCCTGTGATTTATAAACTCAAAAGTTGGCCCGAATGCTTATATATGAATAAAGGATAAGATCGTTATAACTATTTTTTTAAAACTACCTTTTAAAGGGATAGGAGGAGTAAAAAAATTAAGAGGAAGTACGAAATCCACGCGGACAAAGTCGCGGGGAAGTGCTTGTTACTTTACATAAAGTGGGCCGTCGACATTAGCCTGCCTAGAAATAAAATAATAATGTCATTACACAATTCCTACTAGAAACTCTTTGAAATTTTTGTAAGTAGTGTAAACAGAAATCCTAAGGTGGCAAATAATTCTAGGGGCAAATAAATTGGCCAATAAAAAAATTCAGCCTCTCTCCATGTTGCTTATAGGCATTGTGTACCGTAGTGAGTCCGTGTGCCTTCTGTTTCCTTTATTCTGTGTCCCCGCCCAACCACTTGAAGTAAAACTTGGAGTTTGTTTAGTTCTCCGCTTTCTTCAACTTTATTATCGCTTACAATGTTTGTTCCGCGGCGAGTATTGTCTGAAGCTGTTATGGGACAGTTTTCATGTCGTTTTGTGTGCAAACAAAGTGGCTAACTTGAGGTGTATTGGTTGCTGTATTTTTGTTCAACAAATTGAGTTTGAAATTCTGAAAATAGTTATATTTGTTTCACCTCCCGTTTATTTTTTCTAGAGTCTGCCAGTATGTAAATTCATCAAAAGAATGTACCAGCCAGTCGAAAATACACAAACAGATAATTTATTTTTAACCGACTTCAAAAAGGAGGAGGCTCTAAATTCGTCTGTATGTTTTTTTTTTTTTTGTTTTTTACATGTTTGTCGGCAGTTACTCAAAAACAGATTTATTTTTATGAGAAGAAGAATTATTTTTTTGTTTGAAAGGTGGTCTTAGGGTGGTTTCTTTGGTGGTCCCATATAAAGGAGATGTTTGATAATACATAATAAAATACACGATTTTAAAAAGGCTTTACCGAAAATAATATATGAAAAAAACATATTATACGGTGAATGAATACTTAACTGACACATTATAATAACTTTCTTTTATATTTTTTGGCTTGTTTTATCTTTATTATCATATTTTTTTTAAATTATTCATTTGACAATTTATTAGTATTACATTTTATTGGAATGTTTTTTTAATTTTTTATTGTGTTGACAACTTGAAATTTAATGTGTGACAATTGTTTTATAATTTATTGTAATCAGCATGTGTGTTCCTTAATGATATTTGTACGCCGATGACGGCTAGACATAGCATTCTTTAATAATTATGCAACATCTGTACTTAACCTACCTATGTTCAACAAATAAAAAATATTTGTATTTGTATTTGATTTGGGCTACCACCATGTACACTACATAGACAATTAGGAAAAAAATGATTATTTGGGATTTTTTTTTAATAAGATAACCCTATATGGTAGCCATGACAGTTGAGTTTGACATGACGTTTGACGACTTTAACAGTTTTAAGATTTGTGACGTCTATCTTTGACAGTTTGACTTTGAATCGTTGTGTTCACGCGTGTTGAATTGGATGTGTTTCAGAGTTATTAGTGATCGTTTTTGTTTTGCGACAACAATTTACTACTACGAACATTGATTGATTGTTTCTTTGTTGACCTCGTTATATGGTTTCTGATTCGCCTGTGATTTCGATTCCGTCGTGTATGAATAGGAATAGTTTACTACTCTAACAATAACTTGCAGTTGTCAGGTACTGCACAGCTCACTACTCTCCTGTGAATTATCGAAGTCCAGAGTATATTAATAGGCATTAAAGAATGAAACACCAGGACAGTTTGATAAACAAAATAACATTCACGCCTTCGTTTCTTGCTCCTCTTGACACCGATACCTATAACCAATCGTTTAAATAGGTAATATAACATGTACTGCCGCACTCGAGTACAATAACCTGTAGTCCTGTTTTATTACTATAACTATAACGAAACCCAAGTATTTTCGGAATTTGTGTTATGTTTTTTTTTTCGCAGATATTACATAGACAAGACACATCAATCAAATGTCATTGTCATTTGACATTTTACATATTGCTGATCCGCCATATTTATTTTGTGTTGCTCTCCTTGGCTGAATTAATTTTAATGAACATTAAAACGGAGTAAAATTATAGAAAATTAACATTAAAAAACGGTAACTATATTAAATAGCGATATTTACATTTAGTGTACATAGTGCTAGCCCAGGCTCCATACATTCCTGGAACATCTTCTTTTATTAACTTTGCTTGAGTAGTTTTTGAGTTATCTTCAATAATGCGTATTTTTCCCACTTAGTTTATGTGGATGTTTTAATCTATGCGGATGATGTTTTAATAACTTCCTATCACTGTTATTTACATAGCAGGTAGTGGTATTCGAATTTGTGTGGGGTAGGTACCACAATTAAAAAGTGAAAAATAAAAAGTTTTTAGCAAAAAATAAATCCGACTTCCAAAACAAAACACTACGAAGTGAAAAAATAACTTCAATTTCGGAGGTCGGTTGCAAAAAACGAAAATACAAAACCAAAGACACTGAAATTAAAGTTATTTTTCAGTTTTTAGTGTTTTTCAAAAGTTTTTTTTTTACTTTCTTCTGACGTCCCGACTAACATTTGACCAAAAATAAATAACTCGAAGTACCTACTTAATCTCTTCTGATTTCTGCAGAATAAAACCAAAACTGGGCAATTTTATTATTTTATACTAGGTATTTACGTACTGATCTTCGTGTTATGTACATGCTTAACTAAATACAACATTAAAAATCACCCCACCGCCGTATCTCTACGTTGACTTCGTGGTGGGGCTTGCGCGCTCCGAACTCTAGGTCTGTGCCGGTAAAGTTAATTTGCCGAAACAGGTCTAGGGTGAGGAGCCAGACGAAGAGAGATACATAAACGCGCAGGGTATCAAGTGGCGAGCTGGCATAGTTGGGCAATATTGACCCCACGGACCCTACCTCCCGGGAGAAGTCTTATGCCTCACCTCTTTGTTGACTTTATTAGCCGGCTTGAGTGGACATTCGCGTGGAAGTATTTCAGTAAGATGCTGCCCTACCAGCATCTTACTGAATCTTGACCGGGGTTATGATGATAGCCGTGGAATACCTCTCCACTCCTTAAGCACCTCAGGACTTGTTACCCCCTTATTGCTACGTCACTATGTGCTAGCGACAGTTTCCGGGGTCCATTATTGAGTGCAAGTCATCCCCATTTTATCCGTGTATTATATGTATAAAAACATTGGTCAGGCAGGGGCCACAGTCCGTCCAAAGCTTTAGGTAACCTTTAAAAAGTACACTTTAGCCACCCAAATATATAATAGTGTAATATCTTTGTTTTCATGTTCTGCAATAGTCCTGCACCAACTGGGGATTGTCCTTGGGTGCAGTTGCATAGTGCGTACAGGGATAATCGTCAGTCGATGCCTCATTTAATTGAAAGCATCTAACGGGCCCCTACAAGTTGGATGGTCCGGGACCAGTCTTTGATATAGTCTCGGGGACCTAGATCAAAGACACAATAAAAACTAATAATCAAAAGTATAATTAAATTAACCGTGGCACCAAACTAAATTAATACTTCCGTCTTCACAAATGAGAAGCAAACATTTGACGCCGGTACCGAAGACTGCTTCGCTGCAACTTGTAAGTCCTCGGGCGGTCCTGTAATCCGCCGCAAGAGGATTGCCCGCGCTTTGACCAGCCACCTTTATGACGCGGCCCAATTTATGAACGATTTCCTCAGACGACTACTTCTTGGGGCTTCCGAGACTATTCGATGTTTTTGGAGAAGTAAAATTCATAAAAGTTGCTGGCCATCGGACTAAAATTAACCATGAACCGTACCTTACCTATATTGTCTGTTCTGTACATAATTAGTGTGCTTGAAGTAATAAATAAATAAAGTAACTTATAATTAAATAAAAAATATACCATATTTCTTAGGTTTAATAAACAGCATCAGTAGCAAATCTAGATTTGATTTCATAGATAATTTAAATTCAGTCCTTCATTATTGCTATTTGTAGGGTTACGTACCTCAAAAGGAAAAAACGGAACCCTTGTCTGTCCGTCTGTCACAGCCACTTTGCTCTGTACCTAATGGATCGATTAAGTTGAAATTTGGTACAAGTATGAATTTATGTGACCCAAATACGGACGTGTCACGTAAATAATTTAATTTTGAATGTGGGGGTCAATTTTGGGGTGCAAATAAGAAAAATAAAAAAAGTTTTCAAACTGTACCGTGTGACTTATCAAATGAAAGGGCTTATTGGGTCTCAAATATATATATTTTTTTTTATAATTTTCAAATAAACTGTTTTAAATTTATTTAAGAAAATAGACGAAAATTGACCATTCCCCCCTTATCTCCGAAACTACCGAGCCAATTTTGAAAATTTTGAAAAAAATGCAGAAAATAGTTCTGTATTTACAGATTACAGGAAAACTTATAAGAAGTCTATGGTCGTATAATAACATGGCAAATCTCTCAATACTGTGCGTTCAAACTTACATTTGCAGTTGGAATGTATGGGAGAACATGTTTTTCAACTACAATATTAGGTTTGTTCTTGGGAAATTCATCCCAACTATGGAACCCTTCATTGTGCGTGGTCCGACAGGCACTTGGCCGGTTTTATTTGTTACTTTGACTCACAGGCTCAGTAAGGCTCACTAATGAATTGCTTATCAAATGGACTAATCAAGTAGAAGTTGCATGTGCCTGTAAATTTTATCATAAACACTGGAACACAGGAATGCTTCTATACAATCACAGGGCTTACAGCGCTGTATACAATCACAGGGCTTACAGCGCTGTATACAATCACAGGGCTTACAGCGCTGTATATAATCACAGGGCTTACAGCGCTGTATACAATCACAGGGCTTACAGCGCTGTGACCTTATAAAAGTACTGCTGTGTTTCAACAAAAATTAAATCTAAACACCCGCTCATCTCTTGTGCCTCAGATCCTGTATATCCTTAGCCTAATAGTGGAAGACATTCGTGAGTGATTTAAGGATTATCAGGGCTTACGATACGTGCAAACAAGTGTTCAAGAGGCGATAAATAGTAACTTGAGATTTTACTGATAAGCTATTAGTAGTGTTCCAGTATCCATATTGATGTTAAGGACTGTTGTGAGTGGTGAATGTTCTTCAACAAATTGAACTTCGTTAAAATGATCGTTTGATTACCTCGATTGTTGAATAGTTGAATAAAATTATTATTATTATTTAAAAGTCTGTGATGTTCCACTGCAGGGCGAAAGCCGCCCTACTTTCTTTCCACTTCTCTCTGTATAAAGCTACTCAGTACCAGTTCTTGTTGAAGGCGTTCAGCTCATCCCGCCATCTCCGTCTGGGCCTTCGTAAGTTTGGCTCATTGATCGTCTGATATGCGGCAGATATGTCCAGACCAATTCAACTTTAGCGTGGCAGCTTTCCAAGTGACATCAGTGAATAAAATTAGTAGACGTAAAAGTTTTCATTTAATTGCTCTTTCCATCATAAACCTCATCCATCGCTTTCCATCAGATGTGATCGCGGTCAAGAGGAGGCCAATTCAGCAATAAAAAATATGCATATTTTGCAATACGATGTTTTAGTTTTTCGATAATTAACTGTTAGGGTATTTAATTGTTTTATTTATTGTATCCCATACCTCGGGTGTCTTTTTTAGAGGCGGAGAAATTTAAATTGAAATAAAATAAAGAAAATGTTTTTAATATTAATGCAACTGGCTTTATTTGATAGATATATTTATGGCATTCATGATTGAATATGATTTCGGGCATGAGGCGCCACGCCTGACTAGAAGACCTAATTTACTGAAAGCTTAACTTTTTAATCAATCAATCAATCAGTTTATTCGCATAATATGGGTTTACAAAGATGTTCCACAGGTATGGTTTCACTATATTCGGCTTATGTTAGCATGCAAACTATAATATAGTGTCATAATATGTAGACAATTAGATCATAATCTTTTAAAAATATAATTTAGACATTAATAGTCAAGTCCATTACAAATAGTCATCATGATATTAAAATAAAAGGTCTAATTATAAGAGTAAAATTAATTAGATTAAATTAAGAATTATGCTGGGTAGATTACAATTATTTCAACGACAATTAAATGTAGGATTACTATTAGTTAATTAATTAATTATTAACAATGATTGCGTTACTTTTTATCTTCGAAGTACTCCTTAACTGAATAATAAGCCTTATCAATAAGTAAAGATTGAAGAGTCTTTTTGAAAAGATTTACATTACTTAAACTGCGTATAGTTGAGGGTAGTTTATTATATATTTTAGGGCCCATGCAAACAAAAGAAATGAGTGCGGTTTTTCCTGGTGGAACGCATAATTTATCTGCGTGACGCTCTCTTTTGCGATCAGTTCTAGATTGCAATGGATAAATAGTACTGTCTCATAGATGTAGATGCTGGGCAGTGTCTATATTTTTAATCGTTTGAAATGAGTCTCACATGAGTCCGTTTGAGTTAAGTTACATATAGCTCTTACGCATCTTTTTTGCGCCCTGAACGCATTTTCCAAAGCAGTGGAGTTGCCCCAAAAAATAAAAAATAAATATTTTAATTGGCTTAATTTACTGAAAAAATTGACGAATAACCAGAAACACCTGAGTACTACAACATTACACATTTTTTTTCCGAAATACAACCTGATTTAAATACACGCAAAGAGTGTGTGAAATGTGACCTTCAGATTACGCCATGACCGCGCCAGCCGGGGCGCCACAAGCCCGAAATCATATCCAAAGATGAATGCCATAAAATTTTCTGTCAAATAAAGCCAATTTCATACATAGTATAAACTTTTTCTGTATTATATTTCAATTTAACGTTCTTCGTCTCTAAAAAAACATCCTTTGCCTAATAATTTTGTAAATATTTAACCTACCTTCTTATATCACTTCACCAGTAGCAGCTAAAAGCATTGCATTTTGATGAGAGGCCCAAGAGAATTATTAAATGAATCTGAGTTAAACAGAGTTTATTTTTTTTTCCTCCAGGTAAAATAAAATGTTACACTTTACAATTTTCCAACACGACTTTAATTATGCCGCTTTCGTTTTGTATTCTTTGAATGTCAAAAGTCCAAAAGTGTTACGTGCCAGCTCGCGAAAAAAGAACAAAGGAAAATAAAATTCCACACTTCATCCCTGACTGTCCAAAAAGTTTCAATTCAGTTCCAACTCAAAAAGGAGGTCAGCTATTCGATAACTGGACACCGACCCTCACGAAATAACATCACGATGCTGCATCGATGCTCTTTTAGTTTGATTTTAAACTATCGAATTAGGCTGCCATCAGACGGACTGCACAGCAGCAACCGCGCGCAGTCGATGTATTCAACGGCATGCAGTAGTACGTTTGACTTCGAACAGTCGTGACTTCAACTTCACGTGATTGATCGCTAACTGTATACAGTTAGTGTGCAGTTCACGCATTTGGCTGCAGCCTTGTGGAGTCAATATTAACTGCATACAGCCGTGACTTCAACTTCACGCGGTCGGCTGCAGTTGTGTAGTTCGACACACGCTGTCCATCCCTAACCGCATACAGTTATCGGGTGAATATTCGAGCGTTTTAACCGCCGTCATTACCTTCCGCCAAATGTTGATGAAAGAGAATATATTTAATGAAATATTTCAGCAATTCCTGATTCTGGTCCTTAAGCAGATTCTGGGAATTGATGAAATATTTCATTAACTATATTCTCTTTCATCAACATTTGGCGGAAGGTAATGACGGCGGTTAAAACGCTCGAATATTCACCCTATCCCTTGACTAACTGTATACGGTTAGCGATCAACCGCGTGAAGTTGAAGTCACGACTGCACGAAGTCAAACGTACTACTGCATACAGTTGAATATATCGACTGCGTGCGGTTGTTGCGGTCCGTCTGATAGCACCCTTAGTGTATATGCGACATGAGTGCATTTTAAAAACACGTCCTTTGGGCTTTGTGTTGGAAAATCGTTTGAATGTGCAATGATGTTGGTGTTTTGTGGATAAGAAAATTTGATGGATGGATCGTTAGATCTAAACACTCAAATTGTCTATTGAATATTGTAATAGGTCTTATAGGCAAAACCATCAGAAAGAATGAAACTATTTTTTGTTTATAAATCTTTCAAAAAATGTACTTAATAATGATTACTAGATGTGGTTTAGCCTAATTTGTAGGGTTCCGTACCTCAAAAAGAAAAAAACGGAACCCTTATAGGATTACTCGGGTGTCTGTCTGTCTGTCTGTCTGTTCATCTGACACAGCCAATTTGCTCCGAATTTAATGGAACGATTAAGTTGAAATTTGGTACACGTATGAATTTCTGTGACCTTAACATGAACTTGTAACGTAAATTAATGAATTCTGAATATGGGGGGTCAATTTTGGAGGGCAAATAAGAAAATTAAAAAAAAGTTTTGCAAACACTACCGCGTGATGTGAATGAAAGGGTTTGCTATGTTTTTATAATTTTACAATAAAATAAATTGCTAGTTATTTAAGAAAATAATAGACGAAAATTGACCATTCCCCATCTCTTATCTCCAAAACTACTGAGCCTATAATTTTGAATAAAATACAGGAAATAGTCCTATAGATTAAGGAGGAGCTCGTGGCCAAATAATAGCAGCCGCAAGGGTCGATCCATCAGGTTAAGCTACGCTTGCCGGGGTTGGTCCGTAGATGGGTGACCGAGACTCCTCCGTGCCTCGGAAAGCACGTTAAGCCGTTGGTCCCGGCTGTCATTCGTGGATCTTTGGCAGTCGTTACGGGTCGTCAGAAGCCCGAAAGTCTAACCAACAGTCTTACCAAGGGGTATCGTATTACCCAATAACTGGGTTGTGGAGGTCAGATAGGCAGTCGCTCCATGTAAAATACTGGTATTCAGCTGCATCCGGTTAGACTGGGAGCCGACCCCAACATAGTTGGGAAAAGGCTAGGCAGATTGATTGAGTCCTATAGATTACAGGAAAACCTATGAGAAGCCTATTAAAACTCTCAATATTGTGCGTACAAACTTACATTAGCAGTTGGAATGTATGGCAAAACATGTTTTTCAACTAAAATATTAAGTTTGTTCTTGGGATAAATTCATCCTAACTACGGAATCCTTCATTGTGCGTGGTCTCTTGATAACCCAAATAATTAGGTTAAACCCTCTGTTAAAAACAAAGTTTTCAAACTGCAGTTAATCTGGAAACACTTCAGATCGTCAGCCACTTCAGGCCCATCTAAACCACTGCAGCACCACGTATCCCATCAATCTGCCTAGCCTTTTCCCCACTATGTTGGGGTCGGCTTCCAGTCTAACCGGATGCAGCTGAATACCAGTATTTCACATGGAGCGACTGCCTATCTGACCTCCATAACCCAGTTACTGGGTAATACGATACCCCTTGGTAAGACTGGTTGTCAGACTTTCGGGCTTCTGACGACCCGTAACGACTGTCAAAGATCCACGAATGACAGCCGGGACCAACGGCTTATCGTGCTTTCCGAGGCACGGAGAAATCTCGGTATGAAAAGATGGTCACCCATCCACAGACCAACCCCGGCAAGCGTAGCTTAACCTGATGGATCGACCCGTGCGGCTGTTATTATTTAGCCACGAGCTCCACGTATCCCATGAAAGTAATTAATATATCTTGGTAGTGAGCAGTAACTGGGGTTGGAAGGCGTCCAGCGCTTGCACTCACGTAGGAACACCGATCTTTACAAATTAGTCTAAGACTCTTTAGTCAACGTGTCTGTTACTTAATTAAGTGAGTCTAGTACTTACTCATTTTGAAGGTATATTCTCAGGTTGAAATTATCTGTGCAAGCTTTTGAGCTGTTATTTATCAATATTCAGAGAAATTTTGTGCTCTTTAGTAACTTATAAAATCAAGTTATGTGCATATTACAAGAGAATTTTTAATTTGTAAAAAAGAAATTTATTCAAAGTATTATCATGTAAAAGTTTCTTTCTTCTCTTTCTTATCCCCTTATTATTAATAATAATAATAATAATATTAATCATTTTATTATCAGGCTACTGATGCCCATAGAAAAAATACACAAAATAATATTAACAACAAAAATAAACTAATACATATTAAAAACCTTATTAAACTATAACTATACACGTAACGTTGTCGGCGTCGTGTGTCGCTGCGCGGTGTCGCGTAACCGTCCTCGGAAACGTCGATATACGACACCCTTCGGCCAAAAGTCCTCCTTCAAGCAGGTTTGTAGATACTCGCACCACAAATGACGTGGCGCGATTCCAACCTTTCGACCCTCAGAGTCCAGTTGGTCTTCACTTTCATGTACTGCACGACCTCCTCAACTGTTGTGGTGTAATGTAGACGCGATACATACAACTGCGTCGTAGGCACAGCAGGGCGCAGCAACATGTTGGCTCCACTCGGTGCAGTACCGCACAAGTTACGAGTACTGGGCTTCCTCCTCTTCCTTTCCACTTTCGTGAAACCCTCCTCATCAACTCGGCTCGTCCTTGGCAAGGAGCCACGGACCGAAGGCTGGGCAGGTTGAGCACCCACCTTCAGTTATTATTGGCCATTGTCACCTACTTTTACTTGACTCTACAGCTAAAAACAATTAAAACCCCTTCAAGTCCACGTACCTACTATACTGCCGCTATCCACATTGGATGCTAGTTTTTGGTCCTTCTCTCCGCAAACATTGGGACTTCCGTAAATGTGGCGTAATAAACGGACCCTTTGTTTTATGTTGATCGCATTTGCGAAGTTGTTCGAGAACTGAAAGCTGTTGTTCAATTATTAAGTGCAGAGAAGTAAACAGTTAAGATTTTGAACAGTGTGTGTAGGATCATTGTCAACAAAGAAATTTGATTTACGTTATATTTTACGCTCATTTTACTTTAATCCATTCTGTATGCAAAATATGAAAAAGGTACTTAATTTAGCTGCTGACATCTAGAATATGACAGCTGCGTAATATTTACCCGTATCGAAACAGAATTCCATGTTTCCGTACACAAGAAAAGTAGCCGATTTCATACTAGATTTTTCTGTGAGACCGACTCTCGCGTGGAAGCTTTCAGTATTTTTATAAGATTAAACTTGTTTCTATCTTAGATTACGTTCGAAACCAATTCTTCTTCGAGATTTCAGTTGCGAAGCGGACACTTGATTCAGGATTGAATTCTTCACTACCCACCAATTTTTACTTTCCACTTTACCACGGATCAAGGAAGGAAGTGAGACATGGCAATACAACTGTTACGAATTAAATGTGCAATATTGGAAAAGAACGTTACAAAACTTTACAATAGATTACGGTAAAGTTGTTACCGCTTCAAGACCTAGGTCCTAATCATGAAACAGCAGGTCATTTATTTCATAATAAAATATCACGTTATCACGTTATACTGGGATCGATCTATTATCACTGACAGGACTATTGTAGCCAATAAGCCTGATATAGTGGTAATAGATCGATCAGTGCGCCGCACAATGATAATCGATGTCACTATCCCGCATGACGAGAACCTCGTGAAGGCTGAGAAGGAGAAACAATTGAAGTATCTCGACTTAGCCCACGAGGTTGTCGCTATGTGGAATGTGGACTCGGCAATCATTGTGCCGATAGTCGTTACGGTCAATGGCCTTATCGCTAAGAGCCTCGACCAACATCTCAAGAGGCTCTCGTTGGGTGGCTGGGTGAAGGGCCTGATTCAGAAGGCAGTCCTCCTTGATACGGCGCGTATTGTGAGGAGGTTCCTGTCTCTGGGGCCCTAACCACCGGTAGCTTGGACCCTGCACCCGCTACCGGCGGATCACTATTTTTTATATTTTTAAATGTTTTTTTTTTATGTTTTTATAAAAATATTTAAAAATGTGTAGCGGCTTAGTAATCACGTTTTGCTGAGTTGCATTCTTGACGGAATATGGGAGCGCGGGCGAACGGCTCGCCAGTCGCCTACGTTACACCACCCTGCCTCGACGCATACCTAGTACGTAGTTAGTTATAACGAAGTATTGTGGAACCCGAATTAAAGACATTTATTTCCTTGAAGTCACGTCTCTTTAATTATCTCACCGTACACAGAACACGCACAACACTGGTGACCTTTCGACGATTTCAAGATTTCGCGTTTTTGTGACAACGGAGTAGGCGACTCAATAAGCATACGAGGCAGAGGCATAAAGACCGCGTGGTGCAAAGTGAACTCAACGTGTTAAAGTTAGGTTAAAGCAGCGCGTGTGTATCGTTTCCCAAAATGAACCCGCCAGTGGTAATCGGACCCCCCGGGACAGCTCCAGTAACAAATGCAGACGTAGCGATGGTTACGGTGCAAATGAGAGTTCCGGAATTTTGGAGAGAGATACCAAGATCGTGGTTTTGCCAGTTCGAGGCAATAATGGCACCGCAGAGACAAGGTGACAGTCAAAAGTATGACATGGTGCTCGCGAAATTGCCCACGGACGTTTTACAGCAAGTAACCGACATCATTGAAGCTCCGCCGGAAACGGGCAAATATGAAACGATCAAAAACCGATTATTGTCAGTTTATGAAGAGAGCGCAGATAAACAATTTCAGAGATTAATGCATGAAATGGACCTGGGAACACAAAAACCGTCGCAGTTACTCAGAAAAATGACAACTTTAGCGAAGAAATGCAATCTGACAGAGGAACCGCTAAAGAGGCTGTGGCTAGACAAGCTAACACCAAATGTACGCGCACTGCTGGCGATGAGCGAGGACACCAAGTTGGAGGATGTGGCTAGGAAGGCGGATAAAATATTGGAGACCTTGGGAAGCGGCGAGGTTGCATCTATAACACCAAGCACGACAACAAATGATAGTGTAACCAATCACTTGAAGGAATTAGCAACGGAAATGAAAGAATTACGCGGAGAGATAAACGAGATCAGGAAGCGAAATGGAAACAGGTCAGGAAACTCAGGAGGTGGACGATGGCAACAACGTTTTAGATCCAAAAGTCGGACGCGGCGCACACCAGAATCACCCGATTGGCTATGCAGACATCATTATCGCTATAGGAACGACGCGCGGGCGTGTGAATCACCATGTAACTGGGCCAAGAAGCAGCAGAAGCCGGAAAACTAGACGCGGTGCAGTCAGCGTCGGTGGACGATTGTGCCGCGGGAAACCACCGACTTTGTGTGAAAGACTTCAAAACGGGAATTGTGTATCTAGTGGACACGGGCGCAAATGTATCGGTGATACCTGTAAGTAAAGTGAAAACAAAACACAAACAAGAGTGTACGTACAAACTTTTCGCAGCAAATAATTCAGAAATTAAAACCTATGGTGTAGTGGCTATAGAATTAAATTTAGGTCTGCGTAGAAGTTATAAATGGTCATTTATAGTTTGCGATGTGAAGCAGCCAATCATAGGGGCGGATTTTTTTAAAGGCACACCAATTAGTAGTAGACTTACATAATAAAAGGTTGATTGACGGTCTCACTAAATTAAGTAGAGAAGCAACTATAGTGAAATGTTCCGAAATTTCGATATCTAGTATTCAGCATGATAATCCGTATAAAGATTTGCTCGGGAAGTTCTCAGAAATAACCAAGCCGATTTCGTACAAAGAACCTTCCAGTCATAATACATACCATCACATAGAGACTACAGGCCCTCCCGTATTTTCCCGTGCTAGGCCGTTGCCACCCCATAGATATAAAATGGCACAAGAAGAATTTAGGTTAATGCAGGATTTAGGTATATGTAGGCCATCAAAGAGTCCTTGGGCGAGCGCGCTGCACGTCGTGCCTAAGAAGGATGGCCAGATCAGACCCTGTGGCGACTATCGTGCACTCAACGCGATCACGAAGCCGGGCAGATACCCGATCCCAAGGCTACAGGATTTCACCTATGGACTAGCAGGTAAGAAAATTTTTGCACGATTAGATATTAATAGGGCTTATCATAATATCTGTGTAGCACCGCAGGATGTAGAGAAAACAGCAATTATTACCCCATTTGGACTGTTTGAATTTCCTAGAATGTCATTCGGTTTGCGTAATGCAGCGCAAACATTTCAAAGGTTCATGAACAATACAGTTTTACAGGGATTAGAGTATCTAAATGGAGAACAAAAAGGGGAATGTTCGTACCTATTCTGTTACATAGATGACGTAATAATTGCAAGTACTGACGCCGAATTACTTCGTAAACATCTAAGTTTAGTTTTTAGCAGATTCGAACAGTTTGGAATAACTATTAATCTGTCAAAATGTTGTTTTGGTAAGCTGGAAATAGACTTTTTAGGTTATAATGTTAGCCCAAAAGGGATAAAACCTTTGAAAGATAAAATCGAGACTATTCAAGGTTATCCGCGGCCGGAAACCGTCGAACAGCTGCGACGATTTCTTGGAATGGTAAATTTTTATAGGTTGCACATACAGCAAGCGGCTGAACATCAGTCCGAGTTAAATAAGTTTTTGCATGGAGCCAGGAAAAAGGATAAGTCTAAAATAACATGGGACGATAAGGCCACGGCGGCTTTCGAGCAGTGTAAGGCAAGCCTACAAAGTGCCATCACACTGGCTCATCCAGAGGTCAAAGGTAGATTGTCTCTAATGTGTGACGCATCTAATACATGCGTGGGGGCAGTGCTACAACAAGGAGTCGCCGGAAAAACGAGGCCTTTAGGTTATTTCTCTAAGAGACTATCGGAAGCTCAGCAAAAATACAGCACTTACGATCGAGAGCTATTGGCAGTTTATTTAGCTATTGTACATTTTAGAAACATGATTGAAGGTCGAGAGATTACTATTTTCACCGACCACAAACCATTAACGTATGCTTTTTCTAAAATAGGTACCGATCGAGAGACCCCACGGCGCACAAGGCAGTTATTGTATATCAGCGAATTCACGAGCGACATACAATACGTCAACGGAAACGAGAACCCGGTTGCTGACGCGCTATCACGGGTAGAGTCCATTGTTTGCCCAACGCCTATCGACTTCGACGAAGTCGCACGGGCACAGGAAACAGACGATCAAATGGCGCGTATGTTAGCAGAATTGCCAGGTAACATTGTATTAAAACAGATTCATTCACCATTATGTAATAAAACAATTTACTGTGACATTTCAGATAAACAGGTAAGGCCATATCTCCCACAAAAATTTCGTAAATTAGCATTCGATACAGTACATAACATAAGCCACCCCGGAATTAGGGCCACACGGAAGATGATAACGAACCGTTTCTTTTGGCCGGAAATGAACAAAGATGTAACCAGATGGGCTAGGTCATGCATTCTTTGTCAAAAAGTAAAAGTACAGCGGCATACAGTTTCCAAATTAGGTAGTTTTCCATTAACAGATAGATTTGAGCATATACACGTCGATATAGTTGGTCCGTTACCAACGTCAAAAGAAGGCTATCGATATTGCGTCACTATGATAGATAGATTCACTAGATGGCCAGAAGCGATACCAGTGACAGATATCACCGCGGACACAGTAGCTAAAGCAATATACGAAGGCTGGGTATGCAGGTTCGAGTGCCCACTGACATTAACAAGTGATCAGGGAAGACAGTTTGAGAGCGAAGTTTTTAAAAGTTTACTAAACATTTTAGGCGTAAAAAAAACCCGTTCAACAGCGTATCATCCGCAGGCGAACGGAATGGTTGAACGAATGCATCGCTCACTTAAGGTTGCAATTAAGGCTAGGCTACAGGATAATAGATCATGGGTCGAGGAATTACCGACAGCATTGTTGGGACTTCGTGCGGCTTGCAAAAATGACGAAAATGTAAGTTCTGCGGAATTGGTATTAGGACAAACACTACGTTTACCAGGCGATTTTTATTGCGAAACCAAGAAAACCAAAGTAGATCATTTACCTACGTTCGTAAGCAAACTGCGAAGCATTATAAATAGTATGCGGCCACAGGCAAGAGAGAGCGGCGATTCGCGGAAAATATTTATCCATAAAGATTTAAATACGTGTTCTCATGTTTTTATAAGGAATGATATGGTAAAAAGTCCACTAACCCCATCATATAACGGCCCTTATGAAGTAATCAGTAAGGATAAGAAAAACTTTTACATACAAATAGGCGATCGTCAATCAACCATTTCCATAGACAGATTAAAACCAGCGTATATTATTAATGAAAAAAAAACGGCAGAAAACATGTGTAATGATAATGAGTTTGAACCAGATATAAAAGCAAGTGAACAAAAATCGCTACCGCCTATGGTTAAAACCACACGCTGTGGTCGAGTGATTAAGCAACCGGTGCGATTTTTGCTCACATGACAAAATAATGTAAGTACATCGAAAGTTGCTGGAAATTTTTGTACATTTCACTGCGGTTATTTAGTCAATTATACTTTGTGTGCAAACTAAATACAGTTTAAAGTTAAGATGGGAAATTATCAAAATAAAGAGTACGTAGCCACATCACAGGCCCAAGTAGTAGCAGGACAGCAGTTAGAAAGCAAACTGAACTATTTCGGGATAATACTAATCATCATCGCTGCAATAATGGGCATACTATTATGTTACGCTATCAAGAGGGGTTGCGTAGGCCATGCGAGACAATGGTTAAGAAGAGAAGTGCCGTTAATACTGACAGGGCAAGCCGGTACAGTGGGTAACCCGGCACCTACCGCGACTGTCACGGGATAAGCGTAGCGAAGCGACGTTGTGAAATGTGCAAAAATTACATAGTCAAAATACGTGTTGGTATAGTTTGTTATTTGTAATCAGTGATTTTAAATCGTATGTCGTATTATCAGTAATGTATTTAGTGAATGGCGTTACTAATACTAGAAAGTAGAGACATGGATCCGTCAAAATTTTGAGTACAATGAAGTGGAATGAAGTGGACTGTGGGTAAACAAACACAAAATTATTTTATGTAAGGTTTTGTAGGCTGTTTCATACTTCCTATCTCCAGAAATATTCCTTGTTTCTACTAACTAAGAATTTTTCACTAGGTATGCACAATTTTTCACAGAAAGAAGATATTATTCATTAAATCGGCGCCCGATACAGAATTTTCCAATTTCCATCGCTTCGCAGACTTATATAAGTTTTGACAGCATTTCTCAAAGTTTGCAGCGCCTTCAACTTGTCGAGGAGAACTGATATTATACTTTTTTCACAGATTTATAGGCAAAAAGTTATAGATTTTATAGAAAACTAATTAAAAAGTTAGGTAGTAGAATTTATAAAACAATATCTTAGACCAATTGTCCTGCTCAAATGCAAAAGCGATTTTGTTCTGTTAAACAGATAGCACGCTTAAACGGTGCTATGTGTAATGTTACCTCTGCAATCACGCTAAATAAAAATACTTATGTAAGTAGACGGTAATCACTTATGGCTGTTTTCACTAAAACTAGGCAACGTATGAGGTAATGCCTAAATAAAAGCGTGATATTGGGTTTGCAACGCTCGATTCAGCCTTGAAAGTATTGGCTCCCGAGGGAGGAACCTACTCACTATGCGTGCCGTGTCCAGGTATTGCTTTCTGAATCAAGATCTTGACCCGGCTACGCAATGAGAGCCTCAGGAGGTGTTTGTCGAGGCTCTGCGTTATTAGACCATTAACCGTAATGATTACCGGTAGTATAATCGTAGAGTGTATCCACGTCCCCCATGACGACAACCTCGTGTGCAAAATCAAGATAATTGTTTTTTTTTTTTTTTTAATTTCTCAAATTTCACGAGATTCTCGTCATGAATATATAATAATAATACTATGTATACTGGACATTTTTTTTAAGCGGTGCGCAAATTTTCACCGGGTGTTCTACTCATGAATATAAACAACTTTTATTATGGGACAAACCCTGAAATCACGAAAAAAAGAATCATAGAAAAGTTCAATACCTACTCGATCAAAATGTATGAAACAGCAGATTTTTTTTGTCGTGATTTCAGGATTAGTCAGGATTAGTAGTATAGTGAAAGTTGTTCATATTCACGAGTAGAACAACATATGTTTTTTTTTTTTAATTAAAAAATGTCCTGTGTATTATAATAAATTATTTAGCACATTTATTTTAGATTCATAAATTTTGAGTATGTTTTTTGGCAATTTTAATATAAAATATCAAAGAATAATCTGTCCAAGGACCATGTTGCAAAACACAACAATCAATCAATCTACTTAGACTTTTCCCAACATGTTGGGGTCGGCTTCCAGTCTAACCGAATGCAGCTGAATACCAGTATTATATAGAGCGACTACCTATCTAACCCAGTTACTGGATAACCTGACACTAAATTGATCCAGAAGTAAGACTGGTTGTCAGACTTTTGAGCTTTTAACTACCCATAACGACTGTCAAAGATCTACGAATGACAGCCGGGACCAACGGCTTAACATGCTTTCCGTGGCACGAAGGAGTCTCGATATGTAATGGATGGTCATCCATCCACTAACCGACCGCGGCTTAACCTTCGATCAACCTGTGAGGCTGTTATTATTTAGCCATAATCCCCTTTGCCCAGTTGAAAACACAACGTGAGCATTATCCATACTTTTATCTGTACTATGTGTGTGTGGTTTTATCCATACTTTTGCAAATTCACACATAATACTAAAAAGTAAAAACCTGATAGTATTATTTTATCCCACTTGCAAAACCAAAGAGTCGTATCTATCTAAAAAATATATAAAAAGTGTTTAAATACAAATTTATAGCACTCCGTAAACAAACAGAATAGGGTAAAATTCTAACCTTTAAACACAATTTTATACGGTTCCGAGAGAATTTTTATATAAAAGGGAATTCTGAATTAGAAAAGAGATATTTCTGTTTATTCGTCAGGTAGGTTCGAGTATCAAGAATCCAGCGTAAATATTTTATTAGTAGCTATAAAATATAAATATTTTATGGTATCGCGAAGTGGTGTCGGTATAAAAAGTGCAATAAACCTGGTGACACGTCTCCCGATATTATTGACGTCTATGTGGAAGTCTACTATGTAAGAACTGCATAGGAATGCTTCTTCATTTTGACGCTGTCCTATTCATCGATAAAGAAATAATAATTTTCTTCTTAAAATAACTATATGAAGGAACTAGGCCCTCATCAGCGGTATTAATTGGATCCATGATCTCAATTCCTAAGTTGCACTTTGTAGGTAGGCGTGGATTGTCGGGCGAAGAAAATAGAGGCACTAGTTATAACTAGTGAAATAGTTATTGAAATAGTTATCTAGCACACAAATACGACACTCCACCTAACGCGTAGCACGTCTGTGCGATCTCAACCGAGTCTAACATCATACTCCCTGACAGTCATCGCTTTAATGCGCACTAGCGCTCAGTGTTGTATGAGAGTGTCGTGTGATCGGATATGACGTAGCAGACACGTTCACGAAACTCTAAACGAACAGCGACATCTATGAAGTCTAACACTAATTTAAATATCGAAGCGCCGTCATATAAATCACATAAAAAACAACATTTTATAGATACGTCGATGTTTACGTTGCGTGCATGACTCAAAATTACAAATTTGATTTACACATGAAACATTTGTTTACTGTCTATAGGTACCTAAAATCATTTCATGGCGAAGCAAATGCACATAATTATATGTTACATTATTTAGACGCAGAATACTGGTATTCAGCTGTATCTGGACTGGAAGGTGAGCCCAATGTAGTCTAAGCGATGATGATATTTATGATCAAAGCACAGACAGAGCATGCGCCGATATTACAAGGGGTACCTATAGTTACTGATAGACATAATATAATAATAGGTCTTTACCAAAATCAAAAATCATTTATCAAACTTGGCTGAGAATCAGCACTTTTTGAACGTAAAAATTACATAAGACAGTCCCCCAAAACGCCCGCCCTTCACCACTTCCTAGTGCTTTAGCTGAGGAGAAGAAGTGGCGCAACAAACTCCCCAGCAGCACAGCTGTCTGGTCAGTTAAAAAAATTGATTGTATACAGCACTGCGAAAAGTAATTTAATTATTACGCAACAAAACATGAAATTAAATTAAATTCATTGAATCCTAACCCATTAAACCCTAAGTCTAATTCATTAAACCCTTTTCTTTACTTATGAAAACACCGATTTTTGATACCGGCTAGTGTGAAGATCAATATATCTTTCATTCTATTTAGAATTCCAAATTCAAATTATTTTTATAATATAGCATGACATAAAAACAAAATCAGTTGTTCATTTGTTTTCCCGCCGTTCGATTTTTCTTTGATATCGATGTTTCTGTAACCATGGAAAAATCAAAATTGTGCGATATTTTCGAATACGAGTTCCGTGGTGGCACCAACGCAACACAGACAGCACGCAATATTAACGACGTGTATGGACAAGGTACCGCAAGTGAACGCACGGTGCGTATTTGGATTGATCGCTTCCGTTCTGGGAATTTTGATCTCAACAATGAGCCCCGGGGAAAAATATCAAATCCAACGAGGCGGTGAAAGAATTTATCGATTCCCTTTTCCCAGGATATCTATAGCAGAGGCATTAACGAACTTTCATTAAAATGGCAAAGTGCATCGACAATCTATCTTAAAAAAAAATGTTAGATTTTTTTTTTTGTAAAACGGCAATTTCATAGGTAAAGACCTAATATTTAACATCTCGGTCCCTCAAACTAAAGCATCACTAACAGCAAGTCGTCCCCACGATGCTAGCACAAGTGCATGGACAAGTCCCCTAAAACGTAACCCGTGGTTCACGCTGGCCACTCTTCACGCTGCTTTATTGCCGGGGGTGGGCAGACACGGCGCTATTACCATAAATACTCGCACACTATCTCGATTTTACTTGCAGGGCATTAGTCACGATAAATGATGGCGCATGAAACTAGTATATTTTGGTGTTTTGTGGAGCTTGTTGGTAATTAAGTTAATAATTATAATTTAACTTTATTGATGACTAAATTAGCTATGCATTAATTTACCTATTTGTACTATGATATAGTGAATCAATTTATTTTGTTTGGAAATCAATTATAAAATACCTATAATGTTGTTGTAATTAGTTGGTTATTTGTTCATCTCAATTCCAGCATTTATATTATTCCAGTACTTCATTAACTTTTAATTTAAATCATTTTTAGGGTTCCGTACCTCAAAACAAAAAAAAAACACGAAACCCTTGTAGGATCCCTCTTCTGTCTATTTGTCAGTCTGTCATAGTCAACTCCGATTGTAATGGACCGATTAAGTTGAAGGTACACTTATGAGTTTTTGTGACTCAAATACGGACGTTTAACGTAAATAAATGAATTTTGAATATGGGGGTCAATTATATGGGGCAAATAAGAAAATTTAAAAAACGTTTTGCATACTGTACTATGTGACATATCAAATGATATGACTTACTGTGAGGATCTCTTATACTATATTATTCATATAATTTTAAAATAAATTATTTTAAAGTTATTTAAGAAAATAGACGAAAATTGACTATTCCCCCTTATCTTCGAAACTAGTGAGCCTAAAATAAAAATAAAAATACAGAAAATAGTTATATATATACTTATAGATTACAGGAAAACTTATAAGAAGTCTATGGTCTTAAAATAACATGGTAAATCTCTCAATATTGTGCGTACAAACTTACATTTGCAGTTGGAATGTATGGGAGGGAAAAACATGTTTTTCAACCACAATGTTAAATTTGTTCTTGGGATGAATTCATCTCAACTACGGAATCCTTCATTATTCGTGATCCGACATGCATTTGGCCGGTTTTTGTTTTTTGTTTATTTTTCTACTTATTTCCTACATTTTTGTAACCGTGGCATTATTACGCCTACTTCAGTTTCAGGCAACAACACCAACTAACTACTTTGGCACTAATTATACAGCTCATTTCACCTCCTTGCTATCACGCACATAAAATTCCATTCCTACGTGCCTATTTCCGTAACCTACTTTACTAAAAGAAAGTAAGACACCAAACTCGTTAGTGAAGGAACAAATTTGCCAGCGAGACGAAGAAAGTTGAGCACGATGCGACGCTATATCTCAGCGAGAGATGATATAAATCATCGCACGAGTTTCGGTAGCTATTTATTTAGTGCTCGGTTTGGGATGAAGATAGGAAAATGTACTGGTAGAGAAGATGTTGGGGCTGAGCCCCAAGTAAATAAGACTGTTTCATCTGGACTCAAAACCCGTCAGAATATTCAACTTAATTATTTCAAACTGTTCCAGCACTAACACTCGACACACTAAGTGTAAATTAAACAATACAAGAAAACCATCCAAAACGGAACAAGAAATTAATTACAACAAACTGTCATGGCGCCGCACAACATTCTAAGCTGAAATCTCACAAACATAGAGGGAAAATTGTTTTTCAGCGTAAAAGCGCTCTTAAAAACTGCAACTCAGTACCTACGTTCCACGACTTGAACTCCACGATTAAGTTAAAATGTTACAGCCAACATAACATTACGAATATAAAACTGTGTTACGCGTACAATTTCATTTACAAGTACAAATGTAAAGAAATTGAATGAGTCTGCGTAGTGCTGCTTGAATTCATGACAATCTACTAAAGGATGTTTTATTTAGAGGCAGAGAAATTTAAATTGAAATAAAACACAGAAAAATGTTTTTAATATCCGTGAAATTGACGGGCCAGTTGGCGTGGTTGGTTAAGATACCGCCTATCATGCCGCTGGTCGTGGGTTCGATTCCCATTCAGGACTAACATTTGTGTGCATGAACATGTCTGTTTGTCCTGAGTCTGGGTATAATTATCTATATAAATATGTATTTACAAAAAAAAAAAAAAAAATAGTGTATGTAGTATATCAGTTATCTGGTTTCCATAGTACAAGCTCTGCTTAGTTTGGGATCAGATGACCGTGTGTGACAAATATCCTAGGATATTATTATTGTCCCAGGATATTATTATTATTATTAATTGGCTTTATGTGATACATAATTTTATTGCATTAATGTTTGAACATGATTCCGGGTATGTGGCCGCCGCGGCTGACACCAACGCCTAGTTTACTGAAAACTTAACTTTTTTATTGACTTAATTTAGATAATAAAGGAAACATTTGACAAACGACTACTTTTCACAAAATCTGACCACCTCGTTCGTGTGATTTGAAGTCGTATGTCTACTACAATAAACTAGTAAAAATTGAGCACTTGGACGTCAACATTCGACGCATTGTTGCTGAAATACAGCCTGATTTACTGCGAAGAGTATGTGAAAATTTGACCTCCTGATGGCGTATCATGTACGCGTCAGCCACGACGACCACATGCCCGAAATCATATTCATGAATGCCACAAAATTATCTGTGAAATATAGTTAATTTCATGGATATTGAAAACATTATTCTGTGTTTTATTTCAATTTAAAGTTCTCTGCCTCTAAGAAACAAACAACCTTTAAGTATTAAATGTGTGAAAGGTGGAGGTCTTGAGAATCTCTTGAATCGTTTAAGGCCAAATGTATACCTGCTACTGAAAATTTCTAGACGACCTTATTATAAATTCTGAAAAACAACATTGCCTGGTGACGGAAATCGCAATTTGTTGAAAATTAACTCTTCTAAAAAGACGATATTTTTACTTATCACGCCCTTAGACCATCAGGTCAGTATGTTCGTTATGTTATGTTGATATTTACCACCCAGTGGCAAGAAGACTGACCAATTTTCTTCACAAAGAAAAGAGAAGTAGGTTAGTGATATTAGCATTTATAAATTATATCAAAATACTGAATGAAAACTCAGGAAATGCTAATAAAAATTTATAAAATAAATGCCAGCCAGCAACATCAATCTGAAAAGAAAAATTTAAAGAAATAAGGTGCAAAAATAGCTCCTGACTGACTCGAGTATTTGTCGATGAAATCGAACAATCCGCTCGTCGCAGTAGCGTCTGCAATCTGATCAGCGACTCGATAACGAAATAACACCGCATACAAAAGTGTACCGTGTGCGGGATCGTCTCGTTTCGAGAAAGGTTTATTTATTTATCTATTTCCACTTACATTTGTTTTTACAGGTGTGAACCTAATACAAAAATGTAGTCACAATAATAATAACTCAGAGACGTCACCCAAAAAACCAATCGGACACCTCCACCAGTAAAAATGAGGTTAGCAACAGACGTAGAATTTGATGCTGGTTTTTAGTCTGTACGTAAATATTCTTAAACTAGCGACCCACTCCGGCTTTGCACGCGCTGTAGAGCATATAATTATGTCTACATTTTTTACATCAGCTTGTTGCGTCGATTATGAATTAGATTTAAATGTAACATGTTACCACACTACTTGCAGTATTTTTAATTATAGGGAATCGCGTCCTTTATCGCTCGGTTTATACAATATGTAACAAAAACCCTGTTGTTCCTTTTAACACATTCGGTGCGGCAGACACACATGCGCGTTTTCATAACTTTCTTCGAGTGCGGCGCGGCGCACATGTGTGTTCGTTGTGCATCTCTATTGTTTCGAAAACATCGTAAAAAAAAGGGTCGGTAAGGGTGTAGCATAAAGAAGCGTTTGCATAAAGAATTCAGCAGAGAAGACGTTAACACATGATTGTACTCATGGTAACAAACAACTATTACTATGGGACCAAACTGGAATTCGAAAAAAAAAAATCAGCTGTCCCATATATTCATGTTCGCATAACTCGTCAAAATGTAGGGAGCAGCTGATTTTTTTTTTGCGATTTCAGGCTTGGTTCCATACTAAAACTTGTTTGTTATCATGAGTACAATCATGTATTAAAAGGAACAACAGGGTTTTTGTTACATACTGTATAACAACAGTACATAGGTGACAGCGGGTGGTGGATCGCGGGTGGGGTGTGCAAGACCGTTTGAATTTATTTTCTTGCGCGTAGTTTTTAATTTACGATAACTCCTAAGTTATTCATTTAAATTGTATGTTGTAAGGGCTATTATAATGCAAATGAAATGCTTAAGGTATCAAACGTATTTAATTGGATAATGGTTAATACTGCAGCCGTCTAAATAGCTTCTGCAAATACCACATTATATGTGAACTTTTTTTTAAAGTTAGGATGCCATCGTGGGCTTTTTGTAGACCTATAAAAGTGAAACAATTCCATCATACATTCCGGATGGCTTGATTTTTTCCGACATCTTCAACAATCATCGATTCAATTCAATTCAATTTCGACCAATTTACACAAAACCTTTATGAAATATACACCTATGCCGTTCTCAGGAATCACTCTGTTGATACCGAAACCGCATGAAAATCCGTTCAGAAGTTTTTGAGATCATCGCGAAAATACATACATACAGACAGATGCGGCGAGGTATTTTTTTTAAATAATATTTAATGTATACATAAAGGCAACATAGTTAGCGACTAGGTACTGTGAAGAACTAGCTCGTAAACAATTCTATCAATTGTTTTCTCTTCAAAGTTTGCCTCTTAATCTAGGCTTTACACCGGTGAAGGTTGTATACCACAGTGCTCGTGGCTAAGGTACAGTACTTAAGGTGTCTTAGAATGGATAGATAGCGAAGCAACGGTTTACTGTCGATCAAGGATCACTATTATCGCAAATGCCTATATACTTTTATAATAATGATTCATTACAAATGCATAGAGGGATGTGTGGTGTTACGCGAATGGATAGAATAAGAAATTAGTATATAAGAGGAAGTCTGAAAGTGACACCGGTGACTGAAAAGTTGTTTGGAAATCGGTTGTCATGGTATGGGCATGTGATGCGGAGGAATGAGGGAAATGTCGTCAGGAAAGTAATGCGGTGTAATTTTATGGCATTATGGTATGAATGTCCTCCACATTCATACTCAACACTTTCCTGACGACATTTTGTGAGTGACTACCGAGATGACTAATAGAGAAGTATGGAAGAAAAATACATGTTGCGCCGACCCCAAATAAATTGAGACAAAGGCAGGAGAATGATGATTCATTACACCCTGTAAAAAAAAGAATGATGAATAATGTGTAAAGAATGTCAAATCTTTAAAACAAAATTCTTTAAATTAAATTAAATATCACTTATGATTTTATTATCAAACTTGATAAACTATTAAAAATGTCCTCGGTGAACAATTTCTTAACAACGTACTAAATCTGCAGTCCAAATAATTACTATCCACAATGTAATAGGGATGATGCCTGGGTAAAAAAAAAGAAATTCTGTTTAGTCCGTCAGTCACATAATAAAAAAATATTAGACACGTATTTTTTGCTTTATCATGTTAATAAAAAATGACTTAGATAACTCGCATTAAAGTTCGGGAGTGGGGGCTTGCTACGTCACTTCTACGTATAAAATCTACGAAGACGTGACGTCATGCCACATTTTAACTCAATGTATCGCCGTAATCTCTTGATTACGTAGAAAAAGAAAAAATACGTGTCCAATATATTTTAATAATCTACAAGACGGACAAAAAAACATTTTTTAGTCATCATCCCTATTATTTTGTCGCCACTACACCAATACTTAGTGGAGTAACCGATACAATATTTAAATATTTTTATTGTGAAGAAACACCGCCCCACAATGCGAGCCCATTTTAGAAAGGCTTAACAGTACTTAGATATTGAGTGCTATTTTGTTATGAATAATATATACGTACCTATATAAATGATGGAAGAACAGAAAACAGTTAAATAAAGAATGTAAATTTACATTTTAACCTTTTGCTACGGAGTCGAGAATCATTTCGTTAGTTTGATCTACTCCAATATCATACTATGGTGTTATTTTTATAGTGATTATTTTTGTGTCGCGGTAACACGATAAACATCATTCTGTATAATGAACAATTGATTAACTGTATAAAGTAAACAGTACCCAACCCTCACACACTTACCTTCAGAACACATGAACGTGACACTAAAGTTTCCACTAACACTATCTCAACTGTTTACATAATAACAACAAGTTACAGTTGTTTCAGTACATGATACAACATAAACTATTCCTCGAAACACCAATTAAGACCAACAACAAAACTATTCCATTATTTAGTAGTGTTAGCTACTTAGCCCAGTGTTGCCCGGGCAATGAGCCTCCCAATCGTGCAGGCTACATTTTTTTATCACTTCATTTCGATTAAATATTCAATGGAAGGCGTAAAAACCGCGCGTCGGTTACTACTGCCCTTAAGGTGTACGTACACTGAGAGATGAGTAAGAGAGAAAAAAAATATTGAAATTATTGACAGGCCAGTTGGCGTGGTTGGTTAAGATACCACCTATCAAGCCGCAGGTCGTGGGTTCGGTTCCATCCCGGACAAACATTTGTGTGCACGAACATGTCTGTGTTCTGAGTCTGGGTGTAATTATCTATATAAGTATGTATTTACAAAAAAAAGTAGTATATGTTTCCATAGAACAAGCTCTGCTTAGTTTGAAATCAGATGACCATGTGTGAAATGTCCCAGGATATTATTATTAAAAATAGGCACTGATGGGAACTGCCGATAGAAGTGAAAACTTAAACGGAAAACCATGGATAGCATATCGCATGTTGCAGTGACAGTGACGCGAACCCGATTTCCTCATACCACAAATCGCTCAACGCGCCTTAATCAATTTTCACTTCTAATTCATCTTCATTTTTAGGGTTCCGTACCTCAGAAGGAAAAACCGCAACACTTATAGGATCACTCGTGTGTCTGTCTGTCTGTCTGTCACAGCCCTTTTGCAACGAATCTAGTAGACCGATTAAATAGAAATTTGGTACACTTATGAATGTTTGTGACCCAAACACGGACGTGTAACGTAAATATAAATAAATTTTGAATGTGAGGGTCAACTTTGGGGGCCAAATTTTTATAAGAAAATAAAAAAAAAGTTTTGCAACTATTTCCATGTGACATATCAAATGATAGGGTTTACTATGAGGGTCTCAAATATATATATTTTAATAATTTTAAAATAAATTGTTTTAAAGTTATTTAAGAAAGTAGACGAATAAATAAATAAATAAATAGACGAAAATTCCCTATCTCCGAAACTGCTGAGCTTAAAATAATAAATAAAAATACAGAAAATATTTATAGAACTATATTCTGTATTTTATTTTATTATTTTAAGCTTACCTATAGATTACAGGAAAACCTATAAGAAGTCTATGGTCTTAAAAAACATGCTAAAATACTCGATATTGTGTGGACTGTATGGGAGAACATGTTTTTCAACTACAATGTTAAGTTTGCTCTTGTAAATTCATCCCAAGTACGGAACCTTTCATTATGCGTAGTGCGACACGCACTTGGCCGATTTTTTTTTATCGTAGTACTTCACTGATAAACTACATTTTTAAATGAAATAACTGTATCCAAGGACTACATTTTAGTAGTAGTTAAATTTTATGAGAAAAAGCTAGCGACTACTAAGTAGAGTTGGCATCGGCAAATCACAGCACGCGTAGCATGACCACAGCTGATACCTAGGGAAGAAAGTAAAGACAAAATGACAGACTGTAGAAAGATTTCTACGGCGCGACGTCAAAAATGAAGAAAGCAAATGTCATTTTGTATAAAAAGAGACAGGTATGACTATTCTACGTAAAGAGAGAGATAGAAGTAGTCACACCACGCGTGGATTTAATAAGCGACGGCATTTAAATAAATTGAAGAAGATTAGTAATTCCAATTCGACAAGCCAAAATTATCAATACATTTCGCGGAATACTCAGTGTGTCCCCCATACCAATACGGGCTATTAGAAGGCGTGAAGGTATCGGGGGTAGGCAGTAAAGCAGGTTTACGAGTAGCGTGCACAATGAGAGCCCCTATGAATTCGCAACGTATCGGCCTGCGAACAATTTCGATACGCATACATTTTTAAATGAACTTGCTTTGTTAATGGGAATTGTACTTTACTGACGAGTCGATGGAATTCCCAAAAGGAACCTTAGTAATGATATAGTAACTCAAGATATTTTCATAAAAAGCCTACAAACAAAGCTTTTTAAAACATTATTTGATAACAGACTAAAATGACAAGAAATATTAAGTCTAGTTTCGGCCCCGAATGAGAGTATTTATTTATCAAGACATAGAATTTAGCTGGTTGATCTTTCAAAACTTCTACCATAAGAAAACATTCTGAAGGTTTGTCTCAACTTATTTAGTTTTTGGTATTTGTTTTGTTTTCGTTTTTGACCGGTCCTTTCTAATAATTTCCAATAAACATACCACTTATTGAACTCTGTAAATCGTCGAAAATGGAGCAAATGGAAACATTAAGCCAAAATGCAAGCACTGGCGACAGCTGCGATCGATCACGAAGCAGACGAAGATAAACTAGTTGCAATAAACGGCGCAACTGCTAGATATATCTTAATTCAGTTGTAAATTAAATCCGGCTTATCCGGGGAAATAACTTACTACCTACTTTTGCCTGCCAGAAATATTAAAGAGTTAGTTAGAAATGACAGGTACAAGATACATTTTTGTGCATGAGGTCAGTACATGAGGTCAACACATGAGGTCATCACATCGGCAAATATTCTTCTGGTATTAGATGTAGGTGTCTATACTCGTATGTGGCAATAAATACTTAACACCAGGTGGACTGTTTACATTGGCGTGTTTGCCAATCCTATCACATAAAAAGAAATTTTCACAATTCTCCAAAACGATGCGTGAAATTTCGGGCTCCAATCCCCAATACATGTCGAAATCAGTTCAGTGGTGCCTTCAAGAGCACATTACACCAGCAAACGGCGGTAACTGCGGTGTAAACACACTGTAACGGCCGCGAGACGTCACTCCTGCCACTACGCTCTATTGACGCGCTGGCGTGTGGCCAAATACTTCGAAATCCTCTAACAGCTGCTCAGCTAAACTGTGAACCTTACTGCATGGGAGTACGGCAAGTATGATGTACACTGATAAGTTTGTTCGTGCGGTCAGTATGACCAATTTATTTTTGCAGTTCGCTGCATCCGATTTTCAACTGTGTACATAAGCAATAAGGTTCAGTATTATAAGCCACAAGTAGATAGCCTTGGTTATAGCTGGATGATAGAAATGGTAACGGGAAAGGCTTAAGGGTCGTCTGGGGTGAGATGTTCAGTTTTTTTTACACGTTACATGCAAAAATGAGGCGATACTTCAGGAGAGGCATCTGGTTTTATTGTAGTTCTATTCCGACGCAATAAGGTTGAGAATCGGTTGTTAAAAATGAGATGTTGTATAGCTATAGTCATGAATTTGGTTATAGTGGACGTTCCAAATGACTGGTAATAATTTTGTGCTCAAATAGCAATCCGTCGGGAATGAAGTCCGGTGGCGCTCGAATGACCTCTGTGGACCAATAAGTCAGATAATATTGGACTTGAGATAGAAGTTATGGAAACACATAAACGTATCGCTAGAATAACAAATACCGGACGATGTTTACTCAACGTATTACAAATAGAACAGATTCCAAGAATTACGCTAGTGCCGGCTTTGTAAATATCTACAAGGAAGTATAGTGATTTATCCGGTGATGAATATTGTTGTCAAATTGCCTGCTTAATAATAAATAACATAGGATAAAACACTATACTACCTCTTTTTTTATTTTTATTTACTTTTATTTAGGTTTGCTCTTGACTTTAGTCTAGGTCGGAGGCGACAGAGACAGAGTCGACGATGGAGTGAGCTTACCCAGAAGAACCCTCACTGCGATTTGGCTATAAATTTCAGATTTCGTCACGATGCTTTCCTCCACCACACTCAGTCCACATCCTAAATTGTCAATTGTTTAACAAAAAGGATCCAACCCATATTACACCTAATGGGGGTTGGATCCTTTTCGTTTAAATATGGACAAATATGTTCAATACGCCAATTAAAAAACTCTTATTGGTACACTACGTCATATTTCGTTCCCGCGACCATGTTTAGTTGGTACGTTCAAAAGCAAACAAGTCCCAACAAGCTTTTGTATTATTTTGTTTTAAAACAAAAGCAAGTGCAAGACAAAGACGAATCACTGAGCGACGTCGTGACGTCACGGATAGCTCTATTACCGGACAAACAGTCGAGTCGCCGTCGTAATCGATTTAGTTGCGCTGCGCTCGCGCTGGATAAATTGATTTCAATTTTACTACGCGACAAGTTATAAGCGATAGCGATTAATGTCGTCAGGAATTAGATTTCGTGATCTTCATGTGGAAAAGAATCTACCAACCAATACTTTTGTGATAGTTTTGATTTGGAAATCCGAAACCACAAGCTGGCTGCAGTAGATAAATATTATGTAATTTAGTTTGGATGCGCACTTTACTCTCCTCATTTTCAAACTCGTTTGTTGTTAGAGAACCCAAAGGATTGTGAAGCTGTAAATTTTCATACAAAAATCGATAACGTTTTTCTCCCCGTAAACATAGTCTAATTTTCATAATTTTTGGAAATGTTGTAGGTATATTGAAAAAAATGGTCCGTACGTTTTTATTATAAATAAACATATATCATAATTTCAGCATCTAAATATTTATATTTTTGACATAAAAACTTCCTCTAGCATTTTTTATTTTTTTAATTAAATTAAATTACTAATAAAAAATAAAAACTCACAGACCTGGATTAAGGTGTACTGTATATAATGAGACGAAAATTGTCTCATTTCTTAAAGGGTTAGTTCTGAAAACGTTATCGCTCGAAACAATATTTATGTAAATAATTGTATGAAATGTAGGTAATTGCCTCCAAGACTGGCGCCGCATATGAAAGAAAGAAGAAAGAGAAATATGTTTATTTGTCACAGAAACACGTGCATACAAAAATATAACTAACTCGAGTTTTACAATAAGAAAAATAAAACACAAATCACGAGCACAAAACAAAAGTCGGCAGCTGCTGGCACGCCATGACTATGACAAGAAGGCTTCCGCTCAGCATGATGCTGTGGGCACAGCACAGCGCTGTTTTTCAGTGGTCATTTCACAATCCTCCCAGGTAGCCCGCGAAATTAATATTTTCTTACGTTATTGTGATTTGCAAGTCAGTATTAGGTTGTATGTTGATTAAAGTATGATTCGCGATTGCCGAGCTGTGGGACACAATGTAGGCTAATAAAAAAAATCCCAATTTATTTATTTTGCCTTTATTTCATAAATAGTAACGGTCACAAGTACTCGCTATCAGTCACTGCCTTTTGCTACTCACTACTCTCTCGCTAAAGTCGTCACGACGCGTTCAAGCGAAGATAGCTATCGCTCGCAGTGCAGCGAGAATTAATCTACTCGGATACAGCACTGAATTCTTACCTGCGATACTGGACAACAACACCCCATACATATCTTGGACATATGTGAAAATGTAACAAACATCGAGAATGGATGGATGGTGGAGAGATAATGTTCTTCGGTGCATCGAATTTTCGCCGAAGTAACTGAAACAGCTCCGATAAGAAGTACGAAAATAAAATCGAAGAACCTAGATGAATCTATTATTTCATTACCACCTATCATATAGTCCACAACAGTTCTGGTACGAGTACATCTGCATTGTGACGTGTTTTGTGTGGAGGTGCTGGAACGAGGAAGCTGTAGAACTTTTTTTAGATTAAAACTGCATTAAGCCCGTCTTCAAGATAAAAAAGACAAAAAATTCAGCAAAATGTCCTGATGGACGCCAACGGAGAGTGACAGTTAACGCTAAACCCAAACTAAACCCCTTGTTGCATTTATCTTACCAAATCTTACTAAACCTTAATGAAATCATGATCAACTTGCAGATCAAACTCAGGACAAGATGGGAATCTTGGGGAAGAGAAGGGAGAAGAAGGGATTCTAGTACATCGGTCCAAAGTGCACAAGGTAAACAAACAATGTAATCTAATCCGATTACATCGAGCCCTCGTTCAGTATTCCTGGGGCGAACTCCTGCTGCCTTAATACCTGACGACGTGCAGCTTCTAATGACAGATATATTTTACTGTTAAGCGCATTACTAGTGTAATCTAAGCCGAAATATTTAAAGAATGCAAGCTATGGAACATCTATGTATGACCTATACAATTGTCATCATTTTGTTTATTTATATTAATTATTATGTCTGATATTAAATCCCCGGCAACTGTTGTGAATTTTGCAATTTTGTCTCCGAGGCCAAGCTCGCTTCCCTCTCTAGAGAAACAAATTTTGTTGAGACTTATAAAACAAGCAATTTTGAAGGAAATACATTAAGTAGTCGTTTCGTCTCATGTAAAGACATAACTTATTCAAAGCCTAGTAAAGTGCAAGCCAGAGCATTGGGGTAGTTGAAATATCTGACTTGTTCTTGCATTTTAGCTGAAAGAACATCTGAAGGTTTAATCGTTAATCTTTTATGATAAATATTGCACTTTGAGTGTGAACAGCCAATAGTCTAGATAACAACTAAAATATAATTTAACACATCATAAATAACACAAATTAATCAACACGTTACGCCATTACTACAACAACTCAAAACTAACTATCTCCAAGTATTCAACACTTACAATAAGAAGTTTCTGAACACAATTTACGTCAATATTATTATTTAAGTAACAAAGCATTACGAAGTAAATATATTTCAGATTTAATCTGTATTAAGTGATCCACTACGACTTGACAACAATGTAAACGTCAAGATGCTCCAGTTGACTAAAGTTGCTATCTGCATCCTTTTCAAACTCGAAGAGTAAGACAGAGAGGACCAGCCAATCAGGTGATTGAATTGTATCGCACAATAGAATGGAAATTAGATTTAGTGAATCACATTGTTCGTCTGTTCGTGTAGGCAGCGGAGTATCGATAAATGGTAATTTAACAGCAATAAATGGCTCGTATTTAATTGTGTATGAGTTTTACGTGCGAATAATTGTATAGTAATGGTTGTCATGACGTTAGATTTGGAGGATGGGCTTACAGCTAGACAGGCTAATCCAGCAGTGAACTACCATGAGCTGAAGTGATTGAGACGGGAAATATCTATAGTGGCAATAGCGTTGTCTTCCTAAAATGTTGTTCTGAAACTTTTAAAGGTTGTAGTTATTATGAATCATTTTTAGTACCAACCACCAACAAACCAAGTCAACAATAAACTTACCAGCAATACATCCACAATGTAACGTTATTACCCAATTGCAGTACAATCTCACATCATAATCGGTACGTGCCTTAAATTCCGGAGCACCGTCTGCGCTGCACTCTGGTCCGTCACGGCGTGGTCTGGGGAGCTATAAATAGCGCTCGAGAGCTCACACCTGACAGCTACCAAGTTCAATTAAACTCACGCTACGTTTTCTACGTAATTTGATGACGTGAGTATTTTGGAGATAATTTATGAGGTGGGGATGGGTGAGGTGGGGTGGGGTATTGTTATTGGAAAATCGGGATAAATTAATTTTTACTCATTATAATTAATACACAACACATGCGGGTATGCACACATAGATATTATCAATATATACAAGGTGCTTAAAATATCTGTAATTCGGTTCATGCCGATGGACAAACTGCGTGCGGCATCTACCCTCGCAGGATCAAGTTTGCGTTGGCTCGGAAAATTAGAGCTAAGCCGAGCGGCTTTTTCCCGAACACACTCGTACTCGTACATCTACATTATTTGATTTTGCTGCACGACTGTACCCAATCATACCGACCCCAGCAAGTGTGTAGCACGCCAACACAGGTATCAGTTCATTCATTTCATCATTATTTATTTCATCATCAAGTATCATTTAGTTAGGTATTTAGTTTATTTACGTAAATACTAATGTTATCACTTTTTTTTTAATTTATTCATAACTTCCCGTAAAGAGGTCTGAAGCTCTTAAGCCGTTTGATACCGTTGATGAGAATAAATTGAAATACTGCTAACTTTTAATTAATATAAAGTAGCAAGCGAGTCTTCTCATTAAAAACTCATGTAAAGTGGGTGAAAACGAATAAGTTCGTTATATTAATTATTAGTTCACTTTATAGTTTTATGACGTGTGACGTTTATTATTAGGTTTACACGTTTATTAAACTCCTCTTTTCTCCACGTAAACCAGTCGTTTACGTGGAGAAAAGAGGAGTTTATGACATTGTTTAGCAAGTGAGTTTTTATACGATATATGATACTTACTGCAGAAGGTAAGAATAAGTCGATAACGATTCCTACTTTTCAACATCATATACCTAAAATGAACAATAAAATGATTTGATAATCTGTTGTTTAGCATTTCATAATATAGATAAGAGTTAATATTCTTTAAATATTAATTCTGTTGCGAGTGTTTTAAATATTTTGCTCTATAATTAAGATTTAGAAAACTGAAACTTTAATAGACTTTCGTTGCTGACTGTACCTTTAGATGTTCCGAGCCTTGTTGTATACTTTGGTTAAAGGCTCATATAATTTTGTGTTATTAGACCATATTTTTCATATTTATAGATCCAAAACAAAGCTGGCGACCGTGTGCCTACTAACGTACTGACGAAGTGACTTCAATCTTTAAGATTGTCTCCAAAAGTCTTCAAGACTTTAGAACTTACGACTTTCAAACTATCTAAATTGCTAGAACTGGAGTGTGCGACTTAACAATACTCAATTTACAATTTCTTCGTCAATTTGCTACATTCGTTTCCAATTGGGATTTCTTCAATTGTCATGGAAGTTAGATTAGTTCATTTTAAAACAGAGTTTTATACAAAAGAGGTATTTTTTATAACAATTGAACGCTGGGAGCTTTTTAACATTATTTGACAGGCTTTTAACGTTAATTTTTAATATAATTCTTGAAAGAAATTACTTTTCTGTCTATTTTACAAAGTGGTTGTCTTTGCTAGTATACACCGACATTTCAAGAAAAATGTAATAATTTTGAATGAGTTCCAGCGAGGTTCCTTTACCTAATATTTTATTAAGTTCTACTTTTATGGCGATGCCAATTACTTTTCATAAAGAATGATGTCTTAATATATCCTGTCTTAATTAAAAAAGAAAAATACAATAATTTATTGACTACACAAAAAATTTCGTCTCATGAAAGTATTTAAGTTCGCTCAGGCGTCATGATAAACAGCATACCTAATAATGTTTCAAGAAGATTCCTTAAAATATTCCATTATTTGGCTACCTCGCCAAAGAAACCGCTCACACTTTTTCTGTTTCCTCAACTTTCTTATAAGAAGTGTTCGAGTTCGCTTACTAAACACAAATTACTCAAGTATCGATTAACAAGTAATCGGCGAGGCGAGAGGCATTAAAAAACTTATTGACTTCACTGAGTGACGTTTAGAGTACGGAAAGACGAGAGATTAGCTTGGGAACTTGGTGGAGGTCTTCAGAAAGTAGTTTTGAGGCTCTTATTTCAGCTGACTTTGTGGCCTGAATGAAGGCTGTAAGTTCAAACTTGGCTTGCACCAATATGGCTTTTTCAATGTCAAAGTATTTCGTAACTGAATTTATGAAAACCCAAAAAAAACGTTCAAGAGTTAATGGAAAAATACTCCATCATTAGTATTTAGGAGACATTAGCACTGATTACGTTGGTCTGGCGAGCTGGTAGCAATGCTTGCACATTTTCCGTCTCATGAGTAAAGGTGTGTGTTCCGCAGCCCGTTCACAGCCTGCAGTGGGACACAGGATTATGTAATAATCGTCTTTATTATAGCTTATATCCCGAACTCGATTTATTCAAAATTGGCTATCTGTATCCTACTTTACATAAGCAAGTACTGTACGCAACACTAGCGCATATTCTCCTTGACCATAAAGTGGCGATGTCGTGGCGTTCTGCCAGCCACTACCAACGAGATCGTCCGCTGAGTGCACGAGATACTTCTTACCAGAACCCATCACGCGCTACGTTTTAAACACGGCATTTTTTTATTTTATTTAAATCACTGTTTTGTTTAAGTAAGTCATACTGCAAACAGTTTGCGAGGGCTGAGTATTGAAGTGGCACGCTTGGCGACTTGCCAATCTGCACGCAAGGGAATCACTTGAGCTGAGCACTTAAGGCATTTTCTTCGGACGCTCAGTACTGCATTCTACCTTAAGTGAGTTGCAAATTGTTGGAACTGTAAATGTATGTAGGTATTGTAGAGTATACAATGGACAAAATATTTCTCTAAAATGATATGTTTAGTTTATTTAAGAGGACCGCGGCGTGACCGTAATGCAGTTTTCTTTCATACAAGAACTTGTAGATTAAGACTAGGAAAGTTAAATTAAAAGATGTGAAAAGAGTACATGTTTTAAAGAACTTTCAATAGTAAATTCACGTCAAACCTGACAAAGATTTGACTACTCCGTTTAGCAGAAATCTTCAAAAACTGGCAGTTCCCCAAACAGCATCAAGGAATTCATCACCGCTGAGCACTCGAGATACTTTCGACATGCTACTCACTGCATTTATTTTTGTACACCGCATACCAAAATCAATAGTCATTTATTCAAACTAGGCTGAGAATCAGCACTTTTCGAACGTCAAAATTACATAAGACAGTCCCCCCAAAATGCCTGCACTTAACCAGTTCCTAGTGCTTTAGTTGAGGAGAAGTGGCGCAACAAACTTCCCAGCAGCACAGCTGTCTGTTCAGTTAAAAAAAAATTCTATACAACACTGCGCAAAATAATATAAGTACATTACCCAACATAAACATAAAATTAATTTAAATTAAATTATTTGCTATAAGTCAGCAAGCACACGCCAATATACAAAAAAAAAAGAAAAAATCGAAAGCTATACTCAAGCAGAAATAAAAATACAAAAATAAAAACGTAAGCAGAACTTTATACCTAAATAAAAGCCTCCAGTAAAAAAGGGCGTGGGTGAATATTTGACCTTTAAACCGCCGTCATTACCTTCCGCCAAAAGTTGATGAAAGAGAATATATTTAATGAAATATTTCAGCAATTCCTGATTCTGGTCCTTAAGCAGATTCTGGGAATTGATGAAATATTTCATTAACGATATTCTCCTTCATCAACTTTTGGCGGAAGGTAATGACGGCGGTTTAAAGGTCAAATATTCACCCGCGTGCCGTACATGTAGTCGTAACTCGAAGTCACAAATGATAAACTGGGGCCATCGAAGTAAAATAAACAAAGAGTTAATTACTAATAACAAAACAAAACCAAGGTCAGCAAGACGACCAGTCACCACAAGCAGCACCCGTTCACGAGGTTAATGCAAAGATCAGCCAGCCATTACCCCCCTCGCCATATTTGAGGGAATACCTTTAGTAACATCACCATTTATGAAGCTTGGAACCGCTGTAGAAGTACCTAATTTGACTATTGTGTTTACAAAGATACAACACAATAGTCAAAATAATCAATAGCCAATAGTCAAAATAAGTTCTTCTAATAATTCACTATTTTTACTTCATGGACATCCATTGCGTAGTTTGCGTAACACTGACAGGATATTCGAGTTATTATTTAATAAAATGCCAAGAAGTATAAGCAAAAGTATTTTCTCTGTGACAGTTGATTGTGTGCATATGCATATATAATATACTGTCACAGAGAACATATCTTTATTTTTTGTGTAAGTTTACGAATCAACTGACAAGATTGTACCAAATAAGTAAAAAACTTACTACATTAACAAGCATAGCATAAACAATGCTTTTTAATACAATAAGTTTTTTACATGATTGTTACAATGCTATCAGTTGATTCGTAAAGTGACACAAAAAATAAAGATAATTATGTTCTCTGTGACAGTAGATTATCAATGCACATTCACACAGTCAACAGAACTGTCACAGAGAATACTTTTTGCTTATACCTTTTGACATTTTTTTAAACAATAACTCGAATATCTTGTCAGTATTCCGAAAACTACACAATGGATGTCCATGAAGTAAAAATAGATAATTATTAAGAGTAATTGATAATCAGGTGTTAAAAGCATCTTCAACAGGCCAAGATACCAATACTAAATGGGACTACCACAATGGTATGGCTACTTCTCATTGTACTAGGGTTAAATTAGATCTATAAGTAAATATATAATCTATATATTATAATATAATACAGTATGTAAAAAAACCCTGTTGTTCCTTTTATCACATGATTGTACTCATGATAACAATCTACTTTTACTATGGGACCGAACCTGAAATCGTGCAAAAAATCATCTGCTCCCTACGTTTTGACGAGTTTTGCGAACATGAATTTATGGGATAACTGATTTTTTTTTTTCGCGAATTTGGTTTGATCCCATAGCAAAAGTTGTCTGTCATCATGAGTACATTTTTGTGTTAAAAGGAACAACAGGGTTTTTGTTACATACTGTACATAGGTCATACACCGAGTGGAAGGACTTTTATGTTAGGTTATATATTATATATTTTAGGAGGGGGGCAGGAGGGGGATGCGATGGAGGTCGCTATCCAGTATGGGGGAAGTTTAAGAAATATTTAATACATGTTTTTTTTTTTTAAGAATTTGTAAAAATCTTAATTTGAGGCTATGTTGTGTTAAGTTTTTGGTAAAAATCAAAACACTTTAATGTGGCTTCTGCAACGTCTCCAGCGTTGCGTAAAGGGCAACCCCTTCGTCCTTACGTTTCAAAGGATAGGCTTTGTTACAGCGGGCGGGAGCTTTTTATTTTAGCTGCCCTCTCTTCGTGCCTACTGATTTTCATATACACTCTAGGGGTAGCAACTAAAAAACTACGTGGCGTCTGTTCCTTAACGGAGTTGTGGGTGCCCTGACTCGGTTAAGGAAGAGATTCGACCTATTATAACCATGAAGAAAGGCTGCAAATGATTTTGTGTTTCGTTTCACCTTTCATCAGGATAAAAATAATGACTTTAGATTGTTGTTATTCACAAAAAATAAAACTCAAAATACGCGCCTACGCATTCTAAATTACACTCTAGGGATAGGTCAGACAAGACTGCGCGGAGTCGGATTTACAGCGTTTCGTTTCTGTCACTAAATCCTAATTTTTAGCAAATGTTTTAGGACTAACAATTGTATTATAAATGAACATTTGGAATAATACACATTATATAATACAATACTTAGGACATATGACTTCATTTCGTGCAAAATTAGGAGATTCAATTATTATAGTACTCGATATTATGACAGAATAGTTTTAGAAGTAAAGATAATAAAATTATGTAAACAAACTTTAGAATTTTTGAACATTATGGTTACTGAAGTTTATAGCAAACGTATTATGGATAATCATTTTTGGACAAACTGTTTTAGGAGAAGAAAGAGAGTACAACTATTTAAATTTGCGCTTAGAAAAAATACAATTTAAAACTTCATCTTTACCGTTTTATAAAATTGTTAAATAATAGACAAATTCTAGAGCGACGCTGTACAACAAAGTAAATAGTTTCATAAAAATATCGTTTAAATCCTAATTGGAAATTATCGCTGGCCAGTCTTTTAAACTCTTAATGAAATTCTACGTTTTTGTGACACCGACGCCATAAGAACTGCGTGGAAGCACGAGCGAAGTATTGACTATTGTACATAATTATGAACCTTGTGTGATATCAGGTGTTTTTTCCACTGATCGTCACCAGCACGGCAACATGTATGAATAAATAATGTGTGTCTGATGGATGCCAACCTTTACAGCTTGGCTCATCGCCGCAAGGTTCTTCGGTGAGTGTGCTCAGGAACTCCACAACCTCATTCCACCAGACCCCTTCTACCATCGAACATCTAGACGCACTGCAAGTTACGATCAATACCTAGTTGTCATTCCACCAATTCGCACTAAGCGCTTCCAAACATCCTTCATATGCGCACGGCAAAAGAGTGGAAATCACTACCTGCGTCTATGTTCTAGAACGCATACAACCCGAATCTTATCAAAGTTTTTTTTTTATTTTATTTGTGATGGGTTTGCTCTTGACTCTAGTCTAGGTCAGAGGTGACAGAGACAAAGTCGACGATGGAGTGAGCTTACCCAGTAGAAGCCTGTTTACTCTCACTTTGAAGAGATTAGGGTTGTATACGTTCGGAAACACAGACGCAGGTAGTGAGTTCCACTCTTTTGCTGTGCGCATTATAAAAGACATTTGGAAGCGCTTAGTACGAATTGGTGGAATAGCAACCAGGTAGGGATGGTAACTGGCAGGGCGTCTAGATGTCTGATGGTAGAAGGGGGCCGGTGGAATGAGGTCGTGGAGTTCTCGGGCACACTCTCCGAAGTACAATCTGTAGAAGACCGACAAGCAGGCAACCTTGCGGCGATGAGCCAAGCTATGAAGCTTGGCATCCACCAGTTTTACGTCGCCAATGAGCCTCTTGGCTCTGCGTTCCACCGAGTCAAGCGCGGCTAGTTGGTACTTAGTTGATCCATGCCAAAGGTGACTGAAATACTCCATGCAGGATCAAAGGATCATGCAGGATGCAGGAGGAAAGTTAGAGTGAACAGGCTTCTTCTGGGTAAGCTTACTCCATCATAGCCTTTATCTCTGTCACCTCAGACCTAGACTATAGTCAAGAGCAAACCGATCTCAAATAAAAAAAATAAAGCTGTCGCCGGCAAGTGGAACGTCTGTCCCAGGTGGTCCCCTATATCTGGTACCGATGCCGTAATAATAACGCACAACCTCTTAAGGGGTCATTGTACTCATTATTATGAACCACTTTTACTATGGGACCAAACCTAAAATCGCGTATTTGTGTCAAGTTTCAAGTTAATTAACCAAATGAATAAGATTTTTCATATAAACGTACCTACGTATTCCCTGATTTCCGTAACTTGACTGAAATATTATTTACACCAATTTTCGACCTAATTAAGCCCGGCAGTAAAATTCTCCTTTTAAAATAGATTACCCATTTTCATCCCATTAGCGGTAGATTTTCGGAAAACCCTGTTACACGTTCTTTTTTATTATAGGTCTCAAGTATAAATACTGAGTTTCGAGTTACTAGGACCGCGCGTTAAAATTGTTTCATGCTATCTTTGACACCCCTCATTCTCCCCTTAGGAGGTAGTTTAGAAAAACTAAAAATTTCAAACTTTATAACATACTTATGGTCTGTTTTTTAATCTCGTAGACTACATTGACATTTCAAATGTTCCATGTATCATTTTTTCATTCCATAGATACATTTGCACCTGTCAAATTTGTCTACGAGATTAAAAAAACAGACGATAGGTAAGTTTTCGTGTCAAGTTTCAAGTCTAGTAACTCAAGGAGTTTGATTTTTCATACAATTTTTCTTCCCCTATTCTTCCCTTTAGGGGTAGAATTTCAAAAAACCCTTTCTTAATGGATACTCTTCATAACGAACACACCCTCCAAATTTCATGTCTCTATGACCAGCGGTTTAGGTTGTGCGTTGATATTATATATCAGTCAGTCAGTCAAGGCTTTAGATATGATTACCATTAAAAAAGTTATGGTGAGCCAACCTTCAAATAGAGACATATGCTATCGCCGAATTTTATTTTTTACAACTTATTAAGAGGAACAATTTTGTCATACAGGGTTGTTGCGAAACTTTAACCGTTTACGCAGCTCTCAAAAGTAATAAGATTTCCCCGTTTTTGTTATATTTTTCATTGATGCTCCTCTGCTATTGGTCGTAGCGTGATGTTATATAGCTTATAGTTTTTCTCAATAAATGGGCTATCCAACGTTAAAATATTTTTTTAAATTCTAATCCGTAGTTCCTGAGATTAGCGCGTTCAACCAAACAAACAAACTTTTCAGCTTTATAATATTATTAGTATTAGTATAGTATAGATATACAAGTTGATACGATATTTGTTTCCGACAAGTCTTGTAAAAGGCTTGTCAAAACCATGTCGTTTAAAACTTGACTGTATCATTCATGTATTGACGATGTTTCAAACATGTATTGTTGACTAATAGGTCACCACTTTGACATTTTTGCGAAGAATTTTACAAGGTTTGTTTACAACGTGTCTTTGCAACTTGTTGTAGGTGTAAACGATTTACGAAACTAGGAGACACAGCATATATCTGCATATCATGTCTACTAGTTTCGCAAATCATTTGTTTTATATCTTAGTGAAGAAAACACAATACATGTGAAAGTGCTTCGTGGAGCGTGGCGATGAACTCCCAGGTTGTACCTCAACTTACATCAGCATGCAGTTTTGGTCAGTACAGACGTTTAGGCCATGTTCATCTCGAACCTATAGGGATTATTTCCTCGGGCCGCTGCCGATCTTAATTATTACAATACGGTATTCATGTAGTATTCATACTCACAATAAACAAAGCCTTTTGCAAGTCACGTGTCCAATTATAACTGATATTGCAAGACAAATATTATTGTAGAGCAGTCGTAACTCGTAGGTTTCGGAGACCGACGGCGACGTCAAAGTTTTTAATAGTGTTGTGTCGAGTCACTGCTCGAAGTTAATTACTAGCGCTGGCTTCTGACACCCTTCATGCGAGTCTCGACCTTATTTACTACTGTATTGATTGCCAATTAGGTGATTTTCCTATTGCTTGTTTATTGGAGAAGTGGACATTAGTGTTGATATTTCAATTGTTTTTTCTTATTTAATCATAATTTCGACGCTTATAGGAGGGATTGGTCCATATTAGCTCAGGATTTAGTTGAGTAGAAAAAACCGGGCAAGTGCGAGTCGAACTCGCGCACGATGGGTTCCGTACCATTTTCTATAAAAACCGGAAAAAAAATCATGTTTGTTGTATGGGAGCCCCCTTAAATATTTATTTTAGTCTGTCTTTTAGTATTTGTTGTTATAGCGGTAACAGAAATACATCATTTGTGAAAATTTTAACTATCTAACTATCACGGTTCATGAGATACAGCCTGGTGACAGACGGACAGCGGAGTCGTAGTAATAGGGTCCCGTTTTACCCTTTGGGTACGGAACTCTAAAAGGGAAAGGAAGGCCTTTGCCCAGCAGTGGGATAATACAGGATGAATATTATTATTATTTTTATTTGAAAAATGTCCTTAACATATCTCGGGAGCCTGCGGTCCCGGACCTTTGGAAGGCGTACGAGGTGCCGAAGCTAACTCGCAGAGGACCCTTAGACAATTTTAAATTATGAAGAGGCACCAACCGACGATTATCCCTGTTTGCACTATGCACGTGCACCCAAGGACAACCCCCGGTTGGTGCAGGACTATTGTTGTGCGTGGAAACGAAACATATTGGGCCGTGGATCTAGGTGACTATAGTGGATTGGGTAACATGAACTATCGAAGAACTATGTCTGAACTATATTGAAGAACCTGCTTGACCAATTTTGTATAATTATAAATGGCAGGGGGTGACTTGCACACACTTCACTTCCCTAGACAATTATCAGTTGTCAGTGTGATTATCACAGTTGGGATAAAAAACTTTCTTCCGAAATAGTCTACATAAAAAAGGACCTAGACGATCGTTAGAAACGAAAGACAAAATGACAAACTGTAGAAGGATTTCTACGGTGCTATGTCAAAAATGGAGAAAAAAAATGTCACTTTGTATAGAAAGAGATGTCTACTCTTCGTAGAGACAGACAGTGGTCATGGTAAGCCTGCAGATTTAAAAACGTCGGTTTTGTTGAGTCTCAATTTACCAAAATTTTTCTATTACTGCAATGTGTATAACTGTTTCCTTAGCGTTCAGTGAAATCAAAGAGTTAACTGACTTACGTAAGAGTTACTACTTAACTAATAATATAAGAACCTACAGTAACATGGTTGTTCTTAAAAATAAACCTATAAAAAAGGATAATATTAGGTATCTGTTCAAGCTTTTAATACTTTCTTTCATCGATAAATCTCAACGCTGCATCTACAATTTTATATATAATACATAACATCTTCGTTCATTTCAAAGTTCCACCAAGCGCACCAACAATTTGACGCAGATTACTGCACGTTTCCGATACATTGCTCTCAGCGATGCTGCTCCCAATATTGAGGCAATTTCTAACAATAGCTTACTGTGTTCCCTGTCTAATGGGATAACTTAAAGTGTATTCAATGGCTATTATCACTGGCCATCTTCAAACAGAAACTGCTTGATGTGGAAAAGATTTTCCGTGATTTTCTTTTGTTTTTAAAGAATCTTTGTTAAAACATTTGACTAGAATAGCAACTGCTTTTCAAAACAAAGATTGTATGCAGTTCCTCGGATACGGAAGCTTTAAGCATTTCCATATAAATTGCGTCAGATTGAGACCATTCAGACACGTTTCATGGTCTAAGCGTCAGATTGAGACCATTCAGACACGTTTCATGGTCTAAAGCGTAGACAAAGAATGCTATAGATAAATTGATATCTTTTTTCGCATTCACACAAGCAAAAAAGAGCAACATACGCCGATAAATAAATGAAACAAAACGATGATATTTTTTGTTTGCGTTGTTTTTACGGTGCGTGTCACGTTTTTCAAGGTTAGCACATTACTTTGCTAAACAAAGTTTGACAGTTAACGTGCAGCTAGCTATCGTCTTCCTATAAAAAACAGCTTTAAGTGCTTTATGTTAGTTATTTTATGTTATATTTTGATGTGAACAATTTAGACTTATTATTTCAACAATAAAAAAAAAACATGGTGCGGTGTAGCCGTGTAGGTATAAAGGTGATAGTGGAACGAAAATGCCAGACTTGTCTTTTCATTCGTAAGTACCTATACCATTCTTTATCAGTTACAAGGCTTTCAATAATATTTTATTGGGTTCATGCATTGTGTATAATGTATCCTAGACGTAAATTCACAGATAAAAAAAAAAAAAACATAAAAATAACAATGATTAATTCTAACCTAAGAACTTTGGTGTTGCCAACCTTTTTTTTAAATTATTATCTACTATTATGGGAAATATGTACCTATTCTGCAGTCTGTATTATTTATACAATATATAACATAAACCCTGGTGTTCCTTTTAACACATTATTGTACTCAGGATAACAAATAACTTTTACTGGTCCCACCAAACCGAAATTCGCGAAAAATTAAAATTGCTGTCCCATACATCATGTTCGCATAACTCGACAAAATGTAGGGAGCAGCTGATTTTTTTCGCGATTTCAGGTTTGGTCCCATAGTGTTTGTTACCATGAGTAACAAACAGGACATGAGTAACAAAAGGAACAACAGGGTTTTGTTACATATTGTACTCGTATATCTGAAAGAATTAATGACATTTTTAGATTGTAGCTACAGGACGAACAGATTAGACAACAAAACCGTCATCAAAAATATGCAGCAGACGTTTTGCATCACGCAACAAAAGGATTCGAACCTAAGCAAAAAATCAGAAACATTCATACGAAGCTTGTTTGATTTAAAGGACAATAACGAATAAAATCAATAAAAACTAATTTAAAATAAACATGTTGTATTATTTACTCACAAACCCAGAACCTATTATCACATAATGTATTTAGAATCACATTAATAATAATAATATTTTTTTTTGATTCAGAAGGCAGTCCTCCTTGATACGGCACGTATTGTGAGGAGGTTCCTGTCTCTGGGGCCCTAACCACCGGTAGCTTGGACCCTGTTCCCCATGCCGGTGGATTTCTATTTTTTATATTTCTAAATGTTTTTTTTTTAATTCTAATATTTAAAAATATAACTTATATGTAAAAAAAATGGAATAAAGGAGATAGAGCTTGTACTATGGAAACCAGATAACTGCTATACTACATATACTACTTTTTTTTGTAAATACATACTTATATAGATAATTACATCCAGACTCAGAACAAACAGACATGTTCATGCACACAAATGTTTGTCCTGGATGGGAATCGAACATTTGTGTGCATGAAACATTATCATCATCCACCTCTTGCCCTCATCACAATTTATTTAAGTTCGCCAGCATGTCTTCTTCCATACACCTTTACAATTCCTCGGCATCACATGCCTAAATTGATGATAATCAATTTATCAATGTCACTTTCAGGCTTTCTCTTACATAGGTACTTACTAATTTCTAATTCTATCCATTCTCCGAACACCTCTGTATTTAGTATCACACAAATTGTGGGGTAAATTTTTCCTCACACGGTAACCCTAAATATGGTGACGTATTTTCTTTTGTCTCTTTCTGAGACACGCTTTGTAGTTGTTTATAGCATTCTCTGTCTACGGTCTAAAGCGTCAGGCTTTCTTGATGAAAAACTTGTCCTGAAAAGTCATGTTGACCTTTGTTTCCCCAGACGCTTTGAATGATAAGTTTTTCGTAAAAAAAACCTACCTTTACTATGTGATCAAAGTTAGTAGATAACTAGGTATCTCTGCTTTATATATTGTTTTCTTGACAACGGATAAGTGATTGCAGTTCATTATTAAGTAGTTCAAAGAAAAACCCTATTAGACATTATTATTTACTTTCAAAAGCTGGACCCTAATCTGTCAAAATTACGGTTAATGGATCCAAAAGTTTTGAAAAACTCTTCTTAAAGATCACAATAGCATGTATATACTGCATTCTTAATACATTTAGCAGTCGATAAAATTGTAATGGTGTGGAATATTCTAGACTCCGAAAGGATTGCTTAGAATTTTTTTATTCAGCGAGACTTTCGAAATCAAATCTTGATTTTGGCTCGCATAAAAGAAAGGTCCAAATTGAATTGTCTGCCGTGTCCAAAAGCGTAGCTAACTCGGCTACTGTAATCATCTGCGTGCGAGTAATGTTTCATCGCTTATTGAAATGAGTTTTGAAATATTATGCGTAAGTAGGTAATGAAAGGCGTTTTGAAGACATTTTGGGAGCATAGTGTTTTTGTTAGAGGTTGTGAAATGGGCAAATGCATCGGTCATTGTAAATTATGTCACCGCTCAGGATTACTGTGTTCTAGGCTCAAACGTGCCAGGTATGTGAGACATTAGAGGTTTTCTATAGACTGACAACACATCGGTTATTCCTTCGGTGTTCAGCAATCTTATCGGCGTGGCAACATTCTGTAGTAATTCAAGGCATGCTTTAAACGGTAAACGGTTTTGTGAAGTATAGATTTAAGGACAATACTATTGTAAACTCATCATAATCAACTTCCTGCCCTTGCTCCACGTTACGTGAGGGCGGCGCAACACGTTTTCTTCTTCCATTCTCCTCTTTCAACCGTCACGCTATTATTCACTCCCTTCTCTTTCATATCATTCCTCACACAAAGTAAACTGTGTATAAATAAATAAATAATAATAACTTAAAATTGCGCATATCTTGGCAAATTCTATATACCAGGAGTATAAAGAAATTGCCAAGATTTGCGCAATTTTGCCGTAAATAACTCGGTGTTGAGAACTCGTCGTAAAACACAGTTGCCAAATTTTTTACAATTATTGACCATCTTTAGATGCAGCAAAAAACAGTATCTCAACACTGTTTCTCCCTCTCAAGTTTCACCAAATTAAAGCCTTCCAAAAAATGTTTGCCTCTCCAAATAGAAACCGTGTAACTGTAATGGGCGATCGGTTTAACGACTACCATCAGGCCTAATTGATGTTGCCGTCAAATACACTGTCTTGAGTGACGGCTGCGATTAAAATGAGTAACGCGAACACCCAGGATCCAGGATGGCCGGGTTGTTATAATCGAGCCGCCTTCATAGATAAATTATTTGTTGATTATTCATTAGTTTTGGGGATGGAGTTGGAATAAAGTGCTGATTGCTGTAATGTGCGAATGACATGCGGTGCCTAGCATGGGTGGCACACAAGAATAAAACTTTTAAAATTAATAAATATCCGACAAGCTTAACGTAGGTATTATTTTATTAAATTACTACAAATGAGTATTTCATAATTAAAATAAATACAATATTATTATAAAGATAGTTACTAATTATACATTTCACATTGATGCATGAAAATAAAAGTTCGGTATAGTAAAAAAAAATGAGAGTAGAATTATTATACTCTCATAAGTCGTATATGTATGTATAATAAGTAAAAACACTAAAATCTCTTTTTAGGGTTTCGAAACCGAATGGTGCCAAACGGAACTCAAACACCTACTAAGCCTCCGCTGTCCATCCGTCTATCTGTCAACGGACTGTGTCTCATGAACCGTAATAGGTAGTCGAAATTTTCCCCGATTGTATACGTCTATTGCCGCTATAACAACAAATAATAAAACTTTTTAGCAAAAAATAAAACCGACTTCTAAAACAAAACACTACAAAGTGAAAAATAACTTTAATTTCGGAAGTCGATTTCTTTGGTTTTGTATTTTCGTTTTTTGACACCGACTCCCGAAATTAAAGTTATTTTTCACTTTGTAGTGTTTTGTTTTAGAAGTCGGTTTTATTTTTTGCTAAAAAGTTTTTATTTTTCACTTTTTAGTTGTAGAACCTATCCCACACAAATTCGAATACATAATTGAGCACAATAATTCTAGATATAGTCATGTAAATAACAGTGATAGGAAGTTATTAAAACATCATCACATTATCCATATAAAATAAGTGGGAAATATACGCATTATTGAAGCTAACTCAAAAACTCCCCAAGCAAAGTTAATAAAATTTATATGGGACCACCTCGGAAGTATACCCTTTCAAACAAATAAAGAATTTTTCAAATCGGTCTATCCGTCTTTGAGTAATCGCGTAACAAACATACAAAAAAAAAAAAAATACAGACGAATTGAGAACCTCCTCCTTTTGGAAGTCGGTTAAAAAATATAATAAAGTTATAAATTAAAGAGGTCCCCACGCCATATAAGAAAATGTTTTTTTTAACTGATTTTTTTTTTTAAATACATGTGCAGTGTTTGATATTGTTCGGTGGAACGAAAGCCTTCGTGTGCAAGTCCGACTCGCACTTGGCCGGCTTTTCTAGATTTAACAGCTGCAAACTCAAAAATCACATCATAAAAATTTATATTTTGTATTGCCTCGTGTTATATACGTATATAATATGCCAATATTGTTAGGTCTCATTGTGGCCCGCAACAATTTGTTTTTAATTAATTTTAGTTTGCTGATACTCCTCTCACACGAAGCAAAAGATACGCATATTGTCATAAATAGCTTTAGTGCAACCATAAGATTCGGAAGAGATTCTGTAAAGTCCCATTTCATGATAAATTTCAAAAAGTCAAGAGACTCAAAACTGTGGCCGCTTTTAAATGTCTTCTTCACCTGGTATCCCTAACAGGAGTTCTGTTTCTGATACTCATCATAAAAACCAGTAAATTTTGATACAGCTAATTTCAACTCTTCATTGTTTGCCAAAAGCAAACTATTTGTCTGCACAACCCCGAACAATGAAGCTCTACTACTCGTACATGTTTAACGGACTTCGATCTAGTTCGAAGTTCAATACTGAATCGGTCAAGGCATTCCAACATAATATCCTTTTGAAGTTCAACTCTCAGTGTGAGTCCTGCATCGGTAGCCAACTCACCGGCCATTCGTTTTTTACGACGAATACGTCTTACTATTGAAATGTCGAAGTCCTCCGACTTTTTCACAGCTTAGTTCTATTGCCTCTTCTACAATATGGCTCCGTTTTTCTTCACTATAAAGACGAAGTGCCTCTATTTTTACAGCCACACTCAAGCCTCCACTTTGCAATGCAATCTGAGAACAATTTATTTCCTTGCATTATTCCAAAAGAAAAGACGGTAAAGAAATATGAAATCACACACAACAGGCATAAGGTTCTTTGCAGAACCTCTTGTGTCTAAATTTTCTTGTTGATGACGTAATTTCGCAATTATTGCAGTCACAATCCCATCCATATATGAGTACCCATTATGCTGCGGTAAAAATATTGATATATATCAATATTTTTACTGCAGAATAATGGGTACTCCAACGCGTTGTTGAGTTTTTTAACAGATGCTTTCCTTTGTTTGAGAAACACTTAGCGGCTAGTGGAAGCAAAAGAAAATTGTATCTACTGTTCCGAAAAATGTAACACAAAATACATTCTGTGCAAATGAGTGTTGGCCACATAAATTAATTGAGATCTACACATCCAACAAAACTTTCTTTGTTGATTTTTGCTTATATAGTTAAATAGCTTTCACTCCTCCGTGTATGGCGCTCATAACAGCTGCATTGTCATAACTTTGGGAACGACACAACATAACATCCAAACCGTAATTTTCAAGCTTCTTAAAAATTTCGTCACTTAAATCTATGTAAAGTCAAAAATCCAAGGATTACTTCTTTGACGTCCACTTTCTAAAAAAAAAATCGTGGTCTCATGTATGGTCGGACTGGTCAGTGTGAACAATTTCTTGTTAAGATTATTTATTTCATGTGTGCATTTATAAATTATCGCAATCGATAAATTAGTTTGCATAACTTGGTTAAAATGGCTTGAAGTCTAAGTGATTTTGGTGTCGTTGAAAAACGAGATAGTTTGTGTATTGTTTTTTTCACGGTCGGGTGTCACCCTCTATCAGGTGGCACCCGGTGCGGAACGCCCCCAAGGCCCCCCTTAGCTACGCCACTGCTCTAATGTGCTCTTGCCTTAAGCAAGTGCACTTTACAGCCATGCAATGCAGCATGTCAATCTAAAAAGCGCCGTGCGGCCTATAGTATGCGATGGTTCATACAAAATGTTCGAAAGTGATTTAGGAGGATTTTAAAGTAAGAGGTGCGGCCCGCCCTAACGTGTGCCTTTACATGATACATGATAACATAATATATTGTAGTGCTATGAGGACTGTCCTATGTCGTCTCTTGGGAGCGTTTCACAAACATGAACTATATGAGATGTGGACGACGAACGTAAAATTACAGCAAAAGTTGAACCACTGATTAATTCTTATATGATAGTTAGCACCTACCTACTTAAAAATATTCGTAATATAACAAACAATTAAGACAATCGAGGCAGAATTAGGGCCATGGTTCACGAAGGGTGTTCATTATAAATATTGGCACAAAAAGTACTAAGAGAAAATCTTGTATTCATTATACAGTTAATGAAAGACTTGTAAAAAGGATTTTTATTTTTATTCCCTTGTGTGTTGACCACCGCTACTGAATTTAGCTTCGAAGGGATTTATCATTGGCCGGAGCTATCTGCATATTTCCGATATGCAAATGCTCCATCAATCTAACATCGCAAACATAGACTAAATTGGTTGCATTAATATTTGGCGAACTTTGGAAATATATGGAGCCGTTTAGTGCTTAGAGTTGGCATAAATGTAGAAATTTAATAGATTTTTTTGCCAATATGTTTGTATCTATCATATAGGAGCACTGTCCTCTCACGATAGATAGTGGCGATCGTACCTGTAGAAAAAGGCTCAAAAATATAAATATATAGAATACTCTTTATTATGTAAACCATTTAAATTACAGATATAAATGTCGCAATAACATCTTGACTTCAGCAGATAGCTTGAGTTTTGACTTTAAAACAAACTGGAATAATGATTAATAATACTTGCGCTAATAATCAATTTAAATATAAACAATGACTTTATGATGGACTTGAGCTAAAGCTATTATACCTGTTCTTTTTTTTAGCTAACTAACACTGTCCTAATAAAAAGAGTGACAGTTCTGCCCACGATATATTCCCGTATGTTTTCCAATTTGCTCAGTCATAGCAATTTAGATTTAGATTTCAATATTTACTATATTGGCCGATTATTTCGTTAATTTAAATATAGGCCTTGATCTGTACGCAGTATTCAGGGTTCTCACTTCAGAGAACTATGCAGCTGTAGATACATCTTGTGAAATGTAGATAGGATTTCAACCTATGACTTTTTGTAACTAAATATCTTTTGCTGGCAGTCTTTACATACAGTATTTTTATCTCACGTAGCGACATGCGCTTTACATGTGGTAACCAAATGTACGAATGCGCTGTGAATGTGTGCATGAAAACGAGTAGCGTCAGCACATATCACTCCCACACACACATACTTCCGACTTCGCCCCGAGACCGAGACCTCCTGTGCTTACACATACATTCACAGCGTGTTTGTACACTTTGTAACCACAAGTAAAGCGCGTGTCGCTTCGTGAGATAAAAATAGTGTACCTAATCTCACATGAATCAGAAATAATGTGGCGTCACAAACCGACCCGACGTTACTAGGTGTGTGGCATACTCTATAGGTCTTAATGTAAACAGTGCCAACGCTCAGACACATAAAGAATATTCACCTATTTGTTGCCAAATTAATATAAAGTAAAGCGTGCAGCCCGCGAATAGCCCGCTAAGCCCGGCTGCCAGACAGCTGCCTAGTACGTAGGTACGTACATAGTTATATTAAAAAAATAAAATGTTTCGTTTAAATTCCACATTTAGGGGGTTATGTCACGAGAGGCGCAGCCGGCACGACTATTATGTCTAATTTATGTACATAATTTGTTGTACAAATGGCCGCCTGTTTTTGCTCCGAGCTCCTTATAATTAATAAATTTGAGACTACGCCGCCACACCAAAATATCAGCTACAACCGCTGATAATAGATGATTTCATGTTCGATGGTTAGTAAGCAGTTTTTCAAGAGAATTTCTTGTTTTTGTGCATTCATTCGAAGAAAGTGCTTAGAGCTTACTGTAGACAATATTTAAAAGTTTATCAACACTGGTTTACAATCGAATGAGACGTTTTGTCTGCATACAGAGACAGCAGTGGCGAAAGCACCTTATAACACCAAAATATCAGCTACAACCGCTGATAATAGATGATTTCATGTTCGATGGTTAGTAAGCAGTTTTTCAAGAGAATTTCTTGTTTTTGTGCATTCATTCGAAGAAAGTGCTTAGTGCTTACTATAAGACAATATTTAAAAGTTTATCAGCACTGGTTTACAGTCGAATGAGACGTTTTGTCTGCATACAGAGACAGCAGTGGCGAAAGCACCATATAACACGATTCCTACCGGCTTCCCTTCGAAAGTTCGGATCAGCAACTACCGCTATTGAAAAATGCCACAGTCAATAGTGTCTAGTATTGCCAAAAATATAGTTACACTATGGGTATTGGCCGTAATATTCAAACGACAAAAATGCCTATTATTAGCTTCGAATTACAACAATAACAAAAAATGTTCTGAAATAACCCGGCGCCAAAACGTCATAATTGGGAATGAAAACTTCATACAATAGCTATCCCGTTATGACGTCACTTTAAGTCACGTGACACCACTTGATATGGACGAGAGCAAGCCGCTGTACAACGGGTTACGATAGAGACAGATATAGAAGAAAAGCGTCAGCAAAAACGAGATGTAGGAATATTGCATATTTTATTTAGTTTTCACTTGTTCAACTGTATTATATTCGATTTTTTATATTCATATAATAATTTTAGAATAGTCCCTTATTTAGTTTACTTTATTTCTCTAAAAAATTAAAAGTTTTGTTTGTGTAGTAATAACGTCTTTTTGGTTCTGCTATTTGACGATAGATGGTGTTAAATAAAGTAAAGAAAAGACTTTTATTTTTAAGTTAGTAAATTCATTTTTACTTCATTGATAAGTAAGTAAGTTAAGACCGGCTTTGCTTTGGCTTGCCTCTTACAAAAATTCACACCTCGCCGCTGCGAGACAGTGATGATTCTTTTGGAGCTTGTCAACCAAACCACTAAGTTAGTTGTAGGTATTGTCTTATGTAGAAGCTATTGAGGTAATGGGATCACCTACTGTTGTCTGTACCCTGTACTGCAATATTTATACTTTGAACAGTTATCCTGTTGAATAACACTAGTTATCCTGTAAGAACACAAAGAATAAATAACAGATAATTGAAGCAACAAGAGAGCGTTTAGAATATATTCCTTACCTCCCAAGAGACGTTCGTAAGGAAAAATATTCTTTGTAAGTGCTAGTACAATACCAGCATTTACTGTGTGTTACGAACATAAGTTATTCAGTACACCCACCGGCCCCGGGGAGCCGAGCAAACAGGAATTATTATTTTATTCACACTACATTATCGTTTACATAATATTTTTTTCAAAAGTAGAGAAGGGTCTACTTACCGATTCATATATATACTCGTATTATATATCCATAATGATTTCATTCTAATGTTCGATCAGAGTATTCCGTAGTTGTATATGATGTAGCAACATGAACAATAAACATTCCATGGTCACAAAGGAAGACATTTGTCCTTTGAAATCATAGCGTCTATCAGCATATCTCTTGGGTGTAAAGCCCGCTTTACACTGAAGCAGCCTCGTCTACAGTGTACAAGACAACACATGCCTTTACACTATGATGATGCCTTTGTATATATTGTTGTCTTGTTGCATACTACAAACACTAATAATTCTGCATTACAAGCTACCCAGCACGCATAGCATGATTACAGTACAAACGGGAGAAACAAAAGACACAATTACAGGTTGTAGAAAGATTTCTATGGCACGATGTGAAAAATGAAGAAACGAAATGACTCTTTGTACAGATAGAAGTAGTCATATTTCGCGTACAGGAGTACAATTCCCGTATTTAAAAACATTACAAATCTAGTCGCAATCTCATCGTAACGACAATCAACGTCAAAAACTTGTCAAAAATGTCGGTGAATTTAAGGCATTTTTGACAGATTGTGATTGAGGTTATAAACAGGGACGTTCATAAATTATACGATAATTATTCTTTCATTCGTTTTTAGTTTACACCTGAGGGAGGTTTAAACTAAAAACAAATGATAGAATAAAAGTGGCAAGATAAATTATATTCGTGTGCCACCAATCGATTGCAATTGTTTTCAAAATAATTTTAAACAACATACAGGGTCTGGTCAAAAACGAAGTTGTTCCTCTACCCCAAAGCAGAGAGCATCTGCAAGAAACTCCAGGGTTCGTGCTTTCAGTCCAACTATTACAATTAAACTCGTATCCCTCCAAGTTACAAAATACTTGGTAACTGGAGTCCAGCTCGTTGAGAGTTCTGCTACAAACAGCACTTAACGGCATTGCATCGAACGCTCAGATTGCATTGAAACTAATACAAGTTGTTCGCAGCCGATGTATGGACTCTGTAGTTTACTGGTGGCTGTGGTACAAGACTGAAGAGATCATTATGCACTATGATCTACCTCACTCTACATGAAACTAATACAAGTTGTTTGCAGCCGATGTATGGACTCTGTAGTTTACTGGTGGGTGTGGTACAAGACTGAAGAGATCATTATGCACTATGATCTACCTCACTCTACATGAAACTAATACAAGTTGTTTGCAGCCGATGTATGGACTCTGTAGTTTACTGGTGGCTGTGGTACAAGACTGAAGAGATCATTATGCACTATGATCTACCTCACTCTACATGAAACTAATACAAGTTGTTCGCAGCCGATGTATGGACTCTGTAGTTTACTGGTGGGTATGGTACAAGACTGAAGAGATCATTATGCACTATGATCTACCTCACTCTATATGAAACTAATACAAGTTGTTCGCAGCCGATGTATGGAATCTGTAGTTTACTGGTGGGTATGGTACAAGACTGAAGAGATCATTATGCACTATGATCTACCTCACTCTATATGAAACTAATACAAGTTGTTAGCAGCCGATGTATGGACTCTGTAGTTTACTGGTGGGTATGGTACAAGACTGAAGAGATCAATATGCACTATGATCTACCTCACTCTATATGAAACTAATACAAGTTGTTAGCAGCCGATGTATGGAATCTGTAGTTTACTGGTGGGTATGGTACAAGACTGAAGAGATCATTATGCACTATGATCTACCTCACTCTATATGAAACTAATACAAGTTGTTAGCAGCCGATGTATGGAATCTGTAGTTTACTGGTGGGTATGGTACAAGACTGAAGAGATCATTATGCACTATGATCTACCTCACTCTATATGAAACTAATACAAGTTGTTAGCAGCCGATGTATGGACTCTGTAGTTTACTGGTGGGTATGGTACAAGACTGAAGAGATCATTATGCACTATGATCTACCTCACTCTATATGAAACTAATACAAGTTGTTAGCAGCCGATGTATGGAATCTGTAGTTTACTGGTGGGTATGGTACAAGACTGAATAGATCATTATGCACTATGATCTACCTCACTCTATATGAAACTAATACAAGTTGTTAGCAGCCGATGTATGGACTCTGTAGTTTACTGGTGGGTATGGTACAAGACTGAAGAGATCATTATGCACTATGATCTACCTCACTCTATATGAAACTAATACAAGTTGTTTGCAGCCGATGTATGGACTCTGTAGTTTACTGGTGGGTATGGTACAAGACTGAAGAGATCATTATGCACTATGATCTACCTCACTCTATATGAAACTAATACATGTTGTTTGCAGCCGATGTATGGACTCTGTAGTTTACTGGTGGCTGTGGTACAAGACTGAAGAGATCATTATGCACTATGATCTACCTCACTCTACATGAAACTAATACAAGTTGTTTGCAGCCGATGTATGGACTCTGTAGTTTACTGGTGGGTGTGGTACAAGACTGAAGAGATCATTATGCACTATGATCTACCTCACTCTGTATGAAATGTAACCTGTTAATAATCGATGGAATCCTGTAGATAGACAAGAAATAAGTAAAATGCAATTTGTTCGATTCTTACATAATTATAACTGCTAACAACTTATTTTAGCACTTAATTCTACCACGTAAATCAATAACCATAAACATTTTTAGAACTAATGCACAATGGGTAATCCTATTTATTACACGAGACGATCTCTTTCAAACAAACTTTGGCTGGACTAATAGAAAGGAAGACATGTTGGGCTGTCAGTGTACATACATAGAATACTTAATACCAACTACTTAGACATAACAATATAAAACACATAAGATAACAATACAATTGTAGTAGTTTATGAAACCGTTGTATAATGAGGGGTATTAAAACTCGACTGTTTTAATACCTAGTTATGTGCAATTTCATACACTACTCTACTCTCATACATTGAGATTGAACCTACTAAATAAGAAATAGTTTATTTGGAATAGGTGGCTCATTCAGGTGTCAATGTATACGCTTTTATAATAAACTTCCAAGCCACGTTCAAGATCTAAGCCTTAATAAATTCAAATCATTCATTAAACGCAAGTTGGGTCAGAAAGCTTTTTATACCAATCAATCTGCGTAGCCTTTTCCCAACTATGTTGGGGTCGGCTTCCAGTCCAACCGGATGCAGCTGAATACCAGTATTTTACATGGAGCGACTGCCTATCTTACCTCCACAACCCAGTTACTGGGTAATACGATACCCCTTGGTAAGACTGGTTGTCAGACTTTCGGACTTCTGACGTCCCGTAACGACTGCCAAAGATCCACAAATGACAGCCGGGACCAACGGCTTAACGTGCTTTCCGAGGCACGGAGGAGTCTCGGTATGTAAAGATGGTCCACCATCTACGGACCAACCCCTGCAAGCGTAGCTTAACCTGATGGATCGACCCGTGCGGCTGTTATTACTTAGCCATGAGCTCCAGAAAGCTTTTTATACCGTTAAAGATTATATTGAGGACAAAAAGGCGGGATTGAGCTGCTCCAAATTTTCTTATTTTTCTTTTTTATTCGTGCATGATTTACTTTGTAAAGTATTATATTACTTTAATTATTGTGAATGTGAAGACTATGTGGGTTATTGCTTTTTTGTTTGTTTTATTTTTTTCTCAGTCATTTTTAACCATGGTCTAGCAGTTTGAGTAATTTAATTTATGCAGTTTAGCCAAATGACCTTTCTTTGGTATTGTTCGTCGAATCGTTGAGTTCCTTAAGTTCTGAGTTGAGCTGCGCGATTACAGGTCCTCTCAATCTGTGTGGTTCTTTCCTCAAAAGACCATTTCAGACACCAATCTACATGGTCTTCAAATGAACTGACCAAGATTATGTCTGGACTTTATAAGAGACTGTGACCTCTGAGTTTGTTTCGGGTTTTCTTCTCAGAGTAGTCAGATAGGAAACGCCGACCTCATCTAGTTAAAAAAAAAAAACATGATTGACATGTAAAAGTGTTTGTACGAACCTACTTACAGAAATAACATCATTTATCATTATCATTTATCCATAGTAGAAAAGTATTTATCCCAAAAACAAAATTAACATTGTAGTTGAAAAACGTGTTCTTCTATACATTGATATAATATGTTACGGGCAATTCTTCAACTGCAAATTTAAGTTTGTTATCAAAAAAAAAAAATGTGATAAAATTACATATCCACAATTTTCGGACTTTTCCTTTACTTGTTCTATGAGACCTTCCTTCTTTCCAAATTTCATGATTCTAGGTCAACGGTAAGTATCATATAGGTTTTGATTTACTTGCGAGTATCAAAATATGTCGCATAAATGGCCGTATTTTTTATTGCATTAACTGAGAAGCTTGATTTTTAAGAATTACAAGGGACCATAGGGTGATATTAATTTCAACTTGATACCTCCACGCGTTCTTGTGGAAAAGGGTTTTGACAGACTGACAGACACATAGATAGATAGACAGACAGACAGGCGGACAACGAAGTGATCCTAAAAGGTTTTCGTTTGTTCCTTTTGATGTACGGAATCCTAAAAACACTTGATGTAACATCCTTGGTGATATTATCTTCTTAATTTTTTTTTCAGTTCAGACAAATAAATGATTATGATTATGAATTCGCCCTGTATCGTATTGGTAAAAAAAATGTTTAAGTACATGTCGGACTACGCACAACGAAGGGTTCAGACAGGTGGGATGAATTTATCCCAAGAACAAACTTAACATTATAGTTGAAAAACATGTACTCCCATACATTCCAACTACAAATGTAAGTTTGTACGCAAAATATTGAGAGATTTACCGTGTTATTTTAAGGCCATAGACTTCTTATAGGTTTTCCTGTAATCTATAGGCATAGGCAGTCTATTTGCTGAATTTTTTTTTTCTAAATTTTAGGCTCAGTAGTTTCGGAAATAAGTGAGGGGAATGGTCAATTTTCGTATATTTTCTTAAATAACTTTAAAACAATTTATTTTAAAATTATAAAAAATATATATTTGAGACCCTCACAGTAAGCCCTTTCGTTTGATATGTCAAACGGTACAGATTGCAAAACTTTCTTTTTATATTTTCTTATTTGCCCCCAAAATTGACCCCCATATTCAAAATTCATTTATTTACGTGGGTCACAGAAATACATATGTGTACCGAATTTAAACTTAATCGATTTATTAGATTCGGAGTAAATTGGCTGTGAATTCGAATTTTACGATAATGACAGTACTTAGATATATTTTTTTTTATCAATACAATACAGGGCAAATCCAAGAAGTTAATATCACCAAAGAGTTTCCGTCAATTACTTTTAAGGTTCCGTACCACAAAAGGAACAAACTGAACCCTTTAATTTGCCCTGTATCGACAGGGCAAATCCAAGAAGTTAATATCACCAAGGAGTTTCCATCAACAATTTTTTTCTAATGGAACGCATATGCGGGGTGCGCTATTTTTATTGCATAACAAAAAGTTCTGATTCTTCTTCTTTCTTTTTCTTTTAACTTTGATCTTTTATTTAGCAGGTTTCATCCCAACGTATGAGAGTAGATAAAGTACCTAGTGTATGAAACTGCACATAACTAGTTATTAAATCACTCGTGTGATTCTATCAAAAACCTCGCCAACACTCCTGTTTTAATGCCCCTCATTATGCAAGAATGTCATAAACTACCTACTATAATAACATTATTTTAGTACAGAAAAGGTTTGTAATATGATTATATTTTTAAATTACGGTATTGTATTTATAAAGTATGTCAATATAAACTCGTTTTGAAGTTTATAATTCGAATTTTACGATATGAGGTTAGAACAAATAACTTACTTACTTGGTATGGCAGGAAAATATAGCAGTTTTGTACGAGACAGGAAATAAAGCAGTTTTCAACGCAGTATCTATTATTTCAGCGAGTCAAACAATGGGCATTTATATTTTTTTTCTGAATACCTACATTTAACCTACGTATCAGTCGCCTTCCGCTCATGACTTGCCTCCCTATGTACAAGAGAGCGCCAGTGGTTTGGCAAAACGCGCACGTGCAGGTTAGAGTCCACTAGCAAACCATTCAGTAATCCGGCCAGACAGGCTCGCAGGCCACAGGGAATGGCGATCATTGTACTGCTCAAAGAAACCTGTACATACGAAGATTTAGCTGTTGCAACGTAATTACTCTGTTGTTCGAACAATAGTTGTTGCTCGCATGGTCTTTATTCATAGCGTGTTTGTTAGCCAGCCGATACACAATGTAGGTACTGTGGGTGTTTTAAAGTAATATACTTTATTTCCCTCTCTTTTCATGAAATAATAGGTCTTTACCTATGACGTTGCCGTTTTACAATACTGACAATAAATCACCTCGGAGCACTTTAAAATGGAAGACATTCGTTCTGCTACTAAATTAATCAGTAAAGATTCTTTCATAACAACTATGGATCTACAGGAACCATATTTTTAGTGCCCCTTCACAATTCTAGTAAAAAATATCTGCGATTTAGATTTCAAGGTTCTACTTTTGAATTTTAGTGTCTCCCTTGTGGCTTGTCTATAGCACCTTTTGTTTTTACGAAATTAATGAAGCCAGTAGTAGCTTATCTTAGAAACTAAGGGTTACTCTTTATAAATAACTCTTTTAATAATTGCCTAGAAATTATAGCTTCAGCAGTACACGTACTTGAGAGATTAGGCTTTATCATTTATAAAGAAAAAAGTAGCTTGATACCAAAACAAATTCAAAAGTTTCTAGGTTTCGAAATAAATTTACAAGATATGTGTCTAATGCTGCCAGATATGGAACGTCAAAAAATACTCGAACAAACAAAACGAATTGCTGAAATAATGTCTTTAACAATTAGGGATTATGCAAAGTAACTTGGTTTACTCTGCTCGGTTTGACCAGCAATTTTTTATGGTTGGTTGTATACCAAACGTTAAGACAAAAAAAAGACAAGAAAAATTTAAGACAATTTTGTGTCATGAAACTTTCACCCAATCTTAAGTCAGAGTTTTCCTAGTGGAAAATAATATTTTAACATTAGAAAATCCAATACGTAGTGGTAGTTATGATCTGGAAATCTTTTCAGATTCATTCCTTACAGGTTGCTCCAAAAACCATGAGCACGTACTCCATTACAATATGTACCATATTGTAATGGAGTTCGCGCTCATGGTTTTTGGAATGACACAGAATCCAAAGAGCAAATAAATCTCTTAGAATTGAAGGCTTATTGGCTTACAGTGCTTAGCTAAAGATCTTTATAATAAGGAGATTTTACTTAGAATCGATAATACTACAACTACAGCTTACGTAAATAAGTACGGGGTAATCCAAGATACACATCTTAATGATATAGCTAGAGAAATCTGGCAATGGTGTGAGCAAAGGAAACTCTTTGTTTTTGCTTCTTACATCAAGTCTAAGAGAATACAGAAGCTGATCACGAATCTAGACGTTTAAATAATGACATTGAATGGGACTTGGCTTGGAAAAATTATTATTTTAATAGCATTATCTGGTAACGATTGTTTTACGTACGATTGCTTGATTATACAGACGAACGCAGGGTAAGTCCTTTCCAAAGTGGGTGTGGAGTCCTGAAAGGTGATGAAAGCAATGAGGGACTCGGTTCCAAATAAATAACCTGGTTTTGAGAAAGAGATCAAAAGAGAGGGCACCATGGCTGGCTAGGCCAATGAGGTACAACTACAATCTACAATAAAGGATGCATCTGAGAAGATTTCCAGATCATACCTACCGTTACGTATTGGATTTTTTAATGTTAAAATATTATTTTCCACCAAGAAAACTCTGACTTAAGATTGGGTAAAGGTTTCATGACACAAAATTGTCTTTAGAATTACTCAAAGCTAGAAATTGTTCACGTTCGAAACGTTCGGTATACAACCAACCATAAGAAATTGCTGGGCAAACCGACAGAGTAAACCTAGATACTTTGGAAAATTCCTAATTGTTAAAGACCTTTTTTCAGCAATTCGTTTTGTTTGTTCGAGTATTTTTTGACGTTCCATATCTGGCAGCATTAGACACATATCTTGTGAATTTATTTCGAAACCTAGAAACTTTTGAATTTGTTTTGGTATCAAGCTACTTTTTTCTTTATAAATGATTAAGCCTAATCTCTCAAGTACGTATTATATGTAGTTTTTTTATCTTTTAGGTTGTTAGTGTACGAGTACATCGTAGCAAAATAAAATGTAAAATGTAAAAAAAATCTATTTTATACAAATAAATAAAAGTGAAGTGTCTGTTGTAATATCAAAGTCATAGTAGTAAGAATAAGTCTGTCGGTAAGTGGTAAGTTCCTATAATTTTTGGTGGCTTCAACGCGGACAATGTTTTTGCTGGACAGATTTGTTCTCTATTACAGAAAAAGGGGATAATTAAATGAGGCGCCGATCTGTTTGGAGCCGAAGTTTTGATTAGATCATTTACACAGTCTGGCCATAAATACTGTTACAATTAAAAATAAGAAAGATATAACATTTGAATTTGGAATCTGTCATTTTTATACGATTGTTCATTGAGTTATCTAATTTTGGCGCCAATACATTGTACAATACTTTGCGATATTAAAATGGAGTGGGGTGATAAAGAGAACCGAATCGCTGTGATTGCATTACAAAAAGTTGGTTAGGAGCCAAATGCAATTTTTAAAACTCTCCATACGCTTGGTGTTAGTCAAATGTTTGTGTACCGGGCTATTAATATGTACAATGAGACCTCCTCTGTTTGTGACAGAAAAAGATCTGGCCGTCCACGTAGTGTTCGTACGAAAAAGGTGGTCAAAGCAGTAAGGGAAAGAATTCGAAGAAATCCTGTCCGAAAGCAAAAGATTTTATCTCGGGAGATGAAGATAGCACCCAGAACCATGTCGCTTATTTTAAAAGATGACTTAGGACTTGCAGCCTATAAGAGACGCACTGGTCATTTTTTAACTGATAATTTTAAAAAGTATAGGGTGGTAAAATCGAAACAAATACTGAAGCGGTACGCAAAGGTAGGTCACAGAAAAATTTTGTTTACGGATGAGAAAATTTTTACAATTGAGCAACATTTTAACAAACAAAATGACCGTATTTATGCTCAAATCTCTAAGGAAGCTTCCCAATTAGTCGACAGAGTGCAACGTGGGCATTATCCGACTTCATTGATGGTTTGGTGGGGTGTTAGCTATGAAGGAGTGACTGAGCCATATTTTTGTGAAAAAGGTATCAAAACATCGGCACAAGTGTATCAACATACCATTCTTGAGAAGGTAGATAAGCCCCTTAACAACACCATGTTCAATAACCAAGTATGGTCCTTCCAACAAGACTCGACGCCTCTTCCAACAAGACGCATAAAGCTCGGTCCACGCAGTCTTGGTTGGAAGTGAACGTTTCGGACTTCATCCGAGCTGAAGACTGGCCGTCGTCTAGTCCCGATCTTAATCCGCTGGATTATGATTTATGGTCAGTTTTAGAGAGTACGGCTTGCTATAAACGCCATAATAATTTGGAGTCCCTAAAACAATCCATACGATTCGCAGTGAAGAATTTTCCCATGGAAAGAGTGCGTGCGTGAAGGACTTTGCAGCCAATGGAGATCACTTTGAATAAGCTTTTTATATTTTAAATTCTTTTATATTTATGTATTAAAGTAACACACTGTAAAAGTAATAAATATTATTTGCAATAAAAAATTTTTTTTTTTCGTGACAATATTTATGGCAAAACTAGGTATATTAATAATTATCCTCACGCTACTTAAAGATTATGTGTGTGCATTCATTTATAAGTGAACCTGCATAGTAATAATTAAATCTCTTCGGATGTAACGTGTCGTATAATTATGGTTGAACATCACTTAAGGTAAGTTCGTTTAACCATTAATATGATACAAAGATTGGTGGTTCGAGTGGAAATTTTAACCATAATCTCTTGTTAATTAGGTCATTTGTGTGTGGAAGTAATTGTGTGTGTGTGTGTGTGTGTGTGTGTGTGTGTGTGTATGTGTGTGTGTGTGTGTGTGTGTGTGTACCGCAATACATTGTCTGTTGAAGATATATGAAGATACCGGGTGGCGCAATGGAACGTGCATATTGCATCATCTTTTTTGCGAGGTAACAATCGCGCGGTCGGGGGGAGCTTACTACCGTTGGGTAGGTGCGCTCATGAAGTTTTAGTCACAATGAATCACTTCGACGGGGCGCGTCGCGCATTTTGCGTGCGCGCATTTTACGAGAACTATCGTTCATACATAGTTACTAGGTGACTATATTGTTCTGAATACGGACTACGGCGAATTAGTAAAGCTCCGAGTACTAATTTAATTAAAATATAGGTAAAGCGTTTTGAAGAGACGGCTTCAACGTTTAAACTACATGCAAAGGGTCGTCATAGAACATTTAGGACCGAAGACAATATTGAGAGAGTTATGCAGTCTGTACGAGATCGACGTTTGTCTACTCACAAGAGATCATCTGTCTTACACTTATCGAGGCGAAGTTTGCAACGATTTTTAAACTTGGGTCTTAAATTGCATCCATACGAGTACAAGCTGCAAATTGAAAGAGTGTGACTTCAGAGGAATCGCTAATGAAAAGCTTAATTAATTTTCCAATTTTGACAATATCCTTTTCTCTGATGAGGCCCATTTCCATATCAATGGGTTTGTAAATCGTTAAAATTGTCGTTATTGGAACAGCGAGAATTTTAAACTCAAACACCAGAAACCATTGCATAATTCTAAAGTGACAGTATGGGTAGTAATCTCGGGCAGAGGAATAATTGGTCCTTTTTTGTTTGAAAATGCGCGGGGGCAAAACGTCACTGTTAATACTGGACGCTTTGTTGCAATGTTGGAAGGTTTTTTAGCTCCAGAACTTAAAACTTCAAGAATAGTGAATTCTAGGACTTGGTTTCAACAAGATGGAGCTGCTAGTCACACGTCAAATGACTGCATGGTGGTTGTGAAACAGATATTCCCAGGTAGACTGATTTCGAAAAGGGGTGATATCCCATGGCCCCCCCGTAATCCAGATTTGATGGCTCCTGACTTTCTTTTGTGGGGATACCTCAAACACCACATCTACAGTAATAATCTGAGAAACATTGACCAACTCAAGGAGAATATCCGTGATGAAATGGCAGCAATTACACCAGCATTACTGAATAAAGTTTTCAATCATTTCCGTTTGCGGTTAGAGGAGTGCCGTCGTAGAGAGGGTCATCATTTAGATCATGTTCTAAAAAAAAAACAACTTGGCTTATTACTTAACAATTTCCTAGTTTTAACTATACCTTTTGTATTTATTTTTTAATCTATTTTTTAAATATTCTCATTCTATTGCGCCAGGCTGTATATAGGATCACTGCTTTGTAATTGCATAGCGTATAAAATTAAGCGGTTGCATAATAGCAAACGGTCTATTGAAGAACAATCTATTGCAGCAGCACCTAGACCCCACACGTTTCTTTATAAAACACCACACGGTATGATAAGTTAAGTTCAAAGTTACACGTGCCACTAATTCATAATGAACGTGCACTAACCGTTGCCGTAAATACTGCTAATGAGATAATTAAAGCGAAATAACGCTGTATGGAATTAAAAATGGTGTATTTATTGGACAGCGGCGCGCGGCGTGTTGGGAAAAATGAGAGGATTCTACGGAGATATGTTTTGTTACGATGTAGGTGTGTTGTAGTTTATTTGTTGGTTCGTAATGTTACGTGAAATGCATTGTTGGTTCACACACATGGGGACGGGATTTGTGTTTTTGTTTTATATCGGTGCGAGTTGATTCAAAATACCTCATTTTGTGGTAAATAGATTAGAAACAGTAACCGTTCTGCTAAATGACCTTTACCTACCTGTGGGTTACGCTTTTACTTTTTCGTTTAGGCAATATTTTTAGAACTATATTTCATCAGTCATTCGACTTGGTCCATTGTTTGACAAGGACCACTTCTAAGCTGCACTTTAACATAGCTACTATACACTCGCTGTTCTTAAAAATTGGTCTTCAAACATTCTCATGTCTTCCAAACAAAGCCCTATCTCTCTAAGTAACCAAAGCTATACCCATTTGTTTTGAATATGGGTATTTTCGAATCACTTGTATTTGAAGCCATACAAATCTAAACAAACAACCTTCACACCCCACTTATGTTTACGCAACCATCTTGATCGGCTAACTGGCACGTAATTAGGTCAATTGCAGTGGAGCCTGGCTCTCTGCCAGACCTCTTGATCTCAGCTTAGGTGGCGTGCAGATGCTCATGTGTTGGATGGTGGCTTCTGTTTGTTGGAGGGGCTTTTGTATCTACAGGTTTGAATAAATTCTATCTGTTGACTGTTTTTACCGGTTTACTCTTGCCCTAGGGAACTTCTTCATGCACCCGGATGAGAAGTATAGAATTCCTGTATCTTCTACTGCAGTTCTTGTTTAAGTTCCGGCTAAGTATAGTTGTAAGCGGTCAAATGAATAGCAACTTTATTTTTTTTTTTTTATTTGAGATGGGTTTGGTTCAACTTGGAACTTTTTCATTGTAGGACAAAGGCCTTTTCTCATAGAGAATAGGAAAACAGTTCAAAATTTGGATCTTAATTGCTGATACAAGAAAATAAAGTTATAACCACTCTCACAATTAGTAGGTACCTAGGAAGTTGTCACAAATTATCAAGCTACCAAATTATCAAATGGAACAATTCCACATTTCACACGCAATCCAAAATGCGTGGGAGAATGAGAATGAAATCGGAAGCATTTCGGAAATCCATGCGTTGGTAATGAAATGTAATCGTGCGTAATGTTCGGGAACCGTGGATATGTGTGGGGCACCTCTCAGACTCTAATGTGAACTATGAAGCCTGTGAAATTAAGAAAAAGGAGTATTTCCTTTATTACTGCTAGATTACGGCGGCGATAATTTTAACTGTTGTCAAGATAAGCATAGGTTATTACTGATAGGTTTATGGTTTGGTTTGTTGTTCACATCAACTAGTACTAATAATCAGTAATAATGATAGAAGCATAATATTTCGTTGTTTGTTCGCTTCTTATCTCATAATTGCCGTGTTGGCAAAACCCTGTACTAAATAATTCATAAGACTTTTGTTATTGCTTGTATCGTCAGCGATTTATTAGTACTTACTTGTTTAATGTAGAACATACTTGAACACACGTAGAGTATATACCAGGACGTAGTAGATACCTCGACCATAAATTACATAATGGACCATATTTACACTTGCATGATAAAGAGACAGCTGTTGCCTGCAACATTGTCTGCGTGTGGATATTTTATAGATTATCATTTATTTATTAAAAATATCATAATGTTTTTCTCCAGGACATAGGCTACCTATCTGTCGAACGAACGGTTTCGTAGTTTAGGCGTGAAATGGTAACAGACAGACAGAGAGAGAGAGAGACACTTACTTCCGCATTTAATATAATATTAGTATGGATTTTCTTCAATTTACGACAAAAGTCCTATTATCATATGCATTTATATAAATATGATTGAAAAAGACGTAGATCACAAGTTCTTTGCAAAAAATGTTATTAGATAATTATGCAAAACATGGCTGTGCCGCCGCGGGGTTACCGCCTGCATCTTAGTCTGGTCTTAGAGATTAGCGTAATCTGGTAATTAGCGAGAACAGTCCGGGAGTGTGGGTAGTATGTGGGTCTGATATTAATGTTGTATCGTGTCGTAAGAAGAAACATATTTATCTGTATATAATATAACATGGTAAACTGACTGACTGACTGATTGTGTGATATACAGGGTGTACCACAAACAAGTGATCAAACTTGAGGGTGTGTTACAGACCATCACACTGAACAACTGTTTCCCGGGGACCAACATCCTAATCGTAAAAAAAAAAATCAGTCGTCCCATACATTTGGTCAAGTGGGTATAGAAGTTTTGTATGGGACAACCATTTTTTTTTTGCGATAACGATGTTGGTCCCCGGGAAAAAGTTGTTCAGTTTGATGGTCTGTACCACACCCTTAAGTTTGATCACTCGTCTGTGATACACATTGTATACACGCACAGCCTATATCGCGGGACCTAGAGACTTGAAATTTTGTACATAGGTACCTTATACAGTATAAGTATCCACTAAGGAAGGATTTTTGGAAATTCCACCCCTGACGGGATAAAATAGGGGATGTAATTTAGTATAAAAGTTCGTCAGTTTCAAAGTTGGGGTCTTCAAATTTTGTGTTTAGGCTGACAATTGAAAATTAATTTATACGTGTCTCAGCATTTTGGATAATTCCACCCCTGTAGGTCTGAATAGGGGTATGAAGTTGTATATGGAAGTCTTTCATTTACAAAGTAAAAATCACAAAATTTCGAATTATTTAGGCTTATGTTTGGAAACTAACGCATCGGTGTTGTTGGAACCACCACACACACACATACACACACACACACAGCCACAGACTAGAGGATGTGTTATTCATGATCATCAGTTTTTATACTTTTGACAGAAAATAAACAAGAAAACATTTTTGGGTTTTTGAAAGTCGATCCCTGAAAGGGCAAAAAGGGATAATTAAATTTTTGAGGGCAGGATTAAAAAAAATGTTATAAATAATCTTTGAGTCAACTTATGGAAACTTCCCAAGCTAGTTTTAAAAATAGTGAGTAGTGTTAAAAATAAGTTTATAATTGTGAAAAATCCTATTCCTTTGGTTAATAAACTTGAAAATTGCCAATATTTGCCTGTTAATAATAAAAATTGATACTAAGCTTTTTAAATCAATCCCTCACATAGAATTTAGGGGTAGTTAAGGTTAATAAGGAAAAAAAAATAACGCACTGTCGGATTATATAACAAATTTCATTTAATTTCAATACTTAAAACCAAAAATAAAAATGTAAGTCCTAACCGGGTGATGGAAAAGGGTAATACAGAGTTGGATTTTGCTGCTTGCTTCAATAAACTCGAAAATGGGTATAAGTAATGTTTAAGTCATACAGTGGAAGTGGGTGTAGTAAAGGGGACATAGTTTATTTGAAAAATCTTATTCCTTTGATATATAAACTTAAAAATTAGCCTGAATAGTTATTTATCTAAATCTATACTAATAAAGCTGAATTACTTTTTTTTTAAATGTTTTTTGTATATTTGAACGCACTAATCTCAGGCATTGCCCGTCGGATTTGAAAAAATTATATTTGTAGTTGATAGCACAATTCTTAAGAAAGGCTATAATCATATTAACATCATGCAAAGACCCTTTGTTGGTGAGCAAAAATAAAAAAAGTCAGGCGATGCGATGCGACGCGGTACGTCGGGGGAACAAAAGATTTCATGCGGACAAAGTCGAGGGCAGAAGCTAGTTCTGGTATATAATAATGAAAGTTATCCACACCGTTGCCCTTCAACACTAGTACTAGATGCTTTCATCGCGTATCAAATTAAAGTTAATGCAACACGAAACTCGTAACAATTAAAAATGAAACAAATAGAACAATCTAAAAACAACAATTATATGACTAGCGTTAATCGCGTGCTTACCGGCGACGTCCGCTTACCGCTGATTAACGAGCGGCGCCACCTGCACCCGTGTGTGCACCGCTTTATACAGATTACCCGTAATCTTTACTTATTGAACGATTTTTGTTTTTGCACTGATGGAGGGAAGGATTGGAGGGAAAAATGAGGCAGAAAATGGTAGATATAACGTTGTTTGTACCAGGGATCAAACAAAAACTATGACAAATCACTAAATGCGCTAAACATTTTTAAGACATTATTCTGTCTCTTTCATCTTCAAATAATTTACAGCAAATATGCTTATAACGTCTTTATTGGTTTATGGTGCAAGCTGGCCTTAGACTTATTACTACTTTACACAATAAAATAGAAAGCAAAAATATCTGCCCACAAAATTAGCACAGAGTGCAGAGGAAGCAAATTACCCAAAATTAAAACACGTCGCCACACTTGACACCCTACTTCCAAAACAAATCCTTTCCAAGTTTCAGTCCGAGTCTGGAATAATAATAATAATAAAAGCCTGATATAGTGGTAATAGATCGATCAGTGCGCCGCACAATGATAATCGATGTCACTATCCCGCATGACGAGAACCTCGTGAAGGCTGAGAAGGAGAAACAATTGAAGTATCTCGACTTAGCCCACGAGGTTGTCGCTATGTGGAATGTGGACTCGGCAATCATTGTGCCGATAGTCGTTACGGTCAATGGCCTTATCGCTAAGAGCCTCGACCAACATCTCAAGAGGCTCTCGTTGGGTGGCTGGGTGAAGGGCCTGATTCAGAAGGCAGTCCTCCTTGATACGGCGCGTATTGTGAGGAGGTTCCTGTCTCTGGGGCCCTAACCACCGGTAGCTTGGACCCTGCACCCGCTACCGGCGGATCACTATTTTTTATATTTTTAAATGTTTTTATAAAAATATTTAAAAATGTAATAAAATAAGTTTAAAAAATAAATAAAGGAGATAATAATAAAAGTTACTTATCTAATAGATATTGCCGTTCCCAACACACATACCATTCAGAAGACAATATCTGAAAAAATAAGTAAATACGCAGAACTCAAAGATGAGATAACTAGAATATGGCGCCAACAAAAAGTTTATGTGGTTCCTATAGTCCTCTCCACAACAGGCGTCATCCCGAATCACTTTCTCCATACCCTTAAATTATTAAACCTAAAAGAAACCCTCTATATCACCCTACAAAAAGCTGCCATTTTAAATACATGTCGCATTGTCAGAAAGTTCATGCAAGTAGATGAAAATGAAATAGGTCCTCATCATAACACATCTTCAACATAAAACACCACACGCTGCATTTACTTGACCTTGGTCCGTAAATGTTGCAAAAACCAGCCAATGAGCTGAGAAGAAAAAACACTCTACAATAATAATAAATGTTTATTGATCATTTACAAGTATTACAGTACAGTATGGGTATTATAAATGGTGAAATTACAAATTTGCTACAATTATAGTGGTTGCAGTTCTGATCTCCTAACTAGGTTACTGTATAACCTGTATGAAGGAGTGACAGTTCCGTTACCCCGTGGATTACAAGCATAGGTATTGTTTTTTTCATTTTATATTTACGAACATTTGTATTTTACTGCTACAAAAATAAATAAATTCTAACTAAATGTAAGTATAGAAAAACAAAAAAAAGTAACTGAGAACAAATTTGAAAATAAGATGACTAAAAATTATTTCATGTGTGTGTGTGTGTGTGTGTGTGTGTGTGTGTGTGTGTATGTGTGTGTGTGTGTGTGTGTGTTTACTTACCCCCAAATAAGATTTTTTTCTGTTTCTTCAAATGTATACTCTAAAAGAAATGAGTAGACCATTTTCTTACAGTTATAGTATGTTAAGCCGTATACTAGATAGTGTTTATTTATTTTATTATATAAAGAAGGGCCAAGAAAATAAAATAATCTTTTGAACGTGCATGTGGGAGAGTACAAATTATGTCTTTGCTACGCTTATCGATTGTCTCCTATAAGGCGTTCTTTTGTGTTGTGTAGGAGAACTGCCTGCATGATAAACTGTTGTCTTACGTTTAGAATATTCCACTTACGGTATAATTCATTAGTAGGGAATATGATATGCCGAAAGGTAGCTACTTTTAATACTGCTCTGTGTGCTATCTCTAATGGCTTTAAAATCGTTTTAGCAGCACCACCCCAACATGAAATGCAATATGTGACAATAGATTGGCATAAGGCAAAATAGACATTTCGTATAACAGTTTGACTAGCAATTTTCCGAAGTGTTTTATATTCTGGAACATTCCGGGAGTCAGTGTTCCATTAGAACTTGACGTGGGTTCGTAATAACTGTAATGAGAGGCACATTACACCTCACAGGAACTTCCGAACTTGAGCTCGGATACTCCGCGAGTACATAAGTATTTTCTGGTATTCTGTTATATTAAACGTCAAGCTTGTCATTTTTCAAGATTTTCGGGGGAATAGGCTACGGTAGATATAATAAAATTATACACAACAATATGAGAAAACGTCCTTAGAAGCTTGTTTCGTACAATGTTATTGTTAATTACGTGTCAGTATAAATATTTAAGCTTTATCAAACATTCGTAGACAATAAAAACTTTTTAGCAAAAAATAAAACCGACTTCTAAAACAAAACACTACAAAGTGAAAAATAACTAACGGGGGCAAAAAACGAAAATACAAAACCAAAGACACCGACTTCCGAAATTAAAGTTATTTTTCACTTTGTAGTGTTTTGTTTTAGAAGTCGGTTTTATTTTTTGCTAAAAAGTTTTTATTTTTCACTTTTTAGTTGTAGAACCTACCCCACACAAATTCGAATACATAATTGAGCACAATAATTCTAGATATAGTCATGTAAATAACAGTGATAGGAAGTTATTAAAACATCATCACATCATCCATATAAAATAAGTGGGAAATATACGCATTATTGAAGCTAACTCAAAAACTCCCCAAGCAAAGTTAATAAAATTTATGTGGGACCACCTCGGAAGTATACCCTTTCAAACAAAAAAAGAATTTTTCAAATCGGTCTATCCGTCTTTGAGTAATCGCGTAACAAACATACAAAAAAAAAAAAAAAATACAGACGAATTGAGAACCTCCTCCTTTTGGAAGTCGGTTAAAAATTGTTTACAGACTGCTACGAAACTGCTACGAGCGTGCTACGATATAGCTACGAAAGTGCTACGCTGCTACGTAAAGTGAGTGACGCGGATAAAGTTGTGTCTGTGAAATTAACACGGGATCATTAATTTCAAAATGTTGACATATTTGTGTAATAAGTTTTAACAGGTAGGCTTAGTGGCAGATATATTACTTTATATTATAAGATTAAACTTGAGATTATCTTTTTATACGTATAGCTTTACTGCGGCAATCTACTTTCTCTTGGGTTACAAAGCAAAATATTTTTGTCACACCTCACCGAAATTCCTAAAAACCAAACATGCAACTCAAAACTGCACCTACGTATATGTATGTAAAATAAATCAATTATTATTAATATAACACACAGTTAGAGCAACGAGGCGCATATGCATCTGAATGGCGGGTAGTTGTAAAAATGCTCGCATCAACATGTAAAATGCGCGTTAGCTCCTTTGTGCGCGAGTAACTGAGCGGACGCGTGTTCCACCAAATTGTTCGCGACTGTACTGGCACAGAGTAACTAAATAAGAGCAGATATGATACGAGTCCTACGCGGATCTTTTCGGGCATTGATGGTAAACATATTATATGAAATTATCACAGAAATTGTATTGACATAACAAGATGGCGGAGTTAGCCCTGATTTCGGCCACGCGCCTCAACAACCTGGCAGCGTTGTAAATAGTTATTATTATCCAACTTTCAGCCACACATATGGAAGGCACGACGTGTTCGATTTACAATTGTGATATAAATAGAGCCTAATAATTCAATTCATTTTTATTGTGGATCATAGGAAAGTGTATACAATGTGTCCGGGCATAGACTAGCGATATTCTAAACAATTAAATTTAAGCTATTTTAAAGTACAATTACACTCTAAGCTTGGGTCCAAATCACTTCCCTGCTACGTGGCAGCCATTTTGTTTTTTTTTTTTTTGTTAAAATATTCTATATGAAAGTACAAAATAAAATCATATCTCTCTAAGTTTTTGTCATACTGAGATAAAAATAGGCTTATTTGAAAGGCAACAATATTGTCAACCGTTAGCATTACAAAACAACATGTTCTCCGTTCCATAACTTTTGAAAAAAAAATGTGAAAGTCGAAAAAATAAACAAAAAAATACGCAATTCAACCAATAATGGTTAATTACTACAAAAACACCCCCGACAACATTTTTTATTTTTTCGCTAGATCGACAAATTTTGAGATAAGCTACAATACATTAAAATTCACAACAGACTGTATGTCAATTATTTTAAGAGTTATTGTTGTTTGAACATAGCGTTTGCGCAAGTGCAAAAGGCCTTTGTTAAACGCTACAGTAACATTTATGGTATTCATTGTTTTCCATCTGGGAACAGGCCAGAAATACTGTTCGTTCCTACCGTTAGTGAGCGAGATGGAACATAATTAGTCAACTACCTGGAACAAAATCACACTTTTAGGGACAAATGATTAGTTGGGTTAGTTGTCCCTCGCCCTGCGTTGTGATCGCTACTTTCACTTACCGTTCGTACTGTTTACGTGCTGTGCCGTGCCGTGCGTAATAACATTTGTTTACTAACAGTTTAAGGAGATTCTTTTTAAATGATTTTATTTCAGTAATTGCTCTTATAGGCTTTGGAATGTTATTGAAAATACGCGGAGCCGAGCAGAAAACACTTTGGTGCAGGAAATACGTCTTACCAGCCACTATGTCTAGCTTGTCCTTGTATTTAAATAGATCAATATTATTTTTAACAAAAACTGCGACCTCAAAAATATATAGACACTGTAATGTTAATATGTTCATCTTTTTAAAAAATTGTTCACAGGATTCAGTTTTTTGTAGGTTGAAAATTGCCCTGACACATCGTTTCTGTGCAATGAACGCACGTTCTTCATCAACACTATTGCCCCAGAACATTAGACCGTATCTAAGGTTAGAGCTGATGCAACCATGGTATGTCGTTATTAGTGTTGGTAGATTTGCAGTTTTTCTTAGTCTGTGAAGGGCATATGAGAACTTGTTTAACTTTTTACAGACATAGTCAACTTGGTTTTTCCAGTTTATTTGGTCATCCAGGTGTAACCCTAGAAATTTGGTTGTTTCTATTTCTTCGATGTCTTTATCTAGATACTTGATATTTAAAGTACCCGTACGTCGAGCTCTTATTTTAAAATTCATTATTTTGCCATTAGTTTACTAATACTAAAGATTTGTTAATGTCAGATTCAAAATTAATTGTATTATCGTTAGTGAATAGTACAGTGCTATCATCAGCGAATAATGTCATATCGTGATTTATTACCGAAGGTACTCGTATGTTGTTTATATAGACAAGGAAGAGAAGGGCGGATAAGATTCCCCCTTGAGGAACGCCAAGCTCTACCGTTCTGGATTCAGACGCATAAGTTTCTGCTGTTTTTGCGCCTATGTTTACCTTCCTTATCTCTTTAATTTGGCAAAGATATGTAATAGCGCTATTGGCCTATAGTTGCTCATCAACATTCATCAAGAATGAAAAGGTTTTGTTTATTTTGACGCTTTACTTATATTATAACAGAAAAATGTAGATGCAGGGGCGGGTCGCTGGTTGTCAATAAGACTATCCATAACCTCACAACAGCATTAAACTAAATAACGTTAATATTGATTAGATAAGCTTTTTGAAATTTGGACAATTGTTATTTAGAAATAACTGTACATTATGGATAACCGCTTATTGCACATGGGATGAAATTCATCCCACTTTTTTTATTAAGTAGTGGTTAGTGGGACTAAAGTCATCCCACGCAAATCTGCTTTTGGTTTGAACCTTGTTCCACCACTATTAAGGAGTCCTTTCTAATTCCATACATTTAGTTTGATGCACTATCTATTTCCGAAGAATTTGAGGTACGCCAACCCTCTATACGATTAGTCAATCGTCTATGGAAAGATTATTTTTAGTCTGTAGTTGCAAATCTCTTTGTAAACAAAAGGTTTTTGTTCAAACTGGAATGCTTGTAATTAAAGAAAATTGTATTAAGGTAAGTGGTTTTATTTATGTTTTGTGCTGAGAATAAACACACCATGCGTTTTAAACCATAAAACATATAGGTCATTGCTTGTTTTTTCTTACTGAAAACAAGTCATACTTTCAAACGAAACGTACATTACTGAAAAGCCCTACTCACTAGCATTCTAAGAAACATTCAACGTTCACAAAATTCCAAGAAGCTACGATGCAAATCGGTTTTGTTTGCAAGATTACCGTGGGGCTGAATGGGGCGGGGTGATTAACACTTTTCCCCGCGCGCGGGTGAGCACAGCGGTTCAGTACAGTGGTTAAACTGACTTCCACGTGTTTAACATTTAAATAATAAGTTTTATTTCATTTGGCATATCCATCAAATTGTTTACTCCATGGCACTGCACAAGGATGCATCACCAACACAGCGCAGTGAACGCTTCTGTTCGCGAGTGTACACAAACATACTAACTAAGTTATGAAACTGTTTCAATCTGTGCGCCAGTATAAAAGTGTAGCTTGATATGTCTCCTCTGGGACCTGTGTGTGTGATGGTGGCGTAAAACAAATCAAATATCCCGATGGAGGAGACGAGGCTGTCGACATGTGAGACTCAGTAGTCATTGTGTCGATTGTCGAAACGGCCAATAGCGTGATGGCCGAAAGCCTGAATCAACATATCTCATAGCTCTCTTTAGGCGGTTGAATCAAGGGCTCAATCCAGAAGGCAACACTGGCTCGCATTGTGAGGATGTTTCTGGCAGCTTGTAGCCTGTTCTCGACATCGGTGTATCCGTATTTTTTTTTTATATTTGTTCTAATTACTTTTTTTAATATTTAAAAATTCAAAAGATATATGTTAAAATGAATAAAAGAAAATCATAATGTATCTGTAATAAATAACACCAGTCTGCATCTACATAGATGACACATTCACATCAGAACAATTCCTTGTTCAAATAGTTTATAGAGTCTTCTTCCAGTCTATCCGTAAGCCGCGACTTTATTTTGCGTTATGCTCGTGAACGGGTGCTGCTTATGGTGACTGGTTCATCGTACCGACAAAATGGTTGATGGTAATATGACGCCGCGCTTCCCACTTCACCGACTATTCTTCGTCTTTCCTTTACCTAACTTCGGTGAGAACGGACACTGATATATTAAACTAATAAGAAATCTCTTTTGTGAAATTTGTGAACTTTCAAATATATATCGTAACCTAAAAAAGTCTTTTTCATTGGATAGTTTCTCTACACAAAATAATTACACAAAATAATTACATGACGTATTGACTAACCTAGCAGATATGGCTATCTTGTTTGTAGGGAGCAGTTGAGTAGGCTTTGTAATATAAAGTTAATTTATCACTTTATTAAACGTATTTCTCTATTTATTGGGATTCACTAACAAGCTAACTCTGCTAAAATATGTTCAATAGATTATAATAAAACCGTGGATAAGTAAAAGGGAGCAGCGAAACTGAAAGAAAGACTCATTTATCTGAAATCCACAAGGATTTCCACATTTTTGAAAACATACGACAATATCATTTCCTAATGAACACAAAAGTAAAACCCAGGTCATACCAGCCAAACACAACATAATTTTTGAAAACATGAAAGCTGAGCGCATCAGTGACAGTGCCATCAGTGTAGTTCGGGCTTTAATTGAATGATGTTGTGTTGACGTCGCGTTCTTTGACGAGCAGTGTTTGTGCTCAGTATAAAGCTTTGCGCCTGGTTATCTGATGTCATGGCGTCGATAGGCTCGGCGCACACGAAGCGGCGGGAAACTGTACGTTTGTATGAACTGTTGTCGTGAGTGTGTTCACGGTGATATTATTATATTTTTAGATTCAAGAACAGTTTTGATTTGAAAATAGATTAGGTTTCCCATTTTGGCTCTATTCGTGCCTACCTAGCTATAAAGTGGTAATCTTTGTGACTCGAAACGGAGTTTTCGGGTAAAAGACAACACAAACGTGTGAATCAGCTCTAATAAAGCTGATGTAAAATTTTGAAATGACAAAAATCGCTTTGAATATTATTTCGCTAACCTACAACACTTCTGATGTGTTAACCTTAAGAGCAACACGGATAACACGAACCATACTTACCTATAATACGCTATATGCTAATGTAGGTCATTGCTTTTTTGTTTGTTTTATTTTTTCTCTCAGTTATTTTTAATCATGGTCTGGCAGTTTGTGTAATTTATGTGGCCTACCCTAATGTCCTTTCTTTGGTATTGTTCATCGAATCGTTGAGCTCCTTAAGTTCTGAGTTGAGCTGCGCGATTTCTGACAAATGCGTGCACTGACTGGACAGGTCCTCTCAATCTGTGTGGTTCTTTCCTCAAAAAACCATTTCAGACACCAATCTACATGGTCTACACATGAAGTGACCAAGATTATGTCTGGACTTTATAAGAGACTGTGACCTCTGAGTTTGTTTCGGCCTTTTTTCTCAGAGTAGTCAGATAGGAAACGCCGACCTCATCTAGTTTAAAAAAAAAAAAAACATGATTGACTTGTTAAAGTGTTTCTACAAACCTACTTACAGTAATAAAATCATTTATCATTTAAAGGAATTTTTCATTCTGTTTCATGAGTACCGACCTAAATAACCAACCTACCTACGTAAATAAATAAAATAAAACATCCACCAAACTTTCAACAAAAACCATCGAAAATCCAATCAATTTCTTATACATTTTTACCCTTATTCCATCTGCTAATTGTTAAATTGTTTACATGTCGCAATTCCAGCGACTTGTAACACCGCTGCACCATTTCGTTCGGGGAATGGAGCCGCTTTACGCAGCGCTTAGAGAGAGTATTACCCAATTGCAGTTTCCAAACTCGACGTCCCTGATCGCGGACGACTGATATTAATCAGGGGAACAGTAGATGGTACTGCGGCTGTCTGATGAACGTACCACGTCAAGTAATAAGCGGTAACGTCTTTCTTTTATATTATGTTAGTGTCATGCCTTATCATTATTGTACTCGGTCCAAAGCCACCGTACAGCCGAGTGAACAGCGTTGGTCATGAAAAATCTTTAATTCCATTATTAGTCTGTTTTATGCTTAAAATTACTTCTGGGTGTTCTCGTTTAGCTAACGGCGAGTATTTGCACAGGCACAATCAAATAGCCAGGATTATCCATCAGCAACTTGCTCTGAAATACGGCCTTGTGGACTCTGAGGTACCGTATTACAGGTATGTGCCCGACCCAGTTCTCGAGAATGACCATGTCACGTTATACTGGGATCGATCTATTATCACTGACAGGACTATTGTAGCCAATAAGCCTGATATAGTGGTAATAGATCGATCAGTGCGCCGCACAATGATAATCGATGTCACTATCCCGCATGACGAGAACCTCGTGAAGGCTGAGAAGGAATTGAAGTATCTCGACTTAGCCCACGAGGTTGTCGCTATGTGGAATGTGGACTCGGCAATCATTGTGCCGATAGTCGTTACAGTCAATGGCCTTATCGCTAAGAGCCTCGACCAACATCTCAAGAGGCTCTCGTTGGGTGGCTGGGTGAAGGGCTTGATTCAGAAGGCAGTCCTCCTTGATACGGCGCGTATTGTGAGGAGGTTCCTGTCTCTGGGGCCCTAACCACCGGTAGCTTGGACCCTGTTCCCCATGCCGGTGGATTTCTATTTTTATATTTTTAAATGTTTTTTTTTTAATTCTAATATTTAAAAATATAACTTATATACATATAAGTTATATAAAAAATTGAATAATGATTACAATACTAATAATAATTAAGAGCATGTGGCGAGCTGATGGGCAGTAGCGACCCCATGGACCCTATCTCCCGGGAGAAATGTTGTTCTCATCTCTGGCTTGCCTTTATTGGCCGGCTGGAGTGAACACTGACGAGGAACAGGGCTCCCATCTCTTTCTTGCCTTTATTGGCTGGCTTGAGTGGAGATTCGCAAGAGCAAACGTGCTCGGAGGAAGGAAGTATTCCAGTAAGGTCCTGGTATCTTGACCGTACTTCCGGGATTGTCCTGATAGCCGTGGAATACCTCTCCACTCCTCAAGCACTTCAGGAAGTGTTGCCCCCTTGTCGCTACGTCACTATGTGCTAGCGGCCGTCTCAGGGGGCCCATTATTGAGTGTGATTTGATATTTGATATTTATTTATTAAATATAAAAAAAAAAAAAAATTAAGAGACATTTTTAATTCATCATATATACTGATATATTTTAAAAAAAAAATTAAGACATTAAGACATTTTTAATTCATCAACAGTATATAGACACCTATTCAACAGGAAATCCTTAAGCTGGGTTTTAAAATTACTAGTGTAGATAGTGCTTTTGATATCTAAAGGCAACTTATTAAATAACTTGACTGATTGATATTGTGGACTGTGTTCCACAATATTGAAATTTGGTTGTATTTTGTTATATTTAATATCTTTTCTACGTGTACTTTCCCTAATTTGTCGTTGTTCTGTAGTCTCATAATCATGAATGTACTTGGCCATGTTACTCAAAAGAACGAAAACATAAATGCTCGGCACTGTAAGGATACCTTGGTTTCTAAAATGCTGTCGGCAACTCTCAGTTTGTGGTATTCGTACCATGGTCCTGATTGCGCGTTTTTGTAACACGAAAGCTCTTTTACTATTATAGTCGTAGCTATTACCCCAAAGAAGTACACTATATCGAATTTTAGATTCTACTAACGTAAAATAAACCATTATCAGGTTCTATACTGATTTGACTTCTTAAGGCTCTCAGAGCATAACATGCAGATGATATCGACACATCAATTGCCTTCAATTCTGGTTTCCAATTTAGTCGTTCGTCTATATGAATACCTAAAAATTTTACTTCATTTACGAGTTCAATTTTCTCATTGTTTAAAGTTATATCTAAATTGTCCTTATTACGGGCTGTGGTTCTAAATAACATAATCTTGGTCTTTGAAGTATTGATTAATAATTTATTTGTAGTAAACCACACATGGAAGGCTTGTAATGCCACATTAATGAAATTACCTGCAACTATGGCATTTGTGTCATCAGCAAAAATTACTATTTCAAGACTCAATCTTTTTCACGAATACCCTGTTGGAATAATGCACTATTTTTACGGTTAAATATTCTTTTATTTATGATAAGTGGATTCCTATTAAAACGTTGATACATTATTTAGACGAATATCCGCAAAAATACCACCATGACCATCTGCCAAGCCATTGTGATCTATTTCACAACCTAAAATGCTCGAAGTGGGCAGGTTGATTATGATATTATCAATACACGAATGACTACTATTGCGAATAAAAGTGGCAGAATCTATGAGATGCCTGAAGTTGTAACACTTTAATAGACTGTCAATATAATAGCAGGTCAATATTGAAATCACCACAGACTACAGATTTCCTATTGAACAAATAGTCTAGTAATTTCTCTAGTCTTTCTAAGAAAATATCGAAATTTTTATTTACAGGATTACGGTAGCAACAGCAGATATATAAACCAGTATCAATATCTTTAACAACACATATTTCGAAACATTCTACTTTATACAATTTATTTATTGCAGCAATGTTTTCTGTTTACAATTATTGTGTTCTGTTTTGTTAATGTTTTCTGTTTACAAAATTACAATAAATTATGAAGAAAGTGGAAACAATTGTAAAGAAACTTAACAGACCAGTTATTAAAGAATCTCTGTTCTGAACAAATTTCTTGTAACACTCACACATTTTCCTGAAAACTTTATTGGGTTAGGTTTAAAGAAATTTATTCCCAAAATAGACACTAAGTCGCTTACATCTGACCATGATTATGAAGTTCGTCACTAGTATTGAAGGGTGTTAGTTGCGATTAAATATTCAGCTAATGAATGTCTTGAATGCATTAAATTAGTAGTCTTTTATACATGAGGGTATTTTTTTGTACAGTAAGCTCCTTCAAAAGTTAACATTTTTGCCAAACTTAAATAAGAAAACAAGCTCGGCGAGTGCAGCCTGGGTAGCTTATGTTACTTTAGTAAACGATACATTAGTGTGTACTTTGTTTAGAGCCTTACGGATAAATGTAAAATTATACATACATGTATTGTAAATAATTATATGTATAACTGTTTCATATATTTTTTTTAATTTCCATTAATCAACAACATTCAACCGCTAACCGCTTATAATATTGTACCCCGTCTAATTCTCCCTGCCATGTAGCGATGTTCGCGTGAACGCTATGTAATGTGTCAGTACCGAGCCGGTTCCAACCGCTTTACTGCGGTCCAGCCCCGCAAAATTAATTGTAAAATTCCTCCTACATCGTGGACGATAACAGTGAATGGAAACTAGATAGCCATTCTGTGTGCCAGGAGGAATTACCTGAGAAGTGAACAGCAGTCGTTACTTTAATATATTCCTTCAAATCGTTTCAGTTAGACAATAGCTTTTTATACGGAAGCTGAAAATAACCCACCGAAAAGTAAGTACGGAATATCAGAAAATAAATAAACGGAAAATCGTTCGACGAGCAATCAATTTGTTTACTTGAGGCGATACGCAATATACGGTATCCCGCGAAATTAAAAATTTTCTACGCATTTTTCAAATTGCAGGTCAGCTTCAAGGTCAAATTATATGTTAATCTGAATACGATTCGCGACCATAATAAGTTCATATAATCCTCATGAATGACAATTTCATGAAATCTTGACATTTACGATTATACTAACTTAAAGAGTTGTAATGATTATAATTTTGTACAAACATATTTGTTACGGTCGTGAATCATACTCGTACTTAATCAACATACAACCTAATACTGACTTACAAATTTTAAAAAGTGAAAGAAAATTTAAATTTCACCGGCTACCTGAAGCTTATGTTTATGAGTATTTTAATAGTTTACTTCCTCACAATCACGACTCGGGAACGTTAGACAATAAACTGTCAAAAACATGATAATGTGCGCTAATCTGTGCTCATTCTAACTACAATATACCACCACTCATACGTAAGACTACAAAACCTATAAGATCCTGCTTGTGGGATGAATACGCGCGTTACAAGTAGTCTGATGCAGCAACCATAAGCAGCTATTCGTTTATATTTCGACTCGGTGACTATTAGTCAACAGTAACCACCGTAGTTATGCCACCTCTCCTCTCATGCCTTGTTGCTTAGGTCTGCAATATGGCAATGTTTTGAAAAAAACGTTCGTAATTCATCATCTTCTATTGCTTATTACCTTTTACCTTTTGTACCAGTCTTATGACGTCCTCACTGTCCGGCAACTCTTTGTGTTGCACGCAGTCGTGAAACACCATGCTACTATCGGGTTGGCTAATAAGTAATGAGCGTTTTAGTTTATAATTTCTAGAATTTTCGGAAAGGTTCGAGAACGCTCTGTGGCAGAGGGTATATTAAGAGCGAGTCGCGCTCATGCGCGTTATAGATAGTTTGGCTGTTAGTGCGTTAAAATTGGTTCCAACGGTTCCGTAATAACGATTTTTCCTTAACCGATCAACTAAGGCCTGGGCGCCCCGTGGAAATAGATATCGATAAATTAAAACTATTAATCGAAGAAGATCCTCGAAGAACTACACGCGATTTGGTTGTTCAGCTCGAGTGCTCTCATGGCACCATAGAAAATCATTTACATGGTTTGGGAAAGACTTACAAATATAGTGTTTGGGTACCCCATCATTTAAGTAAAGATCAGCTGACCTACCGAGCTGAGATTTGTGTACAACTTTTGTCTTTTCGCCGCACATTTAATTGGTTAGATCATCTTGTCACTGGAGATGAAAAGTGGGTTCTCTATGTTAATCACACACGCAAGCGCCAGTGGCTGGGATGTAAAGAACAGGGAAAACCAACGTCAAAAGGTGATCTTCATCCTCGCAAGGTAATGCTTTCTGTCTGGTGGGATATACATGGAGTAATAAGCTGGGAATTCCTTCCTACTAATACTACGATTACAGCAACAGTATATTGTGATCAATCGAAAAACTGAAGCTTGACATCCATCGCAAACGTCCACAACACGACAAAATACGTTTCTTGCACGACAGTGCCTGGCCGTATATTGCTAAGAGTACCAGGCTAAAACTATTGGAGCTTAATTGGGAAATAATACACTACCCTCCATATTCGCCGGACTTAGCACCACCTGATTTCAGTTTGTTCCGATCACTTAGTAATAATTTACGGGAAAAAAGCTTTGACGATGAACCACACTTGAAACAATACATAGATGACTTCTTCAATTCAAAACCAACGAAGTTCTACGCAGACGCCATTCACTCTTTGCCAGATCGATGGCGAATGGTAGTAGAAAACGACGGTGAATATATTATTAATGATTAACAATTATTCATTTAATAAATAAATAAAAATAAAATAGTTGTATGTCGCTCATTACTTATTAGCCAACCCAATACAAAGCATGACAAGGCTTCTTATTTATCTAAACGCAGAAGAAAGGTCATTACACAGTGATCTACCGACCTTTAAATACCCATACGCTCGCAAGTACTATGGCTCTTTTCTGCATGAAATAATAAATAAGCTTGTAGATATGTACCCCTCAAATAGAAACAGTAAGCTTCATACATAGCAGTAAACTACATTCGCAAACTAAACTACAATGAGACCGAAAACCTGTTGTATATAGTTAAGAAGCTTACAATAACACGCACCCTCTTACACACACCCCCTCACTTACACTCTACTCACCGGAGGCCATCATTGTACAACTAATTTAAGTTTGTTCTCCTATGTACATTATATTGTCACTTGTCCTTTTATTTTAATATTGTTTTATTATATCTCTTTGATCAAATGTGTTTTAGATGTGTATAAACAAAGTCAAATTCTAAGTATCGCCTTTAACAGGGGAAGAACGCTGTTGTCTGAAATACAGATATATTATATCTATTTCAGACACAGATGTTCAATAACTGATTATAGAATAAAGTGTACTATAGTGTATCACCATATAATTGAAATGTCTGTATACTTTGAAAAATAAATTATTATTATTCTATTATATGATATTTCCATCACTGGCAACGGGTCATGTGGGTTTTTTTTTCAAGTTGGTACGACCGCTGTGTTCTTGTGCTTTGTTCACTAGCAACGCAACGTTGTCCTCAACGTAACATCGCCAGTTTGTCGGTGGTGTAACCGCCGCGCCATCGTGGGGCCGCATGGCCGCATTTGTCTCCTCTGACGGATATATACGAGGCGTTTTGGTGACAACGGACTCTTGTACTGTGATAGGACTTGTTTTTATTGTAGCAGAATGAAACAGTCACGCATCGTTAAATATTTATAGGTATTTTGAATTCATTATTTCTCATTTCATAAGTTATCCACTCGGAAACAAACAAAAAAAAAAAAAAAATCAATCTGCCTAGCCTTTTCCCAACTATGTTGGGGTCATCTTCCAGTCTAATCGGATCCAGCTGAATACCATTATTTTACATGGAGCGACTGCCTATCTGACCTCCACAACCCAGTGACTGGGCAATACGATACCCCTTGGTAAGACTGGTTGTCAGACTTTCGGGCTCCTGACAACCCGTAACTACTGTCAAAGATCCACGAATAACAGTCGGGACCAACGTCTTAACGTGCTTTCCGAGGCACGGAGGAGTCTCGATATGAAAAGATGATCACCCATCCACAGACCAACCCCGGCAAGCGTAGCTTAATCTGATGGATCGACCCGTGCGGCTGTTATTACTTAGCCAGGAGCTCACCTGGAAACAAACACAGATTGAAAATTATTTTAATCTAAATAATGTTAGCTTTTCCCGGAAATAACTGTTTTAGTTAGTCGGTAGATGAATTAAACAATTAGTAGGTGATGTATAAACTAGCAAAATATGATACAAATCCATCCATTTCAAACGTTTATGAAATCAAATAAACTTGTAGTTTACTCACACAATTAAAATTGTATGAATATGTACATACTCAAATAAATAACGAGTAATATTTAATTATCCAATCTAAAATTTGCCTGAAACCGAAATAAGCAGGCCGTCCAGTTAAAGTTCCAGTTTAATAACATAATAACGTGTAAAAGAACATTAATAGCGTCCAGTTAGTTGATGTACAGCCGAACAACAATATACCGGCAGCTTGCTCGCAACTACTTTTACACAATATTACGACTTTGCTAAGAACACATAGATAAGTCTCTTACATCAGTGTTTTATGCTAAAAAAGATATTATGCATAGAATTTAAATGAAAATCGACAGACGTTTTGCCTGCATACCTAGATTTTTTTTTGACTGTACACTAACACAAAGTGGGCGGAGTCAGGGAGCAAAGCTGTGTAAATCGCCGGACCTCCCGAATATAGCGATGTTTCTACCTGATAGTGTTTGTGAGATGATGTAAGAAGGAATATGGATCTACTTAAAAATCTGGGCAAAAATAGTTGACCCGTTTCTGGGCACAGTTTTTTTTTAACATTATTTTACCCAACACTAAAGACGTGCTTGCTAATTTGAACCAAGAGTTAATGTTTTGTTTAACGCACAAGTTTCCTCAAATATTTTCATTATTACATTATCGGATAGGTTTAGAAAGTCAAAACTAACAACTGCGAAGCGCGGCAGGCAGGTATCAGTTCGTTCATCACATAAAACTTTTACGTGGAAAAGTACCTACATAACTGATACTAAATATTACAGAAAAAGTAGCACTTCACACATATGTTTTTGCTTCGTTTATTTTTTTTACAACACGGTTTTCTATATAAACAAATATATATATAAATATATATATATTTTTGATAAAAATTCACTGAAAACTGTAGTGCGATACCCTAGTCGATACATAGCCTGGAGGCACTTCGAAAAATTCACGCTTTAGCTTTTTTACGCCCTTTATAAAATATTTATGCATTTTTTCCCCAAATTCGTATTTAATAAGCAAACAAATGTATGTGAAATAGCAGCTATATGATATGAGATTAATATACTTTATAGAATTTGGATTTAACTGTTACCTTTGAGCACGCAAAATATGTCCAATTTGTTATTTAGGGCTAATTTTTGTACAGTCAGATAACTTTTATTTATGGAATAAATATGGCGGTTTGACAGCTTTTGTATAGAAAATATGTCAAACTGTCATATTTATTCTTCAGATAAATGTTATCTGACTATTGAATACTATATGAGTCGAACAATAGAGTATTACGTTTGTTGATTGAAAATAACATTCAATAAAAATGTAGGTATTTAAATAATGCTGATGCGTCACTGACATTATTTATCACACCCCTCACACTCACACACACCACACCCCACCCCACTCACATATTATTACTATGTGCAATAATTCATACTTATATACTTAAATAATAATGCTACATTTACAAATTGTTAGGTGTGCTGGTCGTAATATTACTTACTATAGAAAGAGCCAAGGAAATAAACAATATTTATATCTCCATAGCACTGCATACCACATCCACAACTTCGCAGCTCTGACCCTTGCAGTGTCCAGTGCACTTTACGTCCGCCCCGGCTGGGAATCGAAGCGGCGACTACTAAATTAAATAACTCAAAACATCTCTCTATTGCAAGCACTTAAATAATTCACTTTGTGGCCGCTAGATAGCGCTGGCTCGCTTTGAACGTATTTACGAGATTGCACAAGCCTCACATTGACATAAATGTATTTGTTTGTTTATGTAATTGTTGTGAAATGTACGAGATTCTTTAGATGCTGCTTTGTTTTAGTGTTGCTAGAATAGTTTATTCTCTTGCCGGTAAATGGTTCCTTGCTAGAGTGTGGACTGCAGCAGGAAACATTGTGTGGCCAGCATGATATTTCCATGGCTTGTTTATCTTACACTAGCTTCTGTCCGCGGCTTCGTCCGTGTGGATATTGGATATCATGGGTTTTAATTTTTTTTTTGCGAGGAACCTTAATCCTTTTTCTAAAATAAAACTAGCCTACGTTACTCATTATAACATCAGCTATCTGCCAGTGAAAGTTTAGAACAAAAACAGATATACAGACAGCGGACAAACAAATAAAAATATATATTATAAGTACCGTATATACTTTCATAATTATGCATTTAGTAAAACGCTGTTATTTTGACACTACAAACAGACACATTAGTTTTATTTATGTGTGGTAAGTATAGTATATGTATGTATGTATGGACGTATGCATGCCTTGCATGCTAAATATTGGCCAAATAAGTGTTACTAAATATTTTATATAAAAACTTCATATACCTACCATATTTGATACAATAAATTAATTGAATTGAATTGAATATAGATTAATGATCTTCAATTATAATTACAGGCTTTCGATCTTTCAATTATTTGGCAGGCAGGTAGGCAGGCTTTATATATTGCAAGTTTCTTTAGAATCTTGGTACGTATTGTAACCTCGCCTTTTAAATCAATCTAAGTACAGAGTAAGCGCATCACGTCTTTAAAACCATTAAAATTTCATCGCGTACAGGTGGCTCACCTTTGTGCCTTACACACTACCCTCGTATCGACAATTTATTCACAGTATCGCTGGATTTTCCAGTGTCGATGCTCTAGCCAATCAGTTTGTCTGCCAATAATTTATTTTGTAATACGGGTAGTTAATGCAATGAGACAAGAAATACACTAAATAATTTACTTCTGATCTGATTGTAAATGAATGTAAGATTTGTCGCTAATTCCCATCAAGAGACATTCTTCGTCTATTTTGTCGGAGGGAGGTAGGTATACAACAATAGTCCATGTCGTGGTAAATGAGATTTTGGAATGCGACTGTGACCACGATTGATTTTTAGATAGGAGGAAAGGAATTTAAATTAAAGTTACTAATCTTTACGAAGCAATGTTTTGAGCTGACGATGTATTGATGATGAGCCGATGAGATGATATGTATGAAGTTCAAACTGCAATCATAATAATATCAGGTATCAAGACGCACGATGCAGGAAATCATTTTTAGATAATAATAATAATAATATACTGGGACTTTTCACACACGGTTATCTGATCCCAAACTAAGCAGAGCTTGTACTATGGAAACCAGATAACTGATATACTACATACACTACTTTTTTTTGTAAATACATACATAACCATTAATTACACATGGGATGAAATTCATCCCATTTTTTTATTTAAGTAGTGGTTCGTGGGAGTAAAGTCATCCCACGCAAATCTGCTTTTGGTTTGAACCTTGCTCCACCACTATTAAGGAGTCCTTTCTAATTCCATACATTTAGTTTGATGCACTATCTATTTCCAAGGAATTTGAGGTACGCCAACCCTCTATGCGACTAGTCAATCGTCTATGGAAAGATTATTTTTAGTCTGTAGTTGTAAATCTTTTTGTAAACAAAAGGTTTTTGTTCAAATTGGAATGCTTGTAATTAATGAAAATTGTATTAAGATAAGTGGTTTTATTTGTTTCGTGCTAAGAATAAACACACCATGCATTTTAAACCATAAAACTAGGTTCTTGTTTTTTTTTTTACTAGAGTAATTTCTTTGAAAGTGTAACTAAAAATTGTTTTGTTATTTTTTACAACCAATTTTGAAAATTAAAACAAGTCATACTTTCAAACGAAACGATTACTATAAAGCCCTACTCACTAGCATTCTAAGAAACATTCAACGGTCACAACATTCCAAGAAGCTACGATGCAAATCGGTTTTGTTTACAAGATTACCGCGGGTGGGGCGCTCAACGGTTTTCCCTGCGCGCGGGTTAGCACAGCGGTTCAGCACAGCAGTTATATAGATAAATACACCCAGACTCAGGACAAACAGACATGTTCATTTTAGATCATCGGACTTACTGACTAAAATCTCCGCAAGTCCTTGACAGTTTCCAAAATAAATTAAATGTGTTACAAAAAGTAAGCACCTACACCAATCAGCTTACAATACTGTCCTAACGTCATAATAACAATTATGATCATCACGCTTAGTTTCTAGTAGCAAAGCGATTAGTAATTCAATACCTATTAACGTTTCTGTATGAGAAGAGACTTAAGCATTGAACCGTGCGTTGATATTTAAAAATTTACTTGATTTTCTTTTGTTTTTTCTCAAACCTCTTCAATTCCTCCACCCACGACAAAAGAATCTTCTTAAACCTTAAGTACATGTTTATCCTGAAGTGTTTACTCGGAATAGATTCGCTTTACTTTCTTAATCAAATGAATGGCAGTACGTTTGCCAACTGCTGGCGGTGGAATCGTTAATGTGCGGTACTCGCAGTTCTCTTTGTAACTCAAGTGTTTCTAATCTCACTTGGTTGTTGAGCGAGCTTTAAGAATTGTGTTTGTTAGAAAGCAATGTGTGAGGTATGTCACCACATACCTCACACATTGCTTTCTAACAAACACAATTCTTAAAGCTCGCTCAACAACCACAACAACCAAGGCAACTTCCACAATCATATGTATCTACCACCGTAGATACATATGATTGTGGAAGTTGCCCTTCAGTCCTTTTTCTAAACAAATTATTTCGATAAACTGTGCTGAGTTTGTCTTTTAATGAAAAAAAAAACATTTATAATAGATCAAGTCATCATTCTCCTGCCCTTGTCCCAATTTATTTGCGGTCGGCGCAACATGTGTTTTTCTTCCATACTTCTCTATTAGTCGACATCTCGGTAGTCACCCCCTTTCTAGCCATATTTCACACAGTTCATCCATTGTTTCTTTGGTGTTCCCCTACTCGTATAGCCATCCACATTCATACTCAAAACTTTCCGACAACATTTTCCTCATTCCTCTATGGTAAATAAGTAACTATTTCTTTTTACATATTATTATCTCGGGACCCTGAGGGACCTTTGGAAGGCGTAAGAGGAGCTGAAGCCAACTCGCAGAGGCCCCTTAGACAATTTTAAATAATGAGGAGGCACCAACCGACAATTATCCCTTTGTGCATTATGCAAGTGCATCCAAGGACAACCCCTGCTTGGTGTGTCCTGCACTATATGGAAACAAAACATATCGGGCTATGGATTTGGTTGGCTATAGTGGATTGGGTAACTTGAACTATGGAAGAACTATGTGCCCTGCCGGACCAATGTTATATAATTATACGCGGATAAAATGACAGGGGTGACTTGCACTATCAATAATTGGCCCCCGGGAACGGACGCTAGCATATTACTAGCTTTTGACCGCGGCTTCACCCGCGTGTAGGTCAGAAATTATCCCACGGGAACGTATTACCTGGATAAAAAGTATTTTTTGTCCTAACCTAGATCATAGTCTATCAATGTGCCAAATTTTAGCCAAATCCGTTCAGCCGTTTTAGCGTGAAGGCGAAACAAACTCACTGTCGCATTTATAATATTAGTTATGATTAGGATACGGTTATTTGGTAAGTTACACTAGCAGCTAATTAGCTGATGCGTGTGTTTCAAATAGCTTGGAGATATATATGTGCCCAGTCGGTTCTTGATGAAGTTCAGTGTGAAGCCGTCATGCTATTAAAACTCGATTAGACAAGAATTGCTTCAAAGGCTTTGTCTTTAATGAATTTTCCCATAGTCTTAGGGAATGGTCCACATAAATGTTTGTATGCATTCAGTGTGTAATGTGTTTTGATGGTTTGTAACTAGTTATGAAGGTACGTACCATATTTCTCTAGTTCTCTAAATTCCATATTTAAAATTGTTTACTCAAAAACTTTAAATACAAAAAAAAATACATAAATTAAACACCACCACAACAACAATAACAAATTAATTTTGAAATCTAAATCAGATTTCATGTTCACAGTAGGTTTATCCTTACGCAACCCCGCGTCACGTAATGTCCAACTTTGCTATATGTCAGAAACTGTCAGAAACATTCAATATTTTGTTTCTAACACATAATAATTCAATTAAACATTTCGCCCACAAAATATGTTTGATTAAAATAATAAGTTGGGCCCAGGGGTCAGTTCGACGTGTTTTGCTAATCAAAAAGCTGTTTAACTTGTGAGAACAACCTTTTTTTTATTCATACCAAAATCGGTGTAAACAAAAAACAAACATAATGTCTGACAAACTGCACAGCAGTTTTTCGGCAGTAGTCTCGTCTAACAATGTAGGTATTACATTTCAAAAATAAAATATTGTGCTAAAACTTAATTAAATACTTAATTATGCTAAGTAAACTACAAAGCAATACAGGCACCTACTCGTATATTATTTTATAGTTCACTCAGCATTTCCTACAATCGTGATCCGAAATCGTACAATTGAAAAACAAGGCATTTTTTCCTACGTAAGGTTTGTTACAAATATAGAACTACAGAACTATGGACACAATGAGAGGTAATGTTTTTGTAGAATTTTTTTAAGTTGCTCCTTAGCTTGACATGCGTTATCAGTTCCGGGGGCAGCTCATTCACCACCGTGGGCACTACGAACCTTCTTGTGCGCTTACCAAAGTAGTTTGTTACTTTTGGAACTGCAAGTGTCTTCTTCTCAGATAAACGAGTTGGGTACATATGGTTACGTTCCACTTTGTGGCATTGATTATTAAATTGTTCAGCCAAGATATTTAACTTATTTTTTTGATGGATCGGGAGTATTTTACAGATTTTGAACAGTTCATCATAATTTTTATTTAACGTTTTCTTAGTTTTTTATCTATAAGTAGTTTTAGTAACCTTATCTGCAAGTTTTTAATTTTATTTAGATGTGTAGGGAACGTAAGACCATATCCACCCAAACCGTAACTAATAGTTGAGTCAGCCAATGCGTAATATAAGGTATATAGTACTTTCCGGCTGACCATGTGGTCACAAGAAGTCAGCCAATGCGTAATATAAGGTATATAGTACTTTCCGGCTGACCATGTGGTCACAAGAAGTCAGCCAATGCGTAATATAAGGTATATAGTACTTTCCGGCTGACCATGTGGTCACAAGAAGTCAGCCAATGCGTAATATAAGGTATATAGTACTTTCCGGCTGACCATGTGGTCACAAGAAGTCAGCCAATGCGTAATATAAGGTATATAGTACTTTCCGGCTGACCATGTGGTCACAAGAAGTCAGCCAATGCGTAATATAAGGTATATAGTACTTTAATATATAGTATAAAGTACTATATACCTTATATTACTCATCGGCTGACTCAACTATTGGTTACGGCTTGGGTGGATATGGTCTTACGTTCCCTACACATCTAAATAAAATTAAAAACTTGCAGATAAGGTTACTAAAACTACTTATAGATAAAAAAACTTTTTTCAATTTACCCAAAATGGAGCGTAGCTTATTTCAAACGTAATTAACATGCAGATTCCATCTGAATGTGTTATCTATTACTAGTCCTAGGTACACTGTTTCTAAATGACAAAATTGTTGATAAAATTGCTTGTTTCTATGTAGACATTCGTACGAATGACCTTTTACTTGGACTAGCAAATTATTTTTATGATACGGCGAGTGAATGATCATGCACTTAGTTTTACATATATTTATATCATGTGCCCACTGAACCACATTGTCAAAATCATTTTGCATAGCTTGCTGTAAGAGATCGATATTATTATGGCTATAAAGCAGGCATGTAGCGTCAGCGTACATAAATGCCTTACATTTCTTCAATACATTAGACATACCTTCGTAAGTGGAGAGTCAGACCTACCCATATATATGTACCTATCAAAAGTTATCAGTATCAGCTTTGGTCATATGATTCGGTTAGGACTTTAGGTACAATTTCTTCTCATGGCGACATGGAGAGTGCGACTGTCGCAACCCAGTGCTGGGAACGCCACAATTGCGGCGATAAGTCCCCTCTTTGAGGAGTGGTTGGAGAGTCGTCACGGCATCCTCACCTTCCGCCTGACGCAGGTCCTCACCGGACACGGTTGCTTTGGGAGGTTCCTGTTCTGAATAAGGCGGGAGGAAACGCCCGGGTGTTACCATTGTGTGGATCGCCTGGAGGACACGGTGGAGCATACGGTGGAGGCCTGCCCGGCTTAGGCAGAGCTCCGCCGCGTCCTCGCGGAGGCGATCGGCGGCGGCGATCTCTCGCGTCCGGCTTTGGTCCAGGCCATGGTACGGAGCGAGAGTGCATGGGATACCGTCACCTCCTTCTGCGAAGCAGTAATGCTCGCAAAGGAGGAGGCTGAACGCGTGAGGGAGAGGCAATCTTTGCGCTCTCACGCCCCTAGTCGCCGCAGGAGACGCCCTGGGCGTCAGGAATCGATAGTCGATTCCCGGCCACCATAGGCGCGCGCTTGCGGATGGCGAGCAATGGGTAGCTCGCCGTCCGCTAAGGACCAGGCCCGGGTTGACGGCGCACTCACGCGCGCCTCAAAAAGATGTCAGCACTAGCTGAAGGGGTCCGCTAGGGCCGATGCCCGCCAGGGTTGCGGGTTGTTCGAAAGAGTTACCGTGGCCCTGGCACAGGCAACTGAAGGAACACGGGTGGGTTTTAGTCAGTAGAAGTCTGACACGGCCTCCCGTTCCACCCAGAGCAGGAGAAGTTATTTGATGGTTTCCCATCCAAAAAAAAAAAAATGGTACAATTTCTAGGTTGACAAAACTGAGATTTTCAGATTTTAATATATTCTACCTTGTACGGGCAATTTGTCCGTACACGGAGATGTAGTATGTAGACTGTTGATGGGTACGAATCACACGGGATGTATATAGGAAATAAAATCACTGTTTTGTGTGCCGATACTGATTGACTCATTTATTACAAAAAGTATTAAAATATATATACATAAAGTAGGTTACTAGTGGTGGGCGCGATAGATTATTCAGCGAATGTAAACGAGTTATCGGCTAATAAGCATATGCTTGTTAAGGTAAAAACTAAAACAATACATTTCATGTGGCGATGCTCGTACAGACCTCGTAATTGTTTTATCACTTTTGACAATAATACCCAATTAATAAGAACCTCACCAAGGTTCAGCAAAGGTAAGGTATTGAGAAATTCTTGAATTTTATTGTCCTTCTGAAGTTTTTCTTATAAATAGTTATAACCCAGCCCCCTTTTGTAAGGGATCTATTACCGGCGAACTTTAAGATATCTTTTTCTATTTCTTTTGGGTATAAACTCGAAAGGTAAGAAAAGGTAGCCCTTTTATTTTTATTCTATCCATGGCTCTAAGTAGGTGAATTGGAAGTTTTGAAAGCAATAAATGAATATATTTATTTAGTAATGCTTAACCTAGGTACTGTACCTATCTACTAACGGTTCTAAAGAAATAATGGAATTCCAGTAGTTTGAATATTATTGTAATAACCCCACCGCCGTATTTCTTTTTTTTTGGGTTTAAATCATCAAATAAATTCTCCCGCTCTGGGTGGAGCGGGAGGGCGTGTCAGACTTTTACTGACTAAAACCCACCCGTGTTCCTTCAGTTGCCTGTGCCAGGGCCACGGTAACTCTTTCAAACAACCCACAACCCAAACAAACATTGCAGTAGCACAGTTGCACCCATTACATCATCATTTTATAATTTCCTGACGCCATTGTTTTTCAGGCTTACATAACTCCAATTCTCGTGCGAGGTGGTTGGTCGGACACTTGGCTCACTTGTCAAACTATTGCGCAAAGCAAGCACAGAAAATAATACCACTCTGGAACGTAGGTCGAAACTTTATTGTCTTTGGTTCGAGACGCGTCGAAATGTTGCCACATATTTTATTATTTATGTCTGTACATTTTTATTTAGATTTATTTAGTTGATCGTGGTTATCTCAACGTATGTTACTTGTTTTTACTGGTCTCAGACAGCGATACACCGCCGGCTTACGCTGACAACCAGCGCCGTGGATTCAAGCCTTCGTGCACGAGCCGCGGCATTGTGCTGAGCGTTTAGCCGTTTCGCGGGGTAGTGACGCACATTTCCAACAACTTTATTGTTTGTACTTATGTTTTTTTTGTTTTGTGTGGTTTGTTATATTTTATTATCTTGTGTTTCGCTTTTCATGTGTATTTTGTGTGCGTCACTTTCACGTGAATAAACTGTTTTTCTCTCTTTCTAACCCTGGCAGGCATTGCCCTAACGGGCCCCATCAGTTAGTGCTGACATCTAATTGAGGCGCGCGTTGAACATAACGCACCGTCGACCCAGGCCTGGTCCTTACCGGACGGCGAGCTGCCCATTGCTCGTCGTCCGCAGGCCTGCGCCTATGGTGGCCGGGAATCGGCTCTCAATTCCCCATGACCAGAGCGTCGCCTGCGGCGACTAATTGCGTGTGGGCGCAAAATTTGCCTCTTTCTCACGCGTTCTGCCTCTTCCTTTACGAGCATTACTGCTGCGCATAAAGAGGTGACGGCATCCCATGCACTCTCGCTCCGTACCATGGCCTGGACCAAGGCCGGACGCGAGAGATCGCCGCCGCCGATCGCCTCTGCGAGGACGCGGCGGAGCTCTGCCAAGCCGGACAGGCCTCCATCGTATGCTCCACCGTGTCCTCCGGGCGATCCACACAATGGTAACACCCGGGCGTTTCCTCCCGCCTTATTCAGAACAGGAACCTCCCGAAGCAACCGTGTCCGGTGAGGACATGCGTCAGGCGGAAGGTGAGGACGCAGTGGCGCCTCTCCAACCACTGCTCAAAGATGGGACTTATCGCTGCAATACGGTGACGTCGTGGTGGGGCTTGCGCGCTCCTGAACTCTATGTCTGTACCGGTAAAGTTTATAATATAATATAATATTCAGCCTGTATTGTCTCACTGCAGAGCAAAGGCCTGCCTTTTCCTTTTCTACTCACCTCGATCCAATATGGATCAATCCTTCCTATAAGCGTCAATTTCGTCACGCCATCTTCGTCTGGGTCTTCCGCGATGCCGTTGAACGTTTTAAGGAACCCATGTTGTGGTGGTCTTGCGACTTTGGACATCCGGCAAACGTGTCCGGCCCAATCCCATTTAATAACTACAAAATATAACATGGCACTCGTTTTGTCTAGGCTAAATAACAAAGACACATGATAACTGATGTCAAACGCCTATTGATGCCTGCAATATGTAACACGTAAATACTTGCTATAGGTAAAGTTCCACAAGGTGATTAAGTGAAAACGGGCATTTTTGTCTACCAATCGTAACCTTTCAAATTTATTTAACTAACTGGTCTTTTGAAAAGGTATTAAGTCTTTTCAGATGTAAACGCCCCTAAAAGATAAGTTAGTTTTAACACATTACTTCGATAATGGCAAAGAAACGAAAAAAAAATTAAAAACTTAGATTGGTCTTAAATCAAGACATTAGATATAAATTGTAAACATATTTTAACAAAAAGTAAAATTTAAAAAGGCACATTGGCAAGATTATACTATTTATACAGGATGTTCGGTGCATGGACAGACACATTTTTTGGGGGATAGAGGTGGTCATTTGCTAGGTTTCACCCAGAGACCCCATGTCCTAAGTGTGACGGTAATTGAGGTATGATTTTTCTTAATTACCCGAAATCTTGCCTTTAATCTTGATATTTTATTCTTGTTTATGGTTGTTAAGGAACAAAATAACTTGTATTATATAGTCTGCAATATATCTTATTTTATATGAATTATTATTTGATCTAATTGATTGGTAGAAAATGATCTACGTGCTTGCAGTCTTAAAAATGTTTAAATGTATGATAGATTACAACTTCTAAATTCATTATAAAAAAAAATAAAAAACACTAACAGGCATTTTGAACTTAGTTTTATTTTTAAAAGTTATTTAGCTTATACCCTTTATAACGGTATGCTACATGCTACAGAAAACAGTTCATTATGTAGTCAAAATACCAGTTAGGGAGTGTTTTAAGAAAAGACTTACAGTAATTTGGCCCTGTTTTGTACAATAGAGTATCCACTTACCTCACGGGAGTGTAGAGTGCTCACGGACAAATGGCTCCAAAGCCTGACGTATGAGGAGTTAGAAAATCTGGTGACACACACTTACCTATGAGTTAAATATATCCTGACATTCATATTCCTCTCGTAATAACCTTCCTAAGTATACAATCAAACACATACACATACATGCATATACACACACACATAGGTACCACATTAGAGAACTGGAACATCTTAACCTAATTTATTTTAAATATTTAAATAATTAAAAATATTAGGAATTCAATGTAATTAATTAAGAATCAATAATATTTTAGTTAAATAGTTGATACACCTACTTATTTTATTGCTTTAGTATAATTATTTTGTTTATTTATAATAAATGTTGGAACGCCAACGTCTCCCCTCTAGGAGGTGCGTGCTAATGGCTGCAACACAGTTTTTAAAACTAATGTAGCTGTTAACGAACACTAAAAATTGTAAACCTGTTTTTGTTCCAATAAAATATTTAAAAAAATATATATATTTTATTTTAAATTTTAATTTATCTAGAAAAATAATATATTTCAGACTATATTTAAAGTAATTTTGTTCTATTACGACCTTAGTTATATATATTAACTTAATTACACATAATATATAACGATTCAAAGGCAAGATTTTGGGTAAGTAATCAAAGAAAAAAATAAAAAAACTTTATCTCAATTACCGTCACACTTGGGACGTCACACGTCACACAGGAGCTTGTGGCTAAGTAATAACAGCCGCACGGGTCGATCCATCGGTTAAGCTACGCTTGCCGAGGTTGGTCTGTGGATGGGTGATCATCTTTTCATACCGAGACTCCTCCGTGTCTCGCAAGCACGTTAAGCCATTGGTCCCGGCTGTCATTCGTGGATCTTAGACAGTCGTTACGGGTCGTCAGAAACCCGAAAGTCTGACAACCAGTCTTACCAAGGGGTATCGTACCCAGTAACTGGGTTGTGGAGGTCAGATAGGCAGTCGCTCCATTTAAAATACTGATATTCAGCTGCATCCGGTTAGACTGGAAGCCAACCCCAACATAGTTGAGAAAAGGCAAGAAAATATCAGTATGATTTAATTTTGAGCTTTTATAATAATTATTAAATATCTATTTTTGCTTGGCGATATTATTTCAATGTTTATATAGGTATCAAAATTCTGATAATATTTAGAATACATATAGTTGTTAAATAAGTAACAACAGACTAACAAACAATATATATCCAAAAAAAAAAAAAACTCCCATGCCCTAAGTGTGACGGTAATTCATACCGTCACACTTAGGACATGGGAGTCTTTGGGTGAAACCTAGCAAATGACCCCCAAATCTTCCGAAAAAGTTATGTCGTTCCATGCAGCGAACACCTAGTATATCAGTGACTAGCTATCATTTTCGTGATCTTACACCCAGAGAAACAAAATCAATACCAGCTGTCATAGCCTATATTTTATAAGCTCTCAAAATAAGCACAGAATCACAAAGGAAACTTCCTTAGCTGCCTTACATAACATTCCTTACGCCACCTTGTACCCAGCCTGCCTGCTTATCCTGCAGATTCGTATGAAGGTTCCGTGTCAGTCATTATGAAGGGAACATGTTCAATTTGAGCGGGCATGTCGCTTGCCTGTCACGTCCGCTGCCTATTATTTTTGTGGGAAAACAAACCCAATTTGCCTGAGAACAAAATGAGTATAGGATATTGTATGTTTGAAGTTCAGACTGATTAAAATTTGGGTCTAGATTATAGTTTTATTAAAAGGTAGTACAAGGTAGGTACAAGCTTTTGCCCGTGGCTTCGTCCGCGTTGATGTCGGAAAATATCCCACGGGAACGTATATGTGGAGAACATAGGGCCATCCAATGCAACTGTGCAAACTCAAATCGCTACGATATGTCCGAGCCATGTGTGACGAGCTTCGACAAGTCATGTGTGCGATATCTTCAACAATCATCGTCATATTTCAGCCAATTTACACAAACCTTAATTAATATTTATTTATTTAATTAAGATTCACCAACAGTTGTTACAGATATACTACAGAAAGGAAAATACAAGTATTTGTGTCTTAAATCTAGCTGCACAACCAATTATAGGCAAACACCACATGCAAAGTGTTCTTTGTATCAACATCTGTTGTATAATTTTAAAGACTTTATAAATAAAATATTAAATACTAATTACTACATTTTGTTTGTCAGACACGTCATATTAATGATGTGTCTGACAAACATCGACGTTGAATCAGAGTGGATGTGAACCAGGTCGGTGTTTTCGTTTATAAGTTTGCACATGCGGGGTATAGGCGAATTAATACCAAACACTGTATGGCGAAGAGGTGGCGCTAGGGGTGTTATAGGTATGCGACGGGTACTCTGAAGTTGAATTTATTTAATAGTTGTGGGTAGTCAATGTTGTTATTGAGCAGTCTATACGCTAATATCAAATGAGATCCCGTCGGGCTTTTAGAGTACTCATTTTGTAGCAGCCTAGTTTATCGAGGTAGGAGAAATATCTAAATTGCCTTCCCTTTGAGTACCCTAGGTGCCGGATAAACATTTTTTGGATTCGTTCTATTCGCAGCGAGTGAGTTGCGTAATGAGGCCTCCATACCACACTGCAGTATTCCAGGATGCTTCTTACAAGGCTATTGTAAAGAACTAATTTAGTATGTGGGTTTTGTATTACGTTTCCATTGCGAATGACAAATCCAAGCATACTTGGGATCGACTGATTATGTTCTCAATATGTGGAATAAATGTGAGTTTAGCGTCCAAGATAACTCCAGATCCCTTACTACATGTAACTCGCTTAAGGTCACTCCACTTATTTGGTACGATGAATTTACCATATTGACTTTCCTGGTGAATTTTATGCGGTTACATTTCGAACTAGTCAACGAGATTTTATTGTGATAACACCATACAGATAATCAGTCGATATCTTCCTGCATATATAATAATAATAATAAATCATTTATTATCAGGCTACAATGGCACATAGATACATACCTTACAAACCAACATATTATATATAAAGTATAAAACAAAACTTGTGTTAATAAATATAGCTTAAAACTATGTTAGTAGCACTTCACTCGCTTGTTCTTGAGCTGTCGTGTGGTACTTGTCCGCAGAAGCAACGGAACACCACGTCCTGCGGCCAGAAGTCTTCTTCCATGACGACGGGCAGGTATTCGGTACTCGCACCACGAACGCCTTGAAATTGACGTTGCGGCGCGACTCCAGTAACTGCACCCACGGCATGTACCTTGTCTTCTGTCGCACGTACTCCACGATGTCCTCCGCCTTAGTGCTGTAGTACAGGCGGGAGATGTACACCGGTGTATTCGGTTTTGCGGCACGCAGGCTCACTTCTGGCTTCGTAGGAGCTTTGCCGCAGCGGTTCTTGTTGGTTCGCGACCGGCACTTCCTCCTTTGCGCTGTCACGAAACCCTCCTGATCAGCCCTATTCGGCGCCTTTTCTGGCATAGGCTTCATACTTGGAGCACCTGGGGCACTCGCGGGGACGCTAGCGAAGTCCTTTCTTAAGGGTTTCGCCAGTGCTGCAGATACTGGCAGCGGGACGGGGTGATGAACTTGGGCGGCGCTGCGTGGAGGAGCTGCGGTGACGGACGCAGGGCTGCGGGGCACGGGGCGGGGCGCTCTGCAACCTCAGCAAACGACGGATGCACTGGCGACGAAACTGCTGACGCGGAATTTGACGACGATATATCGAGGCCAGCTCCGCGATACATGTTTACATTAGATGCATTAGATGCGGCTGATGACCTAGTTACCGCCACACTGTTACGCAACTTGCTAACTTCTTTGCGAAATTCGGTGACGGAGTTTGGGGATGCATCTAATTTCGCCAGAACATCCGAGAGGCGGGCCTTCAGGAAGACAATGTCCTTCAGAAGGCTCGTCACGTTGACGTGGTCGAAGGTGACGGGTGGAAGCTTGTGTAACTCCTTCACCACAAACGTCGGCACGTCGTCCGGGTCGGTCTCCTTGAACAGCGTGATTATATCCTGCAGGCTCTTCTTAGTCCCGTCACGCCGGCGGGACACCATCTGGTCGCACTTGTTCAGCACACTGAACAACAACAGCTTGGCAGCAGCTATGTCTTCCTCGCTGAAGTTCGTTGCGTAGATCTGGACAGCAGACACCTCGTCCATAACATCCAGCTTCTGTTGCAGGAACGCCAGCAGCTCATTCGCCACAAGTTCATTGCTCGTGGCGAGTAAATTACGAGCGACAGCTTGCGCCGCGCTAATTAAAACAGAATATTATGCAAACACGTCCGCATCGGAACGCGGCATAAGCGAGACTATATATGTACACTGAATCACTCCGTCCATTGGTGAAAACTGTATGAAAATCCGTTCGGTAGTTTTTGAGTTTATCGCGTTCTAACAAACAGACAGACGTAGCCACGGGACTTTATTCAGTTAAAATTTATTATATCGGTCACGCTCTAATAACAAAATAACTTTTGAGCGAGTGTCCCCTCGTTCAAAAGTCATTTCTTGAAATAATTGCGTGGTAAAAACGTCGATTTTAATGAAATAAAGATTAATTGTTATCTCAAGCTAAGGGACTGGAAATGTAGTCATAGTTCGCCTATGACTACATTTCCAATCCCTTAAATCTCTATTTGTGTATTTTAAAATCAACCCCTATTTTACCCCCTTAGGGAATGATTTTTCAAGAAACGCTGTACCACATATTTTTTTACTTCTTATCCAAAGCATAAATTTGAATTTTCATAAAATGCTGGGTTTCCCGCACAAATATTCATCCCCTATAATTATCACCCCCGTAGGATTATGTTTTAAGACAAAAAACCTTCCCCAGGATGCTATCTGTAGCCTTGTAAAGTTTAATTGAAATCCGTGCAGTTTTATAAATTTTAAAATCGATCCTATTTTACCCCCTTAAGGATGATTTTCCAAAAACGCTGAACCACATAATTTCTTTACTTCCTACCAACAGCATAAACTAGAATTATCACTAAAGGTAATAATCAATACTATTCTCGATAAAGATTTCTGATATTCTTTGAACTTGATTCATTTTATAACGTTGATTGGAGGTCTTCTGCAATATAAACAACCAAAAGGCACTATTGAATGCAATCATGTACTTGCCATTTTTTCAATAATGGAAACTTAAAACGAAGTGCTATCATTGTGTATCAGAATGCAGAAGCCCGAAAGTCTGACAACCAGTCTTACCTAGGGGTATCTTATTACCCAGTAACTGGGTGTTGGAGGTCAGATAGGCAGGTGCTCCATGTAAAATACTGGTATTCAGCTGCGTCCGGTTAGACTGGAAGCCAACCCCAACATAGTTAGGCAAAGGCCGGCTGATGTTTGTAATGGAAAGCATTGTTCAGTAATGTTTTGCTCCGTCTGTGTCTAACTGAAACTCAGAGCATTTACTTTAATTAAACCATTTACAAGTACTTTTGAATTGTCAAGGAATCGGTCGGTTATTCAGAAAGTTAAAGCTAGTTGCCCATTCCAAAACGTAGATCTCTATGGAGAAGAACGGGCAAAACACTCCAAGGACACTCTTTTAAATCAAGATATTACAAAATCCTGGGTACATAATTATTGTTTCTTCTATATGTGAGAACAATATAAAAAAATAAAGAAAAGAATTCAAAATATATAAGATTAAAAATAAGCTCTGGCAGTTAAAGCCGATCAGATTCAACTGAAGGCGCCCGTTCACGAACATGACGCGTGGATCAGTACCATCCAGCTCAACCATTTTGGGCAGAACTGAATGATCCAACACACGCGCCAATATCAGCAAGACATTTAAGTGAGCATGCCATACTCTTTCAAAGTCACCATACATGTTAATTACATAGCAAACGGCGTGTAATTATTGCTGTATAGCATTCCATTGGGAGGATAAGTAAATTAATAAATAAACATTCTCTTCGGTTTATTAAGCAAACAAGCTCCGGTGTCTCAAGAGCAGACACAAATCGTTTTCATTAGGATTTTTAAAACAAGTGGGTAGGATTTTTTTTATGCTTAACATAGAGAAAAGAATACTCTTACTAATTTCCATATTTCGTCTAAGATTATATAAGAGAGAATTTTTGATATAATGTATTTGATCATAAATATAAAAGAAGTTTGATTTGTAAAAAAATTAAAAATTGATTTATTTATTGCTAACCAGTCCCGTTCCAATGTCTGGAAAGGTCCCGATGAACCGAAAATACATCAGATATTTATGTAACTCTCCAATAAGCCGATTAAATAATTAACTCAACTACAGTTCCAAACATGACGTCACAATTCCTCTAAGTCCACACTATACATACTCACGTACTACATAATCCTGTATCCATATTCTGTAACCCACGCCGAACTCATTGTGCGAGAGTTATGTTAATGCCGCGCTAGCGAGAGGCGCCGCGGGACGTAAGCTGCGTTTCAAAAGATAATAATAATAACATTGGCAGCAGCTGGCAAGCGAGCGACAATACGCCACTGGCTGGCTGTTTAGGGTTCCGTACCAATATAGTAAAAGGGAACCCTTATAGTGCGACTCAGTCTGTCCGTCTGTCTGAATATCTGGACAACTATTAATGCTAACAACTTGAATTTTGAAATAGTTTTAGATGACGTTTGCCCAACTATTTTGCAAATAAGAAAGAAATAAAAACATATATATAGGATTGAAAGGGGAAAACAAGGATTGAAAGGGGGCTTTAAAAATTCGAAATGAGGCTACTAGGGCATGTGGGATAATTATTATATGAAAGAGCGCTGTTTGCACATTTTCAAATATTTTTTTTTAATTTTTTTTAGGCCGAATAGTTTTCGACTTTTGTTGAAAAATATAAAAAAAACCGTTCCCCCCATATCTCCGAGGTTTGCATAGAAAAAAAAAATTAAATTATTCTGTGTGATAGAAGTTTATGTAAAGATTACAGGAAAAATAAAACGATGTCTCTAAATAGCAACTTTTTTGTGATAGTACGGAACCCTGGGAGTTGTTTTCTTGAGGCGTCCAAGGTTTGAGCGGGAGCGGTTTTGTAGTTTTTGTAATTTTTTATTCAACCTAAAGTTAGCTTTCCCAATGTAAGTATTTTTGTGATTAACACTTAGTCTCACGATGTTTACCTTTCACCGTTTCGCTTCGTGAGGCAACCGGTATATCATAGAACCAAACATTCGAAGACATGTGACAGCTACCAAACCGTGCTGAGCCCGCGTGCTAGAATATAGCCCACTCCCTCTAGAAAAGAGGAGGCCAGCGTTCCAGCTGTGGGAACATTACAGGCTGATTGTGTTTGTTACGTATGTAATCCCACGGAGGTAATAAAATCGCGGCGGAATAAAAGCGCCTAGCGTGATTTTTCCCGCCTTCAATGGAGTGTGTGAACGAGGTTTACAAAAAATCACTTCCGAAATGATTCTTCGTGCAAGGCGGACGTACGATGGATTCTGCTAAATTATTATTAGGGAACTACGTATGTCGCATTCACCCAACGTTCAACGTCGAGCGTTGAAAATCGAACACCGCGTGATAAAAAAAAAAACATGAGAGGCCAAAATCGCAGCCGTGCGAACAGACGTACCGCTTTCTGTTTGTTCTATTCCAAGCGCGCCACACGATTTTATTCCGCCGCGATTTTTTACGTCCGTACGAACGTGGGCTAACAATTTGCGGGACACTAAAAGCCCATAGGTGTTATAATAAAACTTCTATTGTGTCTCGTTCAGTGTCCATGAGTGGTGTCAAGGCTCCTAAAAAATAATAAAAAAAAAAAAAAATAAATCGACTTCAAAAAGAAACGAACTTAAAATTATGAAATTATTTTAATTTCGGAAGTCGGTGTATTTTGGGTTTTTACCACCGACTTCCAAAATTAAAATTATTTCATAATTTTGAGTTCGTTTCTTTTTGAAGTCGATTTAATTTTTTTTATTTCGTAATTTTTATTTTTTAGTAAAAACTGGAATATTTGATTGTAAAAAGTATTTAATAGTTTTGTTATAAATATTGCACTAGAATTTGACCAAGGTTTTGAGATCTTTTCCCTTTGACACAACACCCGTAGCGCGTATCAATAAGCCAGGCCGTCACACTTACACGTCCATTATCTTGAAACTACTGAATCAATTTTGATGAAACCTTCATGCCCTAAGTTGAAGTAAATGTAAGACAACAAAACAAAAATGGTCACGACCCGATTAATAGTTTCGTAGAAATGCGTGGACAAACATAGATACAAACATACGTATACATACATCTATAAAATTTTGTATATTTGTTTCGAAGCCCTAATAGATTATCATATGTGAATATATTGCAGTTCCAATAATATTATATACATACGTGTCGAATTGATAACTCCTTTTTTTGAAGTCGTTAAAAAGGCGCAATTCGCGTCGCTTGTTGCGCCTGTTTGAAGAAACCTTCACTCTACTCTTGGACTTTGACTTGAACGAGTTTTTACCGTTCTTTCAGTATATAATAAATACTATATTTATGCCATTACTACTGAATGTGTGTGAAATATTTGATCTGACTGTTGTTGTTTTGGTCACCCAATCTGAGTTGAAATGTTATGACGGCCAGTTGACCTGCGAATAGCTTGTGACCTACGAAAATAATTCGTGGGTAGGTATGTCACCTTTACGTCGCGTATAACTTGCACCACACACCACAACCCGTAGCCAGCAGAATGAACGGGCACCTCATAAAATATTAGAACATGCAAAAAATCCCCGCACACACACACACACACACACACACACACACACAACCTACTGATAATTGTTATGGGGTGTATATGAAAAACTTTGTTCTCAATTTTTTATTCGAATACATTGGACGGCGGAAGCGCGTTACCATGGCAACGGGTTTTAAGTGCCAAACGACCGAATTTTGTACGACGTTATAAAATTTTATTGTGAAGTGTGAAATAATCTCTTACTAGCTGTTGCCTGCGGCTTCGCCCGCGTGGATGTCAATACTTCCCTATTTAATTTTTTTTTTGCTAAATATTTTTTCAAATTAAAAGAAGAGCTATCTTTCTGCGAAAATCCCGTCAAAATTGGTCAAACCGTTTCGGAGATTAGCCGGAACAAACAGACAGACAGACCGACAGACAGGCAGACAAAAATTCAAAAAATTGTTTTTTTTACTATTTTCGTATGCATTTAGTAAAAAGCAGTTATTTTGACATTACAAACAGACAATTCAATTTTATTTATTTGTATAGATAGTAGCGTTCAAATCAAATAATTTATTTGCGTAATACAAGTTTAGAAGCTGTTACAGGTTTAAAAGGTAGGTGACATAGTGACATACATTGCATTATAATCTAATGAGGTGTGCAAATTAATATATTAAATAAATAAATTTGAAATTGAGTTAATTACTTACATTAAAAAATAGAAACGCCAAATAAAAAAATAAAAAAACTTAACACAAGTGAAATAAAAATTTCAATAATCATTTATTTGTGGTGCCATTTCAGGTAAAATCAGTCATCTTTCATTTAAATAATCATTAATTGAATAGTAACATTTTGCAACTAGGAATTCGTGCAAACATAATTGAATTGGTCCATTTTGTGTAGGTCTGTGATACTTTTTGACAACGATTGTATATTTTGGGTGCCATGCCCAAAATGTTTTTTATTAAATACCGCTTTTTTATGACGTTTTACGCATATTTTATTTTTGTGTCATGAGCTTCTCGGATGGGTATAAATATGTAGAATGGCTTTGACAAAGATCGCCACTTCATATATATAAAGACACGTGAATGTTAGTAAGTCGGATGTAGGTATCCAACTTTTAAAAGCGTTCTTTAATTTAAAAATATTTCTAATCGGGTCACAATACTTCCTGCAAATTTTTCTACGTAATCAAAAGATTACGGCGATACATTGAGTTAAAATGTGGCATGACGTCACGTCTTCGTATATTTTATACGTAGAAGTGACGTAGCAAGCCCCCACTCCCGAACTTTAATGCGAGTTATCTAAGCCATTTTTTATTAATATGATAAAGCAAAAAATACGTATCTAATATTTTTTTATTATCTGACTGACGGACTAAATAGAATTTCTTTTTTTTTACCCAGGCATCATCCCTATTCCATTAAACTTCTTTTTCGGATTAAAAAATGTTTTACTTCAAATGCCAAAGAATTTAAACCTGCCCTAATTCCACAGCCACTTTTCTAAAATTCGTTACAAATCGCATACAATCAACTATGAGAATATTCGTAGTTGGCAGTGGGGCCCGGATCTTGTGCTACGAGTATACTCGTAGGTTGGCAGTCAACGTGTTAAAAAAAAATATATATTTTAGTGTAGAAATGAATGGAAGAAAACATAACGCACATTTCATGTGAGTTTGTGCCGTGACATGATTTGACTTATTGCGAGCTTCTTAATTATTTGAACTAGTTTAGAATGGGGCAATGATGAGAGTTCGAAGTAAATACGTACTTATAACCGTCATACCGAAAACGTTAAAATATTGCTGATGAAAAGAAAATATGAAGTCATAATTTCCTATACGAATAATATACACTTCCGATACGACTTCCCTGTCGAAATCAAACAGATCATTAATTAATATTTCATCATCATCAATTATTAATCATTCATCATTCATCAATTATTCAGCTCGTGGCTAAGTAATAACAGCCGCACGGGTCGATCCATCAGGTTAAGCTACGCTTGCCGGGGTGGGTCTGTGGATGGGTGACCATCTTTTCATACCGAGACTCCTCCGTGCCTCGGAAAGCACGTTAAGCCGTTGGTCAGGGCTGTCATTCGTGGATCTTTGACAGTCGTTACGGGTTGTCAGAAGGCCGAAAGTCTGACAACCAGTCAACCAAGGGGTATAGCCAACCCAGTAACTGGGTTGTGGAGGTCAGATAAGGCAGTCGCTCCATGTAAAATACTGGTATTCTGCTGCATCGGTTAGACTGGATGCCGACCACAACATAGTTGGGAAAAGGCTAGGCAGATTGATATTGATTCATCAATTATTCATTAATGAATCAAACCCATTTTTTTATTATTTTACATTTAAAATTGTGTGAACAATTGTTAGCTAGCCTAAATAAAAAATATATTAAATATATTTCTGAGAATTATAGACCGCAAATCTTAGAATCACGTAAAATACCTTCAAAGAGTAAACCCCGAGAGCTCCACCAGGTGAGGTGAGATATTCCTACATTAGGTAACATGATTCATAGCTCAGCAATATATCACCCTTCGTGAATATATGAGCTGTCGTTTAGCTCAACACTGTTCGAGGAATGGGACCTTTATTTTTAGTAAGCGTAGATTTTTTGGTGGTGATTGTCTTACTTTAATTATTTTGGTTTTTAACGTTGATTTGGGTTTAAATTTGAGCTGGCTTTTGACACCTACTTAATTTTATTTTAATTAACACACGCGCTCAGACCGTTGCCAATTCCAATAAAAAATATCAAATTCAATATCATGCCTTGGTATGCAGTGCGGAATTTGGCATTGATTGTGGGGCAAGCCAATAAAATATAGATTACTTTTAAAAGTGCTACGTAAAGAATCCTGAAATAAAATGTGGCAATAGTGCCGATTCTCTTGTTTAATAATTAAACTAAAATTAGAGAATCGCTATCTTTTACTAACAGGCAGCACGAGAAAAGGACGGGTATAGCTATAAACTAAGTTAAAAATGTCAAACTAGTTTACGTACGCTTCACCGTGTTTTTAGTCGACAAGTTTTTTACGTGTTGTCTGAATTTGTATGGAAATATTAGTTTCAACAAAATTTGACAGCCCTAATTTACGTTCGTCTCTTTCTTGTTTCATTAGAGAGAAAAAGTTAGCAATAGCATAAATTAAGTTTAGTTTGTGCACAAAAGAATCAGCACTATTATCTAACTATTACCTTTTTAATAAGTAAGTACTTTATTCAGCAATTTTCAAGATGCATTCCAATTATAATATTTTAGTTGTTCTTTAGCTGCTTATTTGTTCGAACGTTTACATAGCGCAACCATTAATTAACTAGCCATTTCATTGGTGGGAACCAATTTTTAGTGTGAGGCTGCATCAGTGTAGGCCGGCGTTAATCCGATTTCAATCTGCAGCGAATATCGTTAATGTACTGAATAATAGATTTGTGTGAACCGTGTGTGCGCAGTAATACCACGAATTAAAGAACAATCAGTAGATCCACAACAAACAATGCGCGAAACAAAAAGGCCAACTAGAATAAAAGTTATGATGTCGTGAAATCACGATAAAAGGAAAACAACATTCAAGTGCTCGATACTCTAACAGAGGTTTAAAGAGTACGCTAGCGATGGGACTAATGGGAGGATTGTCAGCCAAATACATAGATGTTGATTGCCGAATAACGAGGCTTGTTGTCAGTTTTCTAATTCACTGTTATAGCGTCTTCTTGTCTCGAATCCTTTAAGTGGACACGCCCTTTATACCTGGAGGATTTTAATTAGGTATAAAGTTTTTAACTACTTGAGTACAGTTTTTTTTTTTGTATATTGACGTGTGTTGGCTGACTTGTGGCAAATAATTTAACTTGATTTAATGTTTTGTGTTGCACAATGTTGTACCTTAATTATTTTATGCACTGTTGTATAGAATAATTTTTTTTTTAACTGAACAGACAGCTGTGCTGCTGGGGAGTTTGTTGCGCCATTTCTTCTCCTCAGCTAAAGCACTAAGTAGTAGTGAAGGGCGGGCGTTTTGACGGACTGACTCATGTCATTTTGACGTTCGAATAAAGTGCTGATTATCAGCCTAGTTTGAATAAATGACTTCTGATTTTTGATTGACTTATTTTTCCTATTTTTAGCAGTCTCCATATGTGCGCTATGTAACGTGCGTAAACTTGTGACCGCGCATGCGCATCGCATTGACCTTCTGCGTCTACACCTTTTACACCATTCATTCCCCACTGCTTGCGATCCAATATTACAGCAGTCAGTATTTACTAGCTACATATTTAATTGTAATACGCTCTGATCTAATTAACCCGTTGATTAGATTTGTTTGTAATTAATTTGTATAATTGTATTGTGCTTGAGGCAGCTAATTACTATATCAGTTTGCAAATGGAACCTAGGTGTATACTGCAATAATACAGTCTAATCATGACGGTGAGAATGTAAATGAATATGCAGGTGAGCAGACAAACTAATTCATATGGTTTCAAACTAATTTAATTTTGGAAATTTACTGTTGCACAGCACCACACAAACAAAAACATACACATGAAAAGGAAGTGGTGTATCATGTATGTGTTTAAATAACTGATAATTCTGACACTTTCAACGTCTACTTTACTCCTTTCAAAGAGATTAGACACGAACTTTGCGAGAATAATATTTATGTCCTCGAACTTTATTTAATAATCAATTACATTATTGGCGAATATAAACAAAGCCACGGTTCTCTCTCATAGTGTCCAAGTGCGTAATCAAACACTCGCCACGCCAGTAGAACAGCCACCAACTCATACAATCTACGCTTGCATTGTATCGCTGACAATAAAAAAGCCTCAACTCCGCCGTCGTTCTCGCGTCTGTCCGTCCCTCTGTCACAGACCATAGAAAAAAAGAAAATACGTCAACACAATAAATTTAATTTTCATTTTGATCAAAATTATTATGATGATTAAATCAGATTTTAATACAATGGAAGTTTCTTTTGAGTTACTGATTTTAAATATTATTGTTCATTTCAGTATTACGTTGGTTGTTTTCAAGCTTGCTTCATATAAATAATCATTAAAATGATACTAGAGTAGAAATACTTTTCTGCTAGATTTAGTCCAGTCACTGCGTACGAAAAAGAGGCTTTGCTCTACAAAAGGTGGAGTAGAAAATGTATTGATTTATATTGCTTAAGTATAGGCTAGTCATGAAACATTTTAGTTTTCGAGCTCAAGGGGTGACAGCGTGAGCCGCCATCTTGAAGGTGTCAAAATTTGTTGTTTTTTTTTTACATAATACTTCAACCGTGGACTTTATGAAAAAAAATTCTACGAGAAGTATAAATAAGATAAACAAACATTTTTTGTATAGGTATTTATTCTATACGTCCTAAAGATAAAAATTAAAAGTGATAGAAAAAAAAAATACGAAAAAATCATCTTTATAGTTATGATTGGATTTTTAAAACTAAATATTTTTAAACTGTTTTGAGGGTCCAGGTAGGTTAAAGTCGACAACTTCATTATCCGCGCTGGCATTTTCTGTCTCCTTGTATTGTGAAATTTATTCATTATTATCCTCGGTTTCTATCTCTATTTCCGATGCTATTTCGCATGCCTGATCACTACAAAATCCACACACAATAATCTATCCGTGGTCAGAGTTCCCATCGTTTTGTTTTCATGTGTTTAATTGCCCGCCTTTTTCTATGATCTGAGGACGTCATTATGTTTAATTTTATTAATTGCTACCTGTGTAATGGGGGCCTTAGGGATATCGTGTGGGCTGTTGCCGATTGTGACCCTCTGTTCTGGTGTGAATTGTGTTATATTACCCACATTTTGTCAAACCCTCTTCAGAGTAATCTCGTCTATTAAATGAAATGTTCCCATAAAGATCTTTTACTCCGATTTGGGGGAAAAGACAAACAGAATAATAAAATATTAGCCGTATATGAGCCGTTTAACTCGTAAAACGGAGTGATATCATCAATACCTATGTGAATTTGGCGTTATCACTTCGTTTTAGTAACTAACTGCTATATGTACATGCACTTACTGATTACAGGAACCTACAATAGGTTCCTGTAATTTTCTTTGATCGGAGTTTTACTCAATAACGACATAACGTCATATCCAGATAAATTCCTTTATTTACTTAACCTATTCCTTCTAAAAAGAAGTCAATCATCTGCCTAGCCTTTTCACAACTATGTTAGGGTCGGCTTCCAGTTTAACCGGATGCAGCTGAATACCAGTATTTTACATAAAGCGACTGCCTATCTGACCACCACAACCCAGTTATTGGGTAATACGATACCCCTTGGTAAGACTGGTTGTCAGACTTTCGGGCTTCTGACGACCCGTAAAGACTGCCAAAGATCCACGAATGACAGCGGGGATCAACGGCTGAACGTGCTTTCCGAGGCACGGAGGAGTCTCGGTATGTAAATATGGTCACCAATCTACGGACCAACCCCGGCAAGCGTAGCTTAACCTGATGGATTGACCCGTGCGGCTGTTATTACATAGCCACGAACTCCTCCCTTCTAAATAGAAGTATTCTAAATAAATAAAAGATAAAGCTAGTACATACAGTAAACCGAGTTGGGAAGGTATCGGCCAGCAATCTATCTCTATTTAGCGGCAAACTATTGAGACATATTGGCGTGTTTAACGAATAAAGATTTTCTGCCCTGTTTTTAGTTCAGGAGGCTTTAAGTGAGTTTATTTATCTGAGAAATAAATAGCATTTGAATAGGATTTAATTTTAAATCTATTTGTAAGCGATGTTGAGGTTACCTAGAAGTATTCTATTCACTATTGTTAAAGAATGGCCATCTGCTCAATTAGTGAGGCAGAGATTTTCGGTATATGAGAAAACCAGCCCATTGTTAAATTTTACTTAGTTTTTTTTTTTGAATACCTGAATAATAGGGATGGTCCGAAATCAGTTTTACATTTAGTTTAACCAAACTTCGCTATTCGGTCAAAATTTGGCTCAAATGTCGAACATTCGATACATTAAATATTAAAATAAAAACTGTTTTGACTAAAATAATAAAACTAAACCAGTAAAATAAAATCATAAGCATTAAATTTTACTTATTGTTTGTTAGTCTGTTGTTACTTATTTAACAACTATACAGGGTGATTTTTAAAACATGCGACAAAATTTAAGGGGGTGTTCTACCCATCAATATGAACAACTTTTACTATGGGACCAACTCGGAATTCGCAAAAAAATTTCGACCTTTTTATACAAAATGGTCCAATCGGGTATGTGCTTTTACATGGGAAGGTAATTTTTTTTTTTTTTTGCGAATTCTTAGTTGGTCCCATAGTAAAAGTTGTTCATATTGATGGGTAGAACACCCCCTTAAATTTTGTCGCATGTTTTAAAAATCACCTGTATGTATTCTAAACATTATCTGAATTTTGATACCTATATAAACATCGCCAAGCAAAAATAGATATTTAATTATTATAAAAGCACAAAATTAAATCATAAAAACACCAAGGACAACAAGACTACGGGCGGGTTGTAAGTATCAATATTTATGTGAGCGCATAAATAAGCTTCGACGTATCACTTTCGAGAAAGCGCGGTGAAAATAACCAAAGTTGGACATTTTATTTTTACCGAATAAAACAACGTACATCCCAATCTCTTCTAAACAATTTACAAAAAGATATTTGCTTTAAATTAAATGAAGTTCGATTTTTTCTATGCAAAAGTCTGCACTGTCTGATTTCGAAATTAACCCCGGTGTTTCTGATTCCACAACCTAACTGACTCGATATTCACGATTGGAGAGGTATCTTTGTACTTCTCATTACCACTCAACGTTGGATTCGATTACGATATCTTATTACGTCCAAGGAGATCCGATATCTGAGTATTATTTATTCAACGTTTAACTCGGCTTTCGTCGATCGGTGACGAAACCCGAGACCATCTAGAACGGTCAACCCAACCAAAAACACTTGATTTTGATTGGCTCAGTGGTAGAATTTTTATTGATCATAATTATTACTCAAATGAAACGTAGTACATGGGGCTACATTTAAAATTGATAACTGCCTTTATTCGAAGTTAGTATGAAAGAACAATGGCGAATTCTTATTTGAATTAAATTTGAACGTCTAAAAGTGACACTTTTACAAAACAAATTCAATTAATTGTCTATGTTCTTTTATACTGTCATATTATCCAAATAAAAAAATATGTTTAATAAAAAGTTTTATGACTACTTCGTTTAAAAGTTTAGGAAATTGTTGGTTGGATTGGTTTAGTATTGCCATTTTGTGTTGATTTTTCTAAATAGTAGGTACAGCATAATTGTCGTGGTGTTGTTATCATTTTTAGTTTGTTATTTTATTTACATGGAGTAAATAATATGTCGGCACATCCGCTTTTATAGACTGTCAATTGACATGTTGTACAAATGTCAACGTCAAAAACGAACACCGAGCACTGGTGAGGCGACCATCTTGTAAAACTAGTAGTGAACTTCGGATTGCGGTAAGGTGCGCACGCAACCATGTGGTGGTGGGCGTTTATTTTCATCGCATCCCTCTTAATCTAATCGATTTATAATTATTTTGTGAAGTATTTGATTGAATTATCGAGAATTAGAAGTAGAGTAATTGTGACAGGTGTTATTTTATTGAAATACTGCCCGATAATCCACGCCTATCTGAACAAGGTCGGCGCCTCCGCTTTTCTAGACTGTCATTTGACTTGTTGTACAAATTTCAACTTCAAAAACGAACACCGAGCACTGGTGAAGCGGCCATCTTGTAAAACGAGTAAAGGAAATTGTGGTCGGTGGACGTTATATTTTAATCGCATCCCTCTTAATCTAAGCGATCTATAATTGTTTTGCGAAATGTTTGATTGAATTATGGAGAATTAGAAAGGGAGTGACTATGACAGGTGTTATTTTATTGAAATACTACCTTCCTACACGATAATCCACGCCTACCTGAACATGGAGAACACATTAGATGAAAGTTGAAAGACTTCAAATAAATTATTAGACATTTATTTTGTTGTTTATCTAAGTTTATTCTGTGTTCTTCCTTAGATAAAAGTATTGCAGCAAAGTAGGAAAAATATCAAATGGCTATTCTGAACTTAAAAGACAAAAAAGAGAATCAAAGAAGAGAAGAAGAGAGTCTTAAAAAATATTTATTTGTGGTTGACATTGACAACCGTTGACAGTTTACAATTCTTCTTGAAAAGTACTGAACCGATTTCGATGTGAAACTTTCACTGTGCCCTAAGTTGAAGTAAATTTAAGCCAACAAAAAAAGAATGGTCACGATCCGATTAATAGTTTCGGAGAAATGCGTGGACAAACATACCTACATACAAACATACAAATATCTATACATCTATAAAAAATTGTGTATTTGTTTGGAAGCCCTAATAGATCATCATATGTGAATATCTCGCAGTTCCATTAATATTTCATACATATGTATCGAATTGATAACTCCTTTTTTTGAAGTTATTAAAAAACAAGTTGTGTTAAAATTGCTTGACAACGCGTCGGTTATAAAATTATAGGTTCTCGGATATTTTCATTTCTTCACAACCTATACAAGAACAGTTGATGCCGTAGGAACAACGGAACTGTGAGTCACTCAGCGGGGTTGCTAGAGTTTGTAAAATGATAGGTTCTCGGTGCCTTTCAGTTCGTCACGACCTGTACAAGAACAGCTGATGCCGTAGGAACAACGTCACAGTGAGTCACTCAGCGGGGTTGCTAGATTTTGTAAAATGATAGGTTCTCGGAGCCTTTCAGTTCGTCACGACCTATACAATAACAGTTGATGCCGTAGGAACAACGGAACACTAAGTCACTCAGCGGGGTTGCTAGAGTTTGTAAAATGATAGGTTCTCGGAGCCTTTCAGTTCGTCACGACCTATACAAGAACAGTTGATGCCGTAGGAACAACGGAACAGTGAGTCACTCAGCGGAGTTGCTAGAGATTGTAAAATGATAGGTACTCGGTGCCTTTCAGTTCGTCACGACCTATACAAGAACAGCTGATGCCGTAGGAACAACGGAACAGTGAGTCACTCAGCGGGGTTGCTAGAGATTGTAAAATGATAGGTACTCGGTGCCTTTCAGTTCGTCACGACCTATACAAGAACAGCTGATGCCGTAGGAACAACGGAACAGTGAGTCACTCAGCGGGGTTGCTAGAGATTGTAAAATGATAGGTTCTCGGTGCCTTTCAGTTCGTCACGACCTATACAAGAACAGCTGATGCCGTAGGAACAACGGAACAGTGAGTCACTCAGCGGGGTTGCTAGAGTTTGTAAAATGATAGGTTCTCGGTGCCTTTCAGTTCGTCACGACCTATACAAGAACAGCTGATGCCGTAGGAACAACGGAACAGTGAGTCACTCAGCGGGGTTGCTAGAGTTTGTAAAATGATAGGTTCTCGGTGCCTTTCAGTTCGTCACGACCTATACAAGAACAGTTGATGCCGTAGCTAGGAACAACGGAACGGTGAGTCACTCAGCGGGGTTGCTAGAGATTGTAAAATGATAGGTTCTCGGTGCCTTTCAGTTCGTCACGACCTATACAAGAACAGCTGATGCCGTAGGAACAACGGAACAGTGAGTCACTCAGCGGGGTTGCTAGAGTTTGTAAAATGATAGGTTCTCGGTGCCTTTCAGTTCGTCACGACCTATACAAGAACAGCTGATGCCGTAGGAACAACGGAACAGTGAGTCACTCAGCGGGGTTGCTAGAGTTTGTAAAATGATAGGTTCTCGGTGCCTTTCAGTTCGTCACGACCTATACAAGAACAGTTGATGCCGTAGCTAGGAACAACGGAACGGTGAGTCACTCAGCGGGGTTGCTAGAGATTGTAAAATGATAGGTTCTCGGAGCCTTTCAGTTCGTCACGACCTATACAAGAACAGTTGATGCCGTAGGAACAACGGAACAGTGAGTCACTCAGCGGGGTTGGTTGAGGTTTTACGCTCACAGGATACTGCTGAATTCACATCGATATTTATTCACCTACGTTAACCACACCAATACCCTTCCCTGCCTACGCAATACTGAACAGTACCCACCAGTAGGTATATTTCAGTACATCTAATTGATTAATTAATTATCCTTTGATATTTGATATCACTCAATTCAATTCAATTCATTAAGTTTACACTACCTCACGTTAGGCAGGTGAAAACTAACGTGTTGATAAAGGGCGAAGAGTTGAATCCTGAAGATAGCACAGTATTCTTGGGCTTAACTTTGGATGCTAAGCTTCAGTGGGGCCCACATATAGATAAATTGTCAAAAAAGCTAAGCTCCGCAGCATACGCTGTTAGGAAAATTCGTAATTTAACCAACATAGAGACAGCCCGTTTAGTGTACTTTAGCTATTTTCATAGTATAATGTCGTACGGTATTCTGTTGTGGGGAAATGCAGCCGACATTCAGACTATCTTTGTTTTGCAGAAAAGAGCTGTTCGATGCATTTATAAATTAAGTCCGAGACAATCTCTCAGAGAGAAATTTAAGGAGATTAATATACTGACTTTGCCTTCTCAGTACATTTTTGAAAATCTTTTATATGCCCATAAAAACATTAAATTGTTTAAAAAATACAGTGATATCCACAATATAAATACTAGGAATAAACACAAATTTGTTGTACCTCCAACAAGGCTCAAGAAAATAGGTGGGTCATTCAGGTGTCAATGTATACGCTTTTATAATAAACTTCCAAGCCACGTTCAAGATCTGAGTCTTAATAAATTCAAATCATTCATTAAACGCAAGTTGTGTCAGAAAGCTTTTTATACCGTTAAAGATTATATTGAGGACAAAAAGGCTTGGGATTGAACTGCTCCAATTTTATTTTATATTATTTTTATTTTTGCATACTGAATGTTGACATTAATATTTACTTTGTAAGTATTATATTATTTTACTTTATTGTGAATGTGAAGACTATGTAGGTCATTGCTTTTTTTTTTGTTTGTTTTATTTTTTCTCTCAGTTATTTTTAATCATGGTCTGGCAGTTTGAGTAATCTATGCGGCCTACCCCAATGTCCTTTCTTTGGTATTGTTCGTCGAATCGTTGAGCTAGTTGAGCTGCGCGATTACTGACAAATGCGTGCACTGAATGGACAGGTCCTCTCAATCTGTGTGGTTCTTTCCTCAAAAGACCATTTCAGACACCAATCTACATGGTCTTCACATGAAGTGACCAAGATTATGTCTGGACTTTATAAGAGACTGTGACCTCTGAGTTTGTTTCGGCCTTTCTTCTCAGAGTAGTCAGATAGGAAACGCCGACCTCATCTAGTTTAAAAAAAAATATTGACTTGTAAAAGTGTTTGTACAAACCTACTTACAGAAATAAAAATCATTTATCATTTATCATTTACACGACGGCAATATATTGACTTGGGACCAATAGTTTTAGCATGGGCACACAGTGCATGAAATAAGCAGTGGTACAATTACGAACAAATTACCGAAATTATGCATTCGCATACCAACACACGTATGACTGTCACATCGAGGCAGGTTGTAATGTTTGTGACGTGTAAAGCGCCGTTTTATAAAATAAAAGATAAAAGGACTGTGTTAAAGTTGTTAAATGACAGGAAATGAAGCTGAATGATGATGAAGTATATCGAAGAAAGTCTTCTTGTGCTAAAGTCCAGCAAGTTAATGATGGTTGACAACCCTGACTTTCTGAGGAAGCGTAGGTAATTATCACAAAAATAGCCTAGTAGTCATACAGTTTTACACTTCTACAGTGGCAAAGGATTCAGGTGCATTCGGGTGTGAAATGTGGGGCGAAAACACAATACCTTTACAAATAGACCTATTGGAGCGCCAACAAGGATTGTGGTCTGGTGTCCAAGCCTCGTGTCTCCGGAAGGGTTCGATAGCATTCTGAGGAATTAAGTAGGTTAGCAATAGGGTGATCGAGACGTGGTATTGGATGTCTTGAGGTGGCTGAGACCATGAACAAAATAAGCAATTAGTGACACAAAAGTTAAAAAAAAAAATGAGTATTCAGGTACACTATGGTCAGAGATTGCATGTAGATTGTATATAGGTTCTGTCTACTGTCGGTTCTAACTACCTTAACAATCAAACAAAACATTTACTTAAATATCCATATCCACTCATCTTCATCACCTGCAATCAATGCAATTTATAAACAAGACCACAGTCCATTCAAAAGATGTCCGATCAAACTGGAGCTAGATTAAAGTGGTCAAATCAAATACAACCGTCTGACCTGCGAGTTTCAAAGCCAAGCTAAAAAACGCGTCTGGCGAAGTGGCGAGCTAAAAACGCTGAAAAGCGCACCGAAGCCAGCTTAGCGCACTAATTCGTTCCGTATTTCGCTGCTGTGTGCTGAGTACGGAACGTTTTCCCTCCAAGTCACGCTCGGTAAAGGTCCTGGAAAAGGGGAATTCTTTTACGCGTAACATTAGAACGAATAAGTGAAAATATTCGTTGATACAAAATGAAAGGCTTTCGTTCCTCACTCCGTTATTATCTCATGATCCATAATAGGTGCTACTGTTTCATACTTTCTAATGTCAAACTAAATGATCATAAAATGTAAACAAAACTGTACAGTCACTAAAGGCTGATTTACATTTACATTAGATAATATAATTAGCGAATTATAAGTTCCTTATAAATATGTGATACTTCACAATAAAATACTGTCACTTTTGAAGCCACGTTTTAGTCTTCTCTCTACTACGTTTATATAGGTAAGTTAGTAGTTAGTAAGTAGTAGCTGTTGCTCGCAAGATCGTCAGCAATCCAGTATGAATAGTAGCCTATGTCCTTCTCCAGGTTATGGTCTACCCATGTGCCAAAACACATCCAAATCCGTTCAGCCGTTTTAGCGTGAAAGCGTAATCAACAAACACTTTCGGATTTATAATATTAGGTAGGATAGGAGGAGGATGAAAAACCGGTCTATGGACACTCTAGAAGCCTAGACTCACGAAATGTATTAGGTACCTACTTTTTTTTTTTTATTTGTGATGGGTTTGCTCTTGACTTTAGTCTAGGTCAGAGGTGACAGAGACAAAATCGACGATGGAGTGAGCTTACCCAGAAGAAGCCTGTTCACTCTCACTTTGAAGAGATTAGGGTTGTATACGTTCGGAAACACAGACGCAGGTAGTGAGTTCCACTCTTTTGCTGTGCGCATTATAAAAGACATTTGGAAGCGCTTAGTGCGAATTGGTGGAATAGCAACTAGGTAGGGATGGTAACTGGCTGTGCGTCTAGATATCCGATGGTAGAAGGGACTTAAATTAAAAGAAAAAATACTCTTAACGCACTACTAAAGTTTCTATGAAAATATATTTCAATCATGATTCTAAAGACACGTGGCGCCATCTATGATCATTAAGAATGTTATTGTGGTTTTCCTCGGGAACAGTACTTTTTTTCGGAATGAAAGGTACCCTATGTCCGTTTCTGTACACCAGACAATGTATATGCAAAATTTCATGATGATCGGTTCAGTGGTTTAGGCGTGAAAAGGCAACAAACAAACAAACTTACTTTCGCATTTATAATATTAAAAGTAAGGATTCATTTTACTTTTCTTTTTCTAAAGTAAAATGTAAATCAGCAATTATCGATAAAATTCAGCAAGCTTCTTAGTTGGTACTTAAGTAAATTTTGACGAGATGTTTCTTCACACGAAATTGAAATACCCTTACCAAGTACTGTCGGTACAATTTTCGCTCTTGGTGCGTTAAATCGCAATACCTTTTTCTTTCTGGCGACCGTAAGCCGGCGTCATGTTTGTAAATAAGAAAACAGTAGAATAATAACAACGCTTAACTTTGGATCTCGTTCGATGCCCCGAGCGCCAAGCACTTCCAGACGGAATCGTGTTTGCAATCTTATTTTACTTGAATAAAATTACAATTTAGCGCCAAATTAAATGTTGTACAATCGGCTTTAATGTAGGCTACTTCTGGCAGTTCAGGTTTTTACTTGGAACGTATAGTATTGCTTGTTGTGTTACGTAAACGTTTGTGCGTGTGCGTGGATGTAGCTTTATATCACTAAGTTTGTCTGTTTTATCTCTTTTCATTTAACGTAACATAACATCTCGCTTGGATACCCTGAATTTTTCTATAGTTGGTACACCCACATTTCGCCAGATGGAGGTGGCGAGCCTATTGCCATATCTATAGTTGATACACCCACATTTCGCCAGATGGAGGTGGCGAGCCTATTGCCATATCTATAGTTGGTACACCCACATTTCGCCAGATGGAGGTGGCGAGCCTATTGCCATATCTATAGTTGGTACACCCACATTTCGCCAGATGGAGGTGGCGAGCCTATTGCCATATCTATAGTTGGTACACCCACATTTCGCCAGATGGAGGTGGCGAGCCTATTGCCATATCTATAGTTGGTACACCCACATTTCGCCAGATGGAGGTGGCGAGCCTATTGCCATATCTATAGTTGGTACACCCACATTTCGCCAGATGGAGGTGGCGAGCCTATTGCCATATCTATAGTTGGTACACCCACATTTCGCCAGATGGAGGTGGCGAGCCTATTGCCATCAACCGGACATAAATTCAGGCACTGGGCTGCTACTGAGAAATTACTGACATAATTTGCCCGACCTGGGAATCGAACCCAGAACCGCATGCTCAACAGCAGCGCTAGCGACCACTAGACCAACGAGGCCATCATAATATTTAGTAGTTGAAAAAGAGGTTTAAAATTATATCTAAAACTTTATTTATTACTAGCGTTATTACCTGCCCCGGCATCGCACGAGTAGACCAAACGCTACCAAACTTCACAGGAACACGCGCCGGGCGCTGGGCTAATCTCAAGATTGCCTGAAAATTTAATCAAAATCGCTCTAACCGTTTTTGAGTCCATAGGGAACATAACATACACCCATTGATTTTTATATTCAGAAGATCTATCTTCTGAATATAAAAACTGAAATACTATCGTGAATTCATGCAAGTCACTAGACTTGCATGTGTAGTGTGTGTAGACTTGTGAATTCACGATTTATTCTGACCTACCCGACTATCCATCTTCCCAGAGACGGTGGGATGAGCCGCTCTGCAGAGTAGTACAGAACAATTTACTTGACACGTCTGCTACTACTGCGGAGCGTGCGCGCCTGCTGGCTGTGGGTAAGTGGGAATCGGGTCTGTGGCTCCATGCACTACCATCTTCGAACATAGCCACTTTGTTCGACGACACTACTTTCCGCCTCACCGCTTCCCTGCGACTAGGAGCTCCCTGTTGTTCTCCGCATCGCTGTCACTGTGGTGAAGTTGTCAACAGCCTCGGACACCACGGCCTGTCTTGCAGCCGCACTGCTAGTCGCTTAGCGCGGCACGCAAACATTAATGACATCATCCGACGTGCCCTTGTCACCGTCGGCGTTCCAGCTGTATTAAAACCCAATGGCTTGGCACGCGACGATGACAAGAGACTGGACGGCATGTCTTTATTTCTATGGAAGGTGGGTAGGCCTTTAGTGTGGGACGCAACGTGTGTCGATACTCTTGCGCCTTCCCATCTTCCTGGCACAGCATGCTGTGCTGGCGCTGCTGCTGCGGCTGCGGAAAACCTCAAGCGGAGGAAGTATAATAACCTTATCGGTAACTATATTTTCGAGCCGTTTGGGGTTGAAACCCTCGGGCCGTGGGGTCCGTGTGCTCATGTTTTGTTCAAGGAAATCTCCAAACGGCTGGTTGACACTTCCCGTGACCCAAGGGCAGGCTTTTACCTTGGCCAGAGGCTAAGCATTGCCATGCAACGTGGCAATGCCACCAGTCTCTTGGGTACATTACCAGACGACAGTGATGCGGATGAATTTTTCGACGCCATATTTTAGTTTGTTTTAATAGTTTTAGTTGGTTAAGATATTATTTTTGTAACTTTATTTTAGTGTTAGTTTGTTTGTTAAAGAGTTTGTTCTTTTTTGTTAGAATTAAGAAAAAAATTAAATGAAAATAAATATATATTTAAAAAAAGTCTATATAAAATAGTACTAAATTTTTGTTAGTTTATTTATCAGAAATTGTGCACATGCACTTTTTCTGAGCAATAAGATGTTGTGGAACGTCTTGACACAAAATTATCAAAAAGCATAAAAATTGGTAGAAACACTTCAGATCACCCGCTGGGCTAATCTGAAGACTGCCTGAAAATTTCGTCAAAATCGCTCCAGCCGTTTGGCGTCCATAGGGAGGAACATACATACATACACACATCCAGACGGAGGTTGTCCTGTTTCCTAGAACTCTATCGCAGTGCTACTTACCAGGTTAAATTGCGAATCTAAACCATTCTCAAATCCAGTTAAACACACACAAACAATTTCATCAAAATCGGTCCAGCCGTTTAAGAGGAGTTCAGTCACGTACACACGCACAGAAGAATTATAATGTAAAGAAAATTTGACTTGAATTGTCAAAGACAGAACAATTAATTAAGTGGAAGAATGATCTTTTGTAGCTTTATGGCTTTCATGAAAACAATAGACAGTTTTATTATAAAGTAGATTATAAAGCTAAGTTCTAATTTTATATTTATAGTGATTCCCCAAATCCCGTTACTCACTTCTCAATTATAATCCCTCAGTAGGATTATCTAAACAATTTTGTGGTATTCCTTCATTTCTAACATTTCCCCTTTGTTTATTCCTGGTAGGTACAATTCCCAAACAATACGTTTATTATAATAGAGTGTAAGCCTACTTCGGTATATCACAGTGATGCAGGTTCTGCAATGTATAGCTTCAGAGTTAAGCTGCATTAATAATGGGTGAAATTCTCGAACCATGGAACGCTTGGCTTCGTGTGCCTTGTGCGATACAAACAGATATCATTATTAATATGGGATTTATATTAATAATTATATCTGGTTGTGTTGCTATTGTATGTTGTTGTGTAATTTAGTGTATTATCGGTGATTTGTATTGATTAATTGGTTACGGAGAAGTTAGTTGGGACTTCAAAGGGATATTAGTATAATAAGCCACAATTACGCAAACAATATGTACAGTTGTAATACTCGTAAGTATTAGCAGTGTTTATGTGAGGCTGAGAACCGGGTAATGTGGAACAATTGAAGCTTGTTTCCAACGAAGCACTAAGAGAAAGAGCATGACAACAACTAAATGTTCGTACTGCAATGATACGCCACAGGTACACTGCTCGATGGATCATCATTACTTTGAATACTTTTGTAGACCTTCATCAATTTTACTGCTCTCTAGTTAGAGTTTCTATAATTTATTTATTTAGGTTAGCAACAACAATTGTTTACACAATATATTAAATAAGTGCAACTACTACTTACAGGCTAACACAACATGTTCCATTTATGTTTTACATAATATTACAAAGCCTTAGAGAAATTAATTTAAAGTATTTTGTTAATTCATGCGTAACAATAATAAAAATAAACATTTCATTCTAAAAAAATAAAAAAAAAACAGATTGATAACATTAACATTAACAAATTAAATAATAGACGACAAAATCAAAATCAAAATCAAAAGTCATTTATTCAAACTAGGCTGAGAATCAGCACTTTTTGAACGTCTCAAAATTACATAAGACAGTCCCCCAAAACGCCCGCCCTTCACCACTTCCTAGTGCTTTAGCTGAGAAGAAGTGGCACAACAAACTCCCCAGCAGCACAGCTGTCTGTTCAGTTAAAAAAAATGATTCTATATAACACTGCGCATAATGATTTAGGTACAGACAGACACTGTACTTGAACGCCTGCGAAGCGAAATACAGAGTAGCCATGTTATCGCCCCCCTGTCGCAGACTGTTGGTGTACCACCACAGTGCAACACAAGTCAAGCTGACGAGGGGTGTGATGACAGGGCTACAAACGTAAGTGCCCAGTGCAATGAGGAATTAAGAAGTGTTTTGGAGGGTGCGATTCGGGAATATCGATTTATGTCACCCGAACTTAGGCCACGCTTACCTCGTTTGCCCATGCATAACAAAAATAGGGCGCTGGTGGCGGCTCTGGTTTCACAGTTGTCAAACTATTGTATTTTGATGACTGAGAAGAGCTCACCAATACTCATTCGATTCTGTAATGCGCAGCTGCAGCGGCATGTCGTGTAGCTCGCGTCAAATTTGCTAATGACTCTAGAGCTCTACGACCGAAACCAGCCGTACCAGCTTGGCAGTGTAGAATTGAGCGCCGTATTGATGGGGCCAGAGTGCTCATCAGCAAACTAATTTGCTTCAGGAAGGGCAATACATGCCCCAGAGTGATGCGCTTTGTGAGGCGGGCGTTTTCAGGGACTGATGTCAGCCCTGAGGACTATATGTCCCGTATCACAGAGTGCATCGATTTCCTGAAGCAGAAAGTGCATGCATGGGCGAACCGTATTCGTAGGTATAAGCAGCGAATAGACCGATACACTCAGAATCGCACCTTTCAGAACGATGAAAGGTGGGTTTATAGGGGTTGGGAGCGACCAGACCAAGGTGTGGCTGACACGCGCCTTCGGATGATGATGCCATGTGTTATTTCTGGCGCAGTATCTGGTCGGTGCCTGTCAGTTACACAGAAGCTGACTGGGATCGAGAAGTCGAGCGAGTCGGCATCGAATACCAGAAATGGGGGCGATCACCATCTGCCCTCAAGATGAAGCTCGTGCAGTCTCCAGGGCCGGACGGGCTGCACAACTTCTGGATCAGATGGTTTCTTGGGTCGCATGCTCGCTTGGCGGATCAGTACTAGTCTGCTTTAGAGTCTAGTCTATGAAGTTCTTACGAAGGGTGCTGGATTTGTAAAAAGCAGATGCAACTCTGCGCACCTTGTTGATGTCGTCTATAGGACAATGAAGAACGGTTCTTCTCTATCCAGGATGTCGAAATATGCAGAGGAATAGCGAGCCGATAAGGATCGAGCGAGGTATATTTCAGTCCCCTTTGGCTCTGCTTAGCCTTGAATCCTCTAAGCACACTGCTAGAGGATTCAGGTCTAGGCTATTGGCTGAGGAAAGCTGGTCAGGTTATATCTCACCTCCTCTACAAGGGTGACCTAAAACTCTTTGCTCCCAACAATTTGCAACCGATGGAGCTAATGAAAGTAACCAAAACATTTAATAGGATGGAATTTGTGAACAAGTTCTTTTTTCTGTTTTGTTAATGCAGTTTTCGTGGAATATCCTAGGTTTTGGCGTAGGTACTTTGAGTAAAAATATTCCACAGTCATCTCTTCGGCCAGACAAACCACATAATTTTACCGATCTATCCAATAGACTAAAAAATAGATAGTGCCAGCAAAACCTAGAAACCGAAACAGCGTTTGCTGTGACAAATTAGGCACAAACTAACGACAAAGCGGGTCCGCTTTGCTCTGAGTAATGTACGTAAGCGGACCCGAGAGTGCTTTATGATAGTCTGTCGCAGCAGACTGGACAGAATACAATGTGAGCAGTATCTGATGCGGTCCGTGCTTTACCAGCCCATTATTTCCCTGCAATAGACGCGATCATTCTCAATTTTGCTTATATAATTAATCTGACCTATGCAAATCGCACATGGGCGTTGTACTGTGTCTCCCATTACAGGTAAGTCCAGTGCATTGTGCTAATTGTGAAGAACACAACAATAATATGCGGTAGAAAGGTTCCTAGTCAAATCCAACACCCGTTTTCTGAATTGAGAATTTAATGTTGAAATCCTGATAAACTCTACTTTGGCATTACTTAAGGTGATATCTAGCCCGCCCGCAAGTCACAATTTAAAGTGCAAAAAAGTAAGAAATTTTTAATTTCACGGGCTTGACAAGTTCTTTACTGCAACTTCTTAATTCAGAAACCTGCTTTAAATTGTGAAATAAACGTTTATCCTAAAATTAGTATAAACAAGGCACATAAATAATAAAGCACTCATAACTGTACATATACAGAAACAGATATAAAATATATATACATATACCTATACCCATACACAAAACAATACAACAATCATGTAACTTAATTGATATAACTGTACTTACTTATTACCTGTTCAATATGTAGTCAATCTGCTTAACTATGTTACCTGGAACTGGGACTTGTGTGAATCTGTTGTTTCAAGGCTTGAGGAAGACTATCCGCTCGTGATACAGGTTTATACTAGTACGAGCGGATAGGGCGAATCAGTCTTTAGACAACTAAACCATATTGTTATACCACTTCGCATTCTCCAACTGTTGACCTGCGTAAATTTAATTGTCACTGCTCAAAAATTTAGAAGTCTTATCTACAGAATAATTTCTGATTGTATAATTAGTTTAACACTTACTCATTCTCTCCCTCTCTCTCTCTTTCTCTGTTGTTTGCATGCGTGTCTATGTCTAATGTTCACTATAGACTACTTTTCTGTTTTAACAACTTAGATTAGCGCACTGTTAGATATAACTTTTAATATGTTGTGGAAAATGTTGTAGGTTATACATTTATAACTCTTGTATATTTATAACTTAGAATAAGATTTTAATGTGTAACTGTTTATTTTCCCGAATAAATAAAATAAATAAAATAAAAATAATAATACAGAACGTTCTAGAACCTTTCCGAAAATTCTAGAAATGATAAACTTAAACGCTCATTACTTATTAGCCAACCCGATAAAAATCAATGTTTGTTCAAAATCAAAATCAAACGTCATTTATTCAAACTAGGCTGAGAATCAGCACTTTTCGAACGTCAAAATTACATAAGACTGTCCCCCAATAATAGCTTTAAACGATTTCTGTCTATCTTGTTTATTATTAAGTAACTATGTATGCTTGACTCATTTATGCAATAAATAAATAAATAATAATAAAATAAAATCATTTAATTCGAGTATTATTGACTCATAATAGAAATAATACACTCACACAGTCACATTACATACACACACTACAAATTCAATTCAATTCAAATCACAATAATAAAAATTAATTACAATTACATTAACAATTTACATTACAAAATAGAATAAAATTAGGTTAGTCAGTCGCATCAGCCTGCCACATGTCGCTGACAACAGTGGGAGATGATGGAGCAGTCAAGCCTCCCCGCGAGCGCGGCCAATTATGATAATGATAAAGATTATCATTATCATAATTATATAAACGTAAAAAAAACATCACCTATGGTGACCGCGGGCTTACAGTAATTGTGAACCTATTGGGTTCGGTTGACATTCGAGCACACATTGTCATGACAAATGCGGTTTTTATTTGTATATAAACGAACTCTCGAGGGGTTAAGGGAAAAATTTTCCAAATTTCAGAATTTTTTTTGTGGTTTGTGTACTAATACTAGCTTACATACCAAATTCCAGCTTTCTAGGACTTCAGGAAGTAACCTAAGAGTTTTGATGATCATCAGTCAGTGACGAAATCGGGTTTTTTTTAGATATCAATAAAATCTAAAGTATAAGAGCTATGCAAATAAAACTTTCTATGTTTAATAATTCCACTATTGATATTATATCCCGAGATTTTTGTTTAGCTGGTATAATCCAAGCCCAAGTTATGAGGGTTCGAAACGACGAAGCACTTCGAGAAAAGGTAGGTAGTGCGCTTGGGCTTCGCTTGGCTCGTCTTGGCGGGGCACTACCGTGCTCCCAGATAAAACCTCTCACCACTAGAGGTCAAAAGTTGAACTTATTTCTAAGTCAAACAAACCGTCACACTGTTCCCTCGCCATTCTAGCGATTAAACTGCGGCGTGAAACCTAAGCGGTTACCAACAGCACCCGCGGCCCAGAGGTAAACTTACTGAAACTTTTCCAATATCCAGTGTTATTGCGCCGTCCCGCACCGTCCCGCACCGCCCCGCACCGTTTCGCACCGCCCCGCACCGCCCCGCGCCTGTCCCGCCGGGATGAGGTGGACTTTCACGTCTTCACACTTTCCTGCCTGTTAACTGGTCGTCTTGTATTGGGATATAATAAAATCGGTAAACACGGGGTTTGATAGCCGATCGTCTTTTGTTAGATCACTGTTGTGAGATGAAGGGCGCGGTAACAATCAAGAAAAACTATCTGTGGTATTTTTGTATTATCTGACATTATGCCAGCGCACACCACAACAAGTCGACTGGAAGTAAAGCATTGAAATTTTTTATCGAGTGAAAAGTAGAAATCAATTGTGTGCAAATGTTAAAAGATTTTTCCCTTATAAGAATTTATACGTTAGGAAATATAACATAATCACAATTATGTATGAATGAAACGAGAGGAATTTTAAGGGTAAATGTAATTTTGCAAATGTCAAATCGGATAAAGCCTGTACGAAGTGATTGAGGCGTGGCTATGAAATACGCGGACTAAGATATTAGTAACAAAAATAGTTCAAAATGGACAGTATTTTTTTTACGGGCAGATATTACCCATTCTATGATTTTTATGTTAAATTGAGATGTATTTTATAGCCTATATAGGATATATTACGCAACGTGATAAAATCGCAATATTAGAAAACACAACTTTCCAGAAAAATGGTGTGTTTTTATATTGGATAGGGCTCGTGTTTGTCCTCTTCATCACGTATGTTTAACAATGACGTAGTAAACTTGTCACTCGTTGAATATCTCCGGCTTCCTGGTACTACATCATGTTAACGCTAACTCAGTGGCCACCAATCAGTAAATCTGTCTCTAATTTGATTAGATTCCAGCGGGCCGTAAAAGAATTTCGTTAGCACCTAAATAAATACGCGCCAGGATTAGTTAAGGGGCGCTTAGTCCCGGGATCACGACTCATTGGTCTAATGAGTGTGGGAATCTGGAGTATGTGTTGACGGTTTGGGACTTTAAATAAGCTTTGATTATGGTGTGTCTTCATTATCCGAGCTTTTTTAAGTTCATATTAGGCCCAATCAGATCATTTTAAAACAGATATATCTAATCACTATGTGATAGCTACAGAGTTCAGTGGGTAGATATGAGAAAAAAGTGTGTTTTAACTAAGTTAATAATCTGTTTATATGAATTGATTTGCCATTTTGTAGTGCCTGAAAAAAAAAAAAAGTTTAAATACCACTTTAAAAAACGTTTTAATTTTGAATCTAAAAAAAAGAAACAAAAAGTTGAATTAGTATAAAAAAGTTACAAAAAATACAAAAGACACTATCAAATTATACCGAATCTTTTACTTTTTTTTTAATAATTTGGTTTTTTGTTTAGGACTACAATCCTATTGACACTATTAATATTTTTCTTCTTTTTTATATCTTGTTATTATTTAATACAACCTCGGTACACAGAACACACACAATTCGGACAGAATTGATAAGAACTCATGAGCATTCTAATTTATACTGTCGATGAGCCATTAAGGATTTCATTAGCCTTCACATGTGTTTCAAGATTAGGTACTTCCAAGACGTAGTTTAGTATTACAATCTGTCTGGAAATTTAAATGAAGTGCCAATAGAAACGTGCACAATAAGTACGGTACTACTATAAACCATCGCGAGATACTTTCAATGCCTTTGTACTGCTGTAAAGACGTGCTGAAAGGATCAAGCAATTTAGTATTCAATACGAAACTGCGTTTTTTGTTGTTGTAAATGTTAATAAAATTGGTGAATTTCACACACACTTTACTTGACGTAACTATACTTCATTATAAACTTGTAAGTATCGGTCTTCTCTATTAAAATACCCTCGACGTGTACCGTAATACGGTAGGGAAGTTTTGGATCAATCTTGTTGTCGAACCGGGATTGTTGAGCCACTTGCTTATATCATCTTAACTTGGTTGTGTTACACGAATGCCGCCCGTTTTTCGTTATTGAAATGTCACATGTCAAATTTCACGGGCGGCATTCGTGTAACACAACCAAGTTAAGATGATATAAGCAAGTGGCTCAACAATCCCGGTTCGTGACTGTACCTATAAGCTGTAAATATAGGACAACTTCATAGTTGACAATTTCATTTCGTATCTCATACCTTTCTTCTAAAGTATCTGTACTTATTATAAATTAAAACCGCTTTTCATGTCTGTCTATGTGACCGCGTTGTTCTTCTTAACTACGTCACGGGTTTTGATGCATCTTTCACCATCATTTAGAGGTTTTATCCTGGAAAGTTTATGTGTATAATACATTAATATTAAACTTACAAATAAATAGGAAATGAGCGAAGCAGGAGCAGCTCGCCTGTACAAAATATAGCTACAGTCATTCAACATACCTTTAGCCGAACACCACGAATTTTCGTAAATCTAGCAAGGAGTACATAAGTCAGCTGTGATCGCACATGGCTGCGGCAAACGGCGCGTTCACGAGCCGTCGCCGCGGCACCGTATCGCATCGCCGCGCTGGCCGCCACGCGATTATGTAAATACACCTACGAACGCTTTGTTTTTACAGTTAATAGTCTATAAAAAATTAGTGAAAGTGATTCTGTTTTTAAAAGTCTGGATTTGTTTTGTAACTTCGCGAATACGGTCTAAAATATTGACTGCATTACAGCGCTTGGATTTTGTTGTTTTCCGCTTATTATAAATTGAGTGATTAAGCTCTTTGCCGGTTGGTTACAGAATCAAATCCTATCCTGATCACTGAATACACAACGTTTTACATTTCATAGGTGAAATGTTGTAAGTAATTATCGCCGAGGAACATCCTGCATGTTCCTTAACGGTCATATCAACTGAAAACGAAATATCGATAAAATTTCAAGAAAAAGTAACATTTATTTTATACTCTTTACCATTGTTTAACAATTTTTAAAAACGGACCTTCGGAACATTGTAGTGTAACCATGACTTGACAGCGGTTGAAATAACATGAATTTGAACTTTATTTGAATTAATTTATAAACGTAAGTAAGTTTGAAAAATTAGACTCTTTTACAACGTATTTTATTTAAGATGAAAATCAATAATCTCAGGCTATCGCCTACACAGTACATTAGTACACAAACCTGACTATTATTATAGTTCTTCAAAATGAGGTACTTTCCACTGGTTTTTGTGTCACCTTACATTCTCAATTAACCGACCTCACCTTAGTCGTTCGGTTTCAATCGCCACAACTCACTCCAGCACGGTGTCACAGTGCAAACAGCGGCGTTGCATTTCCACTGGACTAGTTACTGGGATCTGGGACCTTGTTCACGGAGCGGACAGCAACAGAATAGGTTCACTGTCTTCTACAGGTATTAAGGTTGATATTTGACTGTGGGTGGTAAAACTTTGTTACCACGTGTTGTGGGTTCTATTTCTTTGAATGGCTAATTTGATAATGTATTTCTTTAAGTCGGTTTACACATACAATTTTACACGTAAATAAGAATTAAAAAGCTAGATGAGGTCGGTTCTATGCACTTTTGTTTCCTTCTCAATATCATTATTTTTTACCACTCGACTTTTAAATTTTTTGATTTAGGTTAGGGAAAAGAAATGTTCCACTTAATTTTTCTTGGGTTTCTAAGAAATCACTCCAAACAATAAGGCTGCTCTTTTGTACAATCGCCTACGAAGTTTTTATTTTTTTCTTGTTTTGAATAATAGGAAGGTAAGTATCAAGAATGTAATTCAAACAAATGTTCACAAAAAAGTTACCTCAACCGACCGACCGACACATTCTCAATAGCATTAAACCCACGAAGTTGCCAGCTATTTCCAATCGCAGGTTCCACTGAGCTCAACACTGAACCAGCTGACGTAGCGTTCTTGTTACCTCGCCGGAGGAGCCGTGTTCTGCGGCCACGAGCCAGTGTTCGCTCGAGGTTGCGGTTCATCCAACTATTACGACGTACTTTTACCGTTGCGATTTTCTTTTTTAAATGCTTTTCTTTCTTTGTGGATTTTTGTGCAATAAAGAAAGTGTGGTGGTCTTTGAAATTATTACAATTGTCAACGAACTTAAGTACCTAAATACCAATTGAAAATGTTTAATGTATAATTATATTATACTTATTTAATAAAGTCATGGTGAGCGGTGGCTGCTTTTTTGGAAAAAAAAAATAAATAAAAATTTTCATTAACTTAAAGTTAAACGGTTTAGTGGATGTAAGCCGTGTTCTTATTTCACGTGAAACTACTTTGTTTCCGCAGAGCTTGCACAAAGTGCTGCATACGTTTACTTTAACTCCGCTACTCGTTTCGGCAAAGCTTCAGAACTAAGCTTACGTACATAGTTCGCATCAAAGCTCAATAGTTGGTTTACTTTGCGTTTGGGATTAACATCGGTTAGAGGATATATTTATTTACATGTAATAAAATGTCGGAACACGCGTAACTTTAAAAATATTGTGAATTTGAATACAGCTTCTGTGGTTGCTACGCCGTAGCCCGTAGCAGTGCTACGGGCTACGGCGTAGCAGATATTCCACTCGTTATACCATAGATATCCGCGCTGTACTTACATACAATTTCATACAACTTGGCTAGTGTACTTACGTTTGTCAAAGTGGCTGATAAATTTAAATAAGCAACAATACGGCGGCATATTCAACAGATATTCCTCGATGAATTGTTTACTGTCTTTTTTAAAACTAAAATATGATTTTACATCCTCATCTGAACATTCAACTTTACCATCATCCCTAAGAGGTAAAATAAAGGCTTCAATTCTAAAGCCCGGCCAGAAACAGTTCGCATCGTCGCTGAGTCAGCTGAAGTCCGCGTGACACGTAAACCCTCTCGGAGCAGACACTAATGCACCGCTAACGGCACAACTATGTGTTTGCGATAAGGAAATGTAATAAAAATTGGTTGAATTGTGGAAAGATATATATTTACAATTCTAATGACTTTATTAAGTTAACGATCTGTTCATACAAACATCCGTCAAGATGATTCATGATTATATTTTGGACGTATTTGTAATATGATCGGTAACACTTAATTATTAATGTTTTGACTTAAAATAGACCATTGATCGTGAGTGAGTTTGTTTTGGCATTTCTTCTCAGGGGTCAGTCAGCTAGATGCCATCTAGTTTTGAAATATTTACCAAATTGACTTTTAAAAGTGTATTAGAAGATGTAATATTTAATATTTATTAAAAATATAAAAATTAAATTTCATTTAAATTTATGAGCATAAACCATAGCTTTGTGGCATTAAGTCCACCTACATTATTGTAGCACTGTTGTACATGAAGTTAAACGCTTTGAAGGATAAAAACGAGACACAATAGAGGTGTATCCAAACTTAACACAAGTATGGTCTGCGCCAAAAGTTTCTGATGAAAATGTAAGTACGGTTTTATCGTCATAAAAAAATAAAAAAATGTTAATTATAAGTGTTTCTGAACGGTATGATTGTGATGAATTTATGAACGAAACGTTGAGTGAAAGGGAAGTAGAGAGTGAGGGAGTGAAGGGTAAACGGACGACAATACAAGATGGAAACTGATGATTAAGGTGAAAGACGTGAAACGGTGAAAGTTTTATACTATAAAGAAGAAGTATTTTACTGAAGCGACCTATATTTCATTTGAACCCTTTTCCTACATATATGAATGCTAATCTGTAGTGCTACTTACAAACTGAGTGCTTTGTCTTGATTATTTGTATACTTAAACCAAAATATCACATTAGGGATGTTTTTCGTTTGACAATTATTGAGGTTAATTTTATAACTTCTATCATACTAGTTTAAATTGTGAACGCCGATTGTTATTTTTGTTTGCCGTAGCGTGCCACACACATACGTACAGGTAAATTAAAGCAATATTAGCTTAAGGAGTAACATAGTTATAAGTACTACTAGAATAAATATCCCGCGTTCCCGGGAACCCGCAATAGTATAACGTCTATACATACCAAAAAAAAAATATTACTATTTATTTATTTGTGATGGATTTGCTCTTGACTCTAGTCTAGGTCAGAGGTGACAGAGACAAAGTCTACGATGGAGTGAGCTTACCGAGAAGAAGCTTGAGGTTGTATGCGTTCGGGAACACAAATGCAGGTAGTGAGTTCCACTCTTTAGCCGTGCGCATTATGAAGGATATTTGGAAGCGCTTAGTGCGAATTGGTGGAATGGCAACTAGGTATGGATGGTTACTTGCAGTGCGTCTATATGTTCGATGGTAGAAGGAGGCCGGTGGAATGAGACTGTGGAGTTCCTGAGCACACTCACCGAAGTACAGTCTATAGAAGACCAACAAGCAGGCAACTTTGAAGCGATTTGCTTGGCATCCACCAGTTTTACGTCGCCAATGAGCCTCTTAGCTCTGCGTTCCACTGAGTCAAGCGCAGCAAGTAGGCAAAAAAAAAAACCGTGGAAAAAAAATAAGCTGTTCCCTACATTATTCGCATAATTCGTCAAAATGTAGGGAATTACAGTTTTCTATTTTCGAGATATTTTGAATGGTAATATTTTCTTTAGCATGTATGGAGGCTGTACTGTTGCGGGCTAACGGGAACGACTTTCGTTAATTTTCATACTGAATCATTATTATGTAGGTTGTTCCAAACAGCTGACAAACAGAAACTAATATAATATCTAACACACACTATCTTATATGAGCGGAAAGTCTAACAATAAGGTAATTATCGTTTCCCTTAAGATTTTAAGCACATAAGCACACAATCTGATGGTTACATATTATTCTAATAGTCCTAGTGATAACTACTAAGTGTTTCATGAAATCTTAACACAATGAGCGCTGTTGTCATTAACAGTTAGTAGAAATAGACTTTGTGTCGCAGATGAAGTTAATTGCTTACAAATGTCTTTTAAGAGACTGTAAATAGAAAAGGTATAATTATATCATTAATAATGATGGATTAACCCCTTAAATAAACTACCTACTTCTCGAAAACTTTTTAAATGTAGCTTTTCCATAACATATTTTTAAAAGCTGCCCGGGGAGTCAGTCTGGAATTTGTGTAGTCAATGGTAATATACTCACCCTTAAACAGTTTATACAAGTTTCTACTAAATTGACATTCTACGGTATATCATCATCATCTTGACCATCTTTACATACCGAGAGTACTCCGTGCCTCGGAAAGCTCGGAAAGCCTTTGGTCCCGGCTGTCATTCGTGGATCTTTGACAGTCGTTACGGGTCGTCAGAAGCTTGAAAGTCTGACAACCAATCTCACCAAAGGGTATCGTATTACCCAGTAACTGGGTTATGGAGGTCAGATAGGCGGTCGTTCCATATAAAATACTAGTATTCACCTGCATACGGTTAGACTGGACGCCGACCCCAACATAGTTGGGAAAAGGCAGACAGATTGATTGGTATATCAACATCATCATCATCCGTCTAGTATTTTCCCCAACCATGTTGGAGTCGGCTTTAGTTAGTGATATACCGTAGTATATCACTAACTAAATAAAATATCATGACCATAAAAAAAATAGCGCTTGATGGCGCGCTTCTCCCGGTCTGCTCCGACTTCCGGTATCTTGGTTCACTTGTGCAAAGCGATGGCGAAGTAGACCGGACTGTTAAGCACAGAATTAACACTGGATGGATGAAATGGCGGCAGGTCACGGGAACAATCTGCAACTCCCGCATTCCCCTTAAACTCAAGGGGAAGATTTATAAAACAATGGTTAGACCTGCTGTCTTGTATGGATCAGAATGTTGGGCCATAGAAAGAATGAATGAAAGGCAATTGCATGCAGCCGAGATGAGAATGCTAAGAGGGATATGTGGTGTTACGCGAATGGATAGAATAAGAAATGAGTATGTAAGAGGAAGTCTGAAAGTGACACCGGTGACTGAAAAATTGTGTGGAAATCGGTTGTCATGGTATGGGCATGTGATGCGGAGGAATGAGGAAAAGGTCGTCAGGAAAGTGTTGAGTATGAATGTGAAGTGCTATACGAGTAAGGGAAGACCAAAGAAACGATGGATGGACTGTGTGAAATATGGCCAGAAAGGGAGTGACTACCGAGATGATGACAAATAGAGAAGTATGGAAGAAAAAGACATGTTGCGCCGACCCGAAATAAATTGGGACAAGGGCAGGAGAATGATGATGACCATAAAAAAAAATCAAATAAACTTTTCATAGCTACCATGCAAAAAATATAAAGAAGGTACCTACACTCCTTTAAGCCACTTGAACAGATTGACATACATCCATTTATTTGCAGCCTAAGCCTTAGAACAAAAACTGTACGAAGTGCTTCGAACAAGTCTAGACTTGAATTTAAGTGAGTTACGAATTTTCTGCCCGCCCACAACTTAGGGCCACGGAATATGAAACAAATGGAATACATAATAAAGGTGCCATTTTCAGGGTTCTGTACCTCTAAAGGAAAAAACGGAACCCTTATAGGATCCCTCGTGTGTCTGTTTGTCCGTCTGTCACAGCCAATTTGCTCCGAACCTAATGGACCGATTAAGTTGAAATTTAGTACACGTATGTATGTTCTGTGACCAAAACACGGACGTGTAACGTAAATAAATGAATTTTGAATATGGGGGTCAATTTTGGGGGCAAATAAGAAAATTAAAATAAAAAGTTTTGCAAACTATACCGTGTGACATATAAAATCAAAGAGCTTACTGTGAGAGTATTAAATATATTTAGCTCATAATTTAAAAATAAATTATTTTAAAGTTATTTAAGAAAATAGACGAATATTGACTATTAACCCCCTTATTTCCGAAACTACTGAGCCTAAAATTATAAAAAAAATACAGGAAATAGTTCTTAACCTACCTATAGATTACAGGAAAACCTATAAGAAGTAGTATTAAAACAACATGGTAAATCTTTCAATATTGTGCGTACAAATTTACATTTGCAGTTGGAATGTATGGGAGAACATGTTTTTTAACTTCAATCCCAACTACGGAACCCTTCATTGTGCGTAGTCCGACACGCACTTGGCCAGTATTTTCAATTTAAACTTGCTACACTGTTTTGCTACGTAGTAGATTTGTTTTGGTACGCCGTAGCGTATGGCTACCTTACTAGGCCGTCGTAACAGATAATGTCTTATACCGCGGAAATATAGACAAATAGGTTAGTTTGAGAAAAAGATAAAATTCATCGAAGTATCGTACCATCAGTTATGCATAACATTTTGTTCCCAGTGTACAAAAAACTTTAGCTTTAATGAGTACTTCATTTGTTAATTACTCTGATATAAGCCAGTAATTAGGTAGGCTCTGTGGGTGAATCGAGGCGTCTCAACTGAAATTGATGTTCGCACTCATTATTCAATGTCATCACAATAGAGTAATGTTATTATCCAAGTTGTAGCGACGCTTGTTCACGTACGTGTCACCTTTGTATGTGTTCATAGGTAAATAGCTTAACGACAGACTATTATTTCTTAATTAAATTGCTTCACATTTAATCAATTGCTTCTAATATCAGAACAAACCAAATAACAATTACTCATACCGTTAAAATACGTGGCACGAGTACACTCATGGCAGCTACTTTAAGTAATGCTATTTATTGTAAAAGGAAAGAAGAGTACAGCATTGTATGATTACACACTTTATTATGTAAACCGAGCATATCTAAGTCCGCTAGTCAATGACAAATCATTGATAAACCAATTATAGCCATCAGCTTGACAACCATTTCATAATAATAATAATATTGGCTTTCATTAACACTGCCTTGTCTGACACGGCTGACATACCCGAGTACACTCGAGTGACAAGCAACGTTTACGAATGGACCGGGAGGCGTCATGAGGGTAATGTTACAAACAATAACTTGGTGAGGTTACAGCAGCCTTTTGAATTTTCTCACTGGCTGGGGCACAGACTCTGTAACTCTGTGAGAGGAAGCGGGCCCAGGTTGGTAGATGTCACATGTCTTCGAATTTTTGGTTCTAGAACATGCCGGTTTCCTGCCGATGCTTTCCTTCACTGTTTTTAGATAAATGAGAGATTCAATAATTTACACAAAGTAAAGCACCTGCCTGGGTTCGAACCACTACTCGGTAAGTCGCGGCCGTTTCCACTGGGCCACCACTGCTTTTAAACTGCTCGTGTGGTTATGTTGTAAGAATAAGTTGTGTGATTCAAACAGTGCTGTGATGTGTATTACTCCTTTAAAAAACGCTCGCTTTGACAAAACAGTGGTTGTGATTATTTTACACTTTGGGGGTGCATTCAGATAGCCTTTACGAATGTAAAAATAATTAAGGATTTAATAAATAAAAAAGTCAATTTAATTAATCAAATAACCCGACTGCGTAAAAAGTGAACTATAAAAAAGATGGAAACAAGATAATTTATTTTGTTTCCAAAGAATCTTATGCAGGCGGTGGCAATAGGTCTCTTTAACCGACTTCCAAAGGGAGAGTCGTCTGTATGTTTTTTTTTTTTGTATGTTTGTTACGCGATTACTCAAAGACGGATAGACCGATTTAGAAAATTCTTTTTTTTTTGATAGGGTATACTTCCGAGGTAGTCCCATATAAATTTTATTAACCTTGCTTGGGGAGTTTTTGAGTTAGCTTCAATAATGCGTATATTTCCCACTTATTTTATGTGGATGATGTGATGGTGTTTTAATAACTTCCTATCACTGTTATTTACATGGCTATATCTACAATTATTGTGCTCAATTATGTATTCGAATTAGTGTAGGGTAGGTTCCACAACTAAAAAGTGAAAAAAAAACTTTTTAGCAAAACATAAAACCGATTTCCAAAACAAAACACTACAAAGTGAAAAATAACTTTAATTTCGGAAGTCGGTGGCAAAAAACGAAAATACAAAACCCAAGACACCGACTACCGAAATTAAAGTTATTTTTCACTTTGTAGTGTTTTGTTTTGGAAGTCGGTTTTATTAAATTTAAGAAGATGCCTCCGACTGCATGACATTCTTTGGATACAAAATAGATCATCTTTCCATCTTTTTAAAGTTCACTTTTTACGCAGTCGGGTTATTTGATTTTTAAATTTACTTTTTTATTTTATACTTATTAGTTAGGAATAATTTTAAGGATTATTTTTCTTTAATTTAGGTAACGGTCGTCAAAATAATTTTTCGAAGCAATGAAATCTTGGGTTTGTTTTTAATCATACGTGAGAAGGAATTTCGTTCCTGACGAAGCGGAGGTCCCGGGACCACACACGTTTTTTCATCATTTCTCATTCCAAATTACATTTAAACATATAGTCTGTACCTATATATTTTTGTAATCACCTTTTGATACCCCACTCGATAGGTTTGGGAGATGTTTTTTTTTTTTTTTGAAAACACATATACACACATATTGGCATATTTTAATATACCCAGTGACACTTGAGCAATAAATACAAATCTAACAACATATCATTCATCAAAATCGGTCAAGCCGTTTTGGCTACAGGAGGTCACAATGGAACGTACATACATACATACGTAAAACATAATCTTCCTTTTTTGGCTTCGCCGCAGTCGGGTAAAAAATAATAATTCCATAAATTATATTATTATTTACTTGGAGCGGATGGGGCATGTCCTTGACTTAATATGGCCCTGCTGCCCGGAAATATTTTTACCATGCTATGAGCTACTTTCACGCAGATCGGATCTTTACGAGAACCTGTACGCGAAGTTCAGTTATACAGAAACCTAAACAAATCACAACAATAAGTAAACTAAAATAAAACAAAAACTTTTTAATGCAGACTTTGAAATACATAGAATGTTATTATGTAGGTACAGTAAAACTTATCAAACTAGCGTTAGTAGTTAAAAACTTTATAATTACTTATTTCCTAATCTTGGTATTAACCCATTGCTTTGCCTGCAATAACAGCTAGGATGCTGTTGGTGCTAGCGCGCAACTTGCCGAGCGAGGCAGCACATCGCTTGTGAAGCACGGCGTGGAAGCCGTCGACATGTGCCTCTATGAACATGCCCGACGCACTGAACCAGCGCGGCTGCCCCAACAATACCCTGAACCCATTGTTATATTGGATGCGCAGGGCTCCGAATGATCTTTGAGTACGTGCGTTAAATAGTGAATGTCTAAACACGTGGCAAAAACATTAACTTTAAAACACAACTGTCTAGTTGAACTACCTAGGTAAGCAGACGACCTTATCTACTAGGTTTTCGAGATCTAAAAATACTATAAACACAAGATATTTCAAAACAAAAACCAGTATATCCTTAAACCAGATACCACTAAAACAAACGGTTTAACGGCACAACAAAGATTTTAAAAGCAAAATATTTAATGTCTTATCCGCGGCTTCACGCGAACTCTGGCCGCCTTCCAACGTATCTGCGACCAACTTCTTTACTATAGGTCGTAAGTCGTGGTAACGTGTGGCATTGTGGACCCTACCCATGGACTTCGGAGCTTACTGCATTTTTTTATTAAAAATTTTTTGGAAATTGTTAAGAGACTAGGTTTCAAGCGTGGTGTGCCTATGTGACACTACTTACTCCAATTTAATAACAAAATATTATATTACTATTTTAAAGCTAGCACAATTTTTAAGTCACTTGGAGACACATAAATTATGTTTTTGATGGGAAACAATCTATCTACTATGGACAATGTAACCGACCGGTCGAAATTCTTGCATCACTTAAAACGCGATATTTTGTACATATACTAAAGCATTGGAGCGCAGCGTACACGTTGCCTTAACTTGGGTGCGGGAAAACCCGGAAACAATTGACAAATTGTAAAAAAAAAATAACAAGGAGGCTGAGCAAGGGCCGCGGGCTGAGCATGGTGATTTTAGGATGTGAGAATGATAATTATAACAAATAGACAGGACAGTTGGTTTGGAACCACTATTGGGTACATACGTCATAGTCTAAAATAGTCAGGATATGTTCGAGTTCATTTAGACCGCTATAAAAAATGGATGTCCGTGTCTAAGCTAGTTAAATTATGAGAATTCGTTGAGTGAGCTGTCGCAAGACAGTTAGTTTTAGTTATTAAATTAAATATAGTTAGGTTCAAGCCCAAATTAGACTAATTTAGTACTTAATGTAAATAGCGTATCAGGGTCAACGATTGGGGTAGTGTTTACTATTTTATCCTTCCTTACTCCTTTATATGGCATGATCGAGGTATCGTATACCTACGTTCGGTTCTAGGGACTCGGAGAAGACCTTTCATTGGGTGTGAATCTTACCAAGAGGCTATAGATATGACCTTTACGTGTAAGAATCATGTCTTGGTTGTGGTATTTGAGAGTATGGAAGGCTGAACCAAATTAATACTTGCAACTCGTTGCAAATGCTACTTTGCAGTGGTTCACAAAACAACCCAACCAAACGTAGGTGTTGTTTAGCTTTTCCCTATGGACTGACTAACTGCAGGATATTTTGCATTGCACTTGATGTAAGCATACTTCTCGGGAGGCAAGGTTTCACCAAGTTCCCTTACACTGGATTTATAGTTCGTTCTAAGGAACGCTAGGAATTTTGTCTCGTTAAACCACATCCAGCTTTTGGGCCACTCACAAATTAAATTATTATTAGCGAGACAAACAATTTGGATGCCCAGATAGATACGCCCCGTTGCTGAAAAAGGACCGTCGTACGGCTGCTGATTTCCTTGAAAGCATCCTCTATATGAGAAAGATTAATGCAGTGAGAAGTGACGATTTAGAATAACTACTTCGGCGTTTAGCAGGATTAGACGTAAAGAGTTCTGTAACCGATTGATGATGCGGTACGCACGTGCTAGTTTTGTATTCTTTTAAGTAAAGGGCGAATAGGCCCGATTAGGTTTATTACATTAGTACGCGGTCAGTAATTACTGGAACGTGTTTCACCCAATAGCAGTTGAACTTCGTAGTACTCTGTCTTGGGATTGAGCAAGATATGTTTGTAGAGCTTGGGAACGTGGCTTGTTAGAATTTTAGCTGTGTGTTTAGTGGTCATATTATATACGTTCAGGTCTAGCAATACACGCATGACCCTGTCAGTTGCTGTAAAGCAGCCCCACGTCGCATGGGGTGCGTCTGTAGTTTATTGTAAGGAAATCCATTAACGTAACATAAAATAATGTATTCCACGACGTAAGCGTTACGTGGCAATTACCCTTTTATATTCCTCTCATGTCGTCTAACTTTCATAATCAGCAGAAAAATAGATAAACTAGATTTATTTTCCTTAATCTTCATATATGAATTCCCAGCCTTATTTTATACATCAACATTGTTCCTTGTATCCCCTTCATGGGAACTCCCCGGGAGTGTCCCGACTGGAGACAAGCTCTATAGAGCAGTGCGAGGTAGAGCACTACCTTTTCCCCTTAAGGGAAACCGACCTAAACTAATATTAACATAATTAGGAAAAACGAAATTCTTATCAGCCTAGGGTAGTTTAGGTACAGTCACAATGGATAATATGTTCTTTTTTTGAGAAATATTTGAAAAATAAAAAAAAAAAACATGAGTGGCCAGTTATTACCTTTGGCCACTCATGATTTTTTTTTACAAAATCATGTTTATAAACAGTCATTATCTTGTACTTTGAATCTACTTCAAATGCTCAATAAATAATACACTGCCATGCATTCACACTATTTAAAAATTCATTTGACAATCACCGCTATTAATTAACCTAAAACGCAGAGTGCCAATTAATATAATAATAATATCCTGGGGCATTTCACACACGGTCATCTGATCCCAAACTAAGCAGAGCTTGTACTATGGAAACCAGATAACTGATATACTACATTTACTACTTTTTTTTCACAATACACACTTATATAGATAATTACACCCAGACTCAGGAAAAACAGACATATTCATGCACAGAAATGATTGTCTTGGATGGGAATCGAACCCACGACCTGCGGCGTGATAGGTGGTATTTTAACCAACCACGCCAACTGGTCTGTCTATATAATATAAAGTATATGTAATATTATATTAATAGGTATAAACGTACGTGCATCCCTTCATCGGACTGAAATCATGTCATACTTCATAACACGGCCCCTGAATTGATCGTAATAAACTGTCTCAAATATATTTTTTCTGCTTGTGGCATCCCAGCTGATTTTTGTAGCTGGATTTCATTAGTGAACGGTCGATCAGAGGAGTCGTTAACGGCTGCTTCTCTGACCTTATGGCTATTGATGCCAGAGTTCTTCCGGGTTCTGTTCTCTCTGCAACTCTTTTCCTGCGGCACATAAATGACCTGCTTCAGCCTGGTACTGTTGGGTACGCAGATGACAGTACAGTTTCAGAGATACTCGTCCAGCGCAAAAACCAGCGTATCATGGCTTGCGAGAGACCATACTGCCCGTACTGTTGCACACTACAAGTCACCTGTTCCTCGGACATTAGCCGCTACTAACGCTCTCCTGGACTCAAACACAGATCTTGATATGTTTGCGAATGAATGGAAGATGATACTGTCAGAATGTTTCAATTTTTGTGAGAAGAGTGTATGACTGTGTTCAATAAATTATATGTTTAAATAGTGTAATTGGCTTTAGCCGTTCTATTTAAAATAAATAAATGGTAGAGCGGACAGATTTGACCTTAAGCTTTGTCTCCCAGTGGGGTGATAATAATCTGGTCTCTTTTACCGCCACCAAAATACAGACGTGTCTTTTTACCGCTACAAGAAGTCGTTTCGCCCAAACTCCTACTTTTCAGGGTACATCTGTTCGTGTAACTGATCGACTTGAGCTCCTAGGCATGGAGTTGACATCTGGTCTCAACTTTGGCGCCACCGTCGAGTACAAAGCCCAAACTGCGGCCAAGAAACTGGGCATCCTAAATAGGGTGAAGCGATACTTTACGTCTGGACAGCTTTAACGCTTTACAAAGCGCAAGACCGATCCTGCATGGAGTATTGCGGTCACCTTTGGGATGAATCAGCTAAGTACCAACTAGCCGCGCTTGACCGCGTCGGTGGAACGCAGAGCTAAGAGGCTCATTGGCGATGTAAGACTAGTGGATGACAAGCCTCACAGCTTGGCTCATCGCTGCAAGCTTACCTACTTGTCGATCTTCTACAGATTGTATTTCGGTGAGTGTACCCAAGAACTCCACGACCTCATTCCACCGGCCCCCTTCTACCATCGGACATTTAGACGCACTGCCAGTTACCATCCCTACCTAGTTGCTATTCCACCAATTCGCACTAAGCGTTTCCAAATGACTTTTATAATGCGCACAGCAAAAGAGTGGAACTCACTACCTGCGTCTGTGTTTCCGAGCGCATACAACCCTAATCTCTTCAAAGTGAGAGTCAACAGGCTACTTCTGGGTAAGCTCACTCCATCGTCGACTTTGCCTCTGTCACCTCCGACCTGGACTAGAGTCAAGAGCAAACCCATCTCAAATAAAATTAAAAAGTATTACAAAACATAATACAGATGTATTTACAGAAATACATGTACACTTCCATAGACGCGTTTGTAGCAACCGTAGCCGATGTGTTCGTAGCTGGTAGCATCTGTAGCCCATAGCGTTTGACAATCACCGCCATTAATTAACTTACAACGTACTCTACGTTTAATTAATTTATGAATAGATATAAACGTCAAAAGTTCCATTTTCGCGCCATGACACCCAATCTCCGATTCGAACATATCATTTTTCCCAACAAGCTCACACTCAGCTGGAGTCACTCGCAGCAGATGATCTGTTAATGTTACTACAATTTACGCTTTGTACACAAGAATCTAATTTAATTAAAACTTAGCAGCACACAATAATCACCCTTTCTACCCGAGTAATAAGTGTAACAATCCCGTGACGAATATTACAGTTATATCGTTATAAGTCTGTCGCTGGTCGCCAGCGAGGCAGTGTTAGTGAAATTTCATTACATTTCAGTAATCGGAACACTAGACAATTCCGTCATGGGCTAATGGTCGTGTTTATTAGGAATGTTCAAATTAAACATCAATAAAGTTTTATTGGAAATACTGGGGAGTTACGTCATAATTGGCGGAAGGTATTGATCACTCACGTTGGTGAAAAAAGTGTCGATTTTCGACTTGTAATGTTACACGTGTCGTATGGAATATTTTGAAGGGATCTAACGCGTTAGTTGTTTTGTGGAATATAGGTTCTGTATAATTATTTACAATAGCTAGAGGTTAAAGGTAGACAGCAACAGGTTTCACAGGGTCATCATGAAGCTCTCAATCAATCTGTCTAGCCTTTTCCCAACTATGGTGGGATCGGCTTCCAGTCTACCCGGATGCAGCTGAATAACGGTAGTTTACATGGAGCGACTGCCTATCTGACCTCCTCAACCCAGTGACTGGGTAATACGATACCCCTTGGTAAGACTGGTTGTCAGACTTTCATACTTATGACGACCCGTAACGACTGTCAAAGATCCATGATTGACACCCAGGACCAACGGCTTAACGTGCTTCCATCCACAGACCAACCCCGGCATGCGTAGCTTAACCTGATGGATCGACCCGTACGGCCGTTATTGTTTGGCCACTAGCTCCTCACTATGAAGCACTAAATCTTGCAAATATTATAAAACAATAATTTAAATAAACTTTCAAACATTTCTGTGAAGAACGAATTCACTCCATCGATCCACTTACAAATACGATTGTACGGATTACAGCTATTTTTTTACAAAGTAATCGTCAAACTAACTTGCAAAACACAAGATCACTGTAAGTAAATAAATAACCAAGCTTATAAAGTAATAACTTACTCATAAAATCGTACTATCTTCACAATATCAATACGTATCACTAAATAGTGGAACTGAAACAGATTTCTGTTGAGAAACAACTTCGTCCTACAACACCCTTGACTTGATTAAGTACCCGTCACGCGAAATAAGGGTAAATAAGAATATTTACCCTTATTTACCCCGAGTGAGATGAATTATGCCATGAGTACAAGTTACACTAAACACGTAGCTCAGAAGGTGTATTACGGAAACTCATTATGGGAGGCTGAGAGGTTCGGTAGCATCCTCGAGTGCTACTAATATTTATTCTAAGCATATTAATTATCCTTTATTTCTTGGAGGCTATTTAATATATCTAATAATTGGCAACTGTAGGTTTTGCATTGTCAGTGCTCTGAGGTCACAAATCTGTAAACTTATTTTAGAAGAAGCTCAGCATCCCAATTACGTAAAACACTTTCAATCACAACCCGAAGGATTTTAATAGATATTCATTGCTTCTTAAGTTTGAAAAATTAATCTGCTCGACAGCGTAACACAATCTCATATTGTTGAACTATCAGCATTGCCATTGTAAATCACCCCGCAGATTGTTATGTGAGGGCTGAAAACGATGAGGTTTTACTCGTTTGTCACGTGTAACTGTCATTGCATTGGCTTTTCATGTGTTCTGTATAAAAGTCTACCTGCTGAATCTACCTGCCTAATTCTTACCCGTAATGGGTAGGTCATATTTATGACCCCGCAAAAAAAATAATAAACGTGTTGTGATTTCGCGAATACTAATGTAAGAAGAGAAAATAATGTTTGAGGAAAAGGTAATGCAAGGTGCTAAGTTGAGAATAATACTTATGTTTCATATGATTTGGGGGTCAATGGGAATATGATTGTATCTGTACTATCACGTAACAGAAATATGTACTTATATTATATATATTTCTAGTTTCCTCTTGTGAGTTTTTTGTGTGACGGTTTATGAACCGTTTGGTTTGCTGTGGAATTAGTTGCATTGCTTCTTGTTTTACTTGAAAGTAAAGGATGGACGATTGGGTGTTTTTAAATCTTTAGAAATATGGCTAACCAGTCAATCCCCCTTCTACCCCAGCGTTTTACTTGACCAAAAAATAGATGGAGCAACAACAAACTTTGATCGCAATTTTGCCCATTCAACACTTCGGTATCAATCATCAAATCCTTGGTAAAGTATTGGAAAAAAATCGTTCGTTCGCATTTGTATAGTTTTTACCAATTACCTTCCGAGGATATCTGGTGTTACGATCTGACGACCGACACAAATGCACTGCATGAAATATCCGGCCAATGTGACGTGGGCACTGTTCGAAATATCTGGACAAAGTGACGGACTTCACGTAAATCAAGCTTCAGGTAAAACATTGGAGATAACGGCTGGTTGCGCGAATAATCTGGGATATATTTTATACATTTTTGAGAGCACTGAAAATAGTGACAGTTCAGCTATTTTCTATACGGCATTGTTTACAATATGGTTTTAGCAGCCAATAAAGGGAAACGTATAATGAGCAAGACTGAACACTATTAAAGATATCTTTCGCCTAGCATCGAATAACAACATCGTTCATCTGTAAAATTAATTAAACAGAATGACTTTCCATTTATAAGTAAAGGAAATAATAATTTAGGGTTATACATTTCTTTCTGCGAGAACTCTATGATACTTATGTATTTACTCAGCTCTTACACCTACGAGCATCTTTAAACAAGCGACACGTTTCGCTCCTCAGATGTGTTTCGCTCACAAATTCCTCGCTAAGCTGCAAGTAGCTGCAAGTCGCTGCAAGTAGTTAACACTTAAGCTTCTTTTGTGAACTTAGCCCGTTAGTGACACGCGTTACACTTACTGCGATGTTTTGCAAATATAGTACTTAGAAACTGTTATGTGATACAATATTATGGAAGCTCCATATTTATTGTACTTAGAAGGTACGTATAACTTATTCTTCCATGTTCGGAAATGCGTCGATAATCTTGGTGGTAATAACCACGAAATAAATATATCAGAACATAATTTCAACGGATGGGTCTCTAACCTGTTTGCCAAACTAAAACATTAAAATAATCAATGATTGATCAGTCACTTTTAAAGCCATGATTGGCAGAATGAATTATACTAAAATGTCGTATAGCCGTAATTACATACAGAATACAATTTGTTAATTGGTTGAATTTCGGAATCGCTGTCCGGTTAACTATATGACGGACACTGTAATGGTCCGATGGACAAAAATTAATTGCTATCAAGAGCTGAGCTTAGAATTTCTGAAATGAGTTGTTAACTTTGTTCATTGAGTGGTTTCCAGCGAATAGTGGTGCGGTGTTCATGATGGGAAGCGAAAATAAATTATTTGTCATGTTTTGAAGAGACCGAGGCGTAGTTTTAATGTACAAGAACTCTCTCATCGAGACACGTGACACTTTCGTCGACACACGTGACCTAATGTTTTGGATTAAGTTTTGTTTGAATAAATGAATTTGATGTTCCAATTATTTTTTTTTTTAATATTTCACTTTATACGTAGCGAAGCACGTACCGGGCCGCTAGTCATTATTAAAGTATCTAATCAAAATGTAACCCGTGACATACTTATTATTGAGTAGTTCCGGATGAGAGCAAATGCACGAGGTACTATAAAAAATACCCAAATCGCTTTATGTGCATTTGAAGAGTTTAGTCGATTTCTCCACGATCCCATCATCAGACCCGACCTGATTAAAATGAGAACAACTAAAAAAAACCCTTTCAAACAAAAAAAATAATTTTCCAAATTGGTCCAGCCTTTGAGTAATCGGGGATCATACATAAAAAAAAATTATTCCGACGAACTGAAAACCTCCACTTTTTTGAAGTCAGTTAAAAAGCTTTTTGCACGTTGACTTGCAATCAAATAAATTTCTGTGGTTCAAAACCTGCTGAAAATACTCGCAAATGCTAAACACCAAAACTTTTTTTTACCATTTTTATTCGATCCTCCAACCAAAGCTTCTCGATTTCCTTTTACCAACCATACCTGCTGACACATCGCGCCGCACCGCGCGCCGTCCCATAAAACCCGGGCGCTTCGGTATTTGCGAATATGTTCAGCTTTCTATCTCCGTTCTAGATCCGATAACTTTGATTCCAAACCGTTGGGATTAATCGTTTACCGGCTTTACGTGGTGTGAGGATAAACCAGTTAGTGTAAAAGTAAACCGGTTGCTTTGCGATCCGGCGACGTTCAAGATATACACAGTGGTTAATTACTGCGGGCCGCGTTGTGCCGACAATATCCGGGTAGACGGCTTGTTAGGTTAGGTTGGGTTGGCTGCGTAGGTGCGACTGATCGTTTTTTGGATAATTTTGTAAATGTTCCATTCTCTTAAATTGGTGAATAAACACACACCATTTTACGTTATTGAATCAGACGTTACTTTGCGGAGATCCATGATAGTAAAATGTTATGCAAACATATTTAGTTTTAATTTAATTTAAATTATAAATAAATAAAAATTATTATTATTTGTCACTAAAAGAAATATACATTAAAAAGAGAGGCACAATCTTACAAGAAATGTATTACACAGAATATTGTTCCTTACTCCCAAACTAGGCCTAGGCCTGTATTTTGGGGGTCAGTGTTCAGTCATGGGACTCATTGAAAACAAGACAGCATTTTTTAGATAGGAGTGTCGCCACATAATAGACACGCTATACAGGAATGAAGGTAAGTGACACGTGGAGTGGTACAAAAATTGTGCAATAACTACATAGATCCAGTCTTGGATCAAAAATGCGAATGAAAACGAGAGGAGTCAACATCTCCTGAGGTTGCCTCGTGGAGGGATGAAACACGTGTCAAGTATAGGTTTTGCTATGCAGGTGTGCCTCTTTGCTTATCGGGTTCTGCATTCTGCATCAAAACCCGGATCTTATTATTGCGGAATTAAAACTATAGTTTTTCATAACATTTTTCACGCCTTGTTTTTTTTTTATTTATTTATCATCTAAACTAAAGAATACAGGATTACTTATTACATAGCAACCAAAAACCACTAAGGTTTAAACTTGTGCTACGAGTACCTATCATGAGTCTATATCAAACTAAACAATCTTGCATTTTATAAATATGCGTTATTGTCGATACAATGAATAACATCTTTAGGTAGGTATTTAAATAGTTACAGTCATTCCTAAATAATACTTAAATAATATTGCTTAAGTTTACATTTGATATTTTTATGTGTAATACTTTTGTTTATTTCTTAGGGTAGACTATTAATAATTTAGTCTCGGTATAATATAGCCGGTAGTTCGTTCGCCATACGTATTTTTGGCGCGCTGTGTACGAAGCCTATTCTCAGAAACTGCCCGAGTGCATACAGGGTGTTCGATTTTTTTTTCTTAACGATTTATTGAAAAATTGTTCTTTTAATAACAAAAAATGTATTTGTAAATGAACTGGTAAGACATTTTAGTGTTTAAAGAGGCCATTTATATTGTCGTAAAATTGACTTCTAATTTTGGGAGATACTATTGTTTTTAAAATTCGAATTTGAGTAATTGACAGGCCAGTTGGCGTGGTTGGTTAAGATACCACCTATCATGTCGCAGGTCGTGGGTTAGATTCCCATCCAGGACAAACATTTGTGTGCATGAACATGTCTGTTTGTTCTGAGTCTGGGTGTAATTATCTATATAAGTATGTATTTACAAAAAAAAAGTAGTATAATATATGTAGTATATCAGTTATCTGGTTTCCATAGTACAAGCTCTGCTTAGTTTGGGATCATCAGGTTATTATTTAGTTTTAATTTAATTTTAATTGTGCAATAACTACATAGATCCAGTCTTGGATCAAGAATGCAAATGAAAACGAAGAAGAGGCAACATCTCCTGAGGTTGCCACGTGGAGGGATGAAACACGTGTCAAGTATAGGTTTTGCTATGCAGGTGTGCCTATTTGCTTATCGGGTTCTGCATTCTGCATCAAAACCTGGATCTTATTATTGCGGAATTAAAACTATAGTTTTTCATAACACTTTTCACGCCTTGTTCTCGTGAGGATCGGCGGAAACTACAGAACTATAACCAGATCACTGGTACACTGGTACATAGTTACTTGGAGTAAGGTCCAAAAAGTCTCTTAGTTGCCAAAGAGACTTTTTGGTCAAATGTACAGCATCTGCCAATATACTACAAATGTACACGATCTGCCAACAAACTACAAAAACGTGATTTCCCAAAGGATTTGAAAATAAATTGAAAAGGAATCAACATCGCCACCACGTCCGCGAGAGCATTGTCATTGTTAAACCTTCAAAATAATGAAGATACTGTACTTGCATACCTATATGGTGGTGCACTTGTGTTTTATATTTTCCTGTGGATATCTCAAAGATTGCATTTGGCAATATGGATTGAAATGACTATGTATCATTATTTTTTTCTCACTCGCCATCTTTCGTTCATTAATTATTGCTCTTGTATAATTAACGGTTTTATAATGATTTTACAAATAACACAAAAAAACGATGTGAAAATGCAGCATCTTTCAGTATCCTACAGAAAAAAAGATCGATGTTTTTTATCTAAACTCAGCTTAGGCCAGCCGGCGCCACTCACATTAGACGCTCGAATAATTATCTACAAGTCACCGTTACTATCCCTCAAATAAAATACGCCCTTCCAACCAGACTCGCCTTTGACAAAAGCAAATGGTTCCTGTTCATGAGAAATTTAGGTAGTCATAAGTGTGAGGACCCACTGTTTAAGGTTTGATTTCATTTCCAATTCAAATAGGAAAATATAAGGCAAAATTTCATAACCATTAGCACAATTGGACATAGTTTAGTAGAAAGGACTCAACCTACAAAAAGTATTTTTTGAGTTATCGAGGTTTTAAAATTGTGTATTTAATATTGTATGGGCAAATATACAAATATTTTTTTTACCTTTGTAGTATCACGGATATTTTTTGCCGAATGAAACAACCAACCATTAGGACTTCTTTGGTATATATAAATCATTTTTGACCATAGTGTGGATTGAGTCCTTTCTGCTAAACTACGTCCAATTATGCGTAAAAAATGAAATGCTAGCAGTAGGTGCGGTGCCAAAGATACAATAAAAAACTTTTCATCGGGGTCATTATTCACAAAAATTGAGCACAAATGTAATATCATAATAATGTAACATGCATTGTATTTCTTCTTTTTGCTAAGAATAAATTATTATACTTATTATATTATCGTAAGCTTGTAGCCGGCCTTAGCCTTATTTTGTGACTCCTACCTTGAAAGATGATGCGGACATTGAGCGGGAGCGAAGGGCGCTGTCGGTCAGAGCGAACATGGTTATCCGCAGGTTTGCACGGTGCTCTAAAGATGTTAAAATAACGCTTTTTAGAGCCTACTGCACTACACTATACACGTGCAGCTTGTGGACTGACTATACGCAAAAGTCGTACGGCGCCCTTCGTGTCCAGTTCAACAACGCGTTCAGGATGATGTTGGCGCTCCCCCGCTATTGCAGCGCATCGGCTATGTTTGCGGAAGCGCGCGTGGATTGCTTCCACGCCACTATGCGCAAGAGAGGCACGTCGCTGGTGCGACGGGTGCGGGCGAGCGCTAACAGCATGCTGGCCGCGCTCGCGGGGAGGCTTGACTGCTCCATCATCTCCCACTGTTGTCAGCGACATGTGGCAGGCTGATGCGACTGACGAACCTAATTTTATTTTTATTTTGTAATGTAAATTTTTAATGTAATTGTAATTAATTTTTATTATTGTGTTTTGTATTGAATTGAATTTGTAGTGTGTGTATGTAATGTGACTGTGTGAGTGTATTATTTCTATTATGAGTCAATGATACTCGAATTAAATGATTTTATTTTATTTATTATTTATTTTTAGCGTGGAACCCACTTCTTAAGTACGCGAGGCTATTGAAAATTACATAAATACTGAATGAAAGAACGGTAATTAACTCCTCGTCTGCAACGTGAAGGCTGGTGTTGTGCAGAGTACCTACCTCTGGTAGCTACTTACTTGCTAATTTAAGACTTTGTTCTTGGTATTATTTTGTTTCTGTAATTAGAAATGTGTGACTACTGCCTTAACTTTAGGAAAGTTTGTTTTAAGCTGACACTCGATTTTAGAAAGCCATTCAAGAGATCAAGACTCAGCTGATTAAATTGAGGAAAATTGTTATAATACGCTTTCAGGAACGTTTATAATGAGAGAACTCCCCGCAGGGTCGGACAGAGGTGCACCTGCAGTACACCCACATTTCGCCGGTTATAATTAGAAAAATCTTACAATATTGTTTAACCACTTAGCGAGAAGCCCCTTAGGGCCCTTACACAAAGTTAGCGGGGCAATATTATCCTGGCCTCTATTTATACAGGGTGTATAAAGTAAATACCGTTGTCCTCTTAAGGGATCATTGTACTCATCATAATGAACAATTTTTACTATGGGACCAAACCCGAAATAGCGAAAAAAAAAAAACCGGTCAACAGCGTGTCAGACCACGCACAATGAGGGGTTCCGTAGTTGGAATGAATTTATCCCAAGAAAAACTTAACATTGTAGTTAAAAACATGTTCTCCCATACATTGCAACTACAAATATCCATAGTTAAACGAAAAAAATCCAATCCACATTACACCTAATGTGGCTTGTATTCTTTTTGTTTATCTATGGACAAATGTAAGTTTGTACGCGCAATATTGAGAGATTTAGCATGTTGTTTTAAGACCATCGACGTCTTAGGTTTTCCGGTAATCTATAGGTATTGAACTAGTTTCTATAATGGTTTATTATAAAATCATAAAAAAAATTGAGACTCTCACAATAAGCCCTTTCATTTAATATGTCACACGGTAAAGATTGCAAAACTTTTTTTTTTAATTTTCTTATTTGCCCCCCAAAATTGACCCCTATATTCAACATTTAAATATTTACGTTACACGTCTGTGTTTGGGTCACAGAAATACAATGTGTACCAAATTTCAACTTAATCGGTCCATTAGATTCGGAGCAAATTGGCTGTGACAGACGGACAGACAGACAGACACACGAGTGATCCTATAAGGGTTCCGTTTTTCCTTTTGAGGTTCGGAACCCTAAAAATCATCTGTTCCCTACATTTTGTCGAGTTATGCGAACATATATGTAGGGAACAGCTGATTTTTTTCGGGATTTCAGGTTTGTTCTCATAGTATAAATTGTTCATAATAATGAGTACAACGAAACCTTAAAAGGATAACGGTGTGTACACTTACACCCCGTATTGCCAGCGTTAGGCAATCGCGCTGTACTTAAACTGATACAAACTCTAGTCTGTCCCAATTCAAATTAAATAGTGGACTACCCTCCTTTCTACACACGTAGCTTATGCAGTGAGCTAATCGTCCAGCTTAATTGATTTACGAGCTGCGAACGTTCTGCGAACACTTTAATGTTGATGAAGGAGTCTAAAGCTTTAATATTGTTGTATCGCTTGTTCTTTAGATCTGTTGGGGGAAATTTTCCCATGACTTTAGCTTAATTATCAATTCCTTTAGACTGGAATACACTTGTTATTGTTTTGGTGTTCAATAAGAAGTTAAAGGATAAGACTTGACTGAGTAACCCATTCACAAGCGACAGATTCTAACAGGTACGTAATATGTTGGATGAGACATTATCTCTGATAACAATCTTACGATATAAAAAAATCTAAATGTCATCCCTTCTTTTTTATTTGAAATATTTTATAACTGGTTGCAGTGAGATGATCTACATGCCAATTCAAGGTGAAGGTAGTGGTTTATTGTCATCCTCATCATCATATTATGTGATCGTATAAATAGTTATATCATGAAGAGCTCGTGGCTAAATAATAACAGCCGCACGGGTCGATACATCAGGTTAAGCTACGCTTGCCGGGGTTAGTCTGTTTCATACCGAGACTCCTCCGTGCCTCGGAAAGCACGTTAAGCCATTGGTCCCGGCTGTCATTCGTGGATATTTGACAGTCGTTACGGGTCGTCAGAAGCCCGAAATTCTGACAACCAGTCTTACCAAGGGGTATCGTATTACCCAGTTACTGGGTTGTGGAGGTCATACAGGCAGTCGCTCTATTTAAAATACTGGTATTCAGCTGCATCCGGTTAGACTGGAAGCCGACCCCAACATAGTTGGGAAAAGGCTAGGCAGATTGATAAATAGTTATATCATTATCTTCGGCACGGTCCGGCTTCCATGCAACTGGGGCCACTCTACTGTTTGTTGTAAACATTTTATCATCCCCTGTATTTGCATGCTATTCCACATCAATTTCCATATTGATCAGTATCTCCCTCGGAAGTAAATCAGCTGTAGGAAAATAGGTTACTTCGGTGACCGGGGCCGTTTATAGGACAATGTACATCTATTTATACCTACTATTACTTTGTTATCATAATATATGATGTTATCAAACATTTAAAAATTATCACACTTGTTGAATTGTAGGATAGCCTGCTGTAGAGACCGTATTGATCGACTGATGGTGGAGTGGTGATTGCAGGATTTCGTTATAAGTACGATTTCTTTGAAATTGATCTTTAAAAATAATATTTACAAATTTTTATTTGAATTCTCAAACGATACTTTATTCTAAAAAACCCTTAAAAGTCTTTCTGACATTACAATGCGCTGGAAATGATCATTGCCTTGTAATGGAAAGACGTTTATATCCTGCAATGCATCCTCTTTTGTTCTCTGTACATGTATCTCTACAGACGCGCACAGCGCTTCCAGCAATTTGCCACAATTCCGTGTAATGGCGCGGCAGACCGCTCACGACCGCAACTTGCATCACACACAACATTTTATGCTCACTTGTGTGCACTGTTGTAAATGTCTGCAAGTGTAGGTACGTGATTGGACGGATTCAAGTTATTGGACTATTCCAAACGTACGCGACTGCTGGCCATGTGGTTCTTCTGCTGCCTACGATCCCAGGTTTGGAAAACTGTTTTCCAATCTTCATTAGGATTTTTTTTTTTGTAGCATAGTTGTCTGAATTTGTGCCCTGTTGATGCCAGTCATGTTTGAGTCCCAAGCAATAATAATAATAATAATAATAATAATAATAAAATAGTTTATTGTCACAAAAAAAATATACATTAGTATACACTGTTTAAAATGAAGCTAATTAACGCTACAGTAGTTTGTATACAGATATTGTGAGCCCTGCCTCTCAAACTAGGATAACCTGTATCTTAAGAGACAGTGTTCAGCTGTGGGGTTATTTAAAAATAGGGATCAAACAACTGCGGACTGTGCCAGCTTATAGTAGGTATGTGGTAACAAACTTAACAATCTTATTACTTTTAACAAAAACATAAACATATAAAAACATATAATAAAAATAATTTGACAATTTTATCTAATGAAAAGAAATAACAATTTAAAACGTATGTGTGTGAGTGGGTGAATGTGTATGAGTATTTCTGTATGATTTATGTATCTATGTGTGGTGAGTTTTTGTATGGGAGTAGTGAGTGTGATGTGCTATATGTGAGGTAGTAAAAGCAAAAAGTAAGGCAATATTAGGCAATACATTTTAGCAGAGATTCAGTTTGTGTATAGTCCTGTTGAAGTAGCCATTCCATCAGCTTAGCTTTCAATTCAAACTTATTGCAATCCAATATATTTAATTCTTTATGAATTTTCTTGTAGATCAGTGAACTTAGGGTGAAGTATTGGTTTTTGGCAAAAGCAGTTTTGTGTCGTGTAACTGGGGGAATGTTGGTTCGTTTGGTGGGATCAGACGGTGGGACACTGGAGTGTCTTCTAAGAATGGATTGCAACACGTAGAGCTGTCGAACTGTTAGTACCTTACAATCTGAGTAGAGTTGAGTTGTTGGATAACGATAAGGTTTCCGTAGCATCACTTTCAATATTGCTCTCTGAGCTCTCTCCACTCCAAGAAAAGTAGTTTTAGCTGCACCACCCCATACATTGATGCAATACCCAAGAACTGACTGACACAGAGCATAGAATACCATTTTTAGAGTATCAGGATTTGCGGAAGCTCTCAGTGACTTAAAGATGTGTATCAGTCTCAGCGTTCTCGAGGTTAGGGCATCAATGTGTTTATTCCAGCGTAACCCGGCATCAATTTGAACACCCAGGTATTTGACGTGATCGGTACGCGTAAGTGTTGGACATTGGCATGAAGATGACTGTTCTAAGCAAGTGTGCGCTATTATTGAAAAGGTGTGGTCAGGTGCGGTGTTCTGACGAATGGCGAAAGGAATATATGAAGTCTTATTACAGTTTAGGGTAAGCAGGTTTAGGTTGAGCCAGTTTATTATTTCACGTAGTGCCAATTCCGATAAGTAACTATTTTAAATAAAAAATAGCCCAATAAACTGCCTCGTAACGTAAACTACAATTTCAACTATTATCAGATGTAATAATTTAACTACACTGTTTCTGAATACAAATAGTAAATAAATAATAACACCATTTTAAATAACATATGGTGTGCCAAGTACTTATCAACGAGTATAATATTCTCCTAAACGCCAGCTGCTCACTCACATAAATATAAAGCTGCTATATTTCCACATTTTATACGAATTACAGTTACTCTAAACTCTATACTTCGCATATCTGAGTCGAATAAAATCCTACATAATACGCGAGTTGATCGCACGTTAGGAATTCATGGGCGCCTGCTTCGCTATACATCGCCTGCCGCTCGTAAAGACGTTTTATTGAGTTGTGTAGTGAGCGAGCGATGAATATTAAAGTAGAGAGAGAACGAACGATGCATATTCAATTTTAATATGCCGCTATGTTAGTGAGACTGTGATATTGTTTGGTTGCTATTGATTATGGAGGTACAATAAAAAGGTGGAAAGGTGTTGTGCAGATCGTTACATTCTATTTCAATCTCACGTGACCAAAAAGAAGTATTTCATTTAGAAATTGGGTCAAAAACCATGTTAGGTGATGGCAAATTTTAATCAATCTGATATTATTGTTATGAGAGAATGCGTTCCTGACTCCTGTTAGTTGGACAATTTCTAGTAGTAATAAGGATCAAATTCGCAAAACATATAGGTACAGTATTCGTTGAAATACATCGGACGGATGACTCAACAGTGGTCTCGCCATCGCTCTGTAGGAAGGGGATTCCACAAGGCTCGATTCGTGGGCCAGTATTGTTTATTTTGTATTGTGCCGATATAATAAAAAACTATAAATAAATGTTAATACCAATACCATATTTATGGAACCGAAAACCAGTTAGGTAAAAACCATGTGTGACTATTATGGGAGAGCTTATCGCACGGATCTACGAAGCAAGATATCTAGCTCTCATCATGAATGCAGAAATTCGTTTTCACAAACACGTGTCTGAGTCTATCCGTTGTAGCATATGATAATTACTTAGTCGATTAGCTAAAAAGTAATTATCTGTGGGAGGTGTCAAGTAGTATATAACATTACCACTTTCACCTCTCTATAGAACTTGCTAGAAACAATGGTCTATAAATAGATCGGACGAGAGAAATTCAGTCCTTTTTCTACGAAAATCGCTGAAGCATATATCGAAATTGGGTGTGCTCATAGTGTCCTTAGGAAAATCTGTATATAACTGTGTTTTATCTTGTGTTCATTATACATGATTATTCTTATCTTGTAAACCACTGTGATGCTAGTTTCCTCTCCTCTGACCCTTTCCTTGTCTTGGGGCTACGGACCTCGTCTGGTTAGGAAACTACGCACATCACAGAGGCTTACCAGATCTTCCTCGGAGCTCAAGGACGCACCCTTGCGTTGTTTCCAGGGATCATAGCTTGGGTTAGACTACAGACCTAACGCATTACACCGGCTAGCTACCGGTCTGAATACTGCACACCTGCACCGGCGGCCGCTGAGCACTACATCAGCATCTACGGCTGACAGCCACACTACTGGCCTGATCACTCTGGCAGCCTACACGCCAGACGCTGAGCACTACCCGGCAACTACGGCTGACAGCCAAACTAAGGCTGAACACGCCAAGCCACCGCAGCGCCAACCAGACGGTCCACCCAGGGCAGTTCCTTGCTTATGGCAAGAGAACCCACTATCTCTATAGTAAACTTTGTTTAAGTGACACACTAGTCTCATTTGCTCTACCCACGAATCCGCTACGCCACACCGTAATTGTTATTAATATTATAGACTTAAGATGTTATACAAAGCGCGCCTGGCTCGCGACCACCATCCCACCGGAGTCCGGCGCCAAGAAGCCTGCTGTGTTCCGTCGGTGTGTGGGAGTGACAGTGCCTTTAGGGAAGAAGGAGATTGTCAGTGGCGCTGTTTGGAACCGGTCTTGGTCTCTGAGTCAGCTACCTGGGTAACTCATTTTGGAAGGTAGCGGGATTCGAAGCACGGTGCCAGCCATTGGCCGACCGCAGTCAGTAGGGGGCCCAAGTAGCACGCCAGCCACGTGGCGGGGCAGCCATTGGCACGTGTCAATGGCTGCCCCGCCAACTCACGAAAAACCCCGGTATGCTCCACCGTGCCAGCCGGCGACTGGATTGGAGGACCCAGTGGCCATATCCGGGGGGGTTCAGGCGTTCCCGCTGTCTCCAAATGAGTTCCTCATAGGTTTGGGGAGAGAGTAAAGGAAAGAGAGAAGGAAAGGAAAGAGAGAGTAAAGGGTAAGGAGAGTAAAGTTTTGTCGGAATTGCTAAAAATAGTGCATAATTACAACTACCATATACATATTAATCAACCTACTCGCGCGAATGCCTGTCTCGATCAATTTATTAGTAATAGTCCTGAAGCTTTGAGTGAGATTCTCAAACTTGGATTATCTGACCATGAAACTGCACAAATCTTATACATTCCTTCTACCAAAAAGACAAAACCGCTAATGGAATGGTTCGTATTTAAACGCGACTTCGATCCCTTAAATAAAAAAAAGTTTTGTGATTGTCTCTCTAGTATGTCTTGGTCGGATGTATACTCGAAAGAGGACTTTAACACGGCATTTAATACCTTTTATGATACATTTATACTCTTTTTCAATTTATGTTTTCCAGTATGTAAATTACAAACAAATTAAGTAAAAACTATGGGTGGATTACAAAAGGAATAAAGAAATCATGTGCTACAAACCGAACATTGAGATTTAGGTATTATAAATTCAGAACATTAGGTTATAAAATTAACTACAGAAAATACAATAAACAACTGAAAAAAATTATCTTTGCTGCACAAAAACTATTCAACGTAAAATATATAAAAAGATCAAAGAACATTTGTAAAGCATCCTGGACATTAATAAAAAATAATACAATGACAAATTCAAATAACGATAAAAAATTTATCACAGAAATAAAATTTAAGAATACTATTTTGACTAATGCTAATGACATATCCAACGCGTTTAATAATTATTTCATAGACATGACCACCTGTAAAAATGGAACAGCATCTATGATGGAACATCGCCATTTAATTTCACCGCTCAATGTCAGTTTCTTCATTTATCCAGTTAGTGATGACGAAACATTTAAAACTATACAGTCATTAAACAATACTTCTTCTGTGGGATATGATGAAATCCCTGCAAGTATCTTAAAGCACACTGCGGCTATGATTACGCCAATATTAACGTACCTTATTAACATGTCATTCTCTCATGGCACCTTCCCGGATAAATTAAAAATCTCTGTTATTAAACCAATTTTTAAAAAGGATGACGTAACGTGTATAAACAACTATAGGCCAATTGCCTTAATACCAGTTTTATCTAAGGTATTTGAAAAGATAATGCATTCTCGTATGACTCAATTCTTGACTAAACATAAAATTCTAAAACCCGAACAAAATGGATTTCAAAAAAGCAAATCAACAACTTTAGCAGCTTTTAAATTAATATCAAAAATTACTGAGAATGTGGATAAACATAGACGTACATGCACTGTGTTTTTCGATATGAGCAAGGCCTTTGTTGACCACAATGTTCTGCTCAATAAATGTGAACGGTACGGTTTTCGCGGCCTAGCGTTGAAGTGGCTGCAAAGCTATCTTTCGAATAGGACTCAATACACAGCGATTTCCGAAATAAATTCTAATAAAGAAGAAATATTATGTAAGTCTAACATTAGGACCAACAATACAGGAGTTCCTCAAGGTAGTGTTACAGGGTCGTTATTCTTTCTGTTATATATTAACGACCTACCAAATGTTACTAAGCATTTCTACTCACTGTTTGCGGATGATATTGCGGTGGTCATCACGGAGAATAAAATCCTTAATTATAATACTGAAATTAACGATACAGTTAATACTATCATAACATGGCTTAATGATAATAACTTAAAAGTGAACATAGATAAAACCTCCTTCGTTCAGTTCTACAATAAAAAATCTAATTCTGACCTTATGATTAATTATTCCGATCAAAGAATTAATTAAGCACACGAAGCCATCTTTCTAGGTATAACAGTAGATAGTGGCTGCACATGGAAACCTCATTGCTTAAAGGTCACAAATAAAATTAATCGTTTTGCTTTTGCGTTGTGGAGACTATGTAAAATAACCAACCTCAAAACAGCCCTCTTAGCGTATCATGGTTACGTAGCTTCTAACATTAGATACGGCATTGTGTTATGGGGGAATTCTGTTCTTATAAATAGGGTATTTATAGCCCAAAAACAATGTATCCGTGCTCTTTGTGATGTGCCACCATTGACTACGTGTAAACCTCTTTTTAAAGATTTAAAAATATTGACTGTTCCCTGTATGTATATATTTGAATGCTGTAAATTTGTAAAAATGCACTCCGAATTATTTCAACGGCTTGGAGACACTGTAACGTTTAACACAAGATATCCTGATAAACTAATTATCCCACCAATGAAAAGCCAGTTGTATCACAGAAGTTGTTATCCAATGGTTATAAGGATATATAATAAATTACCAAAATCATACAGGGAACTGCCAATTAACCGTTTTAAAACAGCGTTATTCAAATGGCTGATAGAGAAATCTTTCTATTCTGTGAATGAGTACCTTAACTTCAAAGATTCACATTGACATTTTACTATATAATTTGAAATGATTGACATCCGTATCTTAATATTATATAATAACTATGATTTATGTTTAAATTTAATGAGCTCCATTTATTTAGTTATAATGTACTTAAACATTTATTTTGCATGCTAGTTTTAGCGAATTGTGTTAGAAACAATTGTAAACCAGACCATCTGAGATGTACTACAATTCTTGCAATTAAATTTCATTTCATTTCATTTCATTTCATTTGGTTGGCTCTAGTGTTCCACTTGGATCACTAAGCGGTGCCCCGACAAGTTGACTTTTTTCCCCAACAACTCCACTCAAATTACCTAAGTTAAGAAAAATAAGGGTAAGCAACGGCTGCACTTCCTCAAACTAAAAGTGACATGAAGGGTTGCACTGCAATCTCGATCCGGTCCATCACCACCTTTTTTTTTTTTTTTTTTTGGGGATGGGAAATCATCAAATAACTTCTCCCGCTCTGGGTGGAGCGGGAGGGCGTGTCAGACTTCTACTGACTAAAACCCACCCGTGTTCCTTCAGTTGCCTGTGCCAGGGCCACGGTAACTCTTTCGAACAACCCGCAACCCTGGCGGCGTCCATCACCACCTTGAGACCGAGAAGCCGAACCCGTTTTACCTACCAGAGACGAAGATAACAACCCCGTCGCACGTAGCGTAACTCAACTACCCGGGTTACTCTCTTGAACACAAATTCAAGAAGCCGGCTGGGGTCTGTGTGTACGTTTGCGATGACATTTGTTGTCGTCGGGTTATTCTGCCATAGGGCTACTTGTGGATATTGGCGTGTAGAAAACTCTCTACATCGGCGTCTAGCGATCGCACAGTGATGACCTGGAGACAACAGCGCTCTTTACTTTCCTCGTGGAGTCGACTAACGTAATCCAGCAATGGTACCCAACAGCAAAGCACATTTTTCTGGAGGACTTTAACAACCATCATAGAGTGGTTGTACCCACCCGTACCAGAAAACTGACCATGCTGGGTTGGAGGCACGCAAATATGCTATAACACTATGTCTACAAATGGTGAATGTGGCAAGGCGAGTACCGGATATTGACGGCCATACACCCAATTGCTTGGACCTTCTGCTGGCCTCTGATCCGGACAGTCATTCAGTATCCGTCTCAGCCCCGCTGCTGCTATCGACCTGCTCTACTCCAGATGAGAGTCCTAGAGGTACGAGGCGAGTATGGCGATACGAGTCAGCAGATTGGGATGAGATGCGGCACTTTTTTGCTTTTTATCAATGGCGGCAAATGAGCTTTTCCTCGGGTGAGCCCTCGTGCTCTGCTGACGTGGTTGCGGACGTGATTCGGCAGGGGATGGAGTATTTTATTCCATTCTCCGACATCCCGCTCGGACACAAATCCCGGCCTTGGTATAATGTAGAATGCGCCCACGCTGAAGCCCAAAAAGAGTCTGCCTACCAAGTCTGGGTCAAAACCCACGACCGCAAAGTTTAGAGACCGAAGAAAAGAGCCTTTAATTCTGCCGCCAAGTTCTGCAAGCCAGTTTTAAGTAGGGCACGTTTTGAACATGTCGGACGTATCGGAGCCAGGCTGGCTTCGCACCCTCTGGGTAGTAAACAGTTCTGGTCTCTGTCTTAAGTGGCTGAAACGAATTTCTGTCGTCCCATTTTATCTTCTATGATGACACCTGATGGGTCGCTGGCTCACTCTGCAAGTGAGAAAGCAAATTGATTTGCATCTTTTGTTGCAAGTAATTCTCGTCTGGTCACTGGCTCCAAGCAACCACCTACTGTACCTCATTGTGACTTCTCGATGCCGGAGATCGCAGTTCACATTAATGAGGTCCGAAGAGTATTGAGCCGTCTAGGCGTGAACAAGGCCAGTGGGCCTGATGGCATTCCAGCGAGAGTGTTGAGGTAGTGTGCTTCTGAACTGTCTCCTGTGTTGACACGTTTGTTCCGCCTTTCTCTTGGTTTACCAACAGAACAGTGCCGAAATCCTGGAAGCTTGTAAATGTACAACCAGTGCCCAAAAATTGCAGATCCTGTCCATTACCGTCCGATCCCCATTACCTCCATTCTATGCAAGGTTATGGAAAAGGTACTGAATAATAAGTTGCTGACCTTCATTCAAGACAGTGATCTCCTCAGTGACCGTCAATATGGCTTTCGCCGGAGACGGTCACCTGGCGATCTTTTTGTGTATGTCACGCATTGCTGTGGCGAAGCCATCGAGAAAACGGCGAAGCACTTGCTGTATTGCTTGACATCTTGAAAGACTTTGACAGGGTCTGGCACGCTGCTCTGCTCAGCAAGCTTTCTCTCTGACCTTATGGCTATTGATGCCGGAGTTCCTCAGAGGTGGTATTGTTGGGTACGCAGATGGCAGTACAATTTCAGAGAGATACTTGTTTAGTACAAAAACCAGCGGGGCCGAAGTTCGTTTTTGAGAGAGGCCATGGTAGAGTGGACAGATTTGACCTTAAGCCTTGTCTCCCAATGTGGTGATGATAATCTGGTCTCTTTTAACGCCACCAAAACACTCACGTGTCTTTTTCCGCTAAAAGGAGTCGTTTCGCTCAAACTCCTACTTTTTGGGGTACATCTGTTCCTGTAACTGATCGGCTTGAGCTCTTAGGCATGAAGCTGACGTCTGGTCTCAACTTCGGTGCCACCATCGAGTACAAAGCCCAAACAGCGGCCAAGAAGCTGGGCATCCTAAATCACCCCCCTGGTGAAGCAATACTTTATGCCTGGACAGCTTTTAACCCTTACAAAGCGAAGTCCGATCCTGTATGGAGTATTTCGGCGGCCTTTGGGATGGATCAGCTAAGTACCAACTAGCCGCGCTTGACTGGGGGAACGCAGAGCTAAAAGGCTCATTGGCGACGAAGATCTGGCATCCTGCTTGTCTGTCTTCAACAGATTGTACTTCAGTGAGGGTGCCCAAGAACTCCACGACCTGATTCCACCGGCCCTCTTCTACTATCGGACATCTAAACGCACTGCGGGTTACCGTCCCTACCTAGTTGCTATTCCACCAATTCGCACTAGGCATTTCCAAATGTCTTTTATAATACGCACAGAAAAATAGTGGAACCACTACCTGCGTCTGTTTCCGAGCGCATACAACGCTAAACTCTTCAAAGTGAGAGTGAACTGGCTTCTTCTGGGTAAGCTCACTCCATTGTCAATTTTGCCTCTGTCACCTCTGACCTAGACTAGAGTTAAGAGCAAACCCATCCGAAATAAAAAAGCCAATAAACGCATTTTTCTTTCTTTTTTATTCAATATTCGTTAGTATGTAACGGCCTGGTGTCAAGAACACATTTTGTCGACAATAATCATCACGTATGTGTCAAACTACTCTTTCAACTAGCAGACTTATCGTATTGTTATAAAACAAAGCATTTTTTTCGAGATATTTTTGCCTTCTTAAAAATCTTTTTGTTAGTACTGCATGAAAATCAAAGAAGTCAACGGAAAATTCCATGAATGAATAGGCACTTTTCATTTCAGAACTACTACATTACTTATGTGAAATTGCATGGAAATTGTTATTGCACCAATGTTAAATATTACGAGAATATTTTTCACGAAGAAATTGAAATCTCGAAGTATGTACAAAGAAGAATGTTTGTATCAATGTCTGTTTTGAACTTTTAATATAAAGGAGTCAAAGACTTGGTGGAATGTAATGGAAGTGGCGTTATTTAGTAGATATTTTCTTCGAAGAATCTGGTGGCAGTTTTAAGTTTTTATATTTAATCTTATTGAAAATATTGAATCATTAGCATTTCGTGGTTTTTAGGGTTCCGTAACTCAAAAGGAAAAAATGGAACCCTTATAGGATAACTCATGTGTGTGTCCGTCTGTCACAGCCAATTTGCTCCGAATCTAATGGACCGAGTAAGTTGAAATTTGGTACACTTATGTATTTATGTGACCCAAACACGGACGTGTAATGTAACTTAATGAATTTTGAATATGGGGGTCAATTTTGGGGGGCAAATAAGATATATATTTGCAAACTGTATCGAGCGATATAACAAATGAAAGAGCTTACTATGAGGTACTATATTTTTTTTTTATAATTTTAAAATAAACTGTTTTTAAGTTATTTAAGAAAAAAGACGAAAATTGACCATCCCCCCCCCCTCCTTTAACTCCGAAACTACTGACCTTAAAAAATACAAAGATTGCTATAGCTATAGATAACAGGAAAACCTATAAGAAGTCTGTGGTGTTAAAATAACATGGTAATTCTCTCAATATTGTGCGTACAAACTTACATTAATTGTCCATAGTTAAACGACCCACATTAGGTGTAATGTGGGCTGGATTCTTTTCGTTTAACTATAAACATTTGCAGTTGGAATTTTTCAACTACAGTGTTAAGTTTGTTCTTGAGATAAATTCATACCAATTACGGAACCCTTCATTGTGCGTGGTCCGACACGCACTTGACCGGTTTTTGAAAATGCAAAAAGAGCTCGACATAAAAATAGCTCCTCAATTAGATTGCTCCAGGCAAGCACTCGAACTGGCCGTATATTTAATTCTCCATTGTGGCTACTTAATTTTTTTCAATATTATTTCATGTCTCTTATGAGGTTAGATTTCAGCATTGTATCTACTAAATAAGTATTTGAATAACAATCGAAAACGTCAGTTTTACGTGCTTGCAAAGACACGAAAACCTCTCAGCTTGTTAAAAAGGAATTTCACTTAAATAGGTATTATAAGAAGTGTCTCATTATTACATTATTCACAATCATGATTCTGATTTTTGAAGCAATTTCCTGATTTCATACATCCGATATCGGCTAAATCGATAACCAATACGCCAATTACGAACCTAATTTTAATGACTATCTGAACATTTGATCGTAGGGTCACATATGATATAAAATATACCTGGGGCGGCGAGGCGCGGGCCAATTATTGGCGATAATTAGTCCAGTACCAATTAGTACATGCTGTGCTCCGCAGGGCCAGGAGAATTCGGATCCATGATTTAGGTATTTTTATGATTACTTGATTAGACAGAAGAATGTGCTGGAAATTCAACAACAAGGTTTTAGTAAACTCATTCCACTGTCAAAATTATTTTTTATTAAACCACCAAAGAAAATGTCCACCTTATGAGACACTAAATTAAGTATATTTTTAATTAAAACAAATGTATTTTAAATACGTCTTAATTGAGCTGCTATAAAAATACGATCTCACCTAATTTATCTTCTTAGAAAAGTCGTTAAGTTCGCTGTGATCACTAAAGATGCGAGCCACGTACATAGATACGTCACCTTCTTAATTTATTGTGATCTCTTCTCTTTTATCTCTATTTGAGGCGACGAATGAACATGATTTATTACTGAAAATGACTTCAAGTAGATATTGTAAGAGTACAAAGGCGATGAAAATTTATCTTTTAATAATGAGCAAATACATATTTTAGATATTATTGTAAAACGTAAAATTACGTCAAAATTGTAACAATTGCACGAATAACATAACACATAACACTCGCTGAGTCACCTTATGTAACATCACGCGTAACAGTCGCACGTGTAACATCAGCGTAACACTCGCATGTGTAACACCAGCGTAACACTCGCACGTGTAACATCACGCGTAACAGTCGCACGTGTAATATCATACGTAACACTCGCACGTGTAACATCATACGTAACACTAGCACGTGTAACATCATACGTAACACTCGCACGTGTAATATCATACGTAACACTCGCACGTGTAACATCATACGTAACACTCGCACGTGTAACATCACGCGTAACACGAGCCTGTGTACCATCAAGCATGTGTAACCCGTTCAAGCCTATTGCGTACAATCGCTTCACCTTAAGATTTAATTTATGACTAAACTTAGCAGAACATAACCAGCCTATAATGTTCCCGCGGCTGGGACACAGACCTCGTCTCTGTGAGACGGAGTGGGCCGTGACCATCTACCACGCGGGCCGACACATGTCATCAAATATTTGGTTCTAGGACATGCCGTTTTCCTCACGATGTTTCCTTTCACCGTTTTCACCGCAGTGGTGATGACATCATTTACACAAAGTACGAGGAGGCAAAACGCTGCGCTGGGGCGTCGCTCCGCTGCCGCGAGCAATCTTGGCACAGCTGACAGAGTTCCGGCGGGATCTCATGGAGACATATTATGGAGAGCGCGATTGTCGCAACCCAGTGCTGGGCACGCCACAATTGCGGCGATAAATCCCCTCTTTGAACACAAGCGCTACGGCGTCCTCACCTTCCGCCTGACGCAGGTCTTTGTATGGATTGCCCGGAGGACACGGTGGAACATAAGGTGGAGGTCTGCCCTTCTTGGGTCGTGCACCGCCGTGTCCTCGCGGAGGCGATTGGCAGCAGCGACCATGGCCCTTGTCCAGGCCATGGTACGGAGCGAGAGTGCATGGGAAGCCGTCACCTCCTTCTGCGAAGCACTAATGCTCGCGAAAGAGGAGGCGGAACGCGTGAGGGAGAGGCAATCTTTGCGCCCTCACGCCCCTGTCGCCGCAGGAGACGCCCTGGGCGTCGGAAATTGAGAGCTGATTCCCGGCCACGGCGGATGGCGAGCTACCCATTGCTCGCCGTCCACCGTGGTAAGGACCAGGCTGGGGTTGACAGCGCGATGTGTTCCACGCGCGCCTCAAAGAGATGCCAGCACTAACTGATGGGGCCCGCTAGGGCCGATGCCTGCCAGCGTCACGGGTTGTTTGAAAGAATTACCATAGCCCTGACACAGGTAACTGAAGGAACACGGGTGGGTTTTAGTCAGTAAAAGTCTGACACGCCCTCCCGCTCCACCCAGAGCGGGAGAAGTTATTTGATGATTTCCCACTCCAAAAAAAGGGTTCGAACCCACAAGTAAGTCGTGGCCGTTGCCACTGGGCCGCCACTGGTGTTAAACTGTTCGTGTGGTTATGTTGTGAAAGAAATGAGGAATAAGTTGTGTGGTTAAACTAACTAAAATCTTAATAAGACAATTTGTATTTAAATTAAGTCCACAAACCTCATTAACGTAAACTAATTAAAAATGCGCAATTTTAATTGGCAATCAATCGCGAATCAGTATTACGTCAGTTGTCAATAAAGCGCCGATCGACCATGATTGATCGATGCATGCAAGTTTGAAGGGCTTCGCTTATGATGAATGCATATAATTGATTCCGATATCCGAGTACGTAATGCGGGGTTTGAGTTAGCGTTCCATCAGACTTCAGCATATGAGGCAGCAAAGTAATGCAGGAAAGTGAATGAATTAATGCAGTTAAGTATTTTGAACGAAAGCAGTTACTTAAATGATTGGTACTACTCGTATAATGAACGGTTAACTTTCAAGCTGCAACACAATATTTATTTTCTCGTATTGGACATAAATGAAACCTCCGGATAGTTTTATACTTGTATTTCAACACAGATAGGTTTTTACAATGCATTAGTGGAGCGATCAACGTTGTGCAAAAGATGAATATAACGAGAAAGGTAATGAGGGGTATCTTATAAAAACTAAGAAAAAAAATTAACTCCCAACAATTTACTGCATCTCAAATAAAATGAAGCTTGTTGCTATGAATGTAACACCTAGGCAGTTTTTGCGAATAAAATTATTATTATTATTATTATTATTTTTTATAATGGGCCCCCGGAAACGGCCGCTAGCACATAGTGACGTAGCGACGAGGGGGCAACACTTCCTGAGGCGCTTTAGGAGTGGAGAGGTATCCTACGGCTTTCAGGGCAATCCCAGAAGTATGGTCAAGATCCCTACCAGCACCTTACTGGAATACTTTCTTGCTCCGAGCACGTTTGCTCTTGCGAATCTCCACTCAAGCCGGCCAGTAAAGGCAAGAAAGAGTCAGTGTTCACTCCAGCCGGCCAATAAAGGCAAGCCAGAGATGAAGACAAGATTTCTCCCGGGAGATAGGGTCCGTGGGGTCGCTACTGCCCAACAGCTCGCCACATGCTGCCCTGCGGGTTTCTGTAGACTATACTAGATTCTGATCATTGCGGGCAAAGGATTACTATCCAAAACCAAAATAACAAAGTGGCTAAAAAGGATATCATTGTTAACCCCAAAACTACAAGTCGCTTGGAAGCTTTTAAAGTTAAACTCATTAATAAATTAACAGTTTTGGCTAACCATACTGATCCTAATGATCTGTATGATGATTTTTTTAATATGTACTGTCAACAATTTAATCTTATCTTTATTCCCAAGACTATCTCGGTTAATAGTAACGCGTCTTTCAGTGATTGGGCTACCATTGGTATTCATAAAAGTAGAACACGGCTTTATGAACTATACAATGAAAGGTCTTTTGTAAACACTGCTGAATTTAATTTATATGTTAGAAACTATTCAAAATTATTTAAAAAAGTTTGTTGTATGGCCAAGTCGCGTTATTTGAGTTCGAAGATTAAAAACAGTAGTAATGTAATTAAAACGACTTGGAATATTATTAATAGTGAAACGGGAAGGTCTAATAACCGAAGTGCTGACTACAGCCTGTCTATTAATGACAACATAATAAAATCAGACACACAAGTCGCCGCGGCCTTTGAAAATTTCTTTTCAGATATTCCCGTTTCAACTACTAAATCCCTAAACTCATCAACTTCTGTTGCTGAGTCTTTGCTTAAGGAAAATGTTAATGCTTGCGATTCGGAATTTAATTTTGAACATATTACCTGTAGAGATATAATTAAAACCTTTCACACTTTAAATTTAAAAAAGACAGCAGATCTGTGGGGTAATTCTGTAGAAGTTGCCAAGTCTATTATTGACATTGTAGCACCTACTTTAGCTCTTATATCTTTAATAACTGTATCGACTGTGGGGAGTTTCCTGACCTCATGAAATATAGTAAAATAATACCTTTGTTTAAATCAGGTAGTACATCAGACCCCACAAATTATAGACCTATTTCAGTACTACCTACGTTTAGTAAAATTTTTGAGAAATTAATTTTAGACCAATTGCAAAGATTTTTTAATAAACATAAATTATTACATAACAAGCAGTTCGGTTTTACAAAGGGTCGTTCAACTACTGATGCCGGTGTTGAACTTTTAGGACATATTTATAATGCATGGGAAGGCAAATGCGATGCCTTGGGCATCTTTTGTGATTTGTCCAAGGCATTCGATTGCGTTCTTCATGAAACGTTAATCAGGAAACTCCGCCATTACGGGATCCGGAACACCGCTCTGAATCTTCTTACTTCATACTTGAGTAATAGGATTCAGAGCGTTGACGTTAATGGAAAAAGATCGCCCGGATCTATAGTAACAATGGGGGTCCCACAGGGCTCGATTCTTGGTCCTTTCTTGTTTCTTATTTATATTAACGATTTGCCCTACCTCATAAAGGATAATCATGATATAGTTTTGTTTGCGGATGATATGATTGTTTAAACTTAAACGTCAGCAGCTGGTTACTGACGATGTAAACAGAGCGATCTCAAAAGTAGTTCACTGGTTCAGTGTTAATAATTTACTGCTTAATGAAAAAAAAAACCAAATGCATTAAGTTTACGCTACCTCACGTTAGGCAGGTGAAAACTAACGTGTTGATAAAGGGCGAAGAGTTGAATCCCGAAGATAGCACAGTATTCTTGGGCTTAACTTTGGATGCTAAGCTTCAGTGGGGCCCACATATAGATAAATTGTCAAAAAAGCTAAGCTCCGCAGCATACGCTGTTAGGAAAATTCGTAATTTAACCAACATAGAGACAGCGCGTTTAGTGTACTTTAGCTATTTTCATAGTGTAATGTCATACGGTATTCTGTTGTGGGGAAATGCAGCCGACATTCAGACTATCTTTGTTTTGCAGAAAAGAGCTGTTCGATGCATTTATAAATTAAGTCCGAGACAATCTCTCAGAGAGAAATTTAAGGAGATTAATATAATGACTTTGCCTTCTCAGTACATTTTTGAAAATCTTTTATATGCCCATAAAAACATTAAATTGTTTACAAAATACAGTGATATCCACAATATAAATACTAGGAACAAACACAAATTTGTTGTACCTCCAACAAGGCTCAAGAAAATAGGTGGGTCATTCAGGTGTCAATGTATACGCTTTTATAATAAACTTCCAAGCCACGTTCAAGATCTGAGCCTTAATAAATTCAAATCATTCATTAAACGCAAGTTGTGTCAGAAAGCTTTTTATACCGTTAAAGATTATATTGAGGACAAAAAGGCTTGGGAATGAACTGCTCCAAATTTTATATTATTTTTATTTTTGCATACTGAATGTTGACATGAATATTTACTTTGTAATTATTATATTATTTTTATTTATTGTGAATGTGAAGACTATGTAGGTCATTGCTTGTTTTTTGTTTTATTTTTTCTCTTATTTTTAATCATGGTCTGCCAGTTTGAGTAATCTATGCGGCCTACCCCAATGTCCTTTCTTTGGTATTGTTCGTCGAATCGTTGAGCTCCTTAAGTTCTGAGTTGAGCTGCGCGATTACTGACAAATGCGTGCACTGACTGGACAGGTCCTCTCAATCTGTGTGGTTCTTTCCTCAAAAGACCATTTCAGACACCAATCTACATGGTCTTCACATGAAGTGACCAAGATTATGTCTGGACTTTATAAGAGACTGTGACCTCTGAGTTTGTTTCGGCCTTTCTTCTCAGAGTAGTCAGTTAGGAAACGCCGACCTCATCTAGTTTAAAAAAAAAAAATATTGACTTGTAAAAGTGTTTGTACAAACCTACTTACAGAAATAAAAATCATTTATCATCATTTGTATCTCTCTTGGTCTAGCTGCTCATCCTAAACCCGTTCCGGCAAAGTAAATTCTACCGGCACAGACCTAAAGTTCGGAGCGCGCAAGCTCCACCACGACGTCAACGTAGAGCTACAGCGGTGGGGTTGTTATTATTATTATTATAGGCGCCAACATTTCTTAATCCTATAATTGCTTCCCTCTTGTTTTCTCCTGGTTTCCTGTGCTCGACCGGTTATGAACTTTTAGTTTTTAAGTCTCCTGTCTGTAGTAATATTACTTAGTCATTTCAGATGCATTAAAGAAGCTCATTCAACTGACAGTACCAATATCTATCACCTATTTGACGATGTGTTCTCAAATAGTTTGCGACCATATAACAGAAGAAAAAAAAATTATTATGGAATGCAATAAAAGTAGTGTTGAGAATATAATATTATTTCGTGAGTAGTTTTTTTATATCCATCAATAACTCACGAACATTGTTACCCCGTCAGGTGGCTACTTAATGCCGTTAATCGGTGGTAATAAAATATATATTTATTGGCTTATGTGTTCCGTTTTATTGGGTACTGTTTATTGCGTACGAACTGGCATGGGATTTCATTAAACTGTGTCAAATCGAATTGAATTTATTACTGTTACTTTCGATATTTTATTGTAGAAAGTAAATTTTGCCACTAAAATATAGTGTGTTTTTTTATTCGTTGAGATTTTTTTTATGATTTTTTTGTAATTGTACTTAGTCCTTAAAACGGAAAAAGTGGCCACGATTTTCAATTTTAAGGATTACAATTAAACTTAACAATGTAAAACTACTGTTTGTAATAACAATAACATATACCGGGTTATTGGTAAAACACCAACAACCTCTTAAGAGGTCATTGTACTCATCATTATGAACAACTTTTACTATATGACCAAACCAGAAATCGCGAAAAAAAAATCAGCTGTTCAGTACATTTTGACGAATTATGCGAACATAAATGTACTGAACAGCTGATTTTTTTCGCGATTTCAGGTTTGGTCTCTATGGAAAAGTTGTTCATAATGATGAGTACATTGACCCCTTAAGAGGTTGTTGTTGTTTTCCCAATAACCCTGTAGTGTTGTAAAGTACAACATAACGTGCTTTTTTCTGCATGTTCATTCTAAAATCAAAGAAATAACCAAACAAACGACGAGGGCGCCACTGCGCGCTCAGTACCCTCTTAAAATGTACAAAACAAAGACGCGTTCAATGCAGAAACTCCAAAAATCCCTGGAGTATTGGTGTTTTGGCAATACACCCACTTATTGGTATGACATTGTATCAACTTGATACTCATTTGTAGTTTTAAATTCTATGGCTGCTGTTTATTAGTAGATACATTTATTTAATTAAAATAAAATGTATTTTTTTTTTAAGTTATCCCCATACAATTTTTTTTTTATGTACTTCATAAATACCAAAAATCTACAAGTCAAAATCAAACAAAACGCATTGTTAGATTGTACCTACACAATTTCTGTATGTAAAGCTGTGCCTCCTGCGCGTGTTTTTCGAAACATTACACAAAAACATCAAAACACAAATGCGTGGCCATACAAATTTGTGTGTTCAAACCATCGATCACTAATAAACAACTAGATACACAATGCCATATGTAGAACTGAGTGAAGGCTGGCAGCGAAGGGGTGGACTCGATGGGCTCTTTAATGAGACAAGAGCATACAATATAAATAAATTTAATGAACTTTGTACAATACAGTGCGCTAATGGGTTGCGCTCACAATAAAAATAACGACGTGGTAATGATGACTGGTGTGGTCGGCAGACTGGCGGGCGGCGTGGGAGCGTCGCGCACCGCACCGCGTTGCTTCCCCGCGCCGCTCTGCTACCCCGCACACGCCATTGTCTTCCTTCTCTCTGCTGCCGTGCTGCGCGTTGCCTCCGCGCCGTGCCGTATGTGTGTGTGTGTGCATAATGTTGCTCGCACACATGCAAGGCGTCAACACCATACAAAAATTCTCTTAAAACGGTCGCCAATTGTTTTTACCTACTTCTAGTTGAAATAAATATACGTTAATGTAAATTCAACCATAAGTGCAATGTTTAAAGTTGTATTCACAAAGCCGTTACGACCGGTGCTCGCTAGTCAACATACATCAAAACAAATTCAACCTTACTTACAATGTTTTAAAATCAGAATAACAGTGCGAAAAAAAAAACAATAGATTTTACGACCGAGACTCACCGCTAGGACAAAGAAATGTGTGGAGTCGAATTGTCCAATATTTTTTTTTTTGTTTATATATTATTATAAAGGTATATTTTGCTTTGTTAAGCTTAATGTATTAAAAAAAGTGTACGTAATAAAACACATTTTATTCTCTTCTTTGGTGTATATATGTGTAATCATTATATTATAATTTACCAGAATGGATCGATCACTAATAAAGAACTAGATACACAATCAGCGCAAAAAAGGTCCTTACCGAATGAATGCCCACTTGGACGGTTTGAATTACATTAACGTATATTTATTTCAACTACAATTACGTAAACACAACTGGCGACGAGAACTTTTGTATGGGATTGTGTTACTATAATATTTATAGAAACAGTAAAAAAGTCTCATCAAACAAAACAAAAACCATAAGTAGTACTTTAATAATAATAAAAAAAGAAACAATAGCGTCTCCACAAATGGAACAGAATCCACGCACATAACCCGAACAATTTAAGTGGGCATGCTATAGTATGATTACTACGTTTACTGAGAGTCTTTACAATTGAGATGCTTTATAACTCCTCCTGTTTATTACGACTTAATTAAAAAAAATGTTTTTACGACGATTTCCTGACAAAATATCAGTATTTACAATACAGTGATAACAATTATATATTGATAATATTAATAGTTACCGAAAATATGAAACTCCATCTTTTTGTTGCGTCCTGGAAGTGTGATTTTTGCACTTTTTAAACGAGCACTGAGGCATGCTGTCGGAGCGTTCAAATGCTAGTAGAGTAAAAGTACACCCAAATGTTAAATTGGGTGGACTTTCGGTGAGGACATTTTTTGCCGCTGATTGTGTATCTAGTTGTTTATTAATGATCGATGGTGCAAACACGATGTTTTTGTTTTCCAAGCTGCATAGCAAATATTCCCCGCGCGGGTGGAGAGGGGTAGGGTTTGTTTCATTTGCAACCGCCCGCGCGCACCGTGCCCAACTGTCACTGTCATTCAACACAGGTTTTGAGGTTGTATTGTCTAGTGAATTTATTATTTTGTAAATAGTTCAAATCAATCCGTAGCTCGTGGTAAATGTCAAAATTTCAAAGTCGTAAATACGTTCCTACTAGAAATCTGTGTCTTCTTTTCGATATTGACTCTATAATTGCTAAAACTGATAGCACGTATTCCTCGTCGGAACTCATTACCTACGTCATTTACTCAAAATTACAAAATGTGTTACTAATCTAAAAATATGTTAATACGCAGGAAACAGCTTGTGTATGATAACAAAAATGTTTATATGTTTTTTTTTTTTGTGTAATGTCTCGAAAAAACACGCGCAGGAGACACGGCTTTACAATTGCGTGTTGACCACAAAACACTGTCTAGGGAATAAATTCATTATTCCTTCTGATAATATTATACGTGGATTTAAATCCAATTTGAATTTCCATAAGTGCTGGTTTTGACGGGCGCTGTTTGTTTTAAATTAGGCCACTGAGGGCACTTATGTTAGTGTAAACATTGAAATGGAAAAAAAAACACTAACATATTATATAATAGGGGTTCAAGGTTATATATTGTTTGCTATGCTTCTTGTAGTTTATATATATAGTTTGCTTCTACACGTAAAGGATCTGAAAGCAATTTTACTCTCTATAACATAAAACAACACGCCTCCGTTACCATGGTAAAACAGATCCCCTGTTAAGGAAAACGCGCGTCTCATACATTTCCAAGAAGCGAGCAGTTTCCACTAACAGGTTCCTATAAAAATGATTAATTATAATTGGCGAATATAATTTTCTGTAATTATAATATCTCGTAAAAAATTCGTGGAAAAGTCGAGGGGCTGGCCCTGGCAAGGCTTTGCATGAGAGTAAAGATTTAAATGGTGACTCTTTGTTGGTAGGATAATCAGAAATTGTATGTAACCAAAGAATATTCTTGAACCAAACACTAATGTTGCATATTTTGTATAAATTTTAATTTCAATGTGAATTTGTCATACAAAATTTGGAAATAATGTGAACTGCTGTTTTTATTATCTTGTACTTTTAAAACTTGACGTGCGTGTATGCCTCGATTATGAACGTGGACGAAGCAGGTGGCGTTCTATAGTTTCTGTCTACCCCATAGAAAAATGTGTATGTATGTCAATCTGCTTAACCTTTTCCCAACTATGTTGGGGTCACCTTCACGTCTAACTGGATGAAACTGATTACCAGTATTTTACATGGAACGCCTGCCTATCTGACCTCCACAACCCAGTAACTGGATAATACGATACCCCGTGGTAAGACTGATCGTCAGACTTTCAGGCTTCTGACGACCCGTAACGACTGGCAAAGATCCACAAATGACAGCCGGGACCAACGGCTTAACATGCTTTCCGAGGCACGGACGAGTCTCGGTATGTAAAGATGGTCTCCCATCCACGGACCAACCCCGGCAAGCGTAGATTAACCTGATGGATCGACCCGTGCGGCTTTTATTACTTAGCCTTAAGATCCAAGCTTATGTATGTATGAATGTTTTAAAAAGTAAGACCGCTGAATCTCTTGCCCTTTCAGTCACTCAGTCTGTAGCTGACCTACGAGTATGTAAAGAATTAACTGCCGCAGATTTTCTTTCGGTAATTTTGGGTTTAACAGGACCGTTATACTCCTGTTATTAGAATCCCAAACTGACGCTCTCCTTTTCAAGATTCCTGAAAAGATACTCAGACGAATAGGTTCCTTTTTAAACACCGCCACCTCCAAATAAATTTCTTTAGGCTGAAAAGAAACCAAGGTAGTCAAATTCTGTAATTCAGAAATAAAAAATTATTACAAAAAACTGAGTAGTTTTTTTTGGTAGTTTGTCAATACCCGTTATGATAAATAATGGCAAGCGTGTAGTTAAGATGTAGTTAGTTTAAATATTAAGAGGACTACTCAAGTATTCGATTCATGATAGAAATAGATTTTAACCCACTGAAGCTATATGGTCTAGCGAATCACCCCAGCTTCGCACGGGTAGTAGAGCATATATGGACTAGAGACCCGCCCCAGCTTCGCACGGGTAGTAGAGCATATATGGGCTAGAGACCCGCCCCAGCTTCGCACGGGTAGTAGAGCATATAATATGGACTAGAGACCCGGCCCAGCTTCGCACGGGTAGTAGAGCATATATCGACTAGAGACCCGCCCCAGTTTCACACGGGTAGTAGAGCATACATGGACTAGAAACCCGCCCCAGCTTTGCACGGGTAGTAGAGCATATATGTACTAGAGACCCGCCCCAGCTGCGCACGGGTAGTAGAGCATATATGGACTAGAGACCCGCCCCAGGTTCACACGGGTAGTAGAGCATACATGGACTAGAGACCTGCCCCGGGTAGTAGAGCATATATGGACTAGAGACCTGCCCCAGGTTCACACGGTTAGTAGAGCATACATGAACTAGAGACCCGCCCCAGCTTCGCACGGGTAGTAGAGCATATATGGACTAGAGACCTGCCCCAGGTTCATCATCATCATCATCATCATTTATTGCATTCATGTAGTTTACGAGTTGTTACAAGTATATAGGTTTCATACATGACCCTGCTAGGGCACAGCAATATAAATATAATAGTTTAAAGTGCTACAGTGTCACAATAATATACAAACCACTGTGCTTAACAAAAATACTATTTTTAAAATGTTTCAGGTAATATAGGATAGGGTGAGAACAATTTATTAGTCATAATTTCCCTTCACAAATTAAAATAAGATAAAAAATTTAAATTAAAACAAATAGCGATAACAATAATAATCATAAAATAACATAACATACGATACATAATCAGTAGAGCATACATGAACTAGAGACCCGCCCCAGCTTCGCACGGGTAGTAGAGCATATATGGACTAGAGACCCGCCCCAGCTCCGCACGGGTAGTAGAGCATATATGGACTAAAGACCCGCCCCAGGTTCACACGGGTAGTAGAGCATACATTAACTAGAGACCCGCCCCAGGTTCACACGGTTAGTAGAGCATACATGAACTAGAGACCCGCTTCAGCTCCGCACGGGTAGTAGAGCATATATGGACTAGAGACCCGCCCCAGGTTCACACGGGTAGTAGAGCATACATGAACTAGAGACCCGCCCCAGCTTCGAACGGGTAGTAGAGCATATATGGACTAGAGACCCGCCACAGCTCCGCACGGGTAGTAGAGCATATATGGACTAGAGACCCGTCCCAGGTTCACACGGGTAGTAGATCATACATGAACTAGAGACCCGCCCCAGCTTCGCACGGCTAGTAGAGGATATATGCCTACATTTTTTGCATCAGCAACGTAACACGTTGCGTATGAATTAGATTTAAATGTAACATGTTACCACACTACTTGCAGTATTTTTAATTACAGTGAATCGCGCGCTTTATCGCTCAGCTTATCAACAGTAGGTGACAGCGAGTGGTGGAGCGCGGGCGGCAGTGACTGCATCAAGCGAGACCCGTCGTCGCGTCGCGGTGTACCGCCATATGTCATAAATACAACAATTCCATTGTCAATTACCTACAAATGATTACTAATATACCTACCTATAACGATTTACCGATACATTCATACATCAGTACATTTTTGAAAATCTTTTACATGCCCATAAAAACATTAAATTGTTTAAAAAATACAGTGATATCCACAATATAAATACTAGGAACAAACACAAATTTGTTGTACCTCCAACAAGGCTCAAGAAAATAGGTGGGTCATTCAGGTGTCAATGTATACGCTTTTATGATAAACTTCCAAGCCACGTTCAAGATCTGAGCCTTAATAAATTCAAATCATTCATTAAACGCAAGTTGTGTCAGAAAGCTTTTTATACCGTTACAGATTATATCGAGGACAAAAAGGCTTGGGATTGAACTGCTCCAAATTTTATATTATTTTTATTTTTGCATACTGAATGTTGACATGAATATTTACTTTGTAAGTATTATATTATTTTTATTTATTGTAAATGTGAAGACTATGTAGGTCATTGCTTTTTTTTTGTTTGTTTTATTTTTTCTCTTATTTTTAATCATGGTATGGCAGTTTGAGTAATCTATGCGGCCTACCCCAATGTCCTTTCTTTGGTATTGTTCGTCGAATCGTTGAGCTCCTTAATTTCTGAGTTGAGCTGCGCGGTTACTGACAAATGCGTGCACTGACTGGACAGGTCCTCTCAATCTGTGTGGTTCTTTCCTCAAAAGACCATTTCAGACACCAATCTACATGGTCTTCACATGAAGTGACCAAGATTATGTCTGGACTTTATAAGAGACTGTGACCTCTGAGTTTGTTTCGGCCTTTCTTCTCAGAGTAGTCAGATAGGAAACACCGACCTCATCTAGTTTAAAAAAAAAATAAATATTGTCTTGTAAAAGTGTTTGTACAAACCTACTTACAGAAATAAAAATCATTTATCATTTATCAAACAAGCAACCCAAAAGTGAGTAAATTTGTCACCCATTTTACTAAATTATCACGTATTTTGCAACCTCTGAAGTGAGAACCTCATTAAGGTTCGCTCACCTTATCAATAACTCATTAGCAGATATTGTTTGTGTAATAGTAAATTGTCGGAATCGTGTTTAGCTGCTATACAGGCTCTACGACTGCGTAGGCTCAGGCGTAGCACGGTCTATTAAACCTACCTACGTTAATTTAAATTTTCTTTTAAGTTACTTCGATTAAATGCACTCTTTCAAGGATGTATGTCTTCGACAATTGACCTAGATATTAGGAACTTAGACGGTAGCATACAGTTTATGTAAGCGTCCATATATTTTAGAAAATCGTTTCTAGATTTAAATCAATATTTTTGCTTAAATACTCTGATTGGCTGAATGAAATTGAATTTATCGAATTAGTAAGAAATAATGGGCATTGCGTTCAAGAAAACGCGAACCAGCCAGAGCTGTCTCACGGACGCGGACGGCCCAGAAAAGGTTTTCCAAAAATACCTAAGCGCTGGAAACGATTGGCAGAATTATCTCAAATAGATGACTCTTCCGTGAATACACTACTCAATACTTCTGATATGTTTTATACTAGTAACACTGAATATTAGTGCGGACGAAGTCTTATCAGTTTTTGTGGAGGCTGAGTTGGCGAAGATTCAATATTTATTAATTAAAAACTTCATTAACAGTAAAACTGCATGTGATGTTTTACCATCTTACCAAAGTGTGTTAACTGCTAAAAATAAATGCTAGCCCGAAAACTTATCCGGTACAGAACTTAAATTAGAATTAGACTTTGATTGGAAAGTGGGGCTTTGATGGTTGTACAGGCGAAAGTGAAGATAAACAGAGTTCTTCAGATCCCTCTAGTTCTAATATATATAATATAATAATAATATAATATCCTGAGACATTTCACACACGGTCATCTGATCCCAAACTAAGCAGTACTTGTACTATGGAAACCAGATAACTGATATACTACTTTTTTTTTTGTAAATACATACTTATAGATAATTACACCCAAACTCAGGACAAACAGATATGTTCATGCACACAAATGTTTGTCCTGGATGGGAATCGAACCCACGACCTGCAGCATTTTAGGTGGTATCTTAACCAACCACGCCAACTGGCCTGTATATAATAATAATAATAATCCATAGTTCATTATATGTATGAGTAAGTTGCATGTATTATTCAACACAAAGTAAATTGTTTTATGAATAAATGAAATGTATGAAATTCAGACGACAGTAGTTTATTTGTAACGTTTTATGTTCCACTTAAGTTAGTAGTAAATTCCCCTTCAGAGTATAACAGTTTGGAAAAATCTACAACCCTCTTCCATCAGATACTGCTGAACTATTCGCTTTCAATTTTTGAAAAAGTTCTGAAGTATCTTAGGAAGGGGAGCCCTACTTCCGAGAGGAGTTTAATAATTTGACTACAATAGCTTTTAATTTTAATAATCGCGATTTCAGGATTCAGAATTCTTTACAGTTAACTATGGTAAAGTAAAATGTGCACTGCTATGACTGGAACATCATCCTGTATATGTTATAATTGTGCAGGAACTCCCAAAGATATGAACGAAATAGATATCTGTTTACAGAAACAACCTGATGAATGTCGGTATGAGTTTGGCTTATCTCCTTTACATGCTTAAATTCGCTTTTTCGAATATTTTGTTCATGTCGCTTAAAAAGTGGCAGGTTAGTAGGTCGGATGCGGATGATGAGAAGATACAAGTAGCAGATAGGAAAAGGTATATAAAGAATGAGTTTAGACGTAAACTAGGTTGTAGACAAACCGCGAAGTAGTGAAAGCGGGATATCTAACGATGGAAATACGGCACGAAAATTTTTCAATAAATCTGTAGTTTCATCTGAATTTATAGGCTTAAATAAAGATTTGATCGATCGTTGTTCCACAATTTTACAAGCTTTATCATCGGGTTTTATATTCAGATAAACATGAATATCCTTTGGAAACCGCGCGACTATAATACTCAAGAATATCCATGATATAATCTCCCAGCTTCCGTTCACAAAGTTCTTATCTTTGGTGCTGTGGCGGCACAGTATGCTTTATTGTCAATCGGGAATTATCCGAAGAGGCAGTCGAATCTAATAATAAACATTATTAGGCCTTCAGACGAGATCATACGCGAAAATTGTCACGAGAACTTACGATTATGGACTTAGCAGACGTTTACTCTGCTCAGACACATTTATTACTAGTCTTCGGAAACTTCTCCGTAAGGAAAAGAGTGCTATGTCGAAGCAGATTTTAGACTTATTACGAATATAGTTTATAGTTTAAGTAATATTAACTTAGTCGTGGTTATGTTACATTTGTACATAAATTTTAGTTTTCTTGCTTTTTGTTACATAAAACATGTGTATAAAATAAAAGAGTGCACCCCTTTATAAAAAGCGTTGATTTCATCGTCAGACGCATTTCCGAACGGAGGCAATAAATCTTAATTATTGATTAATTAAATGTGTATAGAAATAATGATTATTGTACAGTTTATTGTATAGTGTGTATTAAATTAGCTAAATAATGAGATAATGTACATTTTTGAAGCATTTTTTACTATTTTCTCTAAAGAAAAAATCCAATTTACAAAGTTAGGTATTTATGACCACGCTTGTTTGGTGCTTGAACCACCGTTGGTGCGAGACCGCTTGAATTTATTTTCTCGCGCGTAGTTTTTAATTTACGATAACTCCTAAGATATTCATTGAAATTGTATGACGGACTATTATAATGTGTATGAAATGCTTAATGTAACTAATGTATTTAATTTGATAATGACTAATCATTGTCAAATTAAATACGTTAGTTACATTAAGCATTTGTCGGACTATTATAATGTGTATGAAATGCTTAATGTAACTAACGTATTTAATTTTATAATGATTAGTCATTATCAAATTAAATACGTTAGTTGAGGTGAGAATGTCAAGAAAGTGCAAGTCATACAGACATTTGTCGCTGGCTCAAATATTCCTACACAACTAATGCAGGAGAACGATAGTAATAATGGGGCTAAAAATAATGTTTGTCAATAACTTGAGTCTAACGTGCAAATAAATAACGAACAGGAAGATAATCCTTGGCAAACGGTTAATAGAAATAAAAGGAAGCAAAAGTACCTATAGGTATTTAGGCGAAAGAGGTAAAGCAGCAGCGACAATGTCATCTTTCAAAGCTGCTGTTAAGAAAATACCTATTTTTATATCAAATGTGCATAAGGATACATTAGAGACTGACATTGTTGATTACATAAAAATGAAAACACAGGAGTCAGTGTTCTTGGAAAAGGTTAATACGAAAAAAGTATTAGATTACATACAAGTTCTTTGTATCCGAGTCTAAAATATCTATGTTTTTAGACGAAGCAATATGGCCTGAAGGGATTATCTTTAGACGCTTCGTGCATTATAGACACCGAAAAGTAAACAGAGAATCCGCTGACATCGGTCCATTGCCTTCTAACTATGAATAGTACAACCTATAAGTTTGCCAGTTATAATTGTAAAAACGTGAAGAGCGCCGTGAGCGATATTCGACGTTTGGTGACGAGTGTGTTTTGATAACACTGCAGGAAACCTGGCTGCTTCCGGAAGAGTTGGCGTATCTGAATAGCATAGATAGCAGATTTGGTTCCAATGGGACTTCAGCTGTTGACACGACGCGTCGTGTCAACAGCTGAAGTCGCGCCGTCGCGACGGCGGGCCTACTGCGCGGCAGGCCTCATGGCGGGACAGCGCTGCTGTGGAATACTAGTGTGTTTCCGAGTGTTACAGTGATAGACTGCGATAATCCGCGTGTGTGTGCTATTCGTGTTAATGCGGCCGACGGTCCATTGATAGTAGTGTATGAAATGCTTAATGTATAATAGACCGTCATACAATTTCAATGAATATCTTAGGAGGAACTTCTAAAAAAATGATCCAATAATGTGTTTTTTTTACAAAATCTATTTAAACGGCTACAGTACTAATACTAATAGATTTTGTAAAAAAAAACACATTATTGGATCATTTTTTTAGAAGTTCCTCCTAAGATATTCATTGAAATTGTATGACGGAATTGTAATTGTATGATTTTGTAAAAAAAAACATTATTGGATCATTTTTTTAGAAGTTACATTGGGTATAGTAGGCTATAAGATAAGATAAGATAAGATAAGATAAGATAATCGTTTATTTGCTCAACCATGAGTACAATACATACAACACAAATTGTCAGCATGCAAGAGATGTTAAAAATAAAGATTGAAAGATCGTCACGTTTGCCTTAAACAATGGCATGCAAATATTATTACAAAAACTTATAAGAACATTAAAAAATAATAAATTAGTAAACATAATCAAAATCTATCATCTATAAACTCATTTAAATTATTCATAGGCTATAGGCTTCATCTGTTAGAAAATTTTTAACTTGCTTTTTGAACGCTATCTCACTTAACTGCTTCCAGCTTTTAGGTATTTTATTATAGATTTTTGGAGCCATGCAAAAGACACTTTTCCGCATAAATGCCATTTTATATTGATGTAGGCAAATATGACTGTTGACGTAATAGACGGGCTATTACGCGGGAATCGATCAGCCATGCGAGAAAAGAGCTGTGGGTTAGATCTTACGAACATTGCATTTTCTAATATATAAAGAAAATACGGGATATTACACTTTATTTAAAAGATAGATATATGCTATCGCGAAGTTTTTTGTACACCTATAAAAGAGAAACAGTCCCACGATGAATTATTTTGTTTTATCTCAAACGGATTAGGCAGCCTTTTGGATGAAATCTCCCAGATGGCTTGATTTTTTCCGACACGTTCAACTATTATCGTCATATTTTGACTAATTTACAAAAAACCTTTACGAATTATACACCTATACCTTTCACAAGAATTACTCTGTTGAAAGACGCAAACCGCTTAAAAATCCGTTCACAAGTTTTTGAGATCATCGCGAACATACATACAGATAGACGCTGCGGGTGACTTGTTTTATAGTAGTGATATTCTGCTTAAGGGTCCGGAATATCGCGTATATGTGAAAAAGTTGGAAGATAATTATCTCACACTTAATTAAGTGTTAATTACCTACAACTTATACTTATAGCTAAATCCGCTGTGGTCCAATTTATTTTCTTTTGTCACACTGAGCCGGGTTCCGGTCGAGAATTTTTACGTATAAATCCCTTAAGATTCCTTACAAAGAGTTTCATTTGCATCCGAGTGTTTGCGAGGCCACTAAATCAGCGGATCATCCTCGCTGTACATAATGAAGGTGCGATTCAATCCGACTGCGACCGGCTTGAGTGATTGAGCTTTTAATGAGGCTTCGTAAAGAGTAACTCGTAATATTGTTTATTTAAGCAACCTATTAATAAAGACGTAATTGAAATAACTGACAACCTCATAGGGGCCATTATACCTTGTATAGTAGGTACTTGGACGTTTAGTTGTCGGCAAAGCGCACACAATGGGCATTGTTCATATTTTTTTACATTTTGTAATTGAAAAACCATTTCGAGGAATAGCGTTACTAATCATTACGGACTAATTAATCATGAAAAATATTCATATTTTATTAATATTATAATGTGAATAATTTGTTAAATTATCAACTTACAAATATGTTGATCAGACGTGATTTACTCTTGGTAAGACAACACACTAACTAATTGACGTCACTGCTAGTTTCTTAATCTTCTTAGGATGTGTCAGTACGCTACGCAATATGCTACGGCGTAGCAACGTGCTACGATGGTGTAGCAGTCTCGTAGCACGTGTTTTAGGAACTTCCTTTACAAATAAGTAGTGTCAAAGTTTGGAAATGTTTGTTTGGACCTCACTCTACGATTGCCATACAATATTCCAGATGTTAAACACACACAATGTATATTATTATCTCATGAAACATTTCAAAATCCCTGAAAAACTCACCCCGCTTTATTTTCCCAACTTCCCAGTTCCCTTTCCCCCAATATTCTATAAATTAACCTAATCATCCACCTGTATCGTCGCCGCTCACTTCATTGCCGTAAATTTCTCGCCTCCAGATTTATTAAGGCAATTAAACTTGGTCCAAGTTGACAGTTTTTTCCTTTGTTTTGGACACTTTAATGAGCGCCGCGAGACGTAGGGAATTAAATTCTTACGGCTCACTGTACCAGAACACGTATATTCTAATTTACCAAATCGTAGGCTCTGAAATAAATAGGCATTTATGGATATTTAAACTGGCTCTAGTCCATCTTGGCACATCGTATATTAATAATGCTGTCCGGTGAAAGGTCACGAATTAAAATCAAATCAAATAATTTATTTTCAGACAATTCAAGTCTCTCTGTTAGTAAACACGCTTATATTCTTGTTTTATTGGGTTTTTGTAAAAAAAACAATTGTTAATGTTTGAGTAGGTATGGAATGTCGTCAAGCCCAGAATATCAATGTAACGTACTGTAAGTATGTACTGTATACAGGAGCATGCGTGTAACATATGATAACATCAGCTTACTTTCTATAAGCATTCGTATATTTTCTGTCTTTACAAGTAAAGCAAATCAACGTTTGTTCACTGTTTATTGGCGATGGAAAACTAAGAAAAAGCGTATTTTTGCCACTTTGAATCAAATATAATTTTGTTGTTAGGTATCAAAATACAAAAAACTAGAAAGGTTACATGAATTGGTTTACTGAATTTCCGTGGTTTAGTTAAACAGACTTTCTTTTTTTGTTGTAATACCATTAATGTTTAGATTGTTAGGTTATTTTTTTAGTAGAAAAAGAATTTTATCGGTTAAATACAGCCGCGAGTCTTATTTTTGAACGAGTCTATGTAGTGACCTTAAGTCTAATTAAGTTATAAGTTATGTATTTCTTAAATATAATTAATCATAATTTATATACAACATATCTATAAAGAAACTCAAAACTAGACTTTAACAACCATTAAAATAAAACTATTTACAATAAATCTTAATGTTCAACGGACAAACAGACAAGAATACCTATCAGTTGGCCGGCGCACGCAGCTATGACGCGTCTATTGTTCTAGCGAGCGCCGCTCGCGCTACGTCATGTGGGCCGTGTGCATGAGCGGGACAGCATCATCGTGCGTTGCACTCATGCACCCGCGCCGTACAGCGACGCGCGAAAGACGGCTTATAAAACAGATGCTCACTGCACGCATACCCTATATGCCGAAACCGTCTTGTGCTTAAGTTTAACTGCTTGTCCGTGCTGTTCTCTGCTATCTACATTTTTATCACTACTTCTAAACTAAGTGTAACTCTTGTGTGTGTGAACTGAAACCTGTGTTGTGTAGGTACAGTAAACGCTCAAAAGTCCATAAGCATGCTAAGGATTACAATTGCTATGAACTGTGCGAGCACGAACCAGTACGTGTGCGTGTATGAGCCAACATTCCGCAGATAACACACACTAATGAATTGTCGCATGTCGTCGTACTACGCGAAATAACATTATATTTCTGTTGCATTTAGAATACTCGTCATAGTGGCGACCTGTTCTTACCATTGCATTGCTAAAATTCGCATAAACATAACATGTGCTGGTAGCTGTTTGGGCTAAGCAATGGTTTCACGATCAATGAAGTCTGAGTTCGAATCTTAATAACAATGTTGGACTGTTTTTTGTTTCTTTGGAACCGTAATAATATATTCCTATTTTAAGCAAAAACTTGTTAGATGTTTACCTATGTTCATTTATTATTTATTTTTATAAGAAGTTAAATATTAGTTATTAGATTATTATTTAACTATTTTTGTGATTTTTAATTTATCTTTTCGTTGTTGGAAGGTTTAAATAAAAAAGTCGTGCTGAATGGTAACAAAAATGTTTATTCGTTTTATTTAGTTATTTATAAAATTAACAAACTTAAGAGAATTGTGACGTTACATTCCTACTATATAAAAGAACTTTTTTTTAACCGTTCATAGGATTTTTTGTTGTATACCCACTTAGTCAATTCATAATAACATAACAAAGAAATGATATTCTAATAACACATATATAATTGTCAATACCTATTTAGTTTTCTATGATCTACCTTTCTAACTTTACGAAATGAGTGTCCAAGCGAACAAGATAAAGAATATTATATTTCTGTTCCATTACTTCCAATCAAGTAAAAACTTACAAAAAGTCAAAGTACTGCGTGAGATTTGAACTCACGGCTCACTGATTCACGCATCTATATGCACGCGCTTAACCGCTAGGTCATCTTTACACATCTTATAACTTTGAAATTATGAACTACAATCAGTTGTTGACGACGCATGTTTATGTTCTTGGAAATAGAAGGTCTTAAGTCAAACTAAACGCCAAGCTATTGCTTTGTGAGTTTGCTTATCGACTTTTGGTCGCGACTGTACCTAATAAACTTTCATTCTTCTACTTGTGTACTTCGGACTTTTCTTCATCCCTTCGTACGTCTTCATACTTTCAGCTTCCACATCTCCACATCTATTCCGTTAAATAAAATAAATAAATATTATATATAAGAACACGACGCAAAGTTTATGAACACAATCGAAGTGTAGACTTAAATTGAAAGGAACGACTTTACTCACACGAGTGAGTGAATCAAAAATACAAAAAATACGGAGTAATTTAGCAGATATTAAATAATAAACGAATTATCTGGTAAGATCCTGATGCGAATTGCAGAAACGAATTATGGAACCACTCAATCAGGCGAAGTAGGAAGTGCGTGGGAAGTAAGTAGACGTATCTCCTTTTGGTCTCTTCTATCATAAATCTGATGCGGCAGTGAGATCATGTCAAAAATCTGACCTCAAACTTTCCACTTTCTGGATGAAACTAGCTCCTGATCGTTAAAAGCAATTATGATTGTGATAACCACGATGTAGGTCAAAAAAACTTATGAGTTATAATCCCATTATCAAATAACTACACGACAACATTGAAAAATTCAAAAGAATTTATTTCATTGGATTATTGGGTTTGTATATATGGAAAACATAACACTTTTGTCATTCAAGTTTGGTGAAAAATTTGGTAGTGCCCTAAAACAATCGAAAGATAAATTTTAAAACTCAGAAAAATCAGTAGTGAAAAATTCAATTCCATAAGGTTGAATACTTCTCAGAATGTAGAAGTATGTTACAAAAAAAATCAAAGCTATCACTGCAGAATGATAATTCTATAATAGGTGCGAACTACATCGGTTTTGAACACCTTCACCGCCTACAACAATGTAAATATTATCTTCTGTCGAAATTTATACAAGTTTCCATTACGATACAAAACCTATTTTAGACAACATTACCGATACACGAAACATTGAATAAACCCTTTTACCTATACAAAGAGCAACTAACGTATTTTTTACAGCCCCGGGGACACACGGCGGTCATTACTTTCCGCTTTGTTAGCTCCGAGCCAACTTGTTTGATAACAGCTAAGAAAATGTGCGACTTGTCCTGTTGTGTGACGTCACAGCGTGGCTTAAGCTGATGTAAGTTGTTTCAAGTGTTGTTCTACATTTGTTATTTTTAGCATTTTAAAATTTGAAGTTTCTGTGTTTTGATTTTAACTGAAAATTTATCTAAATTACATAAATGAGTATAGATAGTTCGTTAGTCATTTAATTCAGAGGCTAGTATAAATATTTGTATAATATTTTACTGTTGGAGGTACATAAATAAGCATTACTTAATAAATAAAGGTAGAACGAGTGGCACGTTCGACGGAAATTTACCTCCTGTTTTCAAATACCTAGTTGATAATGCATGTTGACTATAACAGTTTTTTTTAGATATCAGTGTAAGTAATTAAAATAAAAGTTCTAGGTAGTTTAACCCACAAGGAGCAGGTGAGCCTTCAAAATTCTAACAATAATCGATACTGCTCAACTTCCTTCAATAATAATATATCAAACAAATCGTTCTGAGCGTTTACTCGTGAACTTCTAAAGTATTCGGGAGCGGCGTCATTACAAACTTTTCTATAGTCGACAATGGAATTATGAAAGACGTTTTAATTTTTCTAAAACTTCTTTTTCGAGTTGTAGTGACGTGAATTTTTAATGGCGTACCTTCTTCATATATCCCGTTTGATGTGCTTTTTGTTCACTTTTGTGTATACGATTATTATTTTTCAAAATTTGACGCTTTTATTTACATAGTACTGTAAACATATCCCGATTGGGTATCGTTACTTTTATTTCGCGATCTGCACTACTAAATAATAATTCAGCTCGTATTGCACTCTTTGTTGTATTTAAAGAATGTATCTTTAAAATAAACGCGCCTATCCTCGCTCGGGGGCAGGTCGTTTTGCTGACGTCTACCTAATCCAACTCTGGAACCCCACTCCGCACTTAAGAGTCCACAAATTGATTAGATCTAGGTCACCTTTTAAGCGTTTAAAATATGCAAGCGCGGGACCTTGTAAATAGGCTCCTAGTATGACTGCTCTCTGGCCTTTGTTTTATAGCCGCAATTTGACGAAATCGAGATATAAACTCTTCGAAGCAATATGCACCCGTGCCTGAGAAATATACATTCGACGTGGTGCTATTCTTTCGTAGAACCACTTAGCTGTTCTCTTGTGACGACTAGAAAGTCTTCTTCGTTTTTCTTCTTATCGCCTTCCGGAACTTATTCTTTTATCCGACAATTTATTAATTTTCTGGGTGACTCTGTAAAAGCCCTAATTCTTTAAAAGACAACCTTCGTCGGGAAAAATAAAAACTTTTTAGCAAAAAATAAAACCGACTTCCAAAACAAAACTCTACAAAGTGAAAAATAACTTTAATTTCGTATTAAAGTTATTTTTCTCTTTGTACCTAGTGTTTTGTTTTGGAAGTCGGTTTTATTTTTTGCTAAAAAGTTTTTATTTTTCACTTTTTCGTTGTGGAACCTACCCCACACAAAATCGAATACATAATTGAGCACAATAATTGTAGATATAGCCAAGTAAAAAACAGTGATAGGAAGTTATTAAAACACCATCACATCATCCACATAAAATAAGTGGGAAATATACGCATTATTGAAGCTAACTAAAAACTCCCCAAGCAAAGTTAATAAAATTTATATGGAACCACCTCGGAAGTATATCCTTTCAAACAAAAAAAGAATTTTCCAAATCGGTCCAACCGTCTTTGAGTAGTCGCGTAATAAACATACAAAAAAAAAACATCAGATAAATTGAGAACCTCCTTTTTGAAGTCGGTTAATAAACACGGACGTGTCCACCATATGTAGAAATTTCCTGATTGGGAACCGTAACTTTTACTTCAGGCTTAGCTAGGGCGCTAGGCGGTATAGTTTAAGAACTGTTCTATTTTATTCGAAGATTGTATCGTTTGAACCTATCAATATTACATATGATTCTTGCCTCTGCGAGTGTTGTTCAGTATCTAGTTACGTTCCCTGTTGAAACTCATGACTTCCACACAATTGGAGAATGAACTTCTACAGTACGTACTAAGTTTTACTTTAAAATTAAAAAGTCATTTTATATGCTTTCAAAAGTTATTAAAAGTCCTTTTCCTTTCCAGAGTCCTTTACTAATCAGTGTATTTATCGAAGTTGGCTCAATGATTACATACAATAACTCTCACTGTTATAAAAAAATTCTAGACGATGTCAACGTCTTCCTTTCGTGCAATTAGGTGTGTACGTATTTCAAGAACATTTGTGCAACGATCATAAACAAGAACAGAAATTTCAATACAGGAATAATTCAATGAAAATCACAATCAATCTTTTGCCGCCGAAATCAATAAAAACGATTCACCTGTAAGTCCTTCTACCGCTCGGTTTATAGTCTGCGCTGAATATTTAACGCAGAGGCTTCGTCAATGTCGCCGCTCCACAAACTAACGCATTATTAATGATCCGACAACGTTAATACATTCTGATACTTCGGAATTTAAATAATTTGGATGGTTTGATACGAGCTATTTTACTTTGCATTTAAGGACGCGTTCCCAAAACATATATCGAATCACATCACTACACTGACACGGCTCAAACACACACATATGCGCAAGGTTAACTGCGGAACTAATGAGTAAATAAACTGATTTTGATACTTTAGCAAGTTTCAATATTTTTCTTAGACTATTTTTCATGTTTTTCTTTGGACCTACGTAAATATCCAGACAGTGACAAAATAAAATAACCCTTGACACCGCACGTGAAGATTCATGCGTAACAGCAAAATATTTGAAAAATTAGACCGTTCGTTTTTATTTTTTTCTGAGATTATTTGTAACATTTTTGTAAATCTTTTGCCCATCTTTTTTAAAGTATTATAGCTGCTTACCTAGGGTATTTTTTAAGAAACAAAATTATGTACATAATAGCACAAAAATGATCCCGAACTAAGCCTCATATCGTCAATTTTGTGTGAAGAGGTAACGGAAAATCGTTTTTACGATATGAAATGCAAAAAATTAAAACCAAAAAACAGCCATTATTTGGAGATAAAGAAGTAATCTATTCGTTGCAATTGTTAGTTTAGTTTGATTTAGTTTCATTTCATCGCAAACTCTACCGAAAAATAGCTCATTTTTGTCGAGTTTGTAAACGCGTCTTTAAGTAAATATATGTTGTTTTCATGCACTTTGTGAAACGGTGCGATTGGAATGTCATGCGTTTGAACCTGTGTTGCCACCTGTGGTTGCCACTGACGAAAACTTACCTCCTATTGAGAATATTATTATGTGCTAGCTTTTCCCGTGACTTCAATCCCGTGGCCAATCTCACTGGAAAATTTCTCCGCGATATAAGTATGCCTACGTCACTTGCCGTTTCGATGCAAAAAATCATGTCACTTTTAATCAGATGCTGCGTGAACGAAGGACAAAGCAACCTACCTGATGTGTATAATATAATAAGCAACATTGGTATGTTAACCTTTAAGGAGTCTGTAATAAACGCTTGTATTCATGGCGACCCTGCCAGTATGCCATACGTATATACGCTCCAGGAACTGCGCTTGCAAGCTATCCGATAGCGGACGCCAAGTGCAAACGAGACAGATTCTTGTGTGCCTTGGTGCATAAAGTTAAAATTTTTAAGAAGTGAATATTATAAACTCGAATCTGATTGACTGTAGTTGTACAAAACGATAAAAGGAAAAAAATGGAGAAAAGTTACTCCAAAACTGGAAGAAATTGTCATCGCCCAAAACGCTACGGGGTTAAAAAAGCGCGAGTGACTATGAACACGAATACCGTATCAAGTTAAATAACATTTTGATTGCTACGTTTCTGTTGATGGTGGTTATTGTAGTACTTTTTTAATTTACAAGAAAGTGATAAAAGGCCATAATATATGGATAGACCAGCAAGTGGACTCTGATTTTATGAGAAGGTTGCGGCATTGTTTATCTGGAAGGAGATATCAAGCTCATGATGAAGATGATGTGTGAGTGCATCAGTTCAATGTGAGGGAAGACTCATGAGTACATGAGTGTTGAATAAGCGAGATAATAAAAAAAACTGGCCAACGGCGTGTTGGACTACGCACAATGAAGAATATTGAGAGGTTTACTATGTTATTAAGACCGTAGACTTATAAGTTTTCCTGTAATCTACAGGTGTATTAGAACTATTTTATGTATTTTTTCAAAATTTTAGGCGTAGTAGTTTTGGAGATAAGGTAATGGTCAATTTTCATCTATTTTTTTAAATAACTTTAAAACAATTTATTTTTAAATTATAAAAATATATATTTGTGACCCTTACAGTAAGTCCTTTCATTTGATATGTCACACGGCACAAATTGCAAAACTTTTTTTAAATTTATATTTGCCCCCCAAAGTTGACCCCCATATTCAAAATTAATTCATTTACGTTACACGTCTGTGTTTGGGTCACAGAATTTTATACGTGTACTAAATTTAAACTTAATCGGTCTATTAGATTCAGAGCAAATTGGCTGTGTTAGACGGACAGACAGACAGACAGACACATGAGTCATCCTGTAAGGGTTCCGATTTTTTCTTTTGAGGTACGGAACCCTAAAAAGGGGTGCGTTTCTGTATTTCAGTGTTTTTCCGCGTAAGAACACCTATTTACAATCTTAGTTTTAAAATTATGTAGTATACATGAGATCTCTGATTGCATTCTACTGTTTAAAATTTTAAACAATGAAACTGATAGCCCCGATCTCTTAACCAAAATTAACTTAAACGTTCCGTCTAAAACTCGGTTTAATCCGCCATTACGGGTGCCGTTTAGCTCAACAAACTATAGGCAAAACTCATGTATTTTGCGTGCAAGCAGAACCTTCAACACCCAGTGTAAGCAGCACGATCTTGACTCCTTTACCACCAGTGTGGTCACAGTCAGAAGACGCCTAAGCCTTGAATTCTTTTCAAAAAATAAATTAAACTGTTAACATTAAATTAAGCTGTACCAAGTTGTAATTCATTGATCATCGTCTATCTCATTGTGTTTAGTGTTGCCTTATTTATGCGATTATCTATTATAGTGTATACAACATAGACCATATAGAAGTACGTATCTATTATGTAAAGATGTGTATTTGGTTTTTGGACTGTTTTATTTTTATATAGTAATGAATAAAATATGGTATTATGGTGCTACAATTATATAGAATTTATAATGTTTAGTTCAAAAATAGCAAGAGTCAGCCTCTTGCTATTTTTCTGACGATAAACAAAACTAAGACATTATTATCTACTTTAAGTAATATAACAAAGGAATCGAAAATTGAGTTAATTAAGGTCTCGTACACAAAGATGATTGCCTTATTTCCCGAAATATGTATATTGTGTTTGTTGCCTGGCGTAGAAATAAAATTAGAAACGATGGAATTTGATATGAAAACTGCCAAACTACCAATTTTATATGAGAAGGATAATACAAAGAAACGGTTAATCGATGCCGTAGAAATGTATGCAGATATGCTCTATGATGTAGGTCAACAGTTACTAATTAAGTCTATACTAAAAAGTAGGTAATTAATGTGAAAACGACTTATCGGTCGGTGTACTGGTGGCAAATTTAATATGTCTGACCGACAAAAACATGTAAGATTTCAACCGCTAATAACTACGAGACTTTTAATGCTAGAGTAATGGTTAAGCATTCAAAAGATAGGTCATATTTATAAAAATTTAATGGCCAGATATGATTTGCGTGTGATGTCACATTGCGAGTGCACGCGCATGCGCGCGACCCTCTACTTTTCACTATGTGTCGAAGTATTAATTCGTATAGCGCAAAAACGTGTTTAGCTAGATCAGTTATTCTGGTGCTTTTGTTAAGAGGTGACAAAACACTACTAAGACCTACAGAGAAACAAAAGAAATATTGGCCAAAATAGGATTAAAAATTAATATGAATTTGACAATAGCAAAATAATGTAAGATGTCGTTTCATATCGCCCGTAAATCTGCTCAGAAATCAAAATAATTGCAATCGAAGAAAGCTTGCATTAAAAGAAAATGCAATGAGCCTAAAAAGATTAGTTCGGAGCAAATACAATAGCTACGGCAGTGTCAGAAACCGTAAGAAAATCTGTTATAAATAGCAAAAAAGTTTAAGATGTCGTCTCATATGGTCGTAAATCTCTAAAATATCATAATCTGTGAAATCCTTATAAGGAATGCAATGATCTTACTAAATCTAGTGTGGAGTAAATACAATGGCTACGGAAGTCTCGGAAACCATAGTAAAATTTCAATCTGTTTTCACGAAAACAAACTCAATCAATCTGCCTAGCCTTTTCCCAACTATGTTGGGGTCGGCTTCCAGTCTAACCGGATGCAGCTGAATACCAGTATTTTACATGGACCGACTGCCTATCTGACCTCCACAACCCAGTTATGGGGTAATATGATACCCCTTGGTAAGACTGGTTGCCAGACTTTCGGGCTTCTGACGACCCGTAACGACTGTCAAAGATCCACGAATGACAGCCGGGACCAACGGCTTAACGTGCTTTCCGAAGCACGGAGGAGTCTCGGTATGTAAAGATGGTCACCCATCTTGGACCAACTCCGGCAAGCGTAGCTTAACCTGATGAATCGATCCGTGCGGCTGTTATTACTTAGCCACGAACTCCTCTGAAAACAAACAAACTGCGCTCACTAAATCTTTTTTTGAAAATTCCAAGTTAAGTGTATTTGACACTTACTAGACAATTAGTAACATGAATTAACTGTTAAAAATACTTTACAGCTGTTCAAATCAAATTCAGTCTCTGAAGCAAGGTTATAATATACGTACGTAGGACTATTGAAGAATACTGATCGAAACTTGAAATATTATTAACAGATTTGAAAATTTCTTAGGCTGAGAGCAATACTACCAAATGCGTAATTTTGAAGCCAATTAATGAAAAAATAGTCGTGTAAAAGTTTACAGATGGCCTTAAGAGGATTGTGAAGCTGTAAATTTTCATACAAAAAGAGATAACATTTTTCTCCCCGTAAACATAGTCTAATTTTCACAATTTTTGGAAATGTTGTAGGTATAATGAAAAACTAGGTCCGTACGTTTTTATTATAAAGAAATATTTCATACGATATAAGTTATTAGCATCTAAGTATCTATATTTTTGACATAAAAATATCCTCGAGCATTTTTATTTTTTTAAATTAAATTAAATTGAATTACTAAAAACGAAAATCGTACAGACCTAGATTAAAGTGTATTGAAGGTAATGAGATCAAAATTGTCTCATTTCGTAAATGTTTAAGGGAGTAAAAACGTTATCGCCCGAAACAATATTTATGTAAATAATTGTATTAAATGTAGGTAATTGCCTCCAAAAATCGCGCCGCGTATCGGCACTTCACAATCCTCTTAAGGGTCTACGCACTGGACGCAACTATACATTGCTAAATGACTCACTCCAGGCAGCCAAGGAGGAGTCCCCGCTATGTTCGTCTACTTCCAGGCCTGCTGAGGTTATGGACATGACCTAAACCTGTCAAAGTAGGCATAATTAAAGATTTCCTAAGGCCTCGATACTAAATATGGGACGTCGTCGTCAAAGCTTCCAAAATAATAACAGAGGTAATTTTCAAAATAATTTGAAAAATTGTGATTATTATTCGAATAGATATCAAGGCTACTCCAGATCTTTTCGGTACGTCCCCCATAGCATAAAAAACAGGGATATATTAGGCGTATTAGGCGTGGTGGCCAAAGCTTTTATAAGTGACGGTCTCAACAAAAAGTGACAATACTCAAGCACGAACTACAAATAGTTTGGAACAGAAGCCTGATAAGATAGGTAACAATCAGTTTTTTTTTTATTAGTAATTTTGTTTAGGTATAACACTTGCAGTGGGAACAAGTTAATTTGTATGTTGACGGTAAAAAGCTTATACTAGTTTTTTTTTTATATTTGTTTTTTATTTTTTAGAGTGCGAGGGCGAGGGTGAATGAATATGATTGTAGGTGTGCATGCGTTTGTGTGTGAGTGTGGTGTGTTGGTGTGTAAGTGAGTGGAGGAGCGAGTGTGTATGGATGCGAGGATAGAAGTATTTGTGCAAGCATGGAGATGAGTGTGTGCTTATAAGGCGAACGGTAAGTGAAGTCTCCATTGCGACATAGTCCTGTTTAAGTAGCCATGCTGTCACTTTTAATTTTAGTTTGTAATTGTTGAGGTCTAAGATATTCAGTTTTTTTTATAAATCTGTTTGTAAATGTAAGCCCTTATTACATATAGGTAAATGATGTGTAAATGTGGTCCTGTGTTGGGTGCCTGAGGGAAGGCTTGTGCGCTTCGGGTTAGATGGGGGAAGGCTGCTATGTTTACTAAAGACAGATTGAAGCACAAAGAGTTGACGGACTGTAAGAACCTTGCAGTCTGCGAACAATTGTGTTGTTGGGTATCTAAGGAGTGTCTTTGCCATTACTTTTAGTACGGCCCTTTGTGCTCTCTCTGCCCTCAGGATGTAACCTTTCGTTGCAGCACTCCATACAGAGATGCAATATCCTATGACTGATTGTCATAGTGCATAATACACCATTTTCAATATATCGGCAACAGCAGAGTTTCGGAGAGATTTAAATATATGTATGGGTTGAAAAGTTCTAGTCGTGACAGCGTCAAGTTATTTTTTCCATGTCAGTCCGTCATCTATTTGGACTCCTAAGTACTTTACGTTGTCACTTCTAGTAAGTTCTGGACAACGGCATGGTGCTGATCGGTTACAGCATGAATGTGCAGTAATTGAAAAACTGTGTTACGGTGCAGTATTTCGCCTGTGTGCAAATGGGCTATAGCAGGTTTTGTTTATATTTAAATTAAGAAGATTAAAATTGAGCCACTTCATTATTTCCGCCAATCTGCTATAGATTTGACAATCTCCCAAGTGGGACCGCGAACTAAGATCGCAGTGTCATCAGTGTATGTATATATCTTAGTATTTGGAAGCTTCATTTTGCAAAGGTCAAATAGACGAAAATTGAGCAATCCCTCCTTATCTCCGTAACTACAGAGCTTAAAATTTTGAAAAAGCTCCAGAAAGTACTTCTGTATCTATAGATTACAGGAAAACCGCAGAGCTAAGAGGCTCATTGGTGACGTAGAACTGGTGGACGCCAAGCTTCACAGCTTGGCTCATCGCAATGCAGCGCAGTTACACAGCTATTCTGCAATAAGGCTTGGATTTTAAAAACTGCGACAGTTTACGTCTGGACAGCTTTTAACCCTTTACAAAGCGCAAGTCCGATCCTGCATGGAGTATTGCAGCCACCTAAGAGGCTCACTGGCAACGTAGAACTGGTGGATGCCAAGCTTCACAGCTCGGCTCAGCACTGCAAGGTTGCCTGCTTGTCGGTCTTCTACAGATTGTACTTCTGTGAGTGTGCCCAAGAACTCCACGTCCTCATACCACCGGCCCCCTTCTACCATCGGACATCTAGACGCACTGCCATTTACAATCCCTACCTAGTTGCTATTCAACCAATTCGCACTAAGCGATTCCAAATGTCTTTTATAATGCGCACAGTAAAAGAGTGGAACTCACTTCCTGCGTCTGTGTTTCCGAGCGCATACAACCCTAGTCTCTTCAAAGTGAGAGTGAAGAGGCTTCTTCTGGGTAAGCTCACTCCATTGTCGATGGGATCACAAGGTGGGTTCCCGCATTGTCAAGACGGGGAGGGGGTCTCAGTAGCTGTGGCTTGGTCACCTACGGTGAAGCGAAGATGAACCCGAGGAGGGGCCGCTCGTCAAGGCTTTTCCCAGGAAGTCGACGACCAACGGCCAACAAGTAGGTTGCGGTGGCGCTTGGGCGACATCGCAACTGAGGCGGGCCGCGATGTCGTATGGGAGGCATCGCGGCTGAGCGTTGTCGGCTGCGGCGGGAGAGGAGTGCCGGTATTGCGGTGCGCCGCTCTCCCTACCTTCCGCGGCCTTGACGGGGTCGCCACCGTCTGATGGCGGACGCGGTGAGGCCGCAGGGGAGGAGGAGTGTCGGTATTTCTTTGGCTGCGCTCCCTATCCTCTGCGGCTGAACCTGACCGGTCGCAGGGGGACCAAGGTTGCCTAGACACGGGGTCATCTAGCGCCCCTGTGCTGGTTTGGTCCATAAGGTGGTCACGGCGCGCAATGTGTTCTTGTGCGCCGGTGATGGGGGTACTCCCCAGAGGACGGTTCGGTGACGGACAGCCACGGCAGGTTCACGGCTGAGTGCTAACGCGTGCCTGTGTTCCCGCCACAAGCGGCAGAGGAGGACACCGTGGAGTTTTAGTGGGTTCAAGTCCCAAATAACTGTACTATCTCCCCGTGGTGGTGCAGGATGCATGAGTATTTCTCGGAAAAAAAAAGCGAGGAACACACTTGTGTTTAAATACCACTCATTATGCAACAGTTACATAAACTACTATTACGAGCCCGCGAATGCTGCACTGATGCTTATCATGTAAATTGCTTAGTTTTCTCTGGGAGGCAAGAATTTTTGCCATTAACTTCGTGTACATTAGTTATTGTCTCAGTATGTCTAGACAACAAGGAGAACAATAGTAAAAAAAAACTAAATATAAAATAAACAAGGCTAAATTAAAAAAAAAACGATTACCTTTTATCCAAACTTTATAGAACTAACCTGATTTATCAACGTGCCATCTACTTGTGCCTCCAAAACAGCTATAAATAAAGTGATTGTCGCCACCCTGTTGATAAATCTACAAGCAGTTACTTACAAACGAAACGAAGCGAACAGTTACTAATTCGTTTTATTTCCCTTAATTCCCCGATCATTAGCAACGGACATATATCACGTCTAAACCGCTTACAACGTTTTGCGAAAAATGAGAATAACCGTTATTTTTCTCTCTCCTCTAACAAATGATTCGGGAAATAAAATTTATGAATCAATAAACACGGAATGCTCTTTAGATTCCGTATTCGCGTGTCGCCGACTATGCGTTATATTTTTACGATGTATCTTCAGAAACATTTTAACTCCAATAATTGGCAAATAAATCCATTCTAACCCTTATTAGATTGTCATAAGAGCGATATTCTCGAGCCTTAGCGTCGGAAATGGCTCGTGGTTAGAGTATCCAAGAATTCAGGGCAGAGCCGAAATGTGCTAAGTTTTCCGTTGAAGGCATGTAAATGTCTCATATTTTGCATATTGATTTTGGTTAAAAGTAGAACAAAATTGCCTTTCCCGGCTCAAGTCGTACAACTTTAGCGAGCGAAACATTTTCTTGAATGTTTCACATGAGCGAGAGCACGATTGGTTTTTAATGCTAATAAAATTAAATGGGTCCATGTATCGGTATATTTCTCAAGTACTCATTGGGCACGAGCTCCTTTTGTTATATTGAGGAAGTCTTGTGGTCGGACTAAAGAATGAAACAATCATTGTAATGCATGACTACAAATGTGACTAAAAGGTTAAGTTAATATGTAGTTCATTATTTAAAAAAGAAAAACTGGTCAAGTGCGTGTCGGACCACGCACAATGAAGGGTTCCGTAGTTAGGATGAATTTATCCCAAGAACAAACTTAACATTGTAGTTTAAAAACATGTTCTCTCTTATATTCCTACTGAAAATGTAACGTGTAGAGTAATGTGTAGAGACTTACCATGTTATTTTAAGACCATAGACTTCTTATAAGTTTTTCTGTATTCTATAGGTATTAAACTATGTTCTGTATTTTTTTTTTTCAATATTTTAGGCTCAGTTCTTTCGGAGATAAGGTGGGAATTGTCAATTTTCGTATATTATCTTAAATAACTTCAAAATTATTTGTTTTAAAATTATATAAAATATATATTTCAGATACTCATAGCAAGCCCTTTCATTTAATAAGTCACACGGTACAGTTTTGCATTTTTTTTCTTATTTGCCCCCCAAAAATTCAAAATTCAGTTATTTACGTCACACGTCCGTGTTTGGGTCACAGAAATACATACGTGTACCAAATTTCAACTTAATCAGCCCATTAGATTCGGAGTAAGTTGGCTGTGACAGACGGACAGACATACATACACACGAGTAATCCTATAAGGATACCGTTTTTTCCTTTTGACTTACGGAACCCCAAAAACGCTTAAAACCCACTACAAATTGCCCATTAAAAACATGTAGGTATGAACAATAAACTGCGCAGCGCAGTGCACAACTCGCACTTGACACAAGCTCCCTGTTCACACAATATTTATTCCACTCATTTCCCGTTAATCATATAAAAGTTGGCGAGCCTACTAGTGAGGTAGAACAGCCAGTTGCCGACCTACTTCCATTCGGTCTTTGTTTTAAAATTCCCTCGCCGCGCCTGCCAAATGTGGCGTGGATTGAAAACGAGGTCGCGAGCCTTGTTAACTTTTTTTTTTGACAATTTTATGTAGCTTCCTTTCCGTTCAGATTTTTGTATATCCGTTGACGTTTTGATATTAAGCCAACATTAGGTTACGTGGCTCTTTTGCTTCTGTGACTTCTTTGCACTGTTTGTTGGTGATTTTTTGAAGTCTTATTAAAGACTAGCTTCTGTCTGTGACTTAGCCATATTTTTATAAAAATTCCCTGAATAAACTTAGGTTTGGTGTCAGCAGGCAAATTATACAGAAAGCTTTCAAAACTATTTAAAAAAAATCACCAAAATGAATATCTGTTGGGGATCGAACTAACGAACTGGGGCTTACAGTGACCCACAGATCGTGGAACTGTTGGGCTGTTTACATCGTTATCTATTTGAGTAAAATACCTAGCTTTCTTATACATATCAAGATTGACTGCTTAGCTTAGACATAGTGTGATAATATTCATTTTAGTGGTAAAATTCGTAACTAATGTCTATGTATTATAATTTTTCTTGTCTAATTTAATCTCGCAGTAAACTGTTAAGGAATACGGACATAATGTATTATTGTTAACACCCTATAGCAAATAACCTGATCATTACATAGGCTATGCGATAACCAGACCTCTAAGCAATATTTGTGCAAAACTATTATGTAGTTTTGGCGCCAATCCGGAACATACATCCATACAAATGGACAAAAATCCATAGTTCCCACACCTAGCAGCAATTAATTTAAAAAAAATAATAATTGTACAGTTTTGACTTCTATACTATTTTATTAGATATTAGATACAGAGGAGCTCGGAGGAGGAGCTCGTGGCTAAGTAATAAAAGCCGGACGCTTCGATTCATCCGGTTAAGTTATGTTTGCCGGGATTGGTCCGTGGATGGGCGACTTTCTTTACATACTGAGAGAATTCCATGCCTCGGAAAGCACGTTAGGCCGTTGATCACAGCTGTCGTTCGTGGACCTTTGACAGTCAGTACGGGTTGTCAGAATGCCCAAAAATCTGACAACCAGTCTTACCAAAAGGTATCGCATTATCCAGTAACTGGGTTGTGGAGGGCAGATAGGCAGTCGCTCCATGTAAAATACCGGTATTCAGCTGCATTTGTCAGATTTTGATTAGAATGTAGAGATTGGAATATAGATGATATTTATAAATTGTATTTAAATAACTGCTTATGTTAACTTTACATTCAATCAGACGCCAAATCATTTAACAGGAGTATATTTATCGGGTTGGCTAATAAGTAATGAGCCTTTTAGTTCATAATTTCTAGAATTGTCGGAAAGGTTCGAGAACGTTCTGTAGCAGAGGGTATGTAAAGAGCGAGTCGCGCTCATGCGCGTTATTGATAGTTTGGCTGTTAGTGCGTTAATGTTCACAAAGAAATGAGTGATATTAAAACCCACGTACGACATTGTTTATTATATGAGTTTCAATCTGGGCGTTCTGCTGCAGAAGCTACACGTAATATATGTCAAAGGATAGCTCACGATGCAGGCTCCGAAGCAACAGTAAAGCGCTGGTTCCAACGGTTCCGCAATAACGATTTTTCCTTAACCGATCAACAACGGTCTGGGCGTCCCGTGGAAATAGATATCGATAAATTAAAACTATTAATCGAAGAAGATCCTCGAAGAACTACACGCGATTTGGCTGTTCAGCTCGAGTGCTCTTAGGGCACCATAGAAAATCATTTACATGGTTTGAGAAAGACTTACAAATATAGTGTTTCCCCATCAATTAAGTAAAGATCAGCTGACCTACCGAGCTGAAATTTGTGTACAACTTTTATCTTTCCGCCGCACATTTAATTGGTTAGATCATCTTGTCACTGGAGATGAAAAGTGGGTTCTCTATGTTAATCACACACGCAAGCGCCAGTGGCTGGGATGTAAAGAACAGGGAAAACCAACGTCAAAAGGTGATCTTCATCCTCGCAAGGTAATGCTTTCTGTCTGGTGGGATATACATGGAGTAATAAGCTGGGAATTCCTTCCTACTAATACTACGATTACAGCAACAGTATATTGTGATCAACTCGAAAAACTGAAGCTTGACATCCATCGCTAACGTCCACAACACGACAAAATATTTTTCCTGCACGACAATGCCCGGCCGCATATTGCTAAGAGTACCAGACTAAAACTATTGGAGCTTAATTGGAAATAATACCCCACCCTCCTTATTCTTAGACTTAGCACCAACTGATTTCAGCTTGTTCCGATCACTAAGTAATAATTTACGGGAAAAAAGCTTTGACGATGAACCACACTTTAAACAATACATAGATGACTTCTTCAATTCAAAACCAACGAAGTTCTATGCGGACGCCATTCACTCTTTGCCAGATCGATGGCGAATGGTAGTAGAAAACGACGGTGAATATATTATTAATGATTAACTATTATTCATTTAATAAATAAATACAAATAAAATAGTTGTATGTCGCTCATTACTTATTAGCCAACCCAATATAAATAAGAAACCTTATGAAAAGATACGCGTAGAAAAACTTTATTTATTGTTGTGTTATCGGCGAAAAACAACAAAATGTATTTTCCCATAATCAGGTAATCAGGTGCACTCCCAATCCCATAACCCCGGCCATTCCCACTGATCTTTTCCCATTCTTTTTCTAAGAAAACTACCGTAAGAGCGGCGCTACAGACTACGATAGATCCCCATAATCATTTGTTTTCTGCATATGTTACCGTAAGCTGTAGTTTCTCTCAGCGATAAACTTCGGTCGGTATACCGAGATCCTTTTTACTCTGTGACAGTTTGCTAGCACACATCCCTTAGGAAACATGTTTATTTGATAAATTACTCGTATGCGGGGGCTGAGCCAACAGTGACATGCGTGGAACTAGCCACTGTTTTTAGAAGGACCACGAATAAATTGGCTCATGAATGGTATAGTAGGGGCTGTTGGGAATCTTGGCTTGTCAAAGTTTTTTGGGAGAAATTACCTTACATTCTCTTGTATTGATACTTCTTTTTAGGGTTCCGTAGGGTCTCAAATATATACAGGGTGATTTTTAAAACATGCGACAAAATTTAAGGGAGTGTTCTACCGATCAATATGAACAACTTTTACTATGGGACCAACTCGGAATTCGCAAAAAAAATTCGACCTTTTTATACAAAATGGTCCAATCGGGTATGTGCTTTTACATGGGAAGGTATTTTTTTTTTTGCGAATTCTTAGTTGGTCCCATAGTAAAAGTTGTTCATATTGATGGGTAGAACACCCCCTTAAATTTTGTCGCATGTTTTAAAAATCATCCTGTATATGTATATATATATATATATATATATATATATATAATATATATAATTTTTAAGATATTAAGAAAATAGACGAAAATTGACCATTCCCCCTCTTATCTCCGAGAGCGTTGAACCTAAAGTTAAAAAAAAAAAAATACAGAAAATAGTTCAATACAGAAAAAAGTTATAAAAAGTCTATGGTTTTAAAACAACATGGTAAATCTCTCAATATTGCAGATGGAATGTATGGGAGAACATGTTTTTCAACTAAAATGTTAAATTTGTTCTTGGGATTCATCCCAACTACGAAACCCTTCATTGTGCGTAGTCCGACATGCACTTGGCCGGTTTTTTATTTAAACTTAACTGTTGAAACCATTATTTGGAAAATAGATAGATTTATGTACCTAATAAAAAAATGTGTTGAATGAACTTAGCTTCTTCAGCAATTAGAACTGAAATAAACATTTGGGATTGCTTCCCTGAATTCTCATTCCTTAAATATTCTACGCACCAAAACTTATCTTAATCTTTTCCTCCTAAGTACCTTAGCCTCGCAAATCTATCCGACAAGGGCACCAAAAAGTTGCAGAATTTATTCCACAGTGTTGCCAACAAACAAAACGTCCCAGTTAACTGGTACGCGACGGCTGGGGAGGCTCGCCGACCAACTTCGTGGTACCTGCCGCCACAGTGTTGCCAGCATTAATTCTAATTACGCACGCGGCACGATCCACTTCTAAACTTGAGGAATAACTCTCGGGAACTATATATTAATTAAAATCTATCGGCAACTGTGGCCACTAGGCGCGCGGGGTTGCGCCGCGTTGATGAATTCATCAAATTCACTTGGTTGATTTAGCGACGGTGTTCGTTCTGTGTGTGTTCTTTTGTGTTTTATGTCGGTAGTAATTTTACAACTAAAACCACCTTCCCTTTCCATTAATAAAACTTATCTAAGAAAGAAAGAAAAAGTATTTATGGAGACTCGCACAGCAAGATCACAACACACATAAAAATAATTTAAAATAAAATATTAAATCGGCTAAAAAAGGTAACTCTAAATTATGAAATAACTTTAATTTCTTAAGTCAGTGTTTTGGGAGTCTGCATTTTAGTTTTTTGCTACCGAATTCCGAAATTATTTATAATTTATTTCATAATTTTGAGTTACTTTTTTTTGTCGATTTATTTTTTTATTTTAAATTATTTTTTATTTCGTAATTTGTTTTTAGTAAAAACTGGAATATTTGTTTGTAATAAGTAGTTAATAGTTATGTTATAAATATTGCACTAGAATTTGACCAAGGTTTTGAGATGTTTTCCCTTTTACACCACACCCGTAGCTCGTATCAATAAACTAAGCCGTTACACTAACAAGTATTAACATAATGATAATCTACACAATAAGGGCTTCCAAACAAATATACACAATTTTATAGATTTATGTCGGTTTGTATGCTTATGTGTTTGTATGTGTGTCCGCGCATTTCGCCGTAACTATTAATCAGATCATGGTCATTTAAATTTTATTGGCTTACATTTACTTCAACTTAGGGAACAGTATAAGTTTCATCAAAATCGGTTCAGATGTTTTCAAGATAATGGACTAATATATTACCATTCCAATGATATACATACGTGTCGATTGATAACCTCCGTTTTTTTTTTATTGATTTGATTGATTTGGTTACCTACATAGGTTTTGTTAATGGAACGAAGTTTAGTTTGGAAACTTGTCTCTGGAAGTAGTATATTCTTATCTTTTTTTTTCAATAAGTACACCAACAGCATATACATACAGCATTAGATTAAAAACAGAATTTAGGTATTACTTCTAATGTATACTTACAAAAACTATATGCGTACAAAACGTTAAAATAATATAATATAATAATATCCTGGGACACTTCACACACGGTCATCTGATCCCAAACTAAGCAGAGCTTGTACTATGGAAACCAGATAACTAATAAATTACATACACTACTTTTTTTTTGTAAATACATACATATATAGATAATTACACCCTATTGCATGCTATTTGCCGACGACATCGTTCTTGTCGGTGAAGATGGACCTGAGATCCAGAGCAGATTGGAGAAATGGCAACGGAAACTGGAGAATGTCGGCTTGAAAATCAGCAGAACCAAGACCGAGTATATGTTCTGCGATTTCGGCGGTCTCTCCAGTGCTGGAGCCATAGCGCTTGATGGCGCGCTTCTCCCGGTCTGCTCCGACTTCCGGTATCTTGGTTCACTTGTGTAAAGCGATGGCGAAGTAGACCGGACTGTTAAACACAGAATTAACACTGGATGGATGAAATGGCGGCAGGTCACGGGAACAATCTGCGACTCCCGCATTCCCCTTAAACTCAAGGGGAAGATTTATAAAACAATGGTTAGACCTGCTGTCTTGTATGGATCAGATTGTTGGGCCATAAAAAGAATGAATGAAAGGCAATTGCATGCAGCCGAGATGAGAATGCTAAGAGGGATGTGTGGTATTAGGCGAATAGATAGAATAAGAAATGAGTATGTAAGAGGAAGTCTGAAAGTGACACCGGTGACTGAAAAGTTGTGAGGAAATCGGTTGTCATGGTATGGGCATGTGATGCGGAGGAATGAGGAAAATGTCGTCAGGAAAGTGTTGAGTATGAACGTGGAGGGCTATACGAGTAAGGGAAGACCAAAGAAACGATGGATGGACTGTGTGAAAGATGATATGGCCAGAAAGGGAGTGACTACCGAGATGACGACTAATAGAGAAGTATGGAAGAAAAAGACATGTTGCGCCGACCCCAAATAAATTGGGACAAGGGCAGGAGAATGATGATAGATAATTACACCCAGACTCAGGACAAACAGACATGTTCATGCACACAAATGTTTGTCCTGGATGGGAATCGAACCCACGACCTGCGACATGATAGGCGATATCTTAACCAACCACGCCATCTTGCTTGTCAAGTCTGGTAAGTAAAAAAAAAGACATTGCATAGAAGCTGTTCACAATTGGTAGTAAAACTAGTTACTAAAATAAAATAACAGTAAAAGAAACAAAAACAGGTTAATGAACAAAAATTTCATAGAAAAATAAAAAAATCTAATCAGTTACACAATAACAAACAGTTTCTTCTTCAGTGCTGTAAATATGCTCTAAGCTTCACATAATTATTTAGTAATGTTCTTTGAACCTAGATTTCAAAAACATAACTGAATGGGATGAATATAAATGTGAATAAGACGAAGGTCATGGTGTTTCAAAAAGAAGAGGATGTATCTGTGTGTGATGTAAAAATAAATGATAAGAGTGTGGGGCGGGTAAGTCAGTTTGTATATTTAGGGAGTCTGTTTACAAGGCATGGAAAGATTGATGAAGATGTGGAAAGGAGAGTAAATGCGGGAAATGAAGCAAGAGGTGCTCGACTAGCTGTTCACGATGGTGTGCTGGTGCCTACGCTTATGTAAGGAAGTGAATGTTGGTTGTCACAAAAGAAGCATGATAGTAGAATAAATCGCTGCTTTGCATGAATACCCGCACAAACCAAAATTTTGAAATTACTGGTTTATAACACAGCCAAATGCAAATTAGTCCTTATTTCATGGTCAGTAAAACTCACATTCATAACGGCAAAACCGCCTGTTTTGTCGGTTATGCCGGCAAAACCGCCTGTTTTGTCGGTTATGCCATTATGAATGTAAGTCTTACTGACCATGAAATAATGACTAATTTGCATTTGGCTGTGTTATAAACCAGTAATTTCAAAATTTTGGTTTGTGCGGGTATTCATGCAAAGCAGCGAAATGCTGTGGAAATGCGTTCCTTGCAAAGCATGTGTAGTGTGACTGTGAATGATAGGCTGAGAAATGATGTGAGCAACGATGTGGTTTAACCCCTCGAATGTTCGTTTATATACATAAAAAACCGCATACGTCATGTCAATGTGTGCTCGAATGTCAATCGAACCCCATAGGTTCACAACTATTGTAAGCCCGCAGTCACCATAGGATGATGTTTTTTATATACATATTATATAAAAATGATTTACGTACAGCGTATGTACTTAAAACACTTGAAGAAGATGCAGTGATAAAAAATTGAAATGAGTAGGTTTGCTAAGATGGTTTGGATATGTTGAGAGAATAAATTAAAGGTGACTAACAAAAGGTATTTATCAGACAGATGTGAGTGGAAACGCCGGGAGGGGACGTCCTAGGAAGACGTATGTGCATAGTGACATTATTGGTGTCGTTCTTCAGAAAGGTCGGTCGCGTAGTGCTCGCAACCGGCGTGCGTGTATGACCAGCACCCTAATTGTATAACACATTATCAATCGGAATCTGAATCATTTTGAAACAGATTGCTAATCCATTGCTTCATATGTTCGAAAAATGTGTGCTCGACAACGTAAATAAAGTAATGAATGTTGTTGAACTGTCACAATGAAACCGATTCCAACTGTAAATATATTATGTTACGCCATTACCCCGCAGATCTTTGAACGTAAACGAGGCAAAAGGAGTATGTAAGGATCGTAGCACGTGGCCTTCTGTAGTTTCTGAAGGGCTTTTCTGAAGGGTTTTGATGGGAAGAAGGCATGACTTTATGTATGTATGTATAACTGAATGTTATTTTTTTAAAGATTTTATTTAAATATAAAGTGTTATGTATACTTTGTTTAAAAAATAACATATTATTAGATGATTAATGTTGCAATAATTATTAAATTAAAACCAATATAATCCATATGAGCATCAATCCATCAAGATGTCCGTGCTGGTTATCCGTGTTACCATCGATATGATTTAGTAATCTGCGTTGAATGCAGTTTAAACAATAAATCCTAAATCCTATATCACGACACGTCATAGTAACCCTACACGCGTGGAAGCAGCACCAGTTGTCGGGCGTCTCGCTTCAGAACTTGCTCACGTGAGGTATTAGGCGCAACTTTTATTAATTCTTGTTGTCGCCATCGTCGTGTCGCCATTGTGTCCATTGTTCTCTGTAATAACTTTGCGGAGGGTGGGCAGATGAATGGGCTCTCCACCCTGCGCTTTACAACTCTATGCTCATGTTTATCGTCTTTTGTAACGTAAACAATTGAATAAAACTGATACTCGTATAAAAGTTTAATGAATATCGAACTACCGATACGGGCAAATAATGTTATGTTCAAGCCCTTTTTATATGTGATGTGTTGGGACCCATCCCACCCACACCGACACACACACACACACACACACACCCACATTTCGCCAGTTATGTTTAAGTACTTGCTGTGCAGTTAAGTTTGTGTGCTTAAGATCTAGCTAAAAAGAAACAATGGTCTTTTGTGCAACCAATCCCATCAATTACTTTACTTACGTTACTTTACCTAACTTGTTGGATCAACTACCAAAATATACCTCGCCTAATACAAACTGGCAGACAGACAGGTACGTCTGTAAAGCTATCGAATTATTTGCTTTGTAACTATTAGGAGTGGCTACAACTCTCGGATTGTTCGTTAGCTTTGCGTCGAGTTGCGCTAACTTTAGCATCACTATGACGCTCTGTCAACATTTGCCTAGACAGGTTTGAAAGTTGCGGTGCCAAGCTTAGAACGTACAGGATAGGCGCAGAAGGTCAAGTTACACTTGGAGAATCTCCAATAGCAGAATATATAACACAACATCACGCATGTAACTCCGAAGGATTAATCAGATACCTACAGTACACTCAAATTTCTTCAGTTTCGTTTAAGTCCCATGTAATATGGAGCGAGCCTATTGCCGTCAACCAGGCGCTGCTGGGAGCTACTGAGAAATTCCTACTAGAAAAAACCAAATAGCACTGTTCACGACCTGGGAATAGAACCCAGGACTTCACGCTCGGCAGTAGCGCTTGCAACTATTAGACCAACGAGGTAACCAATAGCACAGATTAATACAGATAGGGCACTCCGCAAAATCTTTTAAATAAAAAGCGTCTTTTGCTACGACACAATAAAGTGCAAATTAGGTCGCACAACGCTTATTACCTACAGTTATATTCACCTACAAGTTGCCTCTCTTTCTAACGCCTAACTCATAAACCTTCTGATCGCGGCAGTCCTACTGAATTGGCCCAGTGAGATAAGCCCGCCGCGTTCTTGTAGCTACATAACTAAACTGCGGAGTGTCTCATTTGTATTAATCTGTGCCAATAGCAGCGTTTTTTTTTTTTGAAAAATGGGGATTCATTTTAGGAGCCTTCATAAATGAAACCTCTTTCGTATCTCCATGGACTATTCGGGAAAACCTATCCAGTACTTATAAGATGGTATCGTGGCTCCCTGCTGAGAATCAGCGCTTGAAGAGAGAGCTTTATTTTAATGTTGCTGAAATACCAACGTTTAATTCACATTGTGTAGTCAGCCAGTCTTGCTACCACTGTTATATTTTACTTTTCTAGTGAGAGAGAACATTGCTACAGTTTCTTTTGAAACGTCGTGCCATGTAGGTGAATACTCATGTTTTGGACAGATTTATGATCTTATTTTTTTTTATTTTCGTTCGCGTGATCTCTACAGTGGGTCTTCTGAACCTATTTTGTTATTACAACCGTCTAGAATTCTAAATGCTCAAGTGACAGGTCAATTCTAGACGCAATAATTTCTAAAGGAAGGTAGTCTATACCATCTAATTGTGAGAAGCTCGTTGTTGTAAGACTACCGCTGCGATCAAGGTAGCTAGTGGCAGAGTTGAATGAAGGTTAAGATAGTCAAGAATGCAGATCGTGGTTTATATTTCGAGATGGCTCTCTCTATCATAGGAAAGCAAGTTATTTTTTCCACTTTAAACGAGAAAGGAAGGGTTTTATACCAAAATTAATTTTAAAATATCTATTGATCTGTTACTTGACTTAAATTGTATAGCATTGATACAATATTTTCCATTTAAGACAAAGGCAAACTTTCTAACAAAAATCCCTCATTGAAGCCAATACCAGTCGATCAACGATAACTAGTGTGGTTCCCCACCGATTACAACGCAATGTAGAACATTTCCATAGGCCGCCATATGCGAATAAAAACCGCGGGCCAAGTGTTTGCATAATGGAATATTCCGTAGCACTCAACAAATCATTTTCCGTCGGAGCCTAGTGTTGGGACGTGCCGCTTTATTTTATGTTGCCCTTTTATTTTTATACGACTAAGGGCTAATTTTTCAATCGTCAGATAACTTGTATTTATGGAATAAATATGGTGGTTTGACAGCTTTTGTATAGAACATATGTCAAACTGTCATAAATTTATTCTTCAGATAAAAGTTATCTGACTATTTATTTTTTTCACATAACTTTATCTAAGGAATAATTTTGAATTTTTGACAAGAAAATTCAAAATTGGAATTTTATTCCAAGGATAAATGCTGTTTGACGTTGCAAAAATCAGCCCTAGGTTGATCCTTTGTTAATACTGGAACAATCTTGTTGATTTTAGACCTGATACAAAGACACGGGTTACTACGGGTTACTACGGTGTCCTTAAATGATTAAATTACCTAACTAACTCATGAAGTTGAAATAATCTGTTTACTATTTGCTACGTATATATTTACATAGGCTCAGGAATTGCTGCAACACCATGCTTTCCACCCCAGTCTAGTTTACCTATCTAGTCAATTGCGCCTTATTCATAATCGTGATTTATAAATTACTGGCGACCCGCCCCAGCTTCGCACGGGTAGTAGAACATATGTATATGCCTATATAATTTGCATCAGCTTATTGCGTCGATGAATTAGATTTAAATGTAACATAGAAGTGTAATAACAAGACTTCAAAAAAAATAATTAAATCGACTTCAATCACAATCCCTATTCTCATCATTATGAACAACTTTTACTATCGGATCAATACTAAAATCGCGAAAAAAATCTGCTGTTCCGTTTGTCGAACTATGCGAACATAAATGTACTGAACTCGCGAAAAAAAGCAGATTTTTTTTCGCGATTTCAGTATTGATCCCATAGTAAAAGTTGTTCATAATTATGAGTACGGTGACTCCTTAAGAAGTGGTGCGTTATTTAAGTTACAGCTTGTATAACAACAGTACGTGACAGAGGGTGGTGGAGCGCAGGCGGTGTGGCTGCATCAAGCGAGTCCCGTCGTCACCGCGTTTTTGCGAGACCGCTTGAATTTATTTTCTCTCGCGTAGTTTTTAATTTACGATAACTCTTAAGATACTCATTCAAAATGTATGATGTATAAGACTATTATAATATGTATGGAATGGTTAAGGTAACTAACGTATTTAATTTGATAATGTTTAATACTGAATCCGCCTAAATAGCTTTTGCAAATACCACATTATATAATTATGATCATTTTTTAGAAGTTATCTGTACTTAAAAGATAATTATGCCATGGCGGACTGTTTTGTAGACCTATAAAAGAGAAACAATCCCACCATACATTGTTTTGTTATATCTCAAATGGTTTAGGCAGCGTTTCTGATGAAAGCTCCCAGATGGTCTGATTTTTTCCCATATCTTCAACAATCATCGTCATTATTTCAACCAATTTACAAAAAAAAACCTTAACGAATTATTCACCTGTACCTTCCTCAGGAATCACTCTGTTGATAGATAAAAACCGAATGAAAGTCCGTTCAGCAGTTTTTGAGATCACCGCAAACATATATACATACAGACAGACAGACGCGGCGGCAGGGGACTTTGTAAAATTTGTACCGATAAAACCGTTTAATTGTATAATCAAATTCCACACAATTATTTTTCAAAAGCCCAGCTGTGTGCGTCATAGGTGCAAGTACGTGAGTGTGGTCCCGGCCGGCAATGAGTTCACATAAATTGTTTTGAGATTTGTTCGCAGCGGTTGATTTGCTTGTATATACAATAAACATGCTTTTATGTGCAGTTTTCAGCGGCATTACGAGTTCTGATAGTTCGTGCGTGTTTTAAGTGGTTGGTGGAGATTGAATTTAATATAGGTAGGATGGTTTTACGATGTAGTGCGGTACAATATTAGCTCGGATGACTACAATAATTTAGTTCTTTGACGGCCTGGACACATCAACACGGCGCGGCGCCGCCACCGTAAAACGGCAAGATGTCGTACCGCACCACGGTGCTGAGTACGGTGCGCCATGCTGACTCACGGCGCGACGGTTTTGTGCAAAAAAAAGATGGCTGATAATAGCGATGTTGACTTGTTTTTTCGTTAGTGAAGGCACGTGCCGTTCTACATTCATAACAGAAGAAGAATGCAAATATCGCGGTCCATAACCAGGTAAAAACTGCAAGCTTGAGTACACGTTTGAACCGATGGTTGCTGCCGTGTGCCGGTGCGCCCTGAGATATTAAAGCCTTGATCTTCAATTGTTTTAAAGTAAATAATGATCAATAAATAAACTGAACCGATAAAACATATAATGATAGAATCATCACACCATTGACAGGCCAGTTGGCTTGGTTAGTTAAGATACCACCTATTATGCCGCAGTTCGTGGTTTCGATTCCCATCCAGGACAAACATTTGTGTGCATGAACATTTCTGTTTGTCCTGAGTCTAGGTGTAATTGTCTATATAAGTACGTATTTACAAAACAAAAGTAGTCTATGTAGTATATCAGAAATCTGGTTTCCATAGTACAAGCTCTGCTTAGTTTGGCATCAAATGATCGTGTGTGAATAATATCCCAGGTTATTATTATTATTTTTGACATTTCGCGAGACCCTGGCGTCCCGGACCTTTGGACAGCGTACGAGGAGCCGAAGCCAACTCGCAGAGGCCCCTTAGATAATTTTAAATGATAAGGAGGCACCAACCGACGATTATCCCTGTATGCACTATGCAAGTGCACCCAAGGACAACCCCCGGTTGGTGCAGGACTATTGTTGTACGTGGAAACAAAACATATTGGGCTATGGGTCTGGGTGGCTAATGTGGATTGGGTTACTTGAACTATGGAAGAACTATGTCCCCTGCCTGACCAATGTTATATATTATACACGGATAAAATGGCAGGGGCTGACTTGCACACTCAATAATGGGTCCCCGGAAACGGCCGCTAGCACATAGTGACGTAGCGACAAGAGGGCAACACTTCCTGAGATGCTTGAGGAGTGGAGAGGTATTCCACGGCTATCAGGACAATCCTGGAAGTACGGTCAAGATCTCTACCAGCACCTTACTGGAATACTTCCTTCCTCCGAGCACGTTGGCTCTTGCGAATTTCCACTCAAGCCGGCCAATAAAGGCAAGAAAGAGGTGGGAGCTCTGTTCCTCGTCAGTGTTCACTCCAGCCGGCCAGTTAAGGCAAGCCAGAGATGAGGACAAGATTTCTCCCGGGAGATAGGGTCCGTGGGGTCGCTACTGCCCAACAGCTCGCCACATGCTGCCCTGCGGATTTCTGTATCTCTCTTGGTCTGGCTCCTCATCCTAGACCCGTTCCGGTAAAGTAAATTCTACCGGCACAGACCTAAAGTTCGGAGCGCGCAAGCCGCACCACGACGTCAACGTAGAGATACAGCGGTGGGGTTATTATTATTATTATTGTGAAAATAATTACTCCAAATATTGCTGTACCGCCCATTATGGTGATAATTTATATTCACTATCCGTCTCCCACTTGGAGATAAAGCAACGCTATCATACTCCTTCGGTTCAATTCGAAGTCGGCTAAATAGATTTACCTCCGATTCGACTTTTATTCGAGTAATAAATCGAGTGGGCCCACCTCTAGCGCGCGGAAAGGGCGATGCTTATGTATGAAGGGTGCTGGTTATAAATGGCGGCTGTTTTAAGCGAAAATCGAGCGAGTTTTTAGCCGACAGAGGGAAAGCGGTCAATGTGATTTATGAAGTGGCACAGAGGGATATCTTGTGAGAATCGACGTGTTGACATCTGTTGATATAAAAGACGATGGTGATTATCGGGTATTTTTTTGCCGTGTTACATGTAATACGATCAATCGATAATTTTACGAGTCGATAATATTAAGAATTATTGAGTGTAGATAGTACACGTGCTTGGTAGCAGTGAAATGAAGATGAAGTGGAGTTTTCTTACTCTACGAGAAGGCAAGTAAATTGACGGCAGCCAAAGTTAATCTTCGTAGAGTTGTAATTATGTTTGTAGCTACAAAAACAGGTCAAAACTTCCGTAAACTAATAATTACTATAACTCTGCAAACATTCTTACCAACAACTTCCAAAAATAAACAACTTCTTGACGAACTCGAAACATGGGATTAGCGTTAAATACTTAGTGAAACAATTTCGTCGGTTGCACCCGATTGATCCCGAGTCCGACCCGAGTAGGTAATCCCAGAGTACTCCGGAACTTTTTAATTTGGCCAACCCAACGTCGCAAACTTACCCGTTATGAGAGGTGAAAACTTCTGAATTAGGTTTCATACAGTGTCAACGGCCTCGTCTTACGTTTCGTAGGTCGTGGGTTCGATTCAGGCAGGCACATCACTTTGTGTAAATTATTTCATCACCGCTGCTCTCGAAACAGTGAAGGAAGACATCGTGAGGAAATCGGCATGTCCTAGAACCAAGAATTCGAAGACATGTGACATCGCGTGGAGGATTATGGCCCGCTCTCTCTCACAGAGAAGAGGCCTGTGTCCCAGAGCAGTGGGAACGTTGTAGGCTGATTATGTATACAGTTCCGTACATTTTTTTTCCGCATTTTTTAATTGCAGTCAGTGGAAGGATTTCATTACATAAATGTAAGTACGAGTATGTGGACGGTGGGAACTTTTGTGCTTTTTTATTTTATGTCACAACTTTATGTTGCGAATGTCTGTGAAGCTGAATTTATTGTTCTCTTGAAATGTAATTTTGCGGTTGAATTATAAACTGTACCGTCTTGTGGTATTATTTTGTCTGATTTTTTTTAAAGTATAATGCATGTTTTTAATTTCAAAAGGCATTATTTCTCTTAACTTTTCTTTACTCTAAATGAGACGTATTTCTTATTTATTTTCATATTATTCAGCATATTGGCATACATGCATACGGGTTTTTTATTTCGCAGCATTCAGGAATTGTTTACATAATTATATTGTACGGAACGCAGTAGCTATCGTCTTTATTATGGAAAATGAGTCTCAAGTACTAATACAACACGCCAACAAACACCAGACAGACAAAAAGTAACAACGATAATATTATTCATACTTTTCTCAAAGTTGCCTTTGCGTTCACATCGATACAGGTTATTGTCTTGAGTTCACGGTATATTTGTTTTGTGCTTGATGTGCTTTATGTATCAAACGGCAAAGGGATTGGGAATAGTTTACTTTGTACTGGCAGTTAGGTAAGTACGCTGGAATGCTTTGAATGTTTAAGCGATTTTATTGCTGTTCATCATCATTATCATCTTTTCAGCAGAAAAACGTCCACTGCTTGACATAGGCCACCCCCAGCGTCGCCACTTCGAATGGCCCAGCTTCCCGCATCCAGCGGATTGTTAGTTTTAATTATTATTTAAAAAAAAATATTTTTTTTTGGTTTTTGTATTACTGTTTGATAAAATTCCAGACGCTATAAAAAGTTACACAATTTAAGAAAAAAGGAAATTGTTCTTAATTGATAAATTTTATGCGAATAGTTAAATGATTTAATTTAGAAATACAATTATTAATATTGACATTGTAGCGACCCTTTTTTTTTTTTTTTTGTGGATGGGAAATCATCAAATAACTTCTCCCGCTCTGGGTGGAGCGGAAGGGCGTGTCAGACTTTTACTGACTAAAACCCACCCGTGTTCCTTCAGTTGCCTATGCCAGGGCCACGGTATCTTTTTCAAACAACCCGCGACCCCAGCGGCATCGGCCCTATTGGACCCCATCTTTTGCTGACATCTCTTTGAGGCGCGCGTGGAACACAACGCGCCGTCGACCCGGGCCTGGTCCTCACCGGACGGCGAGCTACCCACTACTCACCGTCCGCAAGCCCGCGCCTACGGTGGCTGGGAATCGGCTATCGATTCCCGCCGCCCAGGGCGTCTCCTGCGGCGACTGAGGGCGTGAGGCTGCCTCTCCCTCACGCGTTCCGCCTCCTCCTTCGCGAGCATTACCGCTTCGCAGAAGGAGGTGACGGCCTCCCATGCACTCTCGCTCCGCACCATGGCCTGGACCAGGCTTGGACGCGAGAGATCGCCGCCGCCGATCGCCTCCGTGAGAACACGGCGGTGCTCTGCCCAAGCCGGGCATTGTAGCGACCCTGGCGATGCGATTTGCTGAATTGCATTTTCAGCGCCGCGCACGTCAGTCGCTTACATACCTACGCCTTGCCACGTCCAAAGTTACTGTATTAAATTATAACCAAGTTATTGTGAACCTTTATTAAACATTTATCATATTCAGTATAAACTAAAATTGCTTATCATTTATCTGGACCCTAAACATAACACGCACAACAACATTCAATAATTTTGACATAGTTATTTTTTTGACATTTTAATAATTCCTCATTTATGTCTGACATAATTGGAGTATTAAATAATATGTAATTGTTCAATTTATTTTCTAATTTAATACCATAATCATGCATGATATTCAAATATTTTTAGTAAATATTTATTTGTAAATATTCATTTGTAATCCTCAGCTAGATTTGCACAACCTATTTGTACGGCACCTGGCATAACATAGCGCTAGAAGTTCATCAAAGATCTGTATCTCTTTACCTATGTTAAAAAATAAATAATTATAAATGAAATAGTTTTGTTTACTTTAAAGCTGCTAATTTAGCATAAATACATATTAGTGAAATGAACACGTAGATACCATACTTTCTTTCAATCCTTCATAAGTTATATTCATAACTCTTAAATTGTTCTATGTGCACCGTAATATAAGTGTAAATATATGAAAGAATAATAAATTCAATGCACAAGAGAATAACTTAACTCGAAAAGAGAACTAAGACAAAAGTACAAAACAAACATTATCACTGCATCATCGAAGCTTCTTCAAAAAGTCTATACCTGTATTGGAACACAAACGTAAGTGCACACTAACGTTGATGGTTGCTATGTATCAAGTGGCCCACGGGTGTCGTTACGTCACGTATCGGTGGAGCACTCAGCTGCGTGACGCTGATCCCCTGAGCTGGCAGACCGTACACTGATATCAGGTATACCTACATGGTTACACTCTGGTGGGTATAAATGCCTTGTCAAGTAAAAAAACAGGTCAAGTGCGTGTCGGACCACGCACAATGAAGGAATCCGTAGTTGGGATGAACATATCCCAAGATCAAAATTTTTAAGCTCACAATTTTCGTCTATTTTCGTAAGTAACTTTAAAACAGTTTATTTTAAAATTATAAAAAAAAATGTATTTGGCACTCTCACAAAAAGCCCTTTCATTTGATATATCGCACGGTACAGTTTGCAAAGCTTTTAATTTTCTTATTTTCCCTCCAAAATTAACCCCCGTATTCAAAATTCATTAATTTACACGTCCGTGTTTGGGTCAAAAAATACATACGTGTACCAAATTTCAACTTAATCGGTCCATTAGATTCGGAGCAAATTGGCTGTAACGGACAGACAGACACATGAGTGATCCTATAAGTGTTCCGTTTTTTCCTTTTGAGGTACGAAACCCTAAAAAACTAATACACAAGTACATCACAACATGAGTAAAACTCATTTTCGATAAAATGTCCCTTACGTTACCTATTTCATATTTCCACATACCACAACTGAAATCACCTCTCTCCACTTTGGAAATCGTACCGCGAGCCCCGAGATATAGGCTAACGGATAGTTTGGCAGATAATACTTAGTAACCTAGCTGTAGGTAATATGTTAAGCTACTCATGTCGTCTCACCTTGTGTTAGCTTGTGTACCTGCTTACTGTCTTACCTGGACAATAATACTTAGTAACCTAGCTGTAGGTAATATGATAAGCTACTCATGTCGTCTCAACTTGTGTTAGCTTGTGTACCTGCTTACTGTCTTACCTGGACAATAATACTTAGTAACCTAGCTGTAGGTAATATGATAAGCTACTCATGTCGTCTCAACTTGTGTTAGCTTGTGTACCTGCTTACTGTCTTACCTGGACAATAATACTTAGTAACCTAGCTGTAGGTAATATGATAAGCTACTCATGTCGTCTCAACTTGTGTTAGCTTGTGTACCTGCTTACTGTCTTACCTGGACAATGATACTTAGTAACCTAGCTGTAGGTAATATGATAAGCTACTCATGTCGTCTCACCTTGTGTTAGCTTGTGTACCTGCTTACTGTCTTACCTGGACAATAATACTTAGTAACCTAGCTGTAGGTAATATGATAAGCTACTCATGTCGTCTCAACTTGTGTTAGCTTGTGTACCTGCTTACTGTCTTACCTGGACAATGATACTTAGTAACCTAGCTGTAGGTAATATGATAAGCTATACATGTCGTCTCACCTTGTGTTAGCTTGTGTACCTGCTTACTGTCTTACCTGGACAATAATACTTAGTAACCTAGCTGTAGGTAATATGATAACCTACTCATGTCGTCTCAACGTGTGTTAGCTTGTGTACCTGCTTACTGTCTTACCTGGACAATAATACTTAGTAACCTAGCTGTAGGTAATATGATAAGCTATACATGTCGTCTCACCTTGTGTTAGCTTGTGTACCTGCTTACTGTCTTACCTGGACAATAATACTTAGTAACCTAGCTGTAGGTAATATGATAAGCTATACATGTCGTCTCACCTTGTGTTAGCTTGTGTACCTGCTTACTGTCTTACCTGGACAATAATACTTAGTAACCTAGCTGTAGGTAATATGATAAGCTATACATGTCGTCTCACCTTGTGTTAGCTTGTGTACCTGCTTACTGTCTTACCTGGACAATAATAATTAGTAACCTAGCTGTAGGTAATATGATAAGCTATACATGTCGTCTCACCTTGTGTTAGCTTGTGTACCTGCTTACTGTCTTACCTGGACAATAATACTTAGTAACCTAGCTGTAGGTAATATGATAAGCTATACATGTCGTCTCACCTTGTGTTAGCTTGTGTACCTGCTTACTATCTTACCTGGACAATAATACTTAGTAACCTAGCTGTAGGTAATATAATAAGCTACTCATGTCGTCTCAACTTGTGTTAGCTTGTGTACCTGCTTACTGTCTTACCTGGACAATGATACTTAGTAACCTAGCTGTAGGTAATATGATAAGCTACTCGTGTCGTCTCAACTTGTGTTAGCTTGTGTACCTGCTTACTGTCTTACCTGGACAATAATACTTAGTAACCTAGCTGTAGGTAATATGATAAGCTACTCATGTCGTCTCAACTTGTGTTAGCTTGTGTACCTGCTTACTGTCTTACCTGGACAATAATACTTAGTAACCTAGCTGTAGGTAATATGATAAGCTATACATGTCGTCTCACCTTGTGTTAGCTTGTGTACCTGCTTACTGTCTTACCTGGACAATAATACTTAGTAACCTAGCTGTAGGTAATATGATAAGCTATACATGTCGTCTCACCTTGTGTTAGCTTGTGTACCTGCTTACTGTCTTACCTGGACAATAATACTTAGTAACCTAGCTGTAGGTAATATGATAAGCTATACATGTCGTCTCACCTTGTGTTAGCTTGTGTACCTGCTTACTGTCTTACCTGGACAATAATACTTAGTAACCTAGCTGTAGGTAATATGATAAGCTATACATGTCATCTCACCTTGTGTTAGCTTGTGTACCTGCTTACTGTCTTACCTGGACAATAATACTTAGTAACCTAGCTGTAGGTAATATGATAAGCTATACATGTCGTCTCACCTTGTGTTAGCTTGTGTACCTGCTTACTGTCTTACCTGGACAATAATACTTAGTAACCTAGCTGTAGGTAATATGATAAGCTATACATGTCGTCTCACCTTGTGTTAGCTTGTGTACCTGCTTACTATCTTACCTGGACAATAATACTTAGTAACCTAGCTATAGGTAATATAATAAGCTACTCATGTCGTCTCAACTTGTGTTAGCTTGTGTACCTGCTTACTGTCTTACCTGGACAATGATACTTAGTAACCTAGCTGTAGGTAATATGATAAGCTACTCATGTCGTCTCAACTTGTGTTAGCTTGTGTACCTGCTTACTGTCTTACCTGGACAATAATACTTAGTAACCTAGCTGTAGGTAATATGATAAGCTACTCATGTCGTCTCAACTTGTGTTAGCTTGTGTACCTGCTTACTGTCTTACCTGGACAATAATACTTAGTAACCTAGCTGTAGGTAATATGATAAGCTACTCATGTCGTCTCAACGTGTGTTAGCTTGTGTACCTGCTTACTGTCTTACCTGGACAATAATACTTAGTAACCTAGCTGTAGGTAATATAATAAGCTATACATGTCGTCTCACCTTGTGTTAGCTTGTGTACCTGCTTACTGTCTTACCTGGACAATAATACTTAGTAACCTAGCTGTAGGTAATATGATAAGCTATACATGTCGACTCACCTTGTGTTAGCTTGTGTACCTGCTTACTGTCTTACCTGGACAATAATACTTAGTAACCTAGCTGTAGGTAATATGATAAGCTATACATGTCGTCTCACCTTGTGTTAGCTTGTGTACCTGCTTACTATCTTACCTGAACAATAATACTTAGTAACCTAGCTGAAGGTAATATGATAAGCTATACATGTCGTCTCACCTTGTGTTAGCTTGTGTACCTGCTTACTATCTTACCTGGACAATAATACTTAGTAACCTAGCTGTAGGTAATATGATAAGCTATACATGTCGTCTCACCGTGTGTTAGCTTGTGTACCTGCTTACTGTCTTACCTGGACAATAATACTTAGTAACCTAGCTGTAGGTAATATGATAAGCTATACATGTCGTCTCACCTTGTGTTAGCTTGTGTACCTGCTTACTGTCTTACCTGGACAATAATACTTAGTAACCTAGCTGTAGGTAATATGATAAGCTACTCATGTCGTCTCAACGTGTGTTAGCTTGTGTACCTGCTTACTGTCTTACCTGGACAATAATACTTAGTAACCTAGCTGTAGGTAATATGTTAAGCTACTCATGTCGTCTCAACTTGTGATAGCTTGTGTACCTGCTTACTGTCTTACCTGGACAATAATACTTAGTAACCTAGCTGTAGGTAATATGATAAGCTACTCATGTCGTCTCACCTTGTGTTAGCTTGTGTACCTGCTTACTATCTTACCTGGACAATAATACTTAGTAACCTAGCTGTAGGTAATATGATAAGCTACTCATGTCGTCTCAACTTGTGTTAGCTTGTGTACCTGCTTACTGTCTTACCTGGACAATGATACTTAGTAACCTAGCTGTAGGTAATATGATAAGCTACTCATGTCGTCTCAACTTGTGTTAGCTTGTGTACCTGCTTACTGTCTTACCTGGACAATAATACTTAGTAACCTAGCTGTAGGTAATATGATAAGCTACTCATGTCGTCTCAACTTGTGTTAGCTTGTGTACCTGCTTACTGTCTTACCTGGACAATAATACTTAGTAACCTAGCTGTAGGTAATATGATAAGCTACTCATGTCGTCTCAACTTGTGTTAGCTTGTGTACCTGCTTACTGTCTTACCTGGACAATAATACTTAGTAACCTAGCTGTAGGTAATATGATAAGCTATACATGTCGTCTCACCTTGTGTTAGCTTGTGTACCTGCTTACTGTCTTACCTGGACAATAATACTTAGTAACCTAGCTGTAGGTAATATGATAAGCTATACATGTCATCTCACCTTGTGTTAGCTTGTGTACCTGCTTACTGTCTTACCTGGACAATAATACTTAGTAACCTAGCTGTAGGTAATATGATAAGCTATACATGTCGTCTCACCTTGTGTTAGCTTGTGTACCTGCTTACTATCTTACCTGGACAATAATACTTAGTAACCTAGCTGTAGGTAATATGATAAGCTATACATGTCGTCTCACCGTGTGTTAGCTTGTGTACCTGCTTACTGTCTTACCTGGACAATAATACTTAGTAACCTAGCTGTAGGTAATATGATAAGCTATACATGTCGTCTCACCTTGTGTTAGCTTGTGTACCTGCTTACTATCTTACCTGGACAATAATACTTAGTAACCTAGCTGTAGGTAATATGTTAAGCTACTCATGTCGTCTCAACTTGTGATAGCTTGTGTACCTGCTTACTGTCTTACCTGGACAATAATACTTAGTAACCTAGCTGTAGGTAATATGATAAGCTATACATGTCGTCTCACCTTGTGTTAGCTTGTGTACCTGCTTACTGTCTTACCTGGACAATGATACTTAGTAACCTAGCTGTAGGTAATATGATAAGCTATACATGTCGTCTCACCTTGTGTTAGCTTGTGTACCTGCTTACTGTCTTACCTGGACAATGATACTTAGTAACCTAGCTGTAGGTAATATGATAAGCTATACATGTCGTCTCACCTTGTGTTAGCTTGTGTACCTGCTTACTGTCTTACCTGGACAATGATACTTAGTAACCTAGCTGTAGGTAATATGATAAGCTATACATGTCGTCTCACCTTGTGTTAGCTTGTGTACCTGCTTACTGTCTTACCTGGACAATGATACTTAGTAACCTAGCTGTAGGTAATATGATAAGCTATACATGTCGTCTCACCTTGTGTTAGCTTGTGTACCTGCTTACTGTCTTACCTGGACAATGATACTTAGTAACCTAGCTGTAGGTAATATGATAAGCTATACATGTCGTCTCACCTTGTGTTAGCTTGTGTACCTGCTTACTATCTTACCTGGACAATAATACTTAGTAACCTAGCTATAGGTAATATAATAAGCTACTCATGTCGTCTCAACTTGTGTTAGCTTGTGTACCTGCTTACTGTCTTACCTGGACAATGATACTTAGTAACCTAGCTGTAGGTAATATAATAAGCTACTCATGTCGTCTCAACTTGTGTTAGCTTGTGTACCTGCTTACTGTCTTACCTGGACAATGATACTTAGTAACCTAGCTGTAGGTAATATGATAAGCTACTCATGTCGTCTCAACTTGTGTTAGCTTGTGTACCTGCTTACTGTCTTACCTGGACAATAATACTTAGTAACCTAGCTGTAGGTAATATGATAAGCTACTCATGTCGTCTCAACGTGTGTTAGCTTGTGTACCTGCTTACTGTCTTACCTGGACAATAATACTTAGTAACCTAGCTGTAGGTAATATAATAAGCTATACATGTCGTCTCACCTTGTGTTAGCTTGTGTACCTGCTTACTGTCTTACCTGGACAATAATACTTAGTAACCTAGCTGTAGGTAATATGATAAGCTATACATGTCGACTCACCTTGTGTTAGCTTGTGTACCTGCTTACTGTCTTACCTGGACAATAATACTTAGTAACCTAGCTGTAGGTAATATGATAAGCTATACATGTCGTCTCACCTTGTGTTAGCTTGTGTACCTGCTTACTATCTTACCTGAACAATAATACTTAGTAACCTAGCTGAAGGTAATATGATAAGCTATACATGTCGTCTCACCTTGTGTTAGCTTGTGTACCTGCTTACTATCTTACCTGGACAATAATACTTAGTAACCTAGCTGTAGGTAATATGATAAGCTATACATGTCGTCTCACCGTGTGTTAGCTTGTGTACCTGCTTACTGTCTTACCTGGACAATAATACTTAGTAACCTAGCTGTAGGTAATATGATAAGCTATACATGTCGTCTCACCTTGTATTAGCTTGTGTACCTGCTTACTGTCTTACCTGGACAATAATACTTAGTAACCTAGCTGTAGGTAATATGATAAGCTACTCATGTCGTCTCAACGTGTGTTAGCTTGTGTACCTGCTTACTGTCTTACCTGGACAATAATACTTAGTAACCTAGCTGTAGGTAATATGTTAAGCTACTCATGTCGTCTCAACTTGTGATAGCTTGTGTACCTGCTTACTGTCTTACCTGGACAATAATACTTAGTAACCTAGCTGTAGGTAATATGATAAGCTACTCATGTCGTCTCACCTTGTGTTAGCTTGTGTACCTGCTTACTATCTTACCTGGACAATAATACTTAGTAACCTAGCTGTAGGTAATATGATAAGCTACTCATGTCGTCTCAACTTGTGTTAGCTTGTGTACCTGCTTACTGTCTTACCTGGACAATGATACTTAGTAACCTAGCTGTAGGTAATATGATAAGCTACTCATGTCGTCTCAACTTGTGTTAGCTTGTGTACCTGCTTACTGTCTTACCTGGACAATAATACTTAGTAACCTAGCTGTAGGTAATATGATAAGCTACTCATGTCGTCTCAACTTGTGTTAGCTTGTGTACCTGCTTACTGTCTTACCTGGACAATAATACTTAGTAACCTAGCTGTAGGTAATATGATAAGCTACTCATGTCGTCTCAACTTGTGTTAGCTTGTGTACCTGCTTACTGTCTTACCTGGACAATAATACTTAGTAACCTAGCTGTAGGTAATATGATAAGCTACTCATGTCGTCTCAACTTGTGTTAGCTTGTGTACCTGCTTACTGTCTTACCTGGACAATAATACTTAGTAACCTAGCTGTAGGTAATATGATAAGCTATACATGTCGTCTCACCTTGTGTTAGCTTGTGTACCTGCTTACTATCTTACCTGGACAATAATACTTAGTAACCTAGCTGTAGGTAATATGATAAGCTATACATGTCGTCTCACCGTGTGTTAGCTTGTGTACCTGCTTACTGTCTTACCTGGACAATAATACTTAGTAACCTAGCTGTAGGTAATATGATAAGCTATACATGTCGTCTCACCTTGTGTTAGCTTGTGTACCTGCTTACTGTCTTACCTGGACAATAATACTTAGTAACCTAGCTGTAGGTAATATGATAAGCTACTCATGTCGTCTCAACGTGTGTTAGCTTGTGTACCTGCTTACTGTCTTACCTGGACAATAATACTTAGTAACCTAGCTGTAGGTAATATGTTAAGCTACTCATGTCGTCTCAACTTGTGATAGCTTGTGTACCTGCTTACTGTCTTACCTGGACAATAATACTTAGTAACCTAGCTGTAGGTAATATGATAAGCTATACATGTCGTCTCACCTTGTGTTAGCTTGTGTACCTGCTTACTGTCTTACCTGGACAATGATACTTAGTAACCTAGCTGTAGGTAATATGATAAGCTATACATGTCGTCTCACCTTGTGTTAGCTTGTGTACCTGCTTACTGTCTTACCTGGACAATGATACTTAGTAACCTAGCTGTAGGTAATATGATAAGCTATACATGTCGTCTCACCTTGTGTTAGCTTGTGTACCTGCTTACTATCTTACCTGGACAATAATACTTAGTAACCTAGCTATAGGTAATATAATAAGCTACTCATGTCGTCTCAACTTGTGTTAGCTTGTGTACCTGCTTACTGTCTTACCTGGACAATGATACTTAGTAACCTAGCTGTAGGTAATATAATAAGCTACTCATGTCGTCTCAACTTGTGTTAGCTTGTGTACCTGCTTACTGTCTTACCTGGACAATGATACTTAGTAACCTAGCTGTAGGTAATATGATAAGCTACTCATGTCGTCTCAACTTGTGTTAGCTTGTGTACCTGCTTACTGTCTTACCTGGACAATAATACTTAGTAACCTAGCTGTAGGTAATATGATAAGCTACTCATGTCGTCTCAACGTGTGTTAGCTTGTGTACCTGCTTACTGTCTTACCTGGACAATAATACTTAGTAACCTAGCTGTAGGTAATATAATAAGCTATACATGTCGTCTCACCTTGTGTTAGCTTGTGTACCTGCTTACTGTCTTACCTGGACAATAATACTTAGTAACCTAGCTGTAGGTAATATGATAAGCTATACATGTCGACTCACCTTGTGTTAGCTTGTGTACCTGCTTACTGTCTTACCTGGACAATAATACTTAGTAACCTAGCTGTAGGTAATATGATAAGCTATACATGTCGTCTCACCTTGTGTTAGCTTGTGTACCTGCTTACTATCTTACCTGAACAATAATACTTAGTAACCTAGCTGAAGGTAATATGATAAGCTATACATGTCGTCTCACCTTGTGTTAGCTTGTGTACCTGCTTACTATCTTACCTGGACAATAATACTTAGTAACCTAGCTGTAGGTAATATGATAAGCTATACATGTCGTCTCACCGTGTGTTAGCTTGTGTACCTGCTTACTGTCTTACCTGGACAATAATACTTAGTAACCTAGCTGTAGGTAATATGATAAGCTATACATGTCGTCTCACCTTGTGTTAGCTTGTGTACCTGCTTACTGTCTTACCTGGACAATAATACTTAGTAACCTAGCTGTAGGTAATATGATAAGCTACTCATGTCGTCTCAACGTGTGTTAGCTTGTGTACCTGCTTACTGTCTTACCTGGACAATAATACTTAGTAACCTAGCTGTAGGTAATATGTTAAGCTACTCATGTCGTCTCAACTTGTGATAGCTTGTGTACCTGCTTACTGTCTTACCTGGACAATAATACTTAGTAACCTAGCTGTAGGTAATATGATAAGCTACTCATGTCGTCTCACCTTGTGTTAGCTTGTGTACCTGCTTACTATCTTACCTGGACAATAATACTTAGTAACCTAGCTGTAGGTAATATGATAAGCTACTCATGTCGTCTCAACTTGTGTTAGCTTGTGTACCTGCTTACTGTCTTACCTGGACAATGATACTTAGTAACCTAGCTGTAGGTAATATGATAAGCTACTCATGTCGTCTCAACTTGTGTTAGCTTGTGTACCTGCTTACTGTCTTACCTGGACAATAATACTTAGTAACCTAGCTGTAGGTAATATGATAAGCTACTCATGTCGTCTCAACTTGTGTTAGCTTGTGTACCTGCTTACTGTCTTACCTGGACAATAATACTTAGTAACCTAGCTGTAGGTAATATGATAAGCTACTCATGTCGTCTCAACTTGTGTTAGCTTGTGTACCTGCTTACTGTCTTACCTGGACAATAATACTTAGTAACCTAGCTGTAGGTAATATGATAAGCTATACATGTCGTCTCACCTTGTGTTAGCTTGTGTACCTGCTTACTGTCTTACCTGGACAATAATACTTAGTAACCTAGCTGTAGGTAATATGATAAGCTATACATGTCATCTCACCTTGTGTTAGCTTGTGTACCTGCTTACTGTCTTACCTGGACAATAATACTTAGTAACCTAGCTGTAGGTAATATGATAAGCTATACATGTCGTCTCACCTTGTGTTAGCTTGTGTACCTGCTTACTATCTTACCTGGACAATAATACTTAGTAACCTAGCTGTAGGTAATATGATAAGCTATACATGTCGTCTCACCGTGTGTTAGCTTGTGTACCTGCTTACTGTCTTACCTGGACAATAATACTTAGTAACCTAGCTGTAGGTAATATGATAAGCTATACATGTCGTCTCACCTTGTGTTAGCTTGTGTACCTGCTTACTATCTTACCTGGACAATAATACTTAGTAACCTAGCTGTAGGTAATATGTTAAGCTACTCATGTCGTCTCAACTTGTGATAGCTTGTGTACCTGCTTACTGTCTTACCTGGACAATAATACTTAGTAACCTAGCTGTAGGTAATATGATAAGCTATACATGTCGTCTCACCTTGTGTTAGCTTGTGTACCTGCTTACTGTCTTACCTGGACAATGATACTTAGTAACCTAGCTGTAGGTAATATGATAAGCTATACATGTCGTCTCACCTTGTGTTAGCTTGTGTACCTGCTTACTGTCTTACCTGGACAATGATACTTAGTAACCTAGCTGTAGGTAATATGATAAGCTATACATGTCGTCTCACCTTGTGTTAGCTTGTGTACCTGCTTACTGTCTTACCTGGACAATGATACTTAGTAACCTAGCTGTAGGTAATATGATAAGCTATACATGTCGTCTCACCTTGTGTTAGCTTGTGTACCTGCTTACTGTCTTACCTGGACAATGATACTTAGTAACCTAGCTGTAGGTAATATGATAAGCTATACATGTCGTCTCACCTTGTGTTAGCTTGTGTACCTGCTTACTGTCTTACCTGGACAATGATACTTAGTAACCTAGCTGTAGGTAATATGATAAGCTATACATGTCGTCTCACCTTGTGTTAGCTTGTGTACCTGCTTACTGTCTTACCTGGACAATGATACTTAGTAACCTAGCTGTAGGTAATATGATAAGCTATACATGTCGTCTCACCTTGTGTTAGCTTGTGTACCTGCTTACTGTCTTACCTGGACAATGATACTTAGTAACCTAGCTGTAGGTAATATGATAAGCTATACATGTCGTCTCACCTTGTGTTAGCTTGTGTACCTGCTTACTGTCTTACCTGGACAATGATACTTAGTAACCTAGCTGTAGGTAATATGATAAGCTATACATGTCGTCTCACCTTGTGTTAGCTTGTGTACCTGCTTACTGTCTTACCTGGACAATGATACTTAGTAACCTAGCTGTAGGTAATATGATAAGCTATACATGTCGTCTCACCTTGTGTTAGCTTGTGTACCTGCTTACTGTCTTACCTGGACAATGATACTTAGTAACCTAGCTGTAGGTAGGTCAACGGTAACTACCATACACAGAGGTTTTGATTTACCTACTTGCGATTAACAAAATAAGTCGCATAAAAGGCCGTATTTTTTTACTGCGTAGACTTAGAAGTTTGATTTTTTTACAGCTCCGAGGGACCGTAGACCTACGTATTCGATATTGATTTCAACTTGATACCTCCACGTGTTCCTGAGAAAAGGGTATTAGCAGACTGATAGACAGACAGACGGATAGCGAAGTGGTCCTATGAGGGTTCCGTTTTTTCCTTTTGACATACGGAACACTAAAACTGACGGTACAGCAATAGGTCACATATGATATTATTATATTGGTATTTTTGGTCATTAATTGCCATGAAGAAAACAGTTCAGTTTTTTTTTTATTTTTATTATTTGAGATGGGTTTGCTCTTGACTCCAGTCTAGGTCGGAGGCGACAGAGACAGATTCGACGATGGAGTGAGCTTACCCAGAATAAGCCTGTTGACTCTCGCTTTGAAGAGATTAGGGTTGTATGCGCTCGAAAACACAGACGCAGGTAGTGATTTCCACTCTTTTGCTGTGCGCATTATAAAAGACATTTGGAAAAGCTTAGTGCGAATTGGTGGAATATCAACCAGGTAGAGATGGTAACTTGCAGTGCGTCTAGATGTTCGATGGTAGAAGGGGGCTGGTGGAATCAGGTCGTGGAGTTCTTGGGCACACTCACCGAAGTACAATCTGCAGAAGACCGACAATCAGGCAACCTTGCGGCGATGAGCTGAGCTGTGAAGCTTGGCATCCACCAGTTCTACGTTGCCAATGAGCCTCTTAGGTGGCTCCATGCAGGATCGGACTTGCGCTTTGTAAAGGGTTAAAAGCTGTCCAGACGTAAACTATCTCAGTTTTTAAAATCCAAGCCTTATTGCAGAATAGCTGTATAACTGCGCTGCATTCATCCAAAAACCTCGCGGTGAATTTCAGACGAGATCAATAACATACGAGTACCAACTACACAAAAAGAAAAACCCTTTTATCCTCCAGATATAAAAATAATGCTCGTCCTTCAACATAGTTCGTGCATCCCGTGTCTGAACAATCCCACTTATTAAACATGGTGGCAATTAACAACAAAAACAAAAATAAATTGTTCCCGTCATCAACAAAGATTTTGTTATGGGGAACGGAAGAGGCGGCACACTGTGCGACACACATTTATTGCGTCGACGTCGACTCTGGCCGGGGCCACCGTGCATCGCCAAGTCGCGCCGGAACTCGCCTTGTTTTAATAAATAAATGCGGACTAAGTAATTTTTGTTTTTATTAATATTTTGTAGAAAAATTAGGTATCACCTTGGAGACTGGTCACAAAATTAGGTATTACCTTCGATTTTGGTCACAAAATTAGGTATCACCTTGGAGACTGGTCACAAAATTAGGTATCACCTTGGAGACTGGTCACAAAATGAGGTATCACCTTGGAGACTGGTCACAAAATTAGGTATCACCTTCGAGACTGGTCACAAAATTAAGTATTACCTTCAATTTTGGTCAAAAAATTAGGAATTACCTTCGATTTTGGTCACAAAATTAGGTATCACCTTGGAGACTGGTCACAAAATGACGTATCACCTTGGAGACTGGTCACCAAATTAGGTATCACCTTGGAGACTGGTCACAAAATTAGGTATCACCTTGGAGACTGGTCACCAAATTAGGTATCACCTTGGAGACTGGTCACCAAATTAGGTATCACCTTGGAGACTGGTCACAAAATGAGGTATCACCTTGGAGAGTGGTCACAAAATTAGGTAACACCTTGGAGACTGGTCACAAAATGAGGTATCACCTTCGAGACTGGTCACAAAATTAAGTATTACCTTCAATTTTGGTCAAAAAATTAGGTATTACCTTCAATTTTGGTCAAAAAAATAGGTATTACCTTCGATTTTGGTCACAAAATTAGATAATACCTTCGCAACTAGACACAAAATTAGGTATTACCTTGGAGACTGGTCACAAAATTAGGTATTACCGTCGATATTGGTCACAAAATCAATTAATATTAACTTGTCAAATGTAAACAAAACAGTTTTTGCCACTGAGTTAAGTTCGAAAATATTCATAGGTACTGAACCGAAACCTACGCGAGAAATGACGTAATAAAAACTCATTCTACCGTCTGTCAACTCTAGCCAACATTTAGTTATCTTAAGTTATTAGTTCACTAAAATTAATCAGTCTGTGAATGCACGTGTAAGTTACAAAGTTCCATAATTTGAATACCCAATGTATTCGCAGGTATCAATGTAGAATAATTATCATTAGAGATAGAACTAAATAGTTGAACAGAAGCTTATCTCATCCGCATGAGTTGTGTTTATTCACTACTACGTCTACGTCTTGTCTGTAAACTATATTTCGTGTCTTCGCCAATAAGTGTAGTCTTCATCCTTAGCACACGAGATCCTTTCATTACTGAAAGAACTTTATCGACACGTATGAGTAATATGTTATTATTATCTACGATACAAGTAAAATTTACTATTTTGCAAAGTAGCGCTTTATTTACAGTTGTAATATGAAGCAAAAAGATCCGTTTTTGTACAGTTAACCGCACATCAGTGGTAGCAATTTCACATTGACAGTACTATTTATTTCGTAGCAGTAAGGACTATTTTCGCAGTGCAAGTGTTACCACTGATGTGCGGTTGACTGTGCTCGGGTGCTGATATAGACTAAACTTGTAAAAGAATTATATAGAGTTGCCATAATCACTATCTTAGACTGACTGCCTTTATTTATCTCAGTAAATAAGTTATTTTTTTCCGCTGGATGCGAGAACCAGAGGACCAGCTTATGTGGCGGCCTATGCTTGGGGGATGCGTATAGCAGTGCACGTCTCGCGGCTGAATTGATGGTGATGATACGTCCATTTTTATTGTGCACGAGCCAAATGATTAAGTTAAAACTTACGCGAATAAGTATACGAAGTAATAACGCTAACGATGCTTAGAAACTGTCTGGTAATCTAAGTTAGTCTGAGCCTACTTGTATACCTGCCTTTTTATGACACAAACACAAATTGAGAAGGCGGTTTCACTTGTGGCAATAAGCTCAAACAATATTCAACCACTAATCTAATTGCCTTCTTGTAACCATCACAAGTCAACACTCTCGTCTCACGAATATATCTTGAGCAATCGACTGGCAGTAAGGCTAAGGTGTCGCCTTTATATCGACGTGGTGAAGGCGCAGAGCTCACACGTGACCGTTTAGTTGGCTCACGTGACCTGCGTACCAGGCAGGCATTGTGAGCCACAGTGGTGCGTAGATGAGTGGGATAAGTAGGAACGATATTGGAGAAGTCAACGTTGTTGGAGGCAGTGACCTTCATTAACACTAGAGGAAATAGTTATTAATTATCTGGCATTGAAGTATTTTGTGGTTCTTTTTCAAGTGGCAAACATTTTGCTAAAGTAATTTGCTACAAACGTTTTCAAAAAGGATATTTTTATGAAGATGATGTAACAAAAATTAATAGAATTAGTTTATTTGCACCTAATAATGACGCATAAAAGTAAAAAAAAAACCAGGGTAAAATATGCGTCACAACCACGCAAAACGGGCGAAACATGCTGGTTTTCAGCGTTAAGTTCATGACGTCGATCGATAAAAAAATAAAAATATAAGAGATCAATAAAATGCGCAGAGGCGCAATATAAGTAAAGTTAAAAGTTATCTGTGCGCATACACAGCTGTCACAGAGATAAGACGTTAGGATAGAAGGTTTATTCTTTGAAAAATAACTTATTCAGCTTGTTAGTGTTACGAAAATAATGAATGACGAGTTCAGAATGTTGTTGTGATCAGTTTTGTGTAAACTCGGAGATGTGTATTTATTATTTATTATCTTGACCTGATTGAACATCAAACAGGTCAAGATAGGAATAATAATAAATAGGAATACATAAATAGGAATGGTAATGGCTACCTATATTGTATACATATATTCAGTAGCTGGTAGTCAGATCATCTTGTGAACCTTCAAGTTTTCTGCTACACAGTTAGTGATTACATCTATAGACAAGCGTCCATAGTTGCAGTCACTAACTGTTTAGCAGAAAACTTGAAGATTTCGGTTAGAAAAGGTTCTAACCGAAACCTGAACATACATTTTCATTGATAATAATACCAATAAAATACCAATCAAGACGGGGCTAAGTAATAACGGCCGCTCGGGTCTATCAACCACGTAAAGCTACCTCGGAAAGCACATTAAGCCATTAGTCGTTACGGGCCACCAGAAGCCCGACAGTCTGACAACCAGTCTTACCAAGGGGTATCGTATTACCCAGCAACTCGATGGTTGAGATAGGATAGGCAGTCGCTTCATGTAAAATACTGACATTCAGGTGCATCCGATAAGACTGGAAGCCGACCCCAACATAGTTGGGAAAAGGCTAGGCAATACCAATCTAGAGGTTTCAAGCCAATAATATTCACATACCTCAATGAACACACCGCAAATTATCAAAATTAATTAAATTATAGATATGTGTAATAGTCAATACAAAATTTCGCCTAGTGAACACATGTACGAGTACATACATGAAAATAAAAGAGAAATCAAAAACAATGTAATAAAGTAGATAGTACTTAATAAATTGTAATCATAGAACACTTTATGAGCTTCCGAAGTTAATTAAACAAAGCATTTTCGTTTAGTAAGTCAAGAAATATAAAATAAATGTACGTTGTTTTCATACTGACAGGAACAAAGGAGTTGCTTCGGAAAGGGGAAAATAAATAAAATGTTAAATGAAGGCATGTGAGCGCGTCAATCAGACGTGGGCGTGATTTCCCCGGAGGTAACACTTTGCTACTTTAAATAGCTCACGAGCAGATTGATCGCGCTAACTGATTCCTGGGTGGCGACAAATGGTTTGATGTGACCAGGACTAGAGCAACGGGTAATTTTTGGGTTCACGGGTCTACATAGATATTAATCTGGTTTTATATTGATTTTTACGTCAAACTTCACAATGCAGTAGGTATACGCTATTATGTTTATTAATGAGAATGGAATAGGTTAGCAGCGACCCTCTGTTCGTCTCTTGAGCACTAATGTATATGTTGCCTCACTGTTTACAACTGCACTGTGGCGCTCCGCGCGCTCACAAACTGTTTGCATTACTTACTTAGGCTTATTTGGTGATCGTGTTTCGTACATTTATTTCCAAGATGAGGATACAATTTGAATTATCTGTACGTGTCTGACGAATGGATAATTATGTAGACGAGAGAACGATTGTGTGCTAAAGATGATAATGATAAAATATATTCTTATTCCCCTACAATAATTCATTTTCATTAGAAATATAACTTTCTTCTGCAAGCTATTAATTTAAAAACCAAAAGAGCATATTCCAGTAGTTAACAAAAAATTCAACACAGTACATCTGTGTTGAATTTTTAACCTGAGTACCCCTGAATGCTGAAAATATGAATTTTCAACGTTTAACTTAATCTTTGTGATAAATCATAACGGAAATTATGAAATATATGTTATGTGAAGTATAAGTAAAAATCGCACTTGGCGCCTTTACTTTTATCTAAAGCGTTGTTACTAGAAAAATGATAAGTACTTTTCAACCGACAAAAATAAACGAGGAGGTTTTCAAATCGACTCGTACCTTTTTTTAATGTACGACCACGTATAACTGTTTACAAAGTAGTCCGATTTGAGCGATTCTTGTTACATTCGGGAGGGTATACTTCGAAGTCGGTCCCAAGTAAAATGTATTAACTTTGCTTGGGTACATTTTGAGTAAGCTTTAATAAGACGTATTTTTACCACTTAGTATATGTGATAAAAACTTTGTAACAAAAAAAAAACAACCAAATTCCAAAAAATACTAAAGTGAAAAATAACTTTAATTTCGGAAGTCGGTGCCAAAAAAAAACGAAAATATAAAACCAAAGACACTAACTTCCGAAATTTAAGTAATTTCTAACTTTTTACTGTTTTTGTTTTTTTTTTGGAAGTCGTTTTTTTATGTAAAAAAGTTTTTGCTTATTTCAATCTGTTTTAATGGCATACGACAGGGCCCTCAATAAACGAAAAAATAATAATTCAAACTAAGCGTAGGCATCTGGGAAACTAGTAATTCGGTTGGCCACACCTGATGCTGACCCTGTTTACTTATTTTCTCCTCAGTCTGATGTAATTTATTCGGTATGTATCCAATTCAATACATAGAAGACTATGAAAGTCACGAACTAAAACATTTCAGGACAGAACAAAATACTGGGGATGGTAACATTAAAGTTTTTTTAAGGCTTCAGTGAAACAATAAATAACTTTCGCCTAAAATTACATTTCCCAAAATGTTCGCATCAAACGCATCTAAACATTTAAAACGAGTAGTTTCGTCCGCAACGAATCGCACCTGAACTTTATCCGCTTGTGTCCAATCATGGCGGATATCCGTCCGGCATCGCTCGATACGCGAATGTTCGGACGTGATCGCATATTGCGATATCGTGATCCGCATATCGCCATGATATAGGTCAGTGCAGAAGGAGCAGGGACGGAACACGAGGGAATTAAAACACTTCTAAATCTCTTGCAGAGACGTAAAACTAGAATAAAACTTCAGCATGATTTTTATTGAATTGATTAAAACACAAGTTTTTACATTTGTAAACTATGTTTATCTACTTAATTAACTAACTATGTATTTATCCATACCAAAATTATAAATTCGAAAGTAACTGTCTGTCTGTCTGCCTGTATGTTACCTTGGCACGCCTAAACCGCTGAACAGATTTCCATAAAATTAAGCGAGGAAATAGATGACATCCCGAGGGCGGACATAGGCTACATTTTTTCTCTCAAAGGTAATCCTACAGAATTATAGGAGATGAAAGTTTGTATGGAATACCAATGGTTACATGTTTCAGCATTTTAGTAAAATCATAAGGGGGATAAAGTAGGGGCTGATTTTAAAATTCACACGTAAGTAGTTAATATTGATTTTTTTATGTAGGTACCTATTTTTTTCATAGATTGAAGGGTTTGGACATATTGTCATAGTCCGTATCTTGAGGTAATATTTAGTTTTGGTTTCATTAACATCGCGCCACTCGGTCAAAAGTAAATACAATTTAAAGTCACAAAATATCTTCATTGGCAAGTACACACACTTCAATCTGCCTAGCCTTTTCCCAATTATGTTGGGGTCGGCTTCCAGTCTAACCCGATGCAGCTGAATACCAGTATTTTATATGAAGTGACTGCCTATCTGACCTCCACAACCCAGTTACTACGATAGGTACCCCTTGGTAAGACTGGTTGTCAGACTTTCGGGCTTCTGTCGACCCGTAACGACTAACGGCTTAACGTGCTTTCCGAGGCACGAAGGGGTCTTGGTATGTAAAGATGGTCACCCATCCACGGCCCAACCCCGGCAAGCGTAGCTTAATTTGATAGATCCACCCATGCGGCTGTTATTACTTAGCCACGAGCTCCTCGCGTACACACACTTGTGGGGTCATAAGCGGCGCTTAGAGTATTTCAGATTGATGTTGTTAATAATAAAATAATTACTATTACTATTATTAAAATTACTATTATTTTTAAGTTAGACATTTAGAATCATAAAAACTTGCAAGGAAGAAAAGCAGAACTTATTGAAAGGTCTTTCAAATTTTACATCAAGCTTCTTTATATATCAAATAGTTGGGTTTGTACGAGTAGGAAGTACACAATAAAGTACTAAATACTTTTCGCCAACTATACATTACTATGAAAAGCATGACAGCAAAAGCAAGACATACAATTTCATATGGAACACAATAACAGAGTGTTCGAAGGGGTTGCACTTCCCGCAGCGCCGGAGACGTTGCTGAAGCAACTTTAAAGCGTTACCTTTTCATGGGAGTGGTGCCAGGTGGGAGGTGGCACAACCGATACTAAATTTTCAAAATAAGATTTTAAAAATTCACTTAAAAAATCTATGTGTTTCCTAAACTTCCCCCATGTGGGGGGTCTCCAACCCCTCCCCCTCCCACCCTCTCCTCAAATATATATATACACCTTTCTATAAAAGTCTTTCCTAATGTTCACAAACAGTAAGTAGACATACCTTATATACCATATACTTACTGGCTTCTTGGTAAGCTGTTTCCAGGAAATGAAGACTACATGACCTACACTTTTTTCTCGGCGTAAAACTTAGCCTCCTTATAGCCTTCAACCACTTTTTTCTTAATTCTACAGTTATCGGAAATTAGTGTGCATTGTATTTCTTTGCAATAAGGAACTTCACATTTACAAAAACCATTAACAAACAAATACTTCATACAAATGAAAACAATTTTGGTTAAAGCTATGCTAGCGCCACTTTGACAGTAGCCAACACCATTCTAGCCCTATGTTATATGCAGTCGAAAAAACTAATAATAAAAAATTTAAAAAAAAACTTCATCTAAAAATTAAATTCAAATAAAACAAAAACAACAATATTAGTATTCTAAGCCATTTCTAAACTCTCTATTTTCATCTGTTAGCAAGCGTTAATAAAGCGGCAGAGCGCTGTAAGCAAGAATTGTCCTTACGGTGTACAGGTGATTGGTAATTAGTAACCGATGAACACATGACTGTAGTCATGATAAAAAACAAGTTTTATTATGGAACCAAACCCGCATTCGCGAAAAAAAAAAAATCTTCTGCTCCCTACATTTTGACGAGTTATGCGAACATGAATGTATGGGACAGTTGATTTTTTTTTTTTTGGTGCCGTAGTAAAAGTTGTGTGAAATGGGCCAATTTTAGGGAGTGTCAAGTGTGGTCGCACTTTCTGTGTTATCTACATTGTGACTCGATGTGATACGCCGTGGTTGCTGCTTCGCTTTATTAGACGCGCGGTTGACACTAACGGGCGACCATTTAATATTTGATAATGTGTTCTTATCCCCTTGCAAGCCATTATGAAACTGAAATATTAAAAATTCCGCTCTGCTGATACTTTCGATGGAAATTCCGTCCAAGAAAAACTTTCATACTTAAGTTATTCGGCTCAACTAGAAATTATTTTGATATTTTTTTGATATTTACTTGGTTATGTTCGGCACGAGTTTTAGAGATTCTAAACTTTTTCATATAATTTTAACGACAAACCACCAGCCTTGTTACTTTGTGTAAGTTCCACCTGAGGATATTTTAAAAACTGATCCAGGGATTGCCTCAAAATAGACAACAGCATCCAGTTTTCTGTTATTTGTTCAGTCAGAGCAGATCAGTTGTTGCTTGTGGTAGACACCAAGCAACCAATGGCCCATGCAACTGCTATAAAGAAGGTAAAATAATATTTTTGAGCTGACTATAACATTAGGTCTTTGCAGCATGTAGTTCGTTTCTAGAATAGCTTAGTCGAATAACGAGTACTACACGTAATTTGTTATCAGTTTTCAGTCGCACTTCACTTGCTCAGCTAAGTACATCACTAAGCTAAGTACGCGGATATGTAAGCCATCATTGATTAATTAACGCCCAATAAATACTGTCTGATTGATTTACATCATCTGTGGTACTGTTAATGATTGGCTTGTTTACTTGATAACTGGACGAATATTAAGGAAAGTTTGTATTACCTCAAATACTTGATATTTGTATGGGATAAAGATACAGGTTGTTACTCGAAATAGTAATGAAATATATGGCACATTGAAAGGATTTCTCGAGAGACGATACACATGAGCAGAGTTCCGCCATCTAGAATTCTATGTAGACTAGAGAGAATCCGGATATCATGTCCAGGTCTGGATTTACCTTAGTTGTGAAAAGGAAGTAATCGAGAGCTTTGCTGCATTTTAAAGAGAGACCTGTGTCGAAAAATTTGCGACAGAGGTTGAGTTGATTGAATGCTCAATATTTTATTTATAGGCCGATGTATCTACATTAGTTTTTAGCTGCACGAAACTGAGCTCCTGTTTATGTTTCATACTGAAAAGACTGACTTATAGGAAAATAATTAAACACTCCAACTTCGAGGTTTTGAACTAAAACAAGACACCAAAAATACGACTAATAAAGCTGTAATGACACGTGTTAATTACGCCGAACAACTAATTATACATATCTGTACAAGCTTTAAATTTGTAGTATTTTTTTCTCTGGAATTAATTCAGCGAGACTTTTATTCGGAAATGTCTCCCGACAGGAATTTGGGCATCAAAAAGCCCCCGTTAATAATGCCCGGAGGTGACGGTGTACCTTTGTATTTGCTTTTTTACTTGTTGCGGAAAAATTGTTGTGAGAATTCACAGATTTTTCTGAATTTGTAAAGAATTCTATTAAATATTTTTAACCGACTTCAAAAAGAAGGAGGTTCTCAATTCATCGCGTATATAATACTAGCTGTTGCCGGCGACTTCTTCTGCGATCCAGGATTAATAGTAGCCTAAGTCCTTCTCCAGGTCATGGTCTACCCAAGTACCAAATTTCATCCAAATCCGTTTAGACGTTTTAGCGTGAAAGCGTAATCAACAAACAAACAAACACACTTTCGCATTTACTATATTAGCTAGGATAGTTATGAGGATGAAAAACCTATTAGGTACCTACTTACATAAAAAAAAGTCTTAACACACTACTAAAGTTTTTATAATAATCCAAATCAATCATGATTCGGAAGACACGTGGCGCCATCTATTATCCTGAGAAAGTTATTTTTGTTTTCCTCGGGAACAGTACTTTTTTTCGGGATGAAAGTTACCTTATGTCCGTGTCTGTACACCTGACAATGTATATACAAAATATCAGGATTGGTGGTTCGGTGGTTTAGCCGTGAAAAGGTAACAAACAAACAAACAAACTTTCTTTCGCATTTATAATAAGTTACGATAAATTCTTTTTTGTTTGAAAGGGTATGCTCTCGAGATGCTCCCATTGTTTTTAAGTCAGAATCTGATGAGGGGATTCCATTATAGGCAAGGCGTAGTTATAGAGATTTGTGTATTTTTTATAGTAACTCGTGCATTTACTCTCGGAAAGCTTGGTAAAGTGGAACTAACAATAAAGACCACAGATGGCCATTGGAACTACTCACTAATATCTAAGTATTTCACGGGTTGCGTTACGATTACTTAATATCGAAGCTAAGCAATTTATGCTTGTCACAATGCGTATGGTGAAGTGGAGCTGATGGTGACTTCACCAGCCGGTCTATTCTGTAAAAATCTCACCGTGAAAACTTAGGTGAAGTGAGCTGTCATTCCACCTGATGCTAGGGATTGACACTATTGACAGCTCGCTCCACGCTCACCTCACCTAAGTTTTCACGGTGAGCTTTGTACAGAATAGCATTGCAGTAGTGGTAGCGTTTTTTTTTTTTTGGAAGTCGGATTTTTTTAATTTGTAAAATAGTTTTTTATTCATGACTACTTGACGCAACTGGTATTAATTCTTCTTGAAAACAGATGATAGTAACTATTTTATTCAAAAAAGAAATAATGTTAGTGTTAAATCACATCGGTTTTAATACTTATCCATAGAAACCCTACACTTATGAATAAGCTTTTAAAACGAGTAGATTCAACTTCAATATTACCATGGGTCGATTTCGATTTACGCCAGCTTGCTCCACAGATGATTTTCTCTGCAGAAAACGTTCATCCAGTGAATACCTCATTCAGTTAAGGTGCAGACATTTAATTATTAATTAATATTTAACAAGCGGTAGTTAGTTTCAGATGTCTAGACTACGTTTAATTACATTTAGCGTTCCTTTCAGAGCTGGGACACTAATTAGATCGTTGAGTTTTTAAGATTTTTTAAGAATTATAATAAATTATTTTACAATGCTTGTAAAAAAAAAAATACTCATGTACAGACACCAGCACATCAAGCTACTACTATCTGTCAAATTTCTTTAATAGATTTTCAACTTTATCGCTAAAGCATTAGATTCAAGGTTCATTGGGAAAATTTTACAGTTTCGGGTAGCTTGATGTGCTGGTGTCTGTACATAGATGCGCCGTGTGCGAGGCAGCAACAAAAGTCTTCTGAATGCTATATTGGGACCACCCACGGGTCTGGAGGTGCCCTTTACAATATCAAGTAGAAATAATAATAATCAATTAATATAAATAATAATAATGAATAATTAATTAATGGCTTTACTAACATAGGTCTTAGTATTGTTTACTAACAATGAATGGAATATAAATTAATTCTGAAATTAAATGATTAATAACAATATACGTCAAAATGACTGCATCGTTGGTGTAGAGGTCGCAAGCGCGAATGCTATGTAGGGCCCTGGCATCAGTTTTTTTCCCAGAGTCCCAGAGAATCTGGTCTCTTTTATCGCCACCAAAACGCAGGCGTGTCTTTTTACCGCTAAAAAGAGTCGTTTCGCCCAAACTCCTACTTTTCGGGGTACATCTGTTCCTGTAACTGATCGACTTGAGCTCCTAGGCATGGAGTTGACATCTGGTCTCAACTTCGGCGCCACCATCGAGTACAAGGCCCAAACTGCGGCCAAGAAACTGGGCATCCTAAATAGGGTGAAGCGATACTTTACGCCTGGACAGCTTTTAACCCTTTACAAAGCGCAAGTCCGATCCTGCATGGAGTATTGCAGTCACCTTTGGGATGGATCAGCTAAGTACCAACTAGCCGCGCTTGCCTCGGTGGAACGCAGAGCTAAGAGGCTCATTGGCGACGTAAAACTGGTGGATGCCAAGCTTCATATCTTGGCTCATCGCCGCAAGGTTGCCTGCTTGTCGGTCTTTTACAGATTGTACTTCGGAGAGTGTGCCCGAGAACTCCACGACCTGATTCCACCGGCCCCCTTCTACCACCGGACATCTAGACGCACTGCCAGTTACCATCCCTACCTGGTTGCTATTCCACCAATTCGCACTAAGCGCTTCCAAATGTCTTTTATAATGCGCACAGCAAAAGAGTGGAACTCACTACCTGCGTCTGTGTTTCCGAACGTATACAACCCTAATCTCTTCAAAGTGAGAGTGAACAGGCTTCTTCTGGGTAAGCTCACTCCATCGTCGACTTTGTCTCTGTCACCTCTGACCTAGACTAGAGTCAAGAGCAAACCCATCACAGATAAAAAAAAAAAAAAAAAAGAGTCTGGGTTTGTCCGGTTGATGGTATAGGCTCGCTATTACATAGGACTCTGTCTACCCCTATGCAGTAGGTATACAGGCATAATGTTATTGTTTATGTTAAGTTATTCGTCAACAATTATATTCATATCCCCACCATTCAAATTAACCTCCACACCGCTCTTGTCTATGCAAATTTCACTTTACAAAGTTCTCCCAAATGATTTAGCAGAACTTCTTTAAATTCAATTTAACGTGAAATTGAATTATATGCTTCTGCTGTCAAATTCACGTCGAGAGTAATTTTCTTTTAATATAGTAGTAGCAGTATTATTGTATTCATATATTCATGAGAAGTTTCCCTCAGGCTGTCAGGTACCTATGAAGCTTGCAATAAAAAGGAAACTATTAGGTGTAGTCTGCTTGCTATCAAGACTAGGTAAAGCAAAGGGGTTTAGTTAACCATCGCGTTCGGCTTTCTTTTCGTGTATTTTTAACCGACTTCCAAAAGGAGGAGGTTCTCAATTCGTCTGTATTTTTTTTTTTTTTTTGTATGTTTGTTACGCGATTACTCAAAGACGGATAGACCGATTTAGAAAATTCTTTTTTTGTTTGATGGGGTCTACTTCCGAAGTGGTCCCATATAAATTTTATTAACTTAGCTTAGGGAGTTTTTGAGTTAGCTTCAATAATGCGTATATTTCCCACTTATTTTATGTGGATGATGTGATGATGTTTTAATAACTTCCTATCAATGTTATTTACATGGCTATATCTACAATTATTGTGCTTAATTATGTATTCGAATTTGTGTGGGGTAGGTTCCACAACTAAAAAGTGAAAAATAAAAACTTTTAAGCAAAAAATAAAACCGACTTCCAAAACAAAACACTACAAAGTGAAAAATAACTTTAATTTCGGAAGTCGGTGGCAAAAAACGAAAATACAAAACCCAAGACACCGACTACCGAAATTAAAGTTATTTTTCACTTTGTAGTGTTTTGTTTTGGAAGTTGGTTTTATTTTTTGCTAAAAAGTTTTTAAAGAACCAGTCGGCCTCGCACGAACGCGCGGATAAGTAATATTCAAACGATATTAAAATTGAAAATACTTGTTTCGCTCATAATATTAATTTAGTTTTAAGACTTTAGTCATATTATGAACGGGTAATATATTAAGCTTGTCGCAAAAAATTAAACCAAAATGTAAAATTGGTTAGTTATATTTTAGATTTAAAAACGGTCCGCTTGTATTAGTCGTGGGGCACCCGGTTGGAACGAAGTTCATCTTTTGGAATAATCGCTTTCGCATATCACTATCACTACATATTATAGTAGGAGCTTGTGGCTAAGTAATAACAGCCGCACGGGTCGATCCATCAGGCTAAGCTACGCTTGCCGGGGTTGGTCCGTAGATGGGCGACCTTTACATACCGAGACTCCTCCGTGCCTCGGAAAGCACGTTAAGCCGTTGGTCCCGGCTGTCATTCGTGGATCTTTGACAGTAGTTACGGGTCGTCAGAAGCTCGAAAGTATGACAATCAGTCTTACCAAGGGGTATCGTATTACCCAATAACTGGGTTGTAGAGGTCAGATAGGCAGTCGCTCCATGCAAAATACTGGTATTCAGCTACATCCGGTTAGACTGGAAGCCGACCCCAAGATAGTTGGGAAAAGGCTATCTTCTCTCTCATCTCTAACGGCAATTTTCATGCGGTTTTCATATATCAACAGAGTATAGGTGTATAATTCGCTAAGGTTTTGTGTAAATTGGTTGAAATATGACGATGATTGTTGAAGATGTCGGAAAAAAAATCAAGGCGTCTGGGGCCATCATTTTTTGGTCGGCGATTTTGAACAGAAATTGAGTACGGCAGTTGTAATGAATGTGATGCGGTATTGTTTACGTTAAGATCTGGGCATTTTCTTGTTGTTTATAATATTTTGAATAATAATAGTCACATTTTAAATACATATCATGTCTACATGTGTGGGCCCGGTATCTTCATCATAAACAAAAAAAAATGTTAAAAGGATCAGGACACAGACGTGCTATTGAGTTTTTTTCTAAACAAAACAGTTAATTAAGCCCGGCCCGTCAAATCTCACGACGCGTGTTCTACCCATATCGTGCGCTTGATTAGCCAACCGACCATTTTTTGGGAAAATGTCTTTGTAATGTATAACTGAAACACTCTTTTTCTACAGTTTTCAGTATTCGCGACACTATTCAAGCACTGTGGCGGCGACTGTAGTCAACGATACACTGCCGTAACAACAGGCAAAATTAAACAATGCAGTTCCTTTTGATAATGACAACCCAGTTGGCGTGGTTCGTTAAGATACCACCTATCATGCTGCAGGTCGTGGGTTCGATTCCCATCCAGGACCAACATTTGTGTGCATGAACATGTCTGTTTGTCCTAAGTCTGGGTGTAATTATATATATAAATATGTATTTACAAAAAAAAAAATAGTGTATGTAGTATATCAGTTATCTGGTTTCCTTGGTACAAGCTCTGCTTAGTTTGGGATCAGATGACCGTGTGTGAATAATGTCCCTGGATATATATATATATATAATGTGCCAATTCCAGAGCCATCTGAATGAGCCGTTCAGTCGGTGATTTCTCAGCTTCATAGGGAATATTTATTTTTATTGACGAAAACATGCAAATTTGAAGAAAAAAATGTCGTAAAAATTATAGATACTTAATAAAACATTCATACAAAAATATAGGAAATATATTTTTATTTTTACTAGGGAATATATGAATATTTGAAAAAGATTGCAACTGAAATAGCATATAGTAAAATAGTCTGTTCATACAAAAAAAAAAAAACTGACTTTATATGTTTTGGGTTCCTGAATTTATTTCATATAGTATTTTACTACAATATTTAAATATTATCACCTAGGATTGATATGTCCGCGTTCTAGTTTAACATACATTTTTTGCTTTACTTATTTGCAGTAAGGAAGGCGTAATAACATATAATATATAAAAGCCACTAATATATTGATTTTAGTGGCTTTTTATGTTAGACTGGTAGAAAGTGTAACACGCGCATTGGCGTGCGTTACAATTTCTACCAGTCGACCCCTATGACAAGTCGCGTTAAAGAACTTCGTTCCAAAAACAAAATGACTTGTTTAGATTTGCTCGAATAATTAATTATTACATATCATAACTTTCTCTTCCTAATGTTTGTGTTATGCATCTAGAACGCTCTAGAAAAAACACATTTCAAAGTTACGACAATTCCACAATAATCATAAATCTCTTCAACATGACGTGCTACGTACAACAGCTTCAAAACTGTCTCAGTAGTAAAGTCATGGACACCGATCACATGTTTGCTTTAACTAGCAGTTAGTAGACAAGTTGGCCACGCGCCCATCGTCGACCGTCGCCGATCATTGCTGACCAACACCGGCCAACCACGCTTTAATGAGATTTTGTGGACTATTGACCAACACAAATTAAAGGATTGTAGCTAAATAAAAAATCGGCTTATGCCCGGATTCTGAAGAATTCTTAAACGGAGTTTAAACTCTAGATAGCTGTTGATTCTACAAAATCATCTTCACCAGGCCAGTTGGCGTGGTTGGTTAAGATACTACCTGCCATGCCGCTGGTCGTGGGTTCGATTCCCATCCAGGACAAACATTTGTGTGCATGAACATGTCTGTTTGTCCTGAGTCTGGGTGTCATTATCTATATAAGTATGTATTTACAAAAAAAAAAAGTAGTATATGTAGTATATCAGTTATCTGGTTTCCATAGTACAAGCTCTGCTTAGTTTGGGATCAGATGACCGTGTGTGAACAATGTCCTAGGATATTATTATATTATTATTATTATTATCTATTTAAGCGAATTCCTACCTTATGCTCGGTTTCTGAGGTCCTCAAATAGTAATTCACTTCACTTTTCAGCTAAACTCTTCCTTTACGAAGTGTTCAGAAACACGATTTTGAACCAATAATTACTATCGAATGGATAAATTCCGATTAAAAACCTCAGAAAACAGGCATCAGTGTTGTTTTGATGGCTCAAAGAATAGTTTAAATAAAAATCATAAGGCTTTTCGAAAAAGTTGATAGGAGTTTTTTTAGTAATACGTAGTAGTATCAATGTTTTTGAGTGTTATGTGGGTGCGGGTGAAATCATAGGAATTTTAGACTTTTCAATTGGTCTCAAAGACTGGCATAGTATCAGCGATCTTCTGAGCACTGCATGCACTTATAACAGCTCAAATGATTTCGAAAAGACCAAATACAAATAAATGTAGAAACTTGTGGTTTCTTAGGGCAGCTACACATTTGTTGAGGTCAGCAAATTAAATTCGGCAGTATTTGTTTAAAAAAAAAACCGACCTGAAGCCATTTACTACATTCTATTCGATTTTGCCACCTGGTTGTGCCAATTAATACCGAACCGAACAAGTTTCTACCTCGCCTTATGTTGTTTATGTCATTTATGTGGGGTAATTCCACTGACAGCAATAAGGCATTTATTGTGAAAAATAAAGTCTTTGCGAGCTGTGTTTGGAGCAGACACATTAGAATCGTGTAGACATATTAAAAAAAAAACATAAATTATTAATATTAGCATGCTTATACATACTGGAAATGGGAGTATTTGTAAAAAAAACATCATCACCAATACAGGAAAGCTGATAGCGACAATGTTTATAATGTGGGCAAAATCTCAGAGGATCCAACAATCTTGACAATGCCAAGATCTAGAACAGCGTACTGTCATAAAAACACTAGGCGAATGGAAATGAAGATATTTATTAATATACCGAAGGTCATTATAGAACTGCGAACCAGCTTATTCCAAAAGCATGTCAGAGCATGGCTTGTCGAACATTTTTTTTATACAATTAATGAATTAATGAATTCTAGGAGAAATGGAAAATTAAATTTGATATTTTTATTTATAACGTATTGACATTTGAAATTTAATTTCTTTGGTTGTCATTTGAAACTTCATATTTAGACAATTTGTAAATTAATTATTTATTTTTGACATTTTTGTAATTTGATATGTAGACAATTCTTGATTACGCATACGATTCGGTACGCGCGTAACTAGTTGGCCGCGCGTTAGGTGGCGACAGGGGTGAAGGGGCGGGTTGCCTCCTGCTCGCAACGCACATGAGATTAGACAGTGATGACCAATCTCGAGATATCGTGAACAATAACTGTTCAATTATTGAAAAGAATAAATAAAAAACAATTGAACTTTTAGAAGTTTATATTGTACCTATCTAATTATATTGTAATTAATAGTAAAATAAACCAAAAACAAATTAAATATATGAAATTAGTCTGACATATTTTAATGATATATGAAATTATTTAATTAATATAGGAATATTTTATTTAATGAAATTACTCTGACATATTATATGCACTTTAAATATTATTTCCTTAGATTGTCTTTTTATCGGCGGACTCATCTCGCTATTGCAATCTCATGTGCGTTTTGTCTAAACTAGCCGGAACTATCAACGCGTGTTGCCGTCGCGAAGTACGGCGGCGCACTGAGTAATGACAGCAAGCGCCCACGCCTCTCCGTCCCACCGCTCTCATACCTAAGGCGCGGCCAACTAGTTCCGCGCGCACTACGAGTATAGTACTTTTTGTTTTTTTTTCTTTTGACATAGGAATTTAATTATTTTCTTAGTATTGATTAAAATTAGAATCATTATTATTATCACAAAATTTGCATGCTGAATTTAGTAGACGGAATATGAAGAACTCTTCAATGTGCGTTAAATGTAGTTAAATCTGTAAAACACCATATTTCAGGAAAATAAATGAATCTATCTATCTATCTGTCTGTCCCCCGCCATTATTTGGTCTGATAAAGAGCTGCATTATTCAATGATTGCGTTACAAATTCCTGTGGGGTCGCAATCAGACATGCAGATCCTAAAAACTGCTCGCTTCGTACGCGACTGCCATAAGTATCGAGGAGTAATCATATCAACGAGAAGTCCATTCGTTTACTTTTAATAAGTGATTGAATGTATTGCTGAAAGAACTCTTTGATATAGGTTTAAAGTGGCCAATTGAGTTATAAATAAATAAAAAAGTATCCGTTCTTTCACTTAACTTCTGAACTAAGACCAGCTCATTGACCGCTATGTCAATCGAAAGATATGTAATAATTGGCAAAATAAGTCAGCAAATAATAAAACTTTATAATTCACAAGATATATTGATTTTCTTTGAAAACCTGTGACGCTTTTCTTGGAATTTGAGTCAAATATACCGAAGTACTACGTAGAAAGTTAAACTCTCAAAATGCGAACACATTTCTAGAATGGCTCTCTTAGCAGCAGACGATGCAACGACATTCAAATAATCAAAGACGACGATATCGACCCATCGACACTTACTGTTAGGGGCCATCCATAACTACTTGCATGACCAATCCAATATCCAATAAAATAAATAATTTATTGGATATTTTTTTTTATGAAGCTACAGCCGTCTTTATTGTATCGACAGAAAACTATCGATATTCCTGATATTTTCGTTAGGTGGCGTTGGTTTTAAGAGAGGATAAACTGCGTCATGTTATTGGAGTTCCCGTTCTTGTCAAAGATGGTCTAGTGACCTCTACTTCCCTGGTGTGACGCACATATTTTGCAATTTAAAATAAAATCTAATCTTGGTAATCTTTTCAAGGTTTTCGCTAGAATTGAAGTTTAAAATTTGTTATATTTTAGATTATACATGTTACAAAGATAGTGTATATAAGGCCTATACATATATATAAAGTGTGGCAAGGAGTCCCCCTTTGCCACACTTTGTTGATCCCCTCCCTCCCCATAACGTGTGACGTTATTTATGGATGGCCCCTAAGTTCCAACATTCCGAGCACATTTATCCGCTTGTTGACAAAACAATGGAAAATATTGTACGTAACACAATGTTGCCAACACTCCAACTTTATTTTACTGGTAAACTTATATCTTGGCTGCTTTTCTTTTGTAGTGCAATACCAATTTTACAAGACACCCCTCCCCCTTATACATCCTCCAAAATGTAAAGATGAAGATTCCTCTTCACCGTGTTTTACGAGTAGAGGTCTCATTAAAGTGGTGTTATAACTATTATTTGAATTATACAATGTAGTTTGGTGTTTGCGTAGTGAAACTTTTCTTAATAACTCTATAATGTAGTAGGTACAGTCAGCCAAAGAGATGTATACGAGGACAAGGAACAATTTTATTGTCGACAACCTTTGTTCCATAACATTGTATCCACCGTGCACCGTGTACATATGTAGGTCCAAAACATAGTATGCAATTTATTTTACCAAAACAAAACAAACATTTTGTCCCAAAACATCTATATGTCGCAGGGAAATGAGGATATCAGGGCTTTCACGAAATCCCTAGATACCACGAAATCATGTTAGATATGAAATAATTCTTCAAGAAACTAAAATGTTTTATGTGATTCAGGGTGCCACAAATCGCTGGCTCGTTAAATAAATAATAAGGTTTTTCATTTATAACCGACTTCAAAAAAAGGAGTGTCGTCGGCTTAAGTGTTAGTCAAAACACGCTTACATTTTGAAGTTGATTTAATTTTTTTTTAAATTACTTTCACTTGTTATTTTTCTACGAATGAATTCCCATAATAGGAAAAGCAAAAATATCATTATCAGAATATGTTTAGTTAATTGAAATTAACTAATAAAAAATCATCAGTTAATTTGTAATTTTGTTTTATTATTTTATCAGTCAACACTTTTCTCATTTTACTAGATTTAGTTTAGTGAAACGACATATTACTGACATTATATTAGCAGACCACTAACCATTTTTAGTAAGAAGACGTAATAAACAAGAATATTCAACATTTACCGTGATTTCGTGGTAGCCCTAGGGATTTCGTGAAAATCCTCATTCGTAGGGACGACATAATTATGCACCCCATGACCAAAACAAGGTAATCTACATAAGTCTCAAAAATATGTTTACAGTAATCATTCAATAATGAGGTAAACAAATCTAAAAGTTCATTCAATTGGACGGACCAGAAGGCGAGGTTGGTTAAGATACCACCTATCATGCCGCTGGTCGTTGGTTCGATTCCCATCCAGGACAAACATTTGTGTGCATGAACATGTCTGTTTGTCCTGAGGCTGGGTGTAATTATCTATATAAGTATAATAATAATAATAGCAATCATTGTGCCGATAGTCGTTACAGTCAATGGCCTTATCGCTAAGAGCCTCGACCAACATCTCAAGAGGCTCTCGTTGGGTGGCTGGGTGAAGGGCCTGATTCAGAAGGCAGTACTCCTTGACACGGCGCGTATTGTGAGGAGGTTCCTGTCTCTGGGGCCCTAACCACCGGTAGCTTGGACCCTGTTCCCCATGCCGGTGGATTTCAATTTTTTATATTTTTAAATGTTTTTTTTTTAATTCTAATATTTAAAAATATAGCTTATATGTAAAAAAATTAATAAAGGAATAATAAAGAAAGAAATAATAATAATATCCTGAACATTTTCACACACGGTCATCTGGCCCCAAACTAAGCAGAGCTTGTACTATGGAAACCAGATAACTGATATACTACATATACTACTTTTTTTTTTGTAAATACATACTTATATAGATAATTATGTATTTACAAAAAAAAAAAAATGTACATATGTGGTACATATATCAGTTATCTGGTTTCCATAGTACAAGCTCTGCTTAGTTTGGGATCAGATGACCGTGTGTGAATAATGTCATGATGTAATGACCGTGTGTGATATTATTATATATTATTATTATTAATTCAACAGTTCAACTTCGAGAGGATGAGAAATAAGTATTTAGTTGAAAATGCGATCTCATTAACAATTGCTATTTACTATTATGCGTCAGACTGATATATTTTTACTGTTATGACAAAGATCACAATCATCTTAAGGTGGTCACTCACCGGGAGCATTTGCGTGTAATCCAACAGTTCAGATTCGTCCAGGCGAGCATTACAGTGCGAACCTAATAATACCATTCGTAACACTGCAGCAGTGAGTGTGTAAATACGAATACTCACAGTTCAAGCGGTTATAAAAGCGAATGCTCCTTAATCAGTACGTCGAGCTGGCGCAGTATTATAACGCAATGCTCAAAATTAAATCAAGGAATGTAATTTACACGCGATTACCGGGTAAGACTACCTTATAAATCCTTAGCTACATTAGATAAGAACATTCATGATTTACTTATTTGTATTTCAAATCAAAAATCTAAAAACAATTGACATGTCAGTGACGTCATACATGAAATGATAAGGACAGAACTAAAATTCTTGTTCGTCTATTAAACGAAGTTAAAGACATGTCATTCGATTTAATTCGTTTGACGGTGTTAGTCTTGTTAACCCTGTTACAACACCAATACCATTTCAGACACCAATATACATGGTCTTCATATGAACTGACCAAGATTATGTCTGGACTTTATAAGAGACTGTGACCTCTGAGTTTGTTTCGGCCTTTCTTCTCAGAGTAATCAGATAGGAAACGCTGACCGCAACTAGTTTAAAAAAAAAATGTGATTGACTTGTAAAAGTGTTTGTACAAACCACAGTGGCAATACAGTACAAACCTACTTACAGAAATAAAATCATTTATCATTTTACATTGTTTTGGTCCCAGAGTGTATAGATCCCCCCGGTGGGTTCCCGCATTGTCGAGGCGGGGGGGCTCAGTAGCCGTGGCTTGGTCACCCACGAGCGAAGAGGAAGCCGAGGATGGGCCGCTCGTCAGGGCTTTTTCCAGGAAGCCGACAACGTAGCGGCCAACGAGTAGGTTGCGGTGTTGCTTGGGCAACATCGCAACTGAGGCGGGCCACGATGTCGTATGGGAGGCATCGCGGCTGTGGGTTGGAGGCCGCGGCGGGAGAGGAGTGCCGGTATTGCGGTGCGCCGCTCTCCCTAACTTCCGCGGCCTTGACGGGGTCGCCACCGTCTGATGGCGGATGCGGTGGGGCAGGGATGGCAGAAGAGGAAGAGTGTCGGTATTTCGTTGGCCGCTCTCCCTATCCTCTGCGGCCGAAAAGTGGTGGGCGGCCGGACCGCTGACCTCACCGGTCGCAAGGGGACCAATGGTGCCTAGAAACGGGATCGTCTAGCGCCCATGTGCTGGTTTAGTCTCTGGGGTGGTCACAGCGTGCAATGTGTTCTGGTGCGCTGGTAAAGTGTGGGTACTCCCCAGAGTGAGTGCTAACGCGTGCCCGTGTTCTCGCCACAAGCGGCAGAGGAGGATATCGTGGAGTTTTAATGGTTTGAAGTCCCATATAACTGCACTATCTCCCCGTGGTAGTGCAGTATGCATGAGCATTTCTCCACGCAAAAATAAGTGTATAAATGTTTCGCGATTTTTTTTTGAAATTTGTTTTGCTAAAAAAATTGTATAACTACTATTTTTACAATATTAAGGAATACAATGTTAAGGAACAAAGGTATATGTCTTTTTGGGGCCGACTTTACTTACAAAGAATCTGCACAAGTTAGGGAGTAAATTAATGAACATTTATTAATAGACTGAACCGTAGAGAAACATTATTAATAACGATTCAAAAGTTCCTATTTAATCACTTTGATGCCGAAGTTGGATCCGGTAACTATTTCAAGATTAGCAAAAAATAAAACCGACTTCTAAAACAAAACACTACAAAGTGAAAAATAACTTTAATTTCGGAAGTCGGTGTCTTTGGTTTTGTATTTTCGTTTTTTGCCACCGACTTCCGAAATTAAAGTTATTTTTCACTTTGTAGTGTTTTGTTTTAGAAGTCGGTTTTATTTTTTGCTAAAAAGTTTTTATTTTTCACTTTTTAGTTGTGGAACCTACCCCACACAAATTCGAATACATAATTGAGCACAATAATTGTAGATATAGCCATATAAATAACAGTGATAGGAAGTTATTAAAACACCATCACAACATCCATATAAAATAAGTGGGAAATATACGCATTATTGAAGCTAACTCAAAAACTCCTCGAGCAAAGTTAATAAAATTTATATGGGACCACTTCGGAAGTATACCCTTTCAAGCAAAAAAAGAATTTTCCAAATCGGTCCATCCGTCTTTGAGTAATCGCGTAACAAACATACAAAAAAAAAAAACATACAGACGAATTGATAACCTCCTCCTTTTGGAAGTCGGTTAAAAATAGTTCAACGACTTTGTTTTGTTGATTGAAACGTTTGGAATTATAATTACCGTTTGTATTAAAATAATCATAATATATTGAGTTTCGTCTCATGGATACAATGTCCTCTTTAATAATATTTCGTCATGACAATTGTTCGGTTTCAGATAACGTTAGGTTATAAATATACAAATATTATATTGCTTTATTATCTAATACTTTCTGATTTGATATTTTTCTCTCTGAAAATATCTAAACATATCATTGACTTGATTGTAAATAAGCGAAAGAAAGAACCTGAGCCAATTTTTTCTAATAAAGACAATAAAGAAAGAAAGAAAGAAAACATGGTTATTCGGCACATGCCATAAATGCACACAACGGTAATTATAACGCCCACAATACAACACAATCTGTTGACAATCTGTTGTCAAGACAATCTGTTGACTGGAAAAAGTATCCATACCTATTACTTACCCTCAAGGAAAAACAAACACTTTTACATTTAAAAACATTTAAATATTTTTCGAAATCGCCACAAAATACGGAGCGCATTCATTAATTATTGTGAGCGAAGAAAAAGTTCACGGAAACGTAGGAAACGGAGAAAAATACACGAAATGAGATTCATTGCAATAAGTTTTATTGGTTTTGTTTCGTTTTCATAAATAATGCACGCCGCACCAGCTGGGCACTGGACATGCCGCCGGGATATTGCTTCCGTCATTTGATAAATTAGACTTGAAATACATAGTTATATGTACCTGATGATTGATTGTTGAGTTTGCCTTGAATTTGATCTAAAGCAATATGTAACATCTACCTCTAACAACGCTATGTAAAGCTTACGTTTCTTCACATTGTTCTTGAGCCATAAATTGTAATAACAATAGTGAATTTCTGAGAATTGTGGAAGAAAAGTTAAGTCATTTTGATCTTCATTATGATAATTGTGATGTTTTGAATATGCACGATGTCTTTTATCAGAGCAGACAGTTCAAATATTTCGTTTGAAATTAGTGTTCGATAGTGAATGCGTTGTATGTGAAAATGTTGTGATGACTGACATACTAACTAATCTGTCGAACACTCTAATTGATAGCTTTGCTAGTTTTTTTTTTTTGTGATTTTTTTCATTGAGCACTATGCGAAGTGATTGAAAAAAACAAAAATTGGTCATAACTTTTGAACCGTAAAAAATTGCACCAACATTCTCAGGGTTAAAAAGTTTGGAAATGACCTTGCCCACGCCCCTATTCTATTTGATCCATACTTCCAGGGACACCCTGTATAGATTAATCGTAATTTTGTCGGTCAACATAGTAACGCGTTCCCCTCTCAAACGTCGCCGTAACACCATTGGAAAATAAGATTATCAGATAGAGAATCAACAAGTACTTCGACGCTTGTCGAAGTAGGCGACGTTTGCGGTACTTGCGCATTCAGAGGCCCGACGGTCAAGAGGTTAATACCACTAATTACAACTAGTTTGTGAGTTTATTGAAAGTCAGCGGCTGTAAAATGAATGAGTTATGAGCGTGTGATTGTGAAGAGAGCGCTAGAACGTGAACCGTAAGCATTCTCATGTGTTTGTTATAGAAATTATGCTTTTTTTATGTGTTTTTAACATTCCGTACAATTAAGTTTTTTTTTTTTATTATAATTTTAATTTGAACCAATGTCTTCTAAGAGGATAATTACTTATTACCAAATAGGTCCTTACACCTTTCTTCACGAAACAGTAGATATCTAATCATCATCTGAGTAGTCCACCTCCACATTATTAAATTATTATTATCATAATTTTAAAATATGGTTGTAGAACATTCATTCGTGTAAAACATTTCATAGTAACAAGCGAGATGACAATCCTCTTGAGTATCGCATAATACCTCAAAAGGTTCATGTCAATGTGTGCTCGAATGTCAACCGAACCTCATAGGTTCACAACTACTCTGACGCCATCAGGAAAAAGGACGTGTATTTACAGAAATATTGAAATGGAGAAAAAAATATATATTGTCCTATTTAAAATACAAGATACAAAGGCAGATGCGTATTTTAATAGTAAGAATTATTAGGCTTTCGTTATGTTTAAATTGTCAGATACGTCTTTTTTCCTTATGACAGCTGCAGTCATAAAGAAAAGAGACGTATCTGAAATTTTTTTTTCGAAATAGAGTTATTTGCATATTCGGAATCAGCAAAAAAATACGCATCTACCAGTATTTTTTATTGGCGTAAACTTTACATAAACCAAATAATTCTTACTATGAAAGGACGCATCTACCTTTGTATGTTATAGTTTATTCAGGACAAAATGTGTTTTTTCTCCATTTCAATATTTTGTAGATACATCCTTTTTCGGCGGCAGAGTAGGTGGGTGAATATTTGACCTTTTAACCGCCGTCATTACCTTCCGCCAAAAGTTGATGAAAGAGAATATATTTAATGAAATATTTTCAGCAATTCCTGATTCTGGTCCTTAAGCAGATTCTGGGAATTGATGAAATATTTCATTAACGATATTCTCCTTCATCAACTTTTGGCGGAAGGTAATGACGGCGGTTAAAAGGTCAAATATTCACCCAGGTACTGTAAGCCCACAGTCGCTATTGCATGATGGTATTTTCCGTTTTTAAGTATGGCACGGGCATCGACGCACAACCTGTTACTATGGATTTAATACATACATGATTCTGGACTCCCTAGCGTGGAAATTTTCGTCGGTTATTAAAAAAAAACAGCTGTTTCCTACAAAAGAAAATGTATGAAAGAATAATTTTGTTTTTTAATAAACGAAAAATTTCAACGCATGGGAGTCAAGTATCGTTTACTGAAACAATGGTAACATGGTCAATGTCCCTGCTACCATATATATTTTGTATCTGTGGACTTATCTTGTGTCTGTGGGCGGTATCGTGTGACATTCAAAGGATTAAAAAGCAACAATTTCTCACAAGAGAATTTCTCGTACCGAATATCACAGTGCACAATACTGAGCATACCCACACGACGCGGTATAACTCAACCCTGCTTGTGCCGCCGCCCTGGTCTTGACGACCAATGCATTCTGTTCCGGCTTCATTCCAAACCGGACAGCTTTACGGGCTCACTCGTGCGAACACCTTTCAATATTTAATATTATTCGCGTATTCATATCGGATTGCAATCCGGCTTTATTGATTCGAGAATTGAATCTGTCTTAGTTACGTGATTTATATTGCTGAGCTAGAACACTATGCTTTTGGATGGTCTCAATTGCAAGTCATTATTTTTAACGGGTAGTGTGTATTTTAGTTATATTTCTTATAGTGTATCGATAATCTATCTGCACACTTTGTCAGCAACCGTTAAAACTAAATCAATAGTCTACTTACACATTCTAAAATTACTATTTTAGTATTAGAATACCCCTTGCATTTAAAAGTAATACATTAAGAATACTTTCTCCTACCTACATTGATTGTCATCAAATAAGCTACGTGATTCCAAACTCTTCTCAATCAATGTGCCTGGCTTTTCCCAACTATGTTGGTCTCGGCTTCCAGTCTGTGATGCAGCTGAATACCAATATTTTAAATGGAGCAAGTGCCTGTCTGGCCTCCTCAACCCAGTTACTTGGTAACACGATACCCCTTTGTAAGACTGGTTGTCAGACTTTTGAGCTTTTGATAACCCGTAACGACTGTCAAATATCTACGAATGACAGCCGGAATCAATGGCTAAACCGCCTTTTCATATGTCCCGGTTGCCGCGTAACCGGTGCTGACTGTCCGGTAACAATTCAGTTTTCACAAGAACCGATTTTGCGTCCTTGGTTTTTGAACTGGACTGTTTTGTTGCTAGCTGTGCGCTTTTGTCCGATTGTAGCATACTGGGAGGGTAGTCGACTGTCTTCCCATTTGAAACGCATAATACAATAGGTACACACACTCACACTCACACGCAACTCCTCTTGCACACTTCCTAACACCTCACACGAGTCCCATAATATTGTTTAGTTTTCTAAGTTTCTGTTGCTATTTCTTCTTTGTATAGTAATTAAATTGTGAATCCGTAATTGGCTGTAATACTAGTAAAATAAGTGCGTTAAGATATTTTTAAAACCTGTGGATTCTGTGATTAATAAATAAATAAGTAGCGTCTGGACCTCCACGTGGCGACGCGATTACAGTCACGTAGTGACTACTTAAACATAATTTAAATTTCACTCTTCTCTAAAAATGGAACGTGAACAATTAATTGCAATCCTCATTAAGTAGGTTCCTACCAAATATGACAACACGAGGGTGTGAGACAGAACGAAGTGTCCGTGCTGTCATTATAAGTCCAGAGGCAGGAGGTAAAGGTAACGTTAAGAACGATTTTTTTCCATGGTTTTACTTGGGCGACTGACCGCCCGCCGGTTATTATTCAACCGCGAGCCCTCAATTCAAAACTCATCCACCACATTTCAATAAAATATGTTAATAAATACTAAGTTCAAACTGACTCATAACGGAATGACCTCGGTACAAACGGCCACACCGCTGCATCGACACGGTTACAAGTTCCGCTGCGATGAGATTTCTAACTTTAATTCTATCACTTCTACAGTGTGGGGCACTGAGCTCACACTGTGGAAATGATGCTTATGACATAGTGTGGAGAGGAGCTAAGATTAAGGCTCTTTAAAAAAAAATCTATCTATCAAAAATGTTTTCAGCCAGAGATTTCAATTACCAAATATGCACATATTGAATGCAATTTTGCAATTAAATTACTTGAGATTTTAGAATTACAGAAGAAGTAGAGATCTTTTTGGAATTAAATTCTATCAAGAAAATTTAACCCAATTAATTTTGCCTTCATTCAGATTATTAATCAAATAGTCAATAAACATATATTATCCAAAAAATTAATAATGAAATACAATTAATGGTTAGGAAAAAGCTCCCAATTCATATTGGTAGCGCCTTAAGAAAATGTATTTTACCCAAGGCTACGGGCGTACGACTAAAATATTCTCGAGCGTTTTATTAAGTTCTTAGGAACGTAATTTAAATATAAATAATATCATAGATAATAAAAAATAAATATAAATGGGTAAATAAATATAAATATGGTAAATAAATGTAAAATTCATCAGTGAGATCGAGGTTAGGAATAGACCCATAAGGTATTTTAAATGAGAAGGTTATGTTTTGTGTGGAGTTGGTACATTACAAGCATACTTATGAAAATCTTGAGGCCGAGATACTGCCCATGGCATCAAAAGTGCATTACACACCAATTTCTCAAAAGGGATTCCTTTCACCTCCCACAAGCGCACACAGCTCGCGTATCTCGCGGGGTCCCGCGTCATCTAAGTTGTCGGACACAATCTAAGTTGCGGCGCTCCTAATTCCTCACCTGCCGCATCGCGCTCGGCTCGAGCTCGTGATTAATGGCTGGCCTGATGCAACGTGCTCGAGATTGATTCGTTACGTTATATAGCGCCTTCGTGTTGTAAGATTGGCTGAAAGATTGGGTTAGTGTGTCATAAGATTGAACTCGTGGTACCTTTGGGTATAAGATAAAATATAAGAAACAGTTACTTATACTTTAAATTTTATTGTTATTGAGCTAATTGTGAAACAGTTTGTCCTGGAAATGCCAAATACATAATACGTTTCATACATAGCTAGCTACATTTTTTTGTAACAACCCTGAGAAAATAAATGATATTTATTTTGGACGTGGCTGGCAGTGGTAGGGTCAGGAACGCCAATTTAACTTACTTTGAGCGCCACAGATTCAGTAATAGCCATTTACAGCTTGAGGCAGTCCAAGAAGACACGGGGATGAGGCTTTTACGTGGTCTAAAATCCAATGCTCAGGGATATGACTATATCTCCCTGGAGATGCTGATGATGACTCTTTCTCGTATCCTTGCAGCGATAACAGCCTTCATTAACAGATCCATAGCCTCCTCTCCTTTTCCGAATGTATGTAAAACCCATACCCAAGGTATCTAATCCCACCAGTGCAGTGTAAAAGATCATCGCCAATTGTACTGCTGGATTTTTCATGTGCCTGCGACTCAATCAATACCTCCCTTCTCCTCTCCAAGCTGTCTTATTACAGATGTCAGCCCGAAATAGTCCAATGGTTTCACAGACAGCTGAGTAATCGTCAGTTTGTCCAGGTTACAAGTGACAGTGATGGAGAAGTTGTGTCTTCTAGTCCCAAGCAAGTGAACTAGGGTGTACCGCAAGGATCAATCTTCCCTTTTTGCTTCATTCTTCATCACCAACTGACTTGTCAACACCAACTTCCACCTATATGCAGATGTATCTCTCATTCTGCCCTCAGCACTCTGCTGAAGCTGCAATGAAAAAGAATGCAAGAGGATATAGATAGGATTTCAGCATGGTCAAAAAGAAACTCTCTGGTTCTGAACGCAGTTAAGTCCAAGTACATTTTCATGGGATCAAGAGATTTTCTAAATAAAATGTTAGGGTACAATCTGGACTTGAAGATTGATGGGTGTTCTATTGATAGGATGCAAGAAGCCCATAATCTTGGTGTTGTGTTTGTCGAGCACCTGCATTTTAGACACACATCATGGAGGCATTTAGACCGTGATTTTTACGTTTAATAGCCAACTTTGACGTTATTATTCTGAGAAACTGAAAGACTTCGACAACTTTGACTTATTGAGAGGTGGAGAGTAGTTATTAGTATAGTTCATAGTGGCCTCGATTTTTGAAATGTTTTCTTATATATTATAAAAACTTGCTTCGGAATTTCGGCTAAAAAAAATAAACAAATAAAAAAAATATATGTTATTTGTTTTTTTTTTTCATATAATGCGCGACGGCATTTTTTCAAGCTTCATATGTGTAGAATCTATACAATAATCCCATTCAAAACCATAAAACTACTAAAAATGCTCAGAATTAACTGTTTTCTCTTTGTTACATTAATATTATTACGGATTTTTATCAGAATAAAAGTTATTTCATAAGAAATAAAAATTTCATACTATAAATAAACAAATATAATTATAAAATAAAATATAATAATAATAACAACTGCCTAATTACTACATAATGCGATGCGTCACCGTGCTTCAATGTGCCTAACCTGTCAAAACGCCATTTTGTGATATGCCTCCGTGTACGGCACTACATATGTGTGGATATGCGTGTCATGCTGTGAGTCACTTGTATTATCCGAGCTGAATTACGTTGACACTGTATATATTATATGGTTTGTGCAATCTCGGTAGAACCGAAAAGTTGATTAAGCGAGTGCATACTGCACTGGCTGAATCAACTTTTCGGTTCTACTCGCTTGTGCGAGATTTTGTTTCAATTTCCCATAACTCCAATATACATAAATAAGAGTAATTTGATGAGAATATCAGATCGCAGAAAGTTTCATTTGGCTACCCTACTCCTTGGCACATTCTCACAAAAAACCAGAATATATGTATGAGAAAATGATATGGTTACGATATATAAATCAAATTAAAACAAGAGCATCAGCTCCTGTTGGCCTTAACGCATATAACTGCTGTATCTCGTGGGAGGTCAAGTACCTCCTGTTTGTGCTATAAAAACAGTTGGAACTTTTAGTACTAAATATAAACAACATTTGTTACGAGTAAAAGGAACCCAGTTTCTGAACTCGTTTTTTTTTAGATGGTTTTGCTCTTGACTCTAGAAGTGACAGAGACAAAGTCGACGATGGAGTGAGCTTACCCAGAAGAAGCCTGTTCACTCTCACTTTGAAGAGATTAGGGTTGTATGCGCTCGGAAACACAGACGCAGGTAGTGAGTTCCACTCTTTTATTGTGCGCATTATAAAATACATTTGGAAACGCTTAGTGCGAATTGGTGGAATATCAACCAGGTAGGGATGGTGACAGGCAGTGCGTCTAGATGTTCAATGGTAGAACGGAGCCGGTGGAATCAGGTCGTAGAGTTCTTGGGCGCACTCATCAAAGAACAATCTGTAGAAGACCGACAAGCAGGCAACCTTGCGGCGATGAGCCAGGCTATGAAGCTTGGTATCCACCAGTTATGTCGCCAATGAGCCTCTTAGCTCTGCGTTCCATCGAGTCAAGCGCGGCTAGTTAGTACTTAGCTGATCCGTCCCAATGGTGGCTGCAATACTCCATGCAGGATTGGACTTGCGCTTTGTAAAGGGTTAAAAGATGTCCAGGCTTTGTACTTGATGGTGGCGCTGAAGTGGAGACCAGTTTACTATTGAAATCATATCCCGAGAATTTTGTTTATCTCGTATGATTCAAGCCCAAGTTATGAGGGTTCAAATAAACGACAAAGCGCTTCGAGAAAAGGTAGGTAGTGCCTTTGATCTTCGTCTTGGCGGGGACACTACCGTGCTCCCAGATAAGGTAAGAAAGTAGTTTGTAGTTTGTCTGACTGATTGTGTTGTGTTGTGTAAGTCTAAAGAAAACGATTCGATCCTGAGCAAAACCAAGCGATTGAAGCCAATTATGCTGCTAGAGACACAAGACTCCGGCTAAGGTCACCAGTACCAACTGCGTGCAGTCCCTGGAAGAGTATATAATTCATAATCTCTTCAAAGTGAGAGTGAACAGGCTTCTTCTGGGTAAATTCCTTCCATCGTCGACTTTGTCTCTGTCACCTCTAACCTAAACTAGAGTCAAGAGCAAACCCACCTCAAATAAAAATAAAAAAAACTTTCCATTAGGCGCAGTGCCGACTTTAGTTGGTTTTTCAAGCTGATAGTAATTAACCTCTCGAATGTCGGAGACTAAATTGACTTGACTGAAATTGTCAAGCTGTATTAGGATTACATTATCATAAAGGTCATTTTAATATTTTCACTTGTCAATTTAGTGTAACTGTCCGACTTAAGACACTTGGAGCATTTTTTCTTATGTCGAACTGTGTAACATAAGACATTCGAGAGATAAAATAATGAAAACGTAAAAATTGTACCAATCATTACGTACCACTTTTACTTTGGAACCAAACCTGAAAACAAAAAATATCAGCTTCTCCAGTATCAGATCACATAACTCGACAAAACCAGGTTCAGTTATTTCAATAAAACAATACAAGGTGAATTATAATTTTATCTATTAAACTATGTAGTTACAATAACTATGTACTTTTGTACTGTTGTTATTAAATTTGGTGTACCACAGGGAACCGTCCTTGGGGCTTTGTTATTTATAATTTACATTAACGACCTCAAACCACCATCCCATGGTACTTTGTGCTGACGACAGTACAGCACTCTTAAAATTTGACAATAATGAAAGTTACGAAAACGATATAAACTACACCATTAAAGTTATAATAAATTGGTTAAATAGTAACAACTTACAAATCAACATACTTAAAACAAAAATAATGCATTTTTATCAAATACTACGTATTAATGACCGAAATATCAATTATAATAGCCAAGATGTAGACAGAGTAGATGTTACCAAATGTTTAGGAATTTTAATTGACAGTCAGCTGACATGGAAGCCACAGGCTGAAGCAATATGTAAAAAAACTCAGCGCATCTGCATATGCACTTTATAATCTTAGGAAAAAGGTTAATATCAAAACAGTATTACTAGCATATCATGGTCTTGTCGTTTCCATTTAAAGGTTTGGAATTATATTCTGGGGCAATTGTACCGAAAGGGTGAGTATTTTTAAAGCCCAAAAACGATGTTTGCGAGCATTATTTGGTTTGAAAGTTACTGACAGCTGTGTTCCAATTTATAAAAATTATAATTTATTGACTTTCCCTTGCCTTTCCATTTTAGAAATTGCTCTTTTTGTTAAATGTAATAGAAACCTATTTTTATCTTAATCGGAACGCAGATACCGAGATGTAACTTTGCGATCTCAATACCAAAACTTGTTACGCACTGTAAGATGTTTTGTTGAAGAAAAGTGTTTTTGGTATGGCACATCTTTAACCACATTTCTGATTCTATAAAAAACTTTTTAGCAAAAAATAAAACCGACTTCTAAAACAAAACACTACAAAGTGAAAAATAACTTTAATTTCGGAAGTCGGTGTCTTACGTTTTGTATTTTCGTTTTTGCCACCGACTTCCGAAATTAAAGTTATTTTTCACTTTGTAGTGTTTTGTTTTAGAAGTCGGTTTTATTTTTTGCTAAAAAGTTTTTATTTTTCACTTTTTAGTTGTGGAGCCTACCCCACACAAATTCGAATACATAATTGAGCACAATAATTGTAGATATAGCCATGTAAATAACAGTGATAGGAAGTTATTAAAACATCATCACATCATCCATATAAAATAAGTGGGAAATATACGCATTATTGAAGCTAACTCAAAAACTCCCCAAGCAAAGTTAATAAAATTTATATGGGACCACCTCGGAGGTATACCCTTTCAAACAAAAAAAGAATTTTCCAAATCGATCCATCCGTCTTTGAGTAATCGCGTAACAAACATACAAAAAAAAAACCAAAAAAAAAAATACAGACGAATTGAGAACCACCTCCTTTTGGAAGTCGGTTAAAAAGAGGAACCAGTAACAAGTTTCAAAGAGAAACTAACTTTTCTTTTATTGAATAAGTGTTACTACTCCGTATCGGACTTTCTAGCTGATACTTTTTAGTTGAGCTTTTATGTGTAATGATGAACTGCATCAACGTTTGCATGCCAAAACGGTAGAATGTACAAGGATTCTTCAACATTTCTGTAACCACCTTATTGTAAATACCTACATTCTGAGCAAATAATAATTATTATTAAACAAGCTTGCATAACTGACATACCGTTCCATCAAATTTACCAGTACAACCACACACAACAATGTTACCGTAAAGTATTTGCTACAACACAACAAAATTCGTCGTATGAAATCATAAATGGTTTCCCATTGAGTTTCGTTCATATTTCCGCGGCTGTCGTTCACTGGTTCACTCACTCGGTATGGTCTGGCGCACACCACAACTATGTGCGCTTAATGCTTCTCGGTTATTATAACTACATGCTCGCTGCCCGGTGGAATGCGTCGATGAGTGGGCGCTCGATGTCAATATAAAAGTGTACCGTCAGCATGTTAGTGTTGATTTTGAGTTTGAATAGTATAAGCACTAAAATATGAACAACAGAGCTTTAAGCTCACTCATAATTTGCCAGGGCTTGGCTTCTTGATAGGTCTCGTTTGAAAACAGATACTATAGAGAGGCTGTCAGGAGAAATGTTAGCATCATAATATAGTAAAATTGCATAATAGCCAAGTTGGACACGATACAGTTTTAACGATGCCAACCTTTGATTACCAACCGTCAGATAGTTTGGCATATCTAATAAAATTATTTAATTTATCTTAATACTCGGTAAATTGTAAAATACCAACGAAACTAAACCGCAGTTAAATCTAGTCATTTTATCAATAGGTACGAGGTTTACCACACCACACCGCAATGTACGTTATGTCTGTCGTAGTGGCAGAGGGCTTGAGCTGTTTTCTACGAGTTCTCATTGTCAGGGATGAGGTTGTCCCGCCCTCGCTCCCCCAGGGTGTTTCCGCATTGTCGAGGCCAGGGGGGGCTCAGTAGCCGTGCAAGCCACGGCTAATGATCTCCCAAAGTGAAGCGAAGAGGAACCCGAGGAGGGGCTGCTCGTCAGGGCTTTTCCAAGGTAGCCGACGACGTAGCCGCCAACAAGTAGGTTGAGGTGCCGCTTGGGCGACATCGCAACTGAGGCGGGCTGCGATGTCGTATGGGAGGCATCGCGGCTGGAGGTTGGAGGCCGCGGCGTGAGAGGAGTGTCGGTATTGCGGTGCGCCGCTCTCTCTACCTGCCGCGGCCTTGAAAGGGTTGCCAACTTCTGATGGCTGACGCGGTGGGGCCGCAGGGGAGGAGGGGTGTCAGTGTTTCGTTGGCCGGTCTCCCTATCCTCTGCGGCCGAAAAATGGTAGGCGGCCGAGCCACTGACCTGACCGGTCGCAGGGGAACCAAGGGTGCCTAGACACGGGGTCGTCTATCGGCCATCTGCTGGTTTGGTTCTTGGTGTAGTCGTGGCGTGCAATGTGTTCTGGTGCGCCGGTGATGGAGGGCACTCTCCAGAGGAACGTCCGGTGACGGACAGCCGCGGCGGGTTCGCGGTGAGTGCTAACGCGTGCCCGTGTTCCCGCCACAAGCGGCAGAGGAGGATACTGTTGAGTTTTAGTGGGTTGGAGTGCCACATAACTGCACTATCTCCCCGTGGTAGTGCAGTATGCATGAGCATTTCTCCACGCAAAAAAAGCGGATCAGGAAGACACTTGTGTTGGTGAAAGTAATACGCACCATTAAGATAGAAAATTATAATTTACAGGATTAAAGTCTTTCAAGAATTCACACACTAAGTTTTAGTTACGTCTAAATGTGACAGAAGCGTTCACGAGTTTACAGAGCTCGGAAAATCTGGAAACACGTCCGTGTGAGCAAATATGTAGTCTAGGGTCGTACCTCCAGCCCCTCGCTCCGTAAACACGTTTGGCAAATGCATTCCCGTGCCCCGCAGGTTTGCCTAAGTATTTCTAAAAACTAAAATATACAATAAAAAGAAACAACATGAGAGGTATTAAATATGCTAGATTTATGGCTAGTTTTTGAAGTGCTGTGGGAACGGAACAAGTTGTCTGTACCTTTTAACTAATTGATAAAACTTAATCAGGATAACGTTATCCTATACTATTATATATATATATATATATTTGTAATCGCGTTCGGTTTTATGGGGGCAAAAATCGATCTAGCTAGGTCTCATATCTGGGAAAATTCGTTTTCTCTATTTTCACCCTCTCTATTTTAACAGAGCTCGGTCGCCCAGGTTCTGAGATTTATGATGATATGTCATGTTTACTCTAATTTTAATATTGGTGAATTTTACATATATATATATATATATATATATATATATATATATATATATATATATATATATATATATATATATATACAATAGCAAGTGAGAAATCATCATTCTTAAAAAAATGTACTGCAGGTGATATTTAGGCTTCTGTGGTTCGCGCTCTGGCCTGATGCTGACATATTTTTATTATTTTCTAATTAATATTTTCTTCGACAATAATTTTCTTTTGCTCACATACGACGTATCATGTGAGGCGTATGACACGAGACATAAAACTAAACAAGTCAATTTGATGTTGTTCGCTTTATCCCGTCTATAGTAGTTTTAGGGGTGGTTTTGGGATCTACCTCCTAGTGGTCCACCCCGGGCAACGGCACCACAGGCTTGCCTGTGGTACGGCTGAACGATCCCACTTAGCGGTGGTAGGCTCCGCAAGGGGCCGCCTGGCTCGCGACCACCATCCCACCGGAGTCCGGCGCCAAGCAGCTTGCTGTGTTCCGTCGGTGTGTGGGAGTGCCAGTGCCTTTGGGGGAGAAGGAGATTGTCAGTTGCGCTGTTTGGCACCGGTTGTGGTCTCTGAGTCAGCTAGCCGGGTAACTCATTTTGGAGGGTAGCGGGATCCGAAGCACGGTGCCAGCCTTTGGCCGACCGCAGTCAGTAGGGGGCCCAAGTAGCACGCCAGCCACGTGCCAAAGGCTGCCCCGCCAACTCGCGAAAAATCCCGGTATGCTCCACCGTGCCAGCCGGCGACTGGATGGGAGGACCCGGTGGCCATATCCGGAGGGGTTCGGGCGTCCCCGCAGTCTCCAGATGAGTTCCCCGTAGGTTTGGTTGGCTCTAGTGTTCCACTTGGATCACTGAGCGGCGCCTCGACAAGTCGACTTTTTCCCCCAACAACTCCACTCAATATGACACACAAAGCGAAGAAAAATAAGGTAAAACAACGGCTGCACTTCCTCCCACTAAAAGTGCACCTCACTAATATCAGGGGGTTGCACTCCAATCTCGATTCGGTCCATCACCACCTTGAGACCGAGAAGCCGCACCTGTTTTTCCTAACGGAGACGAAGATAACAACCCCGTCGGACGTGGCGTACCTCAACTACCCGGGGTACTCTCTTGAACACAAGTTCAAGAAGCAAGCTGGGGTCTGTGTGTACGTCCGCGATGACATTTGTTGTCGTCGTCTCCGTTGCTTTGAGAAATCGGGTTTCTCTGCCATATGGCTACTTGTGGATACTGGCGTGGAGAAATCTCTCTACATCGGCATCTACCGATCGCATAGCGGTGACCAGGAGACAACAGCGCTCTTTAATTTCCTCGTGGAGTCGACTGACGTAGCCCAGCAACGGTACCCAACGGCGAAGCTCATTTTTCTGGGGGACTTCAACGCCCATCATAAAGAATGGTTGATCCCATACCAGAAAACTGACCATGCTGGGTTGGAGGCGCGCAATTTTGCTTTAACGCTAGATCTAACCCAGATGGTGAATGTGGCAACGCGGGTACCGGATGTTGACGGCCATACACCCAATTGCTTGGACCTTCTGCTGGCATCTGATCCGGACAGTCATTCAGTATCGGTCTCAGCCCCGCTGGGAACGTCTGACCACTGTCTGGTGAAATCCATATCAACCTGCTCTCCTCCAGATGAGAGCCCTAGAGGCACGAGGCGAGTATGGCGATACGGGTCAGCAGACTGGGATGAGATGCGGCACTTTTTTGCGTCTTATCCATGGCGGCAAGTGTGCTTTTCCTTGGGTGACCCCTCGCGCTGTACTGACGTGGTTGCGGACGTGATTCGGCAGGGGATAGAATATTTTATTCCATTCTCCGACATCCCGCTCGGTCACAAATCCCGGCCTTGGTATAAAGCAGAATGTGCCCACGCTGAGGCCCGAAAAGAGACTGCCTACCAAGCCTGGGTCAAGGCCCGCGACCGCAAAGTTAGAGCGCGCAGGGTTCGCGCGAAGAAGAGAGCCTTTAATTCTGCCGCCAAGTTCTGCAAGCGGGTTTTGCGTAGGGCACGTTTTTGACCATGTCGGACATATCGGGGCCAGGCTGGCTTCGCACCCTCCGGGTAGTAAACAGTTCTGGTCCCTGTCTAAAGCGGTTGAAACGAATTTCTGTCGTCCCACTTTACCTCCTATGATGAAACCTGATGGGTCGCTGGCTCACTCTGCAACTGAGAAGGCAAATTTATTTGCATCTCTCTTCGCAAGCAATTCACGTCTGGACGCTGGCTCAAAGCAACCACCTACTGTACCTCATTGTGACTCCTCGATGCCGGAGATCGCAGTACACATTAAAGAGGTCCGAAGAGTATTGTGCAGTCTAGACGTGAACAAGGCCAGCGGGCCTGACGGCATTCCAGCGAGAGTGTTGAGGCAGTGTGCGCCTGAACTGTCTCCTGTATTGACACGTTTGTTCCGCCTCTCTCTTGATAAAAGAACGGTGCCGAAATCCTGGAAGCTTGCAAATGTACAACCAGTGCCCAAAAAAGGCGACCGTGCAGACCCTGCCCATTACCGTCCGATCGCCATTACCTCCATTCTGTGCAAAGTTTTGGAAAGGGTACTGAACAGTAAGTTGCTGAACTACCTTGAAGACAATGATCTCCTCAGTGACCGTCAATATGGCTTTCGCCGGGGACGGTCAACTGGCGATCTTCTTGTGTATGTCACGCACTGCTTTGGCGAAGCCATCGAGAAACACGGCGAAGCACTGGCTGTATCGCTTGACATCTCGAAGGCCTTTGACAGGGTCTGGCACGCTGCTCTGCTCAGCAAGCTTCCTGCTTATGGCATGCCAGCTGATTTTTGTAGTTGGATATCAGATTTCCTTAGTGAACGGTCGATTAGAGTAGTTGTTGATGGCTGCTCTTCTGACCTTATGGCTATTGATGCCGGAGTTCCTCAGGGGTCTGTTCTCTCTGCAACTCTTTTCCTGCTGCACATCAATGACCTGCTTCGGCCTGGTATTGTTGGGTACGCAGATGACAGATTCAGAGAGATACTTGTCCAACGCAAAAACCAGCGGGGCTGAAGTTCGTTCCTTGAGAGAGGCCATGGTAGAGCGGACAGATTTGACCTTAAGCTTTGTCTCCCAGTGGGGTGATGATAATCTGGTCTCTTTTAACGCCACCAAAACGCAGGCGTGTCTTTTTACCGCTAAAAAGAGTCGTTTCGCCCAAACTCCTACTTTTCGGGGTACATCTGTTCCTGTAACTGATCGACTTGAGCTCCTAGGCATGGAGTTGACATCTGGTCTCAACTTCGGCGCCACCATCGAGTACAAGGCCCAAACTGCGGCCAAGAAACTGGGCATCCTAAATAGGGTGAAGCGATACTTTACGCCTGGACAGCTTTTAACCCTTTACAAAGCGCAAGTCCGATCCTGCATGGAGTATTGCAGTCACCTTTGGGATGGATCAGCTAAGTACCAACTAGCCGCGCTTGACTCGGTGGAACACAGAGCTAAGAGGCTCATTGGCGACGTAAAACTGGTGGATGCCAAGCTTCATAGCTTGGCTCATCGCCGCAAGGTTGCCTGCTTGTCGGTCTTCTACAGATTGTACTTCGGAGAGTATGCCCGAGAACTCCACGACCTCATTCCACCGGCCCCCTTCTACCACCGGACATCTAGACGCACTGCCAGTTACCATCCCTACCTGGTTGCTATTCCACCAATTCGCACTAAGCGCTTCCAAATGTCTTTTATAATGCGCACAGCAAAAGAGTGGAACTCACTACCTGCGTCTGTGTTTCCGAACGTATACAACCCTAATCTCTTCAAAGTGAGAGTGAACAGGCTTCTTCTGGGTAAGCTCACTCCATCGTCGACTTTGTCTCTGTCACCTCTGACCTAGACTAGAGTCAAGAGCAAACCCATCACAAATAAAAATAAAAAAAAGTAAGTATATTTAAATATCTTTGACCTGAAACATTTCGTTTCTTTTAATTTAATACTCAGTATTGAGGTAGGTTGGCTACTTTCGTAATATAAACACGAATTACAGCAAATTGATTCACAATGCATCAATTTTTTCAAAAAAATAATAGTTGTGGGATTCGCACAAACCCTTGGGATAAAGATGTTCATCGCCATCATCACCAGCCTACAGCAGTCCACAGATGGACGTAGACCTCTCCAACTGCAAGCCATTCAGCTCGATTCTCGGCAATGCTCACCCAGCTGCTACCAGCCACCCTGCGAAGATCGTCGCTCCACCTAGCCTGAGGGCGCTCTACCTTACGTTTGCCGATTCGCCGTCTCCACTCAAGAATACGTCTACCCCAACGTTTATCGGTTCTACGGCTAATATGGCCAGCCCATTGCAACTTCAGCTTGCTTATCCTGTAAGCTATGTCGACAACTTTGGTTCTCTGCTGGATCACCTCGTTCCGGATTCAATCCCTCAAAGAGACTTAAAGGATAGTCCGTTCCATAGCTCGCTGAGTGACCTTGAATTTATGAACCAGCCGTACCGTAAGTGTCCACGTTTTGGCTCCACAAGTCATAACAGGCAAGACGGACTGAGTGAAGATCTTCGTATAGGCTCTGTGGAATACGTGACGAGAAGACTCGACAAAGCTTCCCAAATGCTGCCCAGCCCAGCTGAATTCTTCTGTTAGCCTCCCTCTCAAAGTTGTTCTTACCAAGCTGCAGAGTTTGCCATGTTCATGAGCGATCGTTATTCATGTTCCTCTATTTAACCTCCATTTAACCTCCATTGGTATTTAACCTCCATTGCTACTACAGATTTAATAAAGCCCTGTGACAATATTAATTTGCAGTCGGTATACTGTGCAAAATCCGGGGCTACAGCGAAAACATAGCGCGCACTCGGTACACCTGCACCCCCCGTAAAGTTAATGTATATTGATGATCACTTAAACAATTTTAATTACATTTCACTTAATTACTGTATGAAAACTTCTTCATAATCTAGGAACTAAAATTGGAAATTAGCTTTTTAACTTACATCGAGTTCTTTATACCCGCAGGAACTAAAGTTTACTGCTTTCCATAAATCTGACTTCAAGTTATTATTCATCTTCTGCCTAGCCTTTTCCCAACTATGCTGAGGACGGCTTGGTAAGTTATTTTAAGTTATTATTATTAGGCAGTAAAACTTTTCACTGTCAGATTAGATGAGTAGTAAAGCAATACACACAACTATCTACTTCGTATGCTTCTATGTTATTGTGTGGGGTGTATACCACGCTAGGCACCTTTTCAACGGTAGCTAGGTAAATGATAAGCAAATTAAGTCTATTTTATTTTCATATTGGTTACTTAGGCTGGTGGAGCTCGCCGCACGGGTCGGTCGAAAGTTAAGCTACACTTACCACAAACGTTTGGTAGATGGGTGATCATCCATAACATATCGAGACTCGATACTGTGCCTCGAAAATCACGTTAAGCCGTTGGTCCCGACTGTCATTTGTAGATATTTGACAGTCGTTACGGGTCGTCACAAAACCGAAATTCTGACAACCAGTCTTACCATATTACTCTGTAACTGGGTTGTGGAGGTCAGATAGGCAGTCGTTCCATGTAAAATACTGGTATTCAGCTGCATCCAGTTAGACTGAAAGCCGACCTCAACATAGTTGGGAAAAGGCTAGGCAGTTTGATGGAGGCTCATTTTCATATGAAACTCGCAAACGTGGCAAACGGTCATACGCTTGACGATAATAATATAATCCTATGGCTGCAAAAACAGCGTGGCTGCATGATACGTCAGCTCACGGCAACTGTTCCCACTCACTCCGGAACAATGGAAGAGTTCGCTCAGTGACGGCGCAGTATGGCGTGTTGCGCTTAGGAATTAAAATCACACTCTCAATTTAGCGAGAGAAAGAGGATTTTGCTCATAAAACTGACCAAGTAGGTAATTGGTAATCTTTCGGTTGCGAATGACGACAAAATGTCAGGAATGTCTGACACATGGCAACAAAAACGAAATTGTCTGACACTTTGTGGAACTTTCTGATATTTTTCGCATAATATCTATCCTACTATCATCACTCCTTCCACTCATAATCAGACTATAATGTTCCCACTGCTGATTGTTGTTTGTTCTAGGATACCCAAATAAATCCTTTCTTTGGTATTGTTCGTCGAATCATTGAGCTCCTTAAGTTCTGAGTTGAGCTGCGCGATTACTGACAAATGCGTGCACTGACTGGACAGCCATTCTATTCTGTAAAAATCTCAGCGTGAAAACTTAGGTGAAGTGAGCTTGAAGAGAGCTGTCATTCCACCTGATGCTAGGGATTGACACTATTGACGGCTCACTCCACGCCTAAGTTTTCACGGTGAGATTTGTTCAGAATAGCACTGCAGGTCCTCTCAATCTGTGTGGTTCTTTCCTCAAAAGACCATTTCAAACACCAATCTACATGGTCTTCACATGAAGTGACCAAGATTATGTCTGGACTTTATAAGAAGACTGGACCTCTGAGATTGTTTCGGGCTTTCTTCTCAGAGTAATCAGATAGGAAACGCCGACCTCATATAGTTTAAATAAAGAAAAAAACATGATTGACTTGTAAAAGTGTTTGTACAAACCTACTTACTTACTGCAATAAAATCATTTATCATTTAGCCGGTTTCCTCACGATATTTCCTTCACCGTTTTAAGAACAGTGGTGATGAAATAATTTACACAAAGTATAGTGCCTGCCTGGGTTTGAACCTACGACTTACTACTCGTAAGTCGCGATCGTTTCCACTGGGCCACCACTGCTCTCTAACATACCTTGCTTTTATTGCAAAAAAAAAATGAAAATTGCGAAATATGTGTGTAGCTACTGTAGGTACACCTCTGCCTAGCCTTTCTGGGTAACAAGGCGTATGATGTTAGTAAAAGATATTTCTTTTTTATTTGAGATGGGTTTATTTTTTCGGTTTATCTGTTTTGCTGTTTCGTTACCTTTTACTAGGTAATGCAAATAACCACGTCGTTATTATTGTACTTAATATCACTGATGATAAAAAGTATAAAAACTAACGCAATTTTATATTAATTGTAATCGTACTGTAAAGCCCGTAAAATTGCGTAGCTCTATTGTTGGCATCACACAATACATTATGTTTTGTTGTATCCTCGCGAAACAAAAGATGTCAAACATGAAATAAAGGTGCGCTACAGTTCCGAGTTAGGGGGCGTACACACTGCCCGAGTGGCAGATGGTCCGCCAATGTTTACACTTTCCGGGACTGACCGCCTCTCGTGACATGACAGTACGGCTAAGGGCGGTGAAATTTATTTCATGTAATTTGGCAAATCGTTGATAGCCGTTGCTTGCCCATAGCATTCCTAGGAAGCACATGATTGAGTGTCACATCACGCGACTTAAGAACCCCGTCTTTTATAGTCTTTCAATACATTTATTTGCATTCCACAATGTTAACTTAGGTGGTAGGTACTTTATAAAATATACATAATTTTAGATCATTGTGGACCCTGTCGGGCATAGCGAGGTAGGACAGAGGAAGAGGGCTATGATTATATTATTATTTGAAAAAAGTAAAATATAAATGTTTTTCTACTACTACTGTTTTTTTTTTCTACAATATTACCTGTACCTCAAATATTGCCGCCCATTCTGCCGCCTTTTTGAACCAATAATTGATGGTCATACATAATTGCCTAAATATCTATTATAATAGCTATTAATAGATAAAACTTATGTAATGGGACTATTTTAAAACTTATTGCCATAGTTTAGCAATATAGCTAGTGTTTAATTATAAAATCCATGTAAGATCTAATAAGATATTAATATCCACCGATCATAGATCATCACATAATTTTGGCTTAATAATTCCTTACAATCGTTTAGGAACAACTTGGTGCATAGAAATTGCAATGTAAAATCTATAAAAAACCCGCAGTCCGATTTTGTTCAGCAATATTTGTTATATTCTCCTATAAATATGCACAATAAATAAATAATAATAAAATGTAATATCTCACACACTCATTAGTACTGTAACGAGATTGCAGTCACATAAAAACGGCTTGTGGCCAAGAATCACGACGAGAATATCGACCATTGTTCTAACCAATGGTCTCGAACCTACCGATTTTTCGGTAGGTTCTACCAAAAAATTATCCCAAAAATAGACCATATCGGTAGAACGATATGGGATAATTTTTGGTATTTTTTTTTTTACCTACCTATTTTGGGTACGAATCTACCGATATGTGTAGGCAACTCTACCGATTTGGCCTTGTGACGTTCGAGACCACTGGTTCTAACTCATATTCATACAGAGTTCACCAAAGATCATTCACACAGGCCATACCCTTGGTCGGATAAAAGTAGCTCTGAGGCTGAACGGTCTGATACGTCTAATACTAACGAGGCAAGGTCAACGGTGGCAGTCCCAGTAGTTGTCACCCTCGGAAAACTTCGCTGCAGAATGAGTCAATTCATTCCCCTGTTGCTGAGCCGCAACTCTCGGTACATAAACAGTCGGATGTATTATACACCGTGTAATTGACAGGTTGGCAAAAACTTAAACAGTAGCTTCAGACCATGATTTATGACTGAAAAACGTTGGACTGAAAAAAATTTTCTTCAGGCAAATTGTCGAATTTTCCGACCGTTTTTCAACTAGATTTGTGTTCTATTCATTTGTTACAACAAAATCCAGCCCTAAAAACAATTTTAGTGAAAAAAAGCAAAAAACTTAAACTCGGCAATGTAAATAATAATGATTTAAAAAGAAAATTCATACATACCGCGCGGAATCAGCTGTTAGCTCTAAAAAAAAACTCTCTTGAAAAACGTTCACCTATCATTTCCGGGAAAATATTTCACTATCAAAATGTTAACAATACCAGTCTGAATTCATACTTTTCGTTTTTGCCAACCTGTCAATTACACGGTGTATATGCAACGACAACCGATCAACTGGAGATGTTGCCTGCTGATATGTTAGAAGTGTTAGACCAAGACAAAGGAATGACTCGAAGTATTCGGACCTAAAATTCAATAAGAAGTCTCTGAAAGTTAGGGGCGTATTATGACTGAAGGAGACTGAAGGTTTGAACAAAGACCAGACGGGACCAGTTGGATAAGTTGCTAGTGCCTGAAAACTATACTCTAGTGAAGGCACTCAAATTATCATAAATGCGGAAGTAGAAGAGGTCTTAACAGAATCAGCTCGAAACAGAGACAAACGTCTAGCAGGTTTGACGAACGTCATTCCGATACTTATTCGTGGAGATATTGGTAAGCTAGATACGATCAAAAAGCTTTCCGAAGCTAATTAAGTACTGCTTGATCTGCACTTTGAAAATACCGTTAATTGACAAGGACTAGTCGCCCCTATTGTTAACCGACTTCCAAAAAGGAGGAGGTTATATGTTCGACTTTGTTGTTTTTCCAGCATCAGTCTTTGTAGTTAACTCAACGATAACAGACCACGCCTCGGTATTGCTTAGTATGGGCCTTAATCAAAACAAAATTAAACAACTAAATCTTCTTAGGAAAATCAATTTTGACGCTTGCATTACGTACTTAAAGACAATTGACTTCTCTTTTATCAATTCTACTTGCAATGCTAATGCAGCTGCGTCAAGCTTTGTTGATGTACTAGCTAGTGCTGTTAACCTTAATTCTGTAATAAAACATATTCCTAACAAAAAAAGAACACTTAAACCGTGGATAACTCCTGGGCTTTTACGCTGTATTCGTAACAGAGACAATCTCCACAAAAAGTCAAAAAACAATCCAAATAACACCATTCTTGAAGTAACATACAAACGTTACCGAAATTTCTGCAATTCTCTGTTGAGAAAACTTAAAAAAAACTATGAAAAATCACTTATACGCAACGCAAAATCTAATAAAGATTCCTGGAATGCAATTAAATCAATCATAAATTATCATCACTCATATTATAATAAACAAAAATCTCATGCTGATAACCTCTTAAGGCCTAACAATAATTCTACTATGAATATAGATACTATAAATAATTATTTTTCAAATATTGGTAAACAGTTGGCCGATGCAACACTTACATCTAATCAAACTGACTCTACTTCGTATAATTTCCTTACACCACCAGTCTGTAATTCCATTGTGATACTGCCACCTGATGAGGCAGAAGTTGAAGTATTAATAATGAACCTCAAAAACAGTAGTGCTACAGGATGGGATTTAATACCCGTTCAGCTCCTTAAAGAAGCTAAGTTCATTATAGTTCCACCTCTTACTAAACTTTTCGATCTATGTATAACACAAGGGGTATTTCCAGAGGTCTTTAAAAGATCGCTAATTACTCCTGTTCACAAGGGTGGGAAGCGTGACGAAGTATCTAACTACAGGCCGATATCAGTTTTGTCATCTCTCTCAAAAGTATTGGAAAAAATATTAAATTGCAGACTAATCAAATTTCTAGAACATAATAAATTCTTTTCTGTATCACAGTTTGGTTTTAGGTCGGGGAAAAGCACTACTGATGCCGTCATTAAATTGACTGAATTTGTTACAGCTCAGGTAGACAGTAAAAAAAAATGTTTAGGTGTATTCCTCGACCTAGCCAAAGCTTTCGATACCGTCTCAATTCCCATTCTTGTGAACAAGTTAGAACGCATCGGTATTCGTGGCAATGCGCTTATGATATTTAAAGATTTCTTGAACGACCGCACACAACGAGTTCGAATTGGTGAACACGTTAGTTCAGATGCACCGGTCGTCTGTGGCGTCCCTCAGGGCAGTATCCTCGGCCCAAGTCTCTTCCTGATCTATATAAACGATTTATGTGAACAATCTTTAATAAACGGCAAAATGTTCACCTACGCCGACGACACTGCGTTGGTTTTTCACGGAGAGACTTGGAACGAGGTTCGTCATTATGCTCAGATGGGACTCCACAAAGTCAACCAATGGCTTGGCGCAAACCTATTGACGTTAAATATTTCAAAAACTTCATACATGCAGTTCTCCGTGGCAAAATCTAAACCAGAAAACATTGACCTTAAGGTTCATGTATGCAGCTACCCAAGCGATTCTGTTCCTTCCTGTTCATGCCTTGAGTTGGCTAAATCCACGAATGTCAAATATCTCGGAGTTATTCTGGACGACAAGCTGAACTGGCGTTCTCATATAGATGTCATAATATCGCGCACCAGGAAACTTGTTTGGGTTTTCAAGAAGCTGAGGCACGTTGCTGATTTAGAACTCCTCCGTACAATATATTACGCGCTGGGTCAATCAGTTATTGGATATTGTATAGAAGCCTGGGGTGGCGCTTGCAAAACTTTTATGGTAAATTTGGAAAGAGCGCAGAGATCTATCCTAAAGGTTATGACTTTTAGTCCTTACAGATTTCCTACTAAAATACTGTATGAAAAATGTCAAGTACTATCAGTAAGGCAGCTATATATATACCAGCTAGTTATCCAACAACACAAGACCACCCCGTACAATGCGGAGGAGTATAGCAAACAGCGTGTCGTAAAAAATGTATGTCCAACCGTTTTATGCCGAACAACCTCTGCTAGGCGGCAACATGGTTATAAAGCAGTATTCTTGTACAATAAAATTAATAAATTGAAAAATATTCATCCTTTATCGAATCGCGAGGCTAAATTTATTATTAAAAATTGGTTATTAGGACTAGATTATGAACAAACTGAATTGTTATTACTATAAAATCTTGTGAAACACATACATAGTATAAACACACACAATTCACACGCATACAACACCACAAACACTCCCAGACACACTCACACATACACACTCACACATACACACTCACACATACACACCCTCCCTGACGCCAAGTCATACTCCCTACTAGAATTGCCTTCTCATTTAAACGTCCCGGCTACTGCATTTATTTACATAAAAAAGTTATGTCATTTATGTATGTGAGAGGTAACTGAGTTCTGTAATACAGGTCTCTGAACCTAGCGCAGAAATCAGGGAACTCGTAAGAATTTGTCACTTTTTATGTGAATAAAGATTTATTATTATTATTATTATTATTATTATTATTATGTTTTATGTATTTCCACCGATTTCTACGTCAGTTATGAACCCATTTTGATTTTTTTATTTTTTTTGAAAGGGTACGTTTTCGAAGTGGTCCAATTGCATTGTTAGCCAGTCAGAATGTGATGAGGGTATCCTATGGAAATCGAGAGAAACCCTCAAATTTTATAGGCACACCTATAGCGATTTGTGTATTTTTTTATAGAAACACATTAAAACTTCAAAATCTGCCGAAAAATCTGGCTTGCAGGTTAGACAACCCGAAGGAAAAGAACCTTCTTCCTCGAAGAAGTATACTAATTGTAAGCCACAAAGAAACTGGGGAGGCCACCCTCGTTAGGCCCAGTGAAGCGGCAGGGCGGATATAGCCAGGAAACGTCCCTTCTACCAGACCTCGAGAAGGATGGGTCCAATGACCGATCAAACGCCCGGGTGTCGTGTCAGTTATCCGGATGGCGTTTTCACGGCAGTCAATTAAATCAAATACAATAGACATCATGATATCTTCACTGTCTCGTAACTCTTTAAAGCAGTACGATGTGGCTCTTACAAAACTATGGACTTTTGGTTGTGATAAAAACATTTTCTTTGCCACTTTACCGCGAGACTTTGGATAGTTACGTCGAGAGGTAAAATGGCTCGTTTATACTCGAGCTCAATCGGCACTCGGCTTTTCACTTTGATTAAGAGAAAATGAAACAGCCATAAAATCACTTTTCAGTGTTCAAAAATATTACAAAATTGAAGAAGAGAATAGCGAATTCCCGCCACGAAACTTTTAAAAGTTTTTTTTTTTTTTAACATATGTCATTCGACTTGGGTGCTTCATACTGCAAAGTCATAAAAACGATTCTTTGCGTTTTTAAATAATAAATGACAACTATTTTATCTGGTTTTCTTAAATTAACAATAGAAAATACGGAAGTGATATAAATTAAAGGAAATGAAATAAAATAACTAATCTGCGACATTTTATTGTGCGTGTGGCTGTTGGGCCTGATTATCTTTATCTTAGAAAAAAAAAATACTTTATGCACTAGAGCGTAAGCGACTTTATGTCACCTACTCACAACATAAAGACGAACTTTTAGAGCATGAGAAGTAAACATCAATATAGTTAACAAAGGCGCCAGCTATTCCAGCCTCAATACTTCCTGTTCAGCTTTTTCTCTAATATTTGGCAAAACAATTGGTGAAAATAATTGCGTAGCAAGGTTCCTTAAAGGCGTTTTTCAGGACTACACCAGGCTTTCCCAAGTATCAAACGACTGTGGACCTAAACTTGGTTATAAATTTTGTTGTCAAATGGTAACCTAATGAAGGTTTATCATTACGTCAGATTACCAAAAAGACGATTACTCTGATCGTATTGCCTACAGGACAACCAGTCCAGACGTAATCTCTTATCAGGTTGCCAAATATTAGGGTAGACAGACATTATAATTAACGATGATATTAAATGCCCTGCTGGGTTTAGAGCGAGCACAGAGAGCTGTGCTCAAGGTTATGACCAAGAAACCGTACAGGTTTTCCACCTCACAATTATTCACTGAACTTAAAGTCCTCACTGTCCGCCAGCTCTATGTGCTCAAATCCATCCAACGAAAACAAGGCAATGTTCCCTTACCCGACCCAAATAAGCGTAGCATATCCTCCATATGCCCTACTATACCCTACCGGACCTCAATTGCCAAACACCAATTTAATAGCTTAAGCAGCAAACTATACAATCTGGCAAACAAAAAGCTAAACATAGCTGGAATGTGCCGGCGGGAAGTGAAAGAGAAAGTAACAGACTGGCTTCAAAAGATGGACTATCAGGTGACTGAAAGTTTATTCACATTTATTACATAATATGATCTAAAACCCATACACATTGACATCCATTCTTACTTCTTCCCGTCCTTACACTCATCCAAAGGTGCGAACCAAACCAGACACTGACTCACTCCCCTACGCACACACATAACACACTTCCACCGCATGCACACTTACACACATACACTCATCAAGACTCATAATTGCTCACACAGACATAAACACAAATACTGTTGCATTTTTTTTACTTTCTTTTTATAATTTTTATTCCCACATATTTTATGTTTTACCTAATGTATTCATTACTGACTATTTTGACCTATATGTGTTACCAAATGGCAATAACCTTAACTTTCTAGTGACACTCTAAAATGCTGTTAAATTGGAAATATCGTAGAACCCATGGCTGAACGCTGACCCCCAAAATACAGGTCCAGGCCTAGTTTGGGGGTTAGGATCAGATTTGTGGCAATCTATAATATTCGTGTGCTATTTTATGATGACTGGCTTGTAATATGTATTTCTTAGTGTCAAATAAATATTTTTATTATTTATTATTATTCTGCTCTAGAATAAAGCAAAAAAACCGACATAATAACAGAGTTACCGGCTAAGAGATTAGTCGTAATTTTCTTACCAACGTCATATTGCACTGCGATCACGACGTATCGTCCCACTTTGTCTGCACACTCCTTAACGTTAAAAGCGTGGAGTAGGGCGTCGCAAGACGTTTTAGATCGTCGCGTTTTTGTCGCTTCCACCGTGTTACCTCCGCTGTGTCATACTGTAGGTAGCTGTGTCGGACCGGCCACCTAATGGACGCTTCACTGCTTGCTGGGATTCACAGTATTTATTTTGATTTTTGGTTTCACTGGTGATTGTCAAAAGCCTAAAAGCCAGTCTGAAAGTGTGACACATTGTTGATTGGATAAAATCCATCGGATATCAATATGTCCAGTTATTGGGTTACGCAAGTTATACGAGGATCTGGGTGAGACTGGATGAAATCAAAATCAAAAGTTATTTATTCGAACTAGGCTGAGAATCAGCACTTTTCGAACGTCAAAATTTCAAAAGACAGTCCCCCGGCACGCCCGCTCTACAACACATCCTAGTGCTTTAGATGATGATGCCTCAATTGATCAGCAAAAACCCGTTATACTGGTCAATTGAAGTCAGCAAGCACTGACAAACTAGCCAGTCAGTCATGAAAAAGATCTTACTTTATTCTCCATTACTAAATAAACGATTATTTTTCGTACGAATATATGATAGCTAATTATGTAACTGTAAGCTTTTGTCAGCGGCTTCGCCCGCGTGGCTGTTGGAAACTATTCCACGAGATCTGTACATTTTTCCGGGATATAAGTATCCTATGTGCTATTCCAGACTATAATCTATCTCTGTGCCAAATTTCATCCAGATCCGTACAGCCGTTCTGGCGTGATTGAGTAACAAACATGCAATCTTTCGCATTTATAATATTAGTAGGATTACAAATTTTCGTTTAATAACAGTAGGCCTTTATGTTACGAGTATGTTTACGAAATGTATAATACCTGTGTGACAAAAAAGACAATGTTTAATAAATGGATATAACTATATCCGATTATTAAACACACACAAAAACTCATTGGCAAATGATTTGTTAATAACAAACAGTTAGAATGTTGATATGGTATTACGTAATAATAATAATATAACTTTATTTCAGACTAAAGTCCATAGTTGTGTTAGTATTTGGTGTTAGTAACAATATTACTTAAGTAACTAGGTTAGTATTGTTAGTTTTTATAATTTCTTAACTTAATTTATTATTATATCAGACCTAAGACTGTCCGCACCCAGTGACTCTGGAAGGGGCAGTCCGGTCTAGCAGCGATCGTTTTCAAAATGCTGTTTTCACTACCATGCAGACGCTGTAGTAAGGAGAACGCTTTCTTTCGTATGATAGCGTGAAAACTACCTATGCGAGCCTCCGCGAACATTCCCGACGCGCTACAGCGCCATGGCAGTCCCAACAGCATCCTGAAGGCATTATTAAATTGAACACGCTAATGCTAAACTTGTCTTTTTTGCTACGGAAACTATTGTACGAGTATGAGTATACGTTTCATTTGGGTTTAAGGGTTAAATTAGGAAAACGCACTAGGTAATCGGTGACTTCTTATTTACGCAAAAATTAACAAAATAGGGCAGTGCTTTTTCCATGTTTTTAGTGATATTCAATTTTTTAGGGTTCCGTACCTCAAAAGGAAAAAACGGATCACTCGTGTGTCTGTCTGTCCAGGCAATTTGCTCCGAATCTAATGGACCGATTAAGTTGAAATTTGGTACACATATGTATTTCTGTGACCCAAAGACGGACATGTAACGTAAATAAATGAATTTTGAATATGGGGTCCATTATAATAATAATAATAATAATATTCCACAACTATCACACAACGCCGTCTAGCCTCAAGCTAAGCAGAGCTTGTGTTATGAGTACTAGACAACTGATAAACATACTTATATATACTTATATATTACTTATACCATTGTGAGGGGCAAATCAGAAAATTAAAAAAAAGTTTCGCGAACTGTACAGTGTGACATATCAAATGAAAGGGCTTACTCTGAGGGTGTAAATTTATATTTTTTATCATTTTAAAATAAATTGTTTTAAAGTTATTTAAGAAAATAGACGAAAATTGGATATTCCCCTTATCTCCGAATCACTTAGCCTAAAATTTTGGAAAAAAATAATACAGATAATAGTTCTATACCTATAGATAACAGGAAAAAACTTATAAGAAGTCTATGGTTTTAAAATAACATGGCAAATATCTCAATATTGTGCGTACAAACTTACATTCGCAGTATGGGAGAACATGTTTTTCAACTAAGTTAAGTTTGTTCTTGGGATAAATTCATCCCAACTACTGAACCCTTCATTTTGCGTAGTCCGACATGCACTTGGCCGGTTTTTTAAACAATCATCTCCAAAGGTTTATCCTCAATCCGAATTTTTCACATGAGCTAGTCAGACGTTTTGTTTTCGTGGCTACGACTTTAAGTTTTAATAAACTTATCCAAACCCGATATAATACGATTTCCTAATGCCGACCCTTAATAATAACATTTTGCCTTACAAAATGTATGTACTTAGAGGTCTTCCTTCCTTAAGTAGTAAATGTATTAAAAAATAACTTTCTGATTATTTTAATAGCCTCAAGCAGCTATCGAGTTTGATGTTCAGACAATTTATACAATCTTTGTGTAAAGAAATTATGAAGCTTATTTTTTACAAGCAAAGGTTCGTAAGTAGGTATACTATCGAGGAAACTTACATCTGACACCAATTTGAAAACAAAATTCCGTGCACACGATGACCACATCTATTAGCAAGCGATACTATAGCAGCCGAGAGTGGCAAGCAAGAATAGTTCCTAAAGTGTATAGATGTTCGTTCTCTCTCTCCGATAGTACGATGGTGCAGGACGCAGGATATCCTACTGACACAAGATACAGGCGAGATTATAAGCAAGTTGAATTCCGAAACAACACTACCTACGACGGCTACGGCTACTCTGCAACGTGTTATTTTAGTTAAAAATCGGAAACTGCACAATATGTGAAGGAAAAACCAGTTCCCGTCAAAGTTATTTAATTTGCCGAAGGTATGGATTACTAGAGCTTTCAACTTTTGCCGTCCGCGCCGGATAGAGGGAAGTATGAGACTACGTGATACGTGAGGAACCGGCTTATTGTTTCAATAGATAAATCATCAGTGGGTTCGGTTTCTTATCTAGATAAGCTTTAGCTAATGATTTAGCCCTTAATTAGACCACAGGGCTGCTTGCCGCGAGTTACCTAAATGTCTCAATTTAAAAATTCCTATTTTATGACCCAAGTTTTATCACAAATACACAAACACTTAACACCAAATTAGCTATCTGAAGGTCTGAAAGTCATAAACTCCATTTATAATAGCATTCATTAATAAGACCAAGAGCTCTTGTTAGTCTTAAATCATTAACAAAAGGGTCGAAGTAGCGTTCATCAGAAGTTTATTTAGTCCATTGTCGAATACATCAATTAGATAGGTTGCCTGTCTTAATTAGAAGCCCTGTGTCACCTAAATATACCAATTTTACTACTTAGTGTTAGTCCACGTGTATTAATTGTCTAGATCTAGGCGCCCTTGGTGTCGCATCAAGGTCAGTGAGGCGATCTGTTTATCTTCCCTGAAGAACACAAGTAAGTACTCTGTTCAGCTCAATGTACTCGTTTGAGCACCGGTTTGAACGAAATAACTAACGCCTTCGTTAACTCAAAACATGACTTTAAATAGTAGAACTTACTTAGAAAATGTAAAACTTTTTATTTTATACTCAGGACAGCATTCCTCATTTTTCACCTATTCAGACACCCTGACAAAAGCTGTCCCGGAATTATGTGAATGTTCAGAAAATGAGTCATGTATGAGGTTATTATTAGGATAGAGGTTCTGTGACTTACATTGTAGATATGTGGATTTAACAAGCAGTTTTGAAACTATTAAGATACAATGTCGTTTAATGTGATAAGTTTCATACAGTCATTATTATGTGGGTTATACAAAGATGCAGCTGTTCGTAATAAAATTAAAAGTTTCTATACAGTTATACATTTTAATTTTAGAAACTGCATGTAATACATTCAAATCAAAGGCGTTTATTTAGACAATTTACCTTTCTTGTTGCAATTGGAGTAAGGAAACAGCGTAACCAGTTATTTTCTACTAAAAAAGGTTTTTTTTTATTGTTAGTTATTCATAAAAAAACAGCGTACATACATTTGTTAAGCCTTCAAAACATACCGCTCAAACCATCGCGGGTTTAACAGCGGTATGGCCAGACACGGCAACTCGGTGCCATTACATACTTAGTTATTAAGGTAGGTACCTACATATTATTTCCTACATCGCACTGCAATCTAGAAAGTATCTTTTTAATACCTTAGAACAATTCTTCGCATTTAATTCATTGCAGATTTCTATAGGTAAGTCATTCATATATGCAGGTAGCATGCATTCCAACGTCCTTGCTCCATAAACATTATTAGATTTAGGTTCGATAAATGTGGGTAAGTAGGTCAAACAACGCAACGACTTTAGTCTTTCGTATTTACGAATATTACTTAAATTATGGTAATTCTCACTTACCACACGTAAACGTACAGTCGCGACCAAAAGTCGATAAGCAAACTCACAAAGCAATAGCTTGGCGTTTAGTTTGACTTAAGACCTTTTATTTCCAAGAACATAAACATGCATAATTATTTTCGTCAACAACTGATTGTAGTTCATAATTTCAAAGTTATAACATGTGTAAAGATGACCTAGCGGTTAAGCGCGTGCAGATAGATGCGTGAATCAGTGAGCCGTGAGTTCAAATCTCACGCAGTACTTGACTTTTTGTAAGTTTTTACTTGATTGGAAGTAATGGGACAGAAATATAATCTAAATCATAGACTAGTTTTGAATAAACTCTGCTGACCCAGATACCCAGATATATATCTGGGTATTGACAATTATATATGTGTTATTAGAATATCCTTTCTTTGTTATGTTATTATGAATTGGCTAAGTGGGTATACAACAAAAAATCCTATGAACGGTTACAACAAAACTTCTTTTATCTAGTAGGAATGTAACGTCACAATTCTCTTAAGTTTGTTAATTTTATAAATAAGTAAATAAAACGAATAAACATTTTTGTTACCATTCAGCACGACTTTTTTATTTCAACCTTCCAACACCGAAAAGATAAATTAAAAATCACAAAAATAGTTAAATAATAATACAATACTAATATTTAACTTCTTATAAAAATAAATAATAAATGAACATAAACACCTAACAAGTTTTTGCTTAAAATAGTACAAATATATTATTATGGTTCCAAAGAAACAAAAAACAGTCCCACATTGTGTTAAGATTCGAACTCAGACTTCATTGATCGTGAAACCATTGCTTAGCCCAAACAGCTACTAGCACATGTTATGTTTATGCGAATTTTAGCAATGCAATGGTAAGAACAGGTCGCCACTATGACGAGTATTCTAAATGCAACAAAAATATATTGTTATTTCGCGTAGTACGACGACATGCGACAATTTATTAGTGTGTGTTATCTGCGGAATGTTGAGTGAGACATCGCTCATATGCACACGTACTGGTTCGTGCTCGCAAAGTTCATAGCACTGTAATCCTTAGCACGCTTATGGACTTTTGAGCGTTTACTGTACCTTGTCAAAGACATTTACAATTTGGCAGTGCTTAAATAAACCCGTTATTATCTTGAAACTCATGTTTTATTCTTGTGGGTACAATCGCTTTTAAAATGCGTAACTGTAACTTGTAAATGTCCTCGACGTAAGTCTTGTATGTACGCCCGTAGCTACTTAGGCCGTAATCAATGACGGTGTCGGCCAGTGCCAAGTACAATGTTCGAAGTGTTCTAATAAGGTAGTTTATACTTAAGTATCGCTAACTTTGCTAATATAGCACTAAGCTTATTACATACATAATCAATGTGCAGGCGCCAGTGGAAGTTCCCAAGCATAACGTTATTTAGTAGAAAACAATATTGATACAAATCTAGTATATTTATAACATTTTATAAGAGCTATTACAAATACGAACTAACAGGAACAAACAAAATCGTAATTTCCTCATAAAACTCACATACGTCGTAAAAAACATTCTTTCATATTTACCATCAACAAATTCAATAATAACAAAATTATAATAAATAGCCCGTCTGTTAGTACATGAAACGTTTTCTTCTAGTTAGCTACAGATCGAACATTATTAGTATTCTCTGAGAGCTCCATGCTCACTGGTATAGGCAGTGAGAGTGAAGTCTCGATGCTAATTACTGAATTAGATCCGGTTTCTGCCCCCGAGGTTTGCATAACTGTCATTGTGGACAAGGATAATGTACGAGTTATTATTATTATTACATAGGCATTTGTTTTTATGAAAGTGGCTGGTAAATGTGATTCTTTTAGATGATAGTGTAACTGTTTGATGAGGTTCCTATCTAGCAATATCATGTTAAATTATATTATTTACAACGTTCATTCATCCAGTTCCAAATTAATGCAGATGCAAATCCTATTCGTTTCGTAGTGTTCAAAACTAGTTATTTTCAATTAGCAATCGTAATAATAGGTTGGGGAAAAAGTTGCGAGTTAACCCGGGTTTCGCCACAGTCTGTGAAGCCTGACCGGCCTTTGACCACGACGTTTTTCGCACATTCTTGTCATACGTGATCCACTTTTCATCACCTTCTTCAAAAATGGTTCGGTTTCATTACGTCGTAATAAAGAATCACAAATGAGTACACGGTTCATTAGGTTTCTTTCAGTGAGCTCGTGAGGTACCCAAATGTCGAGCTTTTTTGTGTACCCAGTTTTTTTCAAATGCGCCAAAACTCTTTTGTGGTCAATTTCCAGTTCTTCAGCTACGTCGTAACTACTGATATGCCGATCTTGCTCCACTTTTTCAAAAATGGCATCCATTTTATCCGTAATAGGGCGACTAGAGCGACGTGCATCTTTGACATCAAAATTGCCGGATTGAAAACGCTTAAACCAAATTTGTGCTACTCTCACAGACACTACACTAGGTCCATAAACATCGCAAATTTTTTTCGCGGCTTGCGTTGCATTTTTACCTTTTTTGTAGTAAAATTTTAAAATGTATCGAATTTCTTCATTAGATTCACTCATCTTGACGGTACGAAAAACAAATGAAAATCACACATTTTCCTAATTTGAATTTGGAATTATGTTCTTTAAAATTTAAACTTTCAATGATACCAAAACCAGCCAGATACAAATAGTATAGCCAAAGAGATTTTATTACAAGTTCATACATACTATAATGCGAAAAGACTTTTTCCCACCACAATAAGAATATGATTGATTAATTGTGGAACCAAATACGTTGCGTGCCATCCCTAGCTATTGATTAGGGTTGTCGCAACAGTGTGTCTAGCTAGAATACCTGTGCCGAACTGTCTCCATGCATTCGACAAGTCGCGAGCGCTAAGTACCTATTCAAGAAAAGCAGGTAGCGCGGTGACGTCATTAGCGCTCTCTCTAAGATACCACCAAATAGGAATTACTCAAAAGTCCCACTTGAAGATCCCCCGAACATAGTAATACTCCCAGCTGCTGGTCCACGAAGCTTCGTCGATGAAGTGGGCTATGGATAAAGGGATAATAAAACCAAAATTGTTTAGGGGCGTGAAGTCCACCAGAGACTAACGAAAACTTTGTTTGAATATATTTTGAACGGGTTTATGACTTAGCACTGGATTACTCTCGACTAAGTATGAAACTGTCAATCGCACAATGCGCGTTCAAACACTTGGAGTTATCACTAATGCAATTACAAACAGGGTTAGAATTTTAAGCCCTACCGAAGGACCGCGAATTTTTATTCTTTTGTCCATTTTCTTTTGTGGCAAAACTACGAATATTCTGCTCGGTGACTTTCATTCCACGTTATGAGAGTAGGAACGCTTTCGGTATGTACTGCGGTTGGCAACATCTTTGAGGTGCGATAAAATTTGACTGCCTTTGCCTGTTCTGTACGAAAGTGGCTGAAATATGAAGCGAGAAGATTTTTGTGTTTATCAAAGTCTTATACAGGGCGTTGCGTAAATAGTGGTCCACCGTTAAGGATTCGATATACCAGATAATTTACCATAACATATTACAATTTTAATCATTTTTACCCAAGGGTTCCGAAAATATTTTTTTAATGTTTTATTTACGAAATTTCTACCTATTGCTACAAATTTGATTGCAGTTTCAAGAAAAAACATACTGATAAATACTAGATCTATGGTATAAAATTATGGTTTTTTTCTGTAAATTTAGAGCTTTTGAAGAAAAAGTAAGTTCTTCTATATTTTAATCCTAATTTTTAACATATCATGCAAATTAAAGAGCAATTTTTGTAAAAAAAAATGATCTACATTGTCAGCACCCATTCATTAAAAAATATAATAATAATAAGAATCGGAAGAGCAGTACTTCAGGTATGTGCCCGACCCAGTTCTCGAAAATGGAAATATCACTTTGTACTGGGATCGATCCATCATCACTGACAGGACTTTTTTTCCAAAAAAAAAACAACCGACATCCAAAAAACACTACAAAGTGAAAAATAACTTTAATTTCGGTAGTCAGTGGAAAAAATAAAGTACAGATCCAATTGGTGTCTTTAAAATAATTTTTCACTTTTGGAAGACGGTTGTTTTTTTGGAAAAAAAAATATAACATGATCAAATTCACATGCTACATTACAAGTTACATTCACAAACAGATAAAAGAACAATAGGAATAACCCATTAGCCGGCGCTGGTTGCGTTCAGCTTCAGACGCAAATAAAGCAACGACACGAAATGCCATTCGTTTTACATTTTAAAGCGTTCAGAGGTGAAGGAGGTTCAAGTACCTATGGCTGCTAGACTAGCGATTGTGATGATTTGTTACAAATAGGTTATACAATACTTATAAAAACTGAGTGCTTTTTGTAAAACATCACACTGCGGTATTGGCAACTATTAACCACGATTACTATGAGATAGCCACGGGCTCATATGCCAGTTGATCGCAAATATAAGTACCTAATACTTGATATTTATATTAAAAAATAATTACTTAAAAAATGAAACTGTGATAGTACACCTTTTCTATTCAACACGACCGGCGTGACAAGATATACAATACATAAAATAAGAACTAACGCACTCATAAACGTTAATGCTCATGCGTTGATGATAGCATACTATGTCTGCATACATCAAAAACTGCACTTATGCGCAAAAGTGTTTTATGCATGGCACCAATTATATACAACAAATTGCCAAAAAGTTGGAAAGAGCAAACTATACTTAAATTTAAACAAACAATGAAATTGTTTTTGGCACAAAAAGCATATTATAGTATTGCCGAATTTTTAAACGACTCATGGTGATTATTATAAATAAATAAATATAACTAACCTTGTAGTAATTATGGTCATGTAGTAGTAGAGAACTTAAATATGCCTATATTATAAATAAATGAATGCCTGTAATTGTTTATTAATTTGATAATTGTAATCTGTAATTTTAATAATATAATTGGATAATGTGAATGACTGAATATAAGAAATTTGTTTAACCGTGACTGATATCAAATGTATAAGTGTAAAAGTTAAAAATCATTGAGTCAATAATAATAACTGTACCTAGAAATTTGCACGCCATGAGAAATGGCAGACATGTCGTAAGCCACTTTCATTTTAAGATCTTGCATGCATGTATTATTTTAATTCTGTATGTATACACATGTTCGAGCAAATAAAATTTCATTTCATTTCATTTCAGAAAGTTTTGGCGTCTAGGTCTCAAAAATAGACTATAAATTAATATCGTCTTTTAAACTTGTCATGTTTCAGGTGTTTATTATTTTAACTTCGCAAAAGCATTATGAAACTAAACTTAAGATCATGCATAAACGATACAAATTCTACACAACCGATAGCAGAATAAACGGTCTTCGCTTCTGGCTCACTTCGGCTTCATTCGGCTTCAGTAACGAATCTTTATAGTGGTGGTACGTGGCTCATAAACAGCGAAACTGCACGTCTTTGCTTTCGCACTTATAACAGCTATACTCAAACGATAAACTGAAAAGCTAATACTGGTCACGTAGCTAATGATGTTATTCAATTTCGCATTCGGTGTACGGACTTGTATTTTTCGGTTTTCGTATATTTATGTTTTTTGGAACCAAGTCCCTAACGTGGCTTGGAGTAGCAGTTGACTGGTAGAAATCGTCACGTAAGGAAAAAGTGTTATGGCCCCCTCGATGCGACTTTCACTCTCTCTATATATCTTTCTATTATATTATACGAGTGTGTGTACGAGCGAGTATCGCGTTAGGAACTTCGTTCCTGATGGAGGTTCCCTGACCGCACACGTTTTTTTTTAGTATGTGCTCTATATTCGCAAGTAAATCAATCAATTTATTTCCAAAGCTGTGAATGTATTTTAACTGAATGCCAAAAAGAACGAGGTTATAATTATGTTAGACTTTATGGTTTTTTTTTTTTAATTTTTTTTTTTTTTTTTGTTACACAAGTCATCAATATGACCAATTTCTCCGTCAATTGTAGACCGATTTTAAAAATAATTTTTTGGTCGAAGGGTAAGCTCTCGAGGTGGTCCTATTGTCAATAAGATGGAACCTGAAAAAGAGGACCCATGGAAATCGAGCGAAACCCTCCAATTTTATAGGCACACCTATAGCGATTTGGGTATTTTTTTATAGTAACTCGTGAATTTGCTCTCGGAAAGTATCATTGGCTGAAGTGGAACTGATGATGAAGATCACAGATGGTCATCGGAACTACTCAATAATAAGTATTTTCCGGGTTGCGATTCGATTACTTTAATATGGTCGTTAAGCAATTTATGCTCGTCTCAATACGTATGATAAAGTTGAGCTGATGGTGAGTTCGCCATCAGGTCAGGTCTCCTGGTTCCTCAACAATTATCGTCCCTGCATCGATCGGGTAAAGCAGTATTTTGTAAAAAGTGGTAAGCAGTTGATTATTATTATTTATTGTTGAGTTGACTATTGTAACTTAGATAAACAGACTGACTCAGTAAAAAGTAAAAATTAAAAATCTTTTTTTACAAAAAATAAAGATCGACTTAAAAAAAAACTCAAAATTATGAAATTATGAAATAGGCAATTTTCATTTCGGAAGTCGGTGGCAAGAAACTAAAATACAGATCCATAGACACCGACTTTCGAAATAAAAGCTATTTTTCGCTTTATAGTGCTTCTTTTTTGGAAGTCGGTTTTTTTTTTGTAAAAAAGTCTTTTTTATAAACTATATCGTTCCTTAGAACACATTCCTATAATTAGTTTCAGATTAGCGCACCTCAACCCAGCTTTGATAACTCTGTATAGAACAAGCGAAATTCTCAAACAGCTGTTATAATTATTAGAACTTCGCACAATAGGTACTTAAGCGTGCCTATATCAAAGCAATATTCAATACCCTATACTAATTGTATCAGAAATATTGAACAATGGAGAAAATATAATGCAAAAGTGGATACAAACTATGAAAGCTTTATTCCACATAGTTTGAATAAAACTACATAGAAACAAAAAAAAACCAGCTCAGTGCATTTCGGACCACGCACAATGAAGGGTTCCGTAGTTAAGTTGAAGAAAAAAGAGAAATAGTAATATCCCAAGAACAACCGTAACACTGTACTTGAAAAACATGTTCTCCCATACATTCCAACTGCAAAAATGTAAGTTTGTACGTACAATATTGACTTAATTTTTATTTAATCTATGAGAATGATTATTTTCTGTATTTTTTCAAAATTTTAGAATCAGCAGTTTCGGAGATGGGCATTAGGAAATGGTCAATTTTCGTCTATTTTCTTAAATAACTTTGAAACAAATTTTCTTTTGAGACCCTCGTAGTACCCTTTCATTTGATATGACGATATGGTAGTTTGCAAAACTTTTTTTAATTTTCTTATTTGGTCCCCAAAGTGACCCTCATATTCAAAATTAATTTATTTACGTTACACATCCATTCCATCCACAAAAATTCATAATGTGTACCAAATTTCAACTTAATTGGTCCATTAGATTCGGAGCAAATTGGCTGTGACAGACGGACAGACAGACAAACGAGTGATACTTTATGTGCTCCGTTTTTTTCCTTTTGAGGTACGGAACCCTAAAAGTAGGTATGTTACCATTACTCGACTTAAACAATGTTTCTTTTAATTAATGCAAACAATACGCACGTGTCGTGGCTCCTATTATTTCATGGCTTTTGTTCTTAATATCCAGTCATTATGAGTATTCTCCCAATTATCTTACGATAAGAATCTCCGTGGATAAACAAGAACAATTTTATTATGGTGTCGAATTATTACGAAGACGGTGATTAATTCGGTTGTTATTATTTATCTTTCTCTGCCGCTCTATAACTTTATTTCACGAGATATAATTTAGTTACCTACTCGTTTTGCCGAATGTCTTTATGAATAGGATAAGTAGCAGTATGTGTTAACTGTGGGTAAGTAACAACAAATTGTAGCAGTTAAATTCGTTACTTCGATGAAGCCTTGATAATTTTAAGTGAGCTTGATTCTGCACCAGTATTCCCTGAGAAACACCACGGATAATTTAAAAACTTTTAAGACCAATCCGTGCCTTAAACATACCTATCCACAAGCTATCCCATGGAAAATTTGGCTACTTATACTTTAATTCCTCTCCATTGTCAGCTTACAACTAATTTTTCCCACCAAAACATCACCCTCACGTTATTATCCCGCTGACGTGATGGCCTCAGGTGCGGGCGCATCCGATGGAAGCGAACCTCTTCAAATACATAGAATACTTACGTCGATGTTCACGAACACTACGCTAAGCATTGTCCTTTGTTTTGATAACTGTTGCTCTGATACTATTCTTTGTTATATTATATTATTTTAATTTATTGTGAATGTGAAGACTATGTAGGTCATTGCTTTTTTTGTTTGTTTTATTTTTTCTCTCAGTTATTTTTAATCATCGTCTGGCAGTTTGAGTAATTTATGCGGCCTACCCCAATGTCCTTTCTTTGGTATTGTTCGTCGAATCGTTGAGCTCCTTAAGTTCTCAGTTGAGCTGCGCGATTACTGACAAATGCGTGCACTGACTGGACAGGTCCTCTCAATCTGTGTGGTTCTTTCCTCAAAAGACCATTTCAGACACCAATCTACATGGTCTTCACATGAAGTGACCAAGATTATGTCTGGACTTTATAAGAGACTGTGACCTCTGAGTTTGTTTCGGCCTTTCTTCTCAGAGTAGTCAGATAGGAAACGCCGACCTAAAAAAAAAAAAAAACATGATTGACTTGTAAAAGTGTTTGTACAAACCTACTTACAGAAATAAAAATCATTTATCATTTATCATTTATGAAACTGTTGTTTGCACGAGATCGGCCACCGCCTATACAGGGTTATTGGTAAAACACCAGCAACCTCTTAAGGAGTCATTGTACTCATCATTATGAACAACTTTTACTATGGGACCAAACCTAAAATCGCAAAAAAAAAATCAGCTGTTCAGTACATTTTGACAAATTATGCGAACATAAATATTGTACTGAACAGCTGATTTTTTTTTCGCGATTTCAGGTTTGGTCCCATAATAAAAGTTGTTCATAATGATGAGTACAATGACCCCCTAAGAGGTTGTTGGTGTTTTACCAATAACCCTGTATAACTGATAATGTGACATAGTTGTCTAAAATAACAAAATTTTACAATTTCACGACGAGTGCTGTTTAATAAAACAGTAAATCTTTGAAAACACCGTGTATTGTTGAATTAAAGAAAGTGAAATAGTCAACGGGTCGAGGAGCTCGTGGCTAAGTAATAACAGCCGCACGGGTCGATCCATCAGGTTAAGCTACGCTTGCCGCGGTTGGTCTGTGGATGGGTGACCATCTTTTCATACTGAGACTCCTCCGTGCCTCGGAAAGCACGTTAAGCCGTTGGTCCCGGCTGTCATTCGTGGATCTTTGACAGTCGTTACGGGTCGTCAGAAGCCCGAAAGTCTGACAACCAGTCTTACCAAGGGGTATCGTATTACCCAGTAACTGGGTTGTGGAGGTCAGATAGGCAGTCGCTCCATGTAAAATACTGGTATTCAGCTGCATCCGGTTAGACTGGAAGCCGACCCCAACATAGTTGGGGAAAGGCTAGGCAGATTTGAAATAGTCAACGGGTTTTTCGGTTCATGCCTGTGATTATTTTTTACATAGTTCGTTGTTTTTCTGCCACTTCTATAAACAAAGATTTTTATTATACATATCAGCAGCATATTGCTCACTGAAAAATATAAGAAGCTGAACACAACAGTTAGGGCTAGATGTATCGTAGCTTGCCCAGAGACTGTTGTCACATTGAACAGGGTTCCTGTTGCCGTACTGTATGCTACTATTTTGATTACTTGGAGTTTCCCTAGCTCAAAGTGTTGACGGTAGATAGCGCTTTTAGCCGGTTGGGAGTCACGTAACATTGACTTTTATTTCAGCCGCTAGATGGTAGCACAGGTACGCAGAGGCCGCTACATGGTGGCGACTCACAGTGTGAAATAATATGTCGTATCTAGCGTCACTTTATTCAATACGGTAAATTTATTTTTCTATCTCGTAACTTATTTAATATATTAATAATAACTGGTTTTTTTTTAATAAAGAAAATTATACTTAATTATTTTCTACCATTAATTGCGTATTAACGGTAGAAAATAAACATAAAAAGAGAAAAAAATATAATACTCGTATTAGTTATAGAATTATTAGAAAAGTTTTTTTTTAAATACTATCATCATCCGAGGCATTTATATTTTCTTCTGCCACCGAGTAGTTGAGATCTTCCTCTTCATCCGAGATCTCTAGTCTGGAAATTTCTGCAGCCCTTACTTAGAAGTTAACACTAAACGACAACGATAACTAAACGATAACTCGTTTCCTGTTTCCTGTTGCCATTTTTGTCCACATAACGAAAAAAAAAAATTGTATGACATAGGCAAATAGGTGCACGGGAATACCACTGATTCCTATAAAGCACGAGTCAGGGAAGAAGAAAAAATGGTTCAGCTCGGATACACGCGGATACATTTTCTAATGTCTTGAAATATGCATAATTAAAAATGTAAACGTAAGAAAAATAAACATGTATAATTAATACATGTGTAACTTTCAAACTTACCTTCTTTGGTAAGTAAAACACTATACGTATAGGTGATAATATAGCTGCGCTTCTTTATGCCTATCTAAAATTTCACCCGTGAAACACCTTCAATCAATCAATCTGTCTAGCCTTTTGCCAACTATGTTGGGGTCGGCTTCCAGTCTAACCAGATGCAGCTTAATACCAGTATTTTATTAGCGACTGCCTATCTGACCTCCACAACCCAGTTATTGGGTAATACGATACCCCTTGGTAAGACTGGTCGTCAGACTTTCGGGCTTCTGATGACCCGTAACGACTGTCAAAGATCCACGAATGACAGCCGGGACGAACGGCTTAACGTGCTATCCGAGGCACGGAGGAGTCTCGGTATGTACAGATGGTCACCCATCTACGGACCAACCCTGGCAAGCGTAGCTTAACCTGATGGATCGACCCGTGCGGCTGTTATTACTTAGCCACGAACTCCTCAATAATTTCAATTAAATTACTTTAATTACTACGGTATTTTTATTTTTTTTATTTGTGATGGGTTTGCTCTTGACTCTAGTCCCGGCAAGCGTAGCTTAACCTGATGGATTGACTGAAACATGTTTCAGTCGCTGTTGTTTGTAAGTTACGAGTATTATGGGTTAGTTATTCAGGTTACAGCTAGGCTCAGAAAAATATCAGCTTGCTCCACTTAACTCGGTGGAACACAGAGCAAAAAGGCTTATAGGCGACGAGATGTTGGTGGCTAGGCTTCACAGCCTGGCTCATTGGCGTAATGTTGCTTGCCTGTCGGTCTTCTACAGACTGTACTTCGGAGAGTGTGCGCAGGAGCTCCACAACCTGATCCCACCATCGCCCTTTTACTACCGTGCTAGACGTACTGCTGGGTACCATCAGCACTTGGTTGACGCACACATTTATTATGCGCACAGCCAAACTCTGGAACTCTCTGCCAGCGTCTGTGTTCCCTTCCACATATAACCCGACTGCCTTCAAAGCAAGAGTGAAAATGCATCTACTGGTACACGCTCGTTCCATCAAATACCTCAACCATCGCTTTCCAACAGGCGTGATCCAGGTCAAGAGCAGGCCCAGTCAGCAATAAAAAAAATACGAGATGGGAAGCTAAAGAGCGTTCTATGTTGTGGTACGTGTAGAACGTACGGTATACACATCTTACTGCTGATAGTACAATTTGTAAATGGGTACCTACAGCGAACAGTACTACTATTTTTATGCAGGTGGCTTTAGCAGTCCTCATTTATTTCCTTTGAGGCGACGTTTGATTTTCGTGTAAAACCCAGAAAATAAATTGTTTTAAAAATAACTACTTCCGTGGTGATATTGAAGTGTAATCCTTTTACACAACTAATAAAAACAAATAAATTCTAATAATATATCCCACAACTCTGTCCACAGTTAGACATAAAAGTAAAAAAAAAATAACTCAAAATTATGAAATAATAACTTTAATTTCGGAAGTCGGCTTCATGGGATTTGTATTTTAGTTTTTTACCACCGACTTTCGAAATTAAAGTAATTTCATAATTAAGAATTAAGTTTTTTTTTAAGTCGATTTATTTTATTTTATTGTATCACTTTTTTATTTCGCAATTTTTAGTTTCAAATAAGAAGTTGATAGTTTTGTTGTAAATATTGCACCAGAATTTGTGAAACATACATGCACAAAGGTGTGTGTATGTATGTTTTTAAAAAAAAAATTGTACCTATATTTGTTTAGAAGCCTTAATAGATTATCTATCATATGTGAATATATTGCAGTTTCAATAATATCTACATACATCGTGTCGAATTGATAACCTTCTTTTTTTAAATTGGGTAAAAAGAAAAAAAAATGTATAATCGCTAGGAGTTTTAGTAGCAGTACGTGCTGTAATTTTATTAGTTAAAATTAAGAAAAAGTTTACATAATACAAAATTATGACCTTAGTAAGTTTGATGTTTTTCAAAACACACATGGGTTTATGAATAGGAGCGGGTGAGGCTTTTGAATCTACTCATGGAACAATTGAAGATGTCATTATTTTCAAAAGTTCTGAGTCAACCATACGGGTGGGCAGGTCACCAGAATCAGTTCGGCAAGAATTCAGTGCAAAAAGAGTTCAAATTGAGTGATTTTTAAACAACATTGTTAAGATGAACTAAACAGCTCAGTAGAAGCCACGCTTTGGTTCGAATAATTCTAGGTGAGTCCGGACTTTCAATAAACTCTGTTTAAAACCCTTAAACCTCGGCTAGTAAAGCTTCGGTTTTTTAGAAGAGCGGTGGCCGCACTTAATGGCCGCAGTGACAAGAGTCATGAAAATGATGACAGCGGGAAAGATTTAAATCGTTGGATTCGCGCTACCGTGTCAAAAGATAGTCGAGTAGCTGTTTCGTATTGACACCTCTAACACAATGACTCAGTGACTTGACGTGATTGTCATGGAAATGCGATTTCATAAGGTGTGAGTACACCCTTTTCAGTTATCATCTGCATCGTCTGCCTAGCCTTTTCCCAAGTATGTTGGGGTTGGCTTCCAGTCTAATGGATGCAGCTAAATACCAGTATTTTACATGGAGCGACTGCCTATCGGACTTCCACGACCCAATTGGTGGGTAATCCGATACCACTTCGTAAGACTGGTTGTCAGATTTTCAGGCTTTTGACGAACCGTAACTATTGTCAAATAATAATAATAATAATAATGTAATAAAATAAGTTTAAAAAATAAATAAAGGAGATAATAATAATATTTATTTGCGTAAAACATGGTGCATAAAGATGTTAAGGTCATTATAGGTCATACATGTTTTGCTTATTATCATAGCATGCAAATGTTGTGTTACGTTAACAAAATTGTTTAAAAAAAGATATCACGAATGACAGCCGGAACTAGGCACGGAGGGGTCTTGGTTTGTAAAGATGGTCACCCATCCACCGACCACCCACGGCAAGCGTGGAGTAACCAAACCGATCGATCAGTGCAGCTGTTATTACTTAGCCAGAAGCCCCTCTTTTCAGTATGGACACATTTTCGGTTGACTAAGTACGGTGAGGGCAATTCTAACGATTTAAATCTTGGGGCAGCGGGGTTTGACTTTACGGTGTCAAGAATGCTCTCTAGGAAAACATACTAACTTATTTTTTTATATAACGCTTCAGTGACGTCATTCAGCCGTAAATTGAGGACACTATGTGGCGGCAACCGCTCTTCTAGAAAATCGTAGCTTTAGTAGGATATCGATATCGTCGCTAAGCTCAAGCCATGAGTATCTCTGTATCTATCGTATACACTAAAATGATGACATGAATAATCTAATAATTACACACATTCTTATTTTTTACAAAATATTTATTGTTTTTTACATTAATTTGCACATTATTAAGGACCACGCTACTGCATTAGGATTTTCCTGTAATGATAGAGGTGTTTGTGACAAATAAATAAATAAAATAAAAAATTCTTACAAAAGAGCCAACAACAACAACCACTCAGTGATACAGTTTCTTTTTGCTTATTATGATTGGCACGGTGAGCCCTGGACAAAGGAATTCGAACAGCTCGTTTTGAAGTTTGCTGGTCTTCGTACAATCGATTCCGGATAGTTTGGTTACTGAGACGAGTACTCGTTGTCATTTGTAAGCGATTTTGTAACCGACGTGCCGTCACTGTGCGTTCTCGGCGGGCACTTAGCCGGATGTACCGATCCTCGTGAACAGTTGTAAAGTGAACTCTACTGCTCTTTTTACAACACTGCCGGTCTTTTGGAAGCGGGTTCTAAGCATTTTGGATAGATCTTCGAGAAAGCAAACCCACAGGCCGCTGCGAATTTACTTCTGTATCCATATTATGTCTTCATATTTGTGGAATATTAACGCAAGATCTTATTTTAACAAGATAACTAAACAAAGTTATAAAATTTTCAGAATACCAAGCCGCTAATCGAAACAAAATTTAAAGAAAAATCGAAACAGGATCAATATTTTGCTACTTATCTATTAGCTGTTCTTTAAATTACACTGAAATGTAAAAATAACAAGTGGCCCTTATTTTGTTTTGTGCGTTTCATCATTTACTTTCTTTCATTAATTTGCTATTAACAATAAAACTTAATCATGAGACATTTCCCCTAATGTTTCAGTAAATGATTTATAACAATAAATGAATCCAGCTTAAAACTTCAAACGTATAGTGACCACATGCATAAATATTACGGGAAACTTGAAACCAATTCTTTTAAAATAATTTCACAGTAAAAGACTACTGCAGTCAAATGCAGTGATAGAATTCTGGTAGAACTTCCACACACGCTCGCAACAAACACGGCCACAGTTTGCTTATTTTTTAAATCTTGCAATCGACTTCACTTTTCTGAATATGTGCCTTGTTAAAGTCAGTGAACTTAGTTTCCACTGTGGGAAATGAAGTGACATCGAAAATGGAGATTTATAAAATCACAGAACAGATCTAACACAACAGCAGTTAGCATAGTCTCAGCTAAAGCAGTGTCCACATTTAGTGGCATTCTAATGGATCAGACACCTTGACGTGACCGCCTCGTGAGATAATAGGACACAGATAACCCCGTATGCACAAAGCACGTTACGTATATCATTGCATCGTACGGGTATTGTTTGTTAAAATGTCAAAAACGTGGACGCAGCTTTAGGAGTGGTCTAAACATCAAGTTGCGCTAGAAAGTGGTGGCCGCTGCGCGCGGTTGTCGTGCGCGTGGTGCGGGTGTGTGTGTGCGGAGTGCTTGAGCGCGTCCAGGTGGGTGTGGTCGCGCCAAGCGGCGGGTGCGCGGCTGGCGCGCGCCTGGCGCAGCGGGACCGGCAGCAGCTCCGGCATCACGCTGTGGTGCGTCACTAGAGCACATAGCGATGTGAACTCCTTTGTGAAGCCCTGGAACGAGAAATATTATATGTGGTTAGTCATAGGACGTTGTGGATGGATGATTTCAAAATTGGTCAAGATTTGTGAGCGGTATCTAATTAAGAATTCAATTTACATTGCTTTACAATAAGAATTAAGCATATTTAGGGTTCCGTACCTCAAAAGGAAAAAACGGAACCCTTATAGGATCACTCATGTGTGTGTCTGTCGGTCTGTCCATCTGTCACAGCCAATTTGCTCCGAATCTAATGGACCGATTAAATTTAAATTTGGTACACATATGTATTTCTGTGACCGTATAACGTAAGTAAATAAATTATGAATATGGGGGTCAACTTTGGGGGCAAAATAAGAGAATTAAAAAAAAAAGTTTTGTAAACTGTATCGTGTGACATATCAAATGAAACGGGCTTACTGTAAGAGTCTCAAATGTATCTTTTATATAATTTTAAAATAAACTATTTTAAAGTTATTTAAGAAAATAGACGAAAGTTGACCATTCCCCCTTTTAACTCCGAAAGTACTGAGCCTAAAATTTTGAAAAAAATATAGAAAATAGTTCAATACTTATAGATTCTCAAATGGTCAACTGGCGATCTTCTTGTGTATGTCACGCACTGCTTTGGCGAAGCCATCGAGAAACACGGCGAAGCACTGGCTGTATCGCTTGACATCTCGAAGGCCTTTGACAGGGTCTGGCACGCTGCTCTGCTCAGCAAGCTTCCTGCTTATGGCATCCCAGCTGATTTTTGTAGCTGGATATCAGATTTCCTTAGTGAACGGTCGATTAGAGTAGTTGTTGATGGCTGCTCTTCTGACCTTATGGCTATTGATGCCGGAGTTCCTCAGGGGTCTGTTCTCTCTGCAACTCTTTTCCTGCTCCACATCAATGACCTGCTTCGGCCTGGTATTGTTGGGTACGCAGATGACAGTACAGTTTCAGAGAGATACTTGTCCAGCGCAAAAACCAGCGGGGCTGAAGTTCGTTCCTTGAGAGAGGCCATGGTAGAGCGGACAGATTTGACCTTGAGCTTTGTCTCCCAGTGGGGTGATGATAATCTGGTCTCTTTTAACGCCACCAAAACGCAGGCGTGTCTTTTTACCGCTAAAAAGAGTCGTTTCGCCCAAACTCCTACTTTTCGGGGTACATCTGTTCCTGTAACTGATCGACTTGAGCTCCTAGGCATGGAGTTGACATCTGGTCTCAACTTCGGCGCCACCATCGAGTACAAGGCCCAAACTGCGGCCAAGAAACTGGGCATCCTAAATAGGGTGAAGCGATACTTTACGCCTGGACAGCTTTTAACCCTTTACAAAGCGCAAGTCCGATCCTGCATGGAGTATTGCAGTCACCTTTGGGATGGATCAGCTAAGTACCAACTGGCCGCGCTTGACTCGGTGGAACGCAGAGCTAAGAGGCTCATTGGCGACGTAAAACTGGTGGATGCCAAGCTTCATTGCTTGGCTCATCGCCGCAAGGTTGCCTGCTTGTCGGTCTTCTACAGATTGTACTTCGGAGAGTGTGCCCGAGAACTCCACGACCTCATTCCACCGGCCCCCTTCTACCACCGGACATCTAGACGCACTGCCAGTTACCATCCCTACCTGGTTGCTATTCCACCAATTCGCACTAAGCGCTTCCAAATGTCTTTTATAATGCGCACAGCAAAAGAGTGGAACTCACTACCTGCGTCTGTGTTTCCGAACGTATACAACCCTAATCTCTTCAAAGTGAGAGTGAACAGGCTTCTTCTGGGTAAGCTCACTCCATCGTCGACTTTGTCTCTGTCACCTATGACCTAGACTAGAGTCAAGAGCAAACCCATCACAAATAAAAAAAAAAAAAAAAAAAAAAAAAAGATTACAGGAAAACCTATGAGACGTCGATGGTCTTAAAACAACATGCTAAATCTCTCAATATTGTGCGTACAAACTTACATCTGTCCATAGTTAAACAAAAAGAATCCAACTCACATTAGGTGTAATGTGGGTTGGATCCTTTTCGTTTAACTATGGACATTTGTAGTTGGAATGTATGGGAGAACATGTTTTTCAACTACAATGTTATGTTTTTCTTGGGATAAATTAATCCCAACTACGGAACCCTTCATTGTGCGTGGTCCGACACGCTCTTGACCGGTTTTTTTTAAACAGTACAAGATTATGAATACGTAGAATTATTAACATTGCAAATGTTTTGTCGATCGCTTTAGTATAGCCCCCATTTTCACTCAGAGTGTGACATCGCCTTGGTGTCATAAGTTTTAGGGCTACATGAATAGTTGAGGTCTCAAAAGTCGAGTATCAATAAGGGCTACAATATGGTGAAAAAAAAATCCGCTTAGATAATTAAAAACAAAAATTAATGTAATAGTAAATTTCTGTTTATTTTTAAAACGCGATTTGAAAGTTAATCTCTACGGAAAACATACCTAATGCTAAACATTTTTTCCCATTTAAATTTTAGCTTCAACGGTGAAAAGTGAAATGACAACGGCTACTTGCGGCTGCCTACGTAACCTGCAGCACACACACACACATACACACACGCTTAATATGTAGGTACGTCATTATGTAATGGAGGCCCGTTGCTTTTAGTTAGACATTTTATTATTAAGTTTCAACTTAAGCTCAAGTTTTCATTTCGTAAATAATCAAAATACCATTGATCAGTGTTACGCAGTTACCTCGCAAGTTGATTCAGTCATAAGAGTTAATGATAGCCACTAAGAATGAGCTGTGTGAATGTACAGCTCAATGGCTCACGTGAAGCTTTTGATATTGCAGAACATTTTCGTTCGATGTTGCCCTTCTCTATCATTCGAAGTCCAGTTCAGACGGGAGTGATACCCACCTATTCTTCATATTGTTACACCTCCTGAAGTCTATCTACATCTAGATCTGAGTGCATCAGGTGCTCGGTCCACCTGGGCGCGGCGGGTACGGCGAGGGCCTCACTATTGCTCTCCCGCGTGCACGCCTCCGCTCGGCCGCCTGGTTGATGTCGCTTCCGTTCATGCACGAAGCAGGTTTGAGGGGCTGGAAAAGGGAAAAATTTGTGCTGGAGATACTGGAAAAGAGAATAGAGGATAGTCTTGGGATATTAGAACCACGATTTCGCAAATAAAAGTCACATTGGCGAAAAAAGATAAACGAAACTGCACCACACCAAAGCAGTTATCAAAACGCTAATTGGCTCAGCCATATTTTTGGCATTCATTCATTAATTCATTCATTCTCTATTTCAAGATGGGGCACTTGTTGGAGTCTCCGAAGTGTAGTTTACGTCCACAAATCCTGTAGATTTGAGGACGAAGAGTGCGCTACTGAAGCCGCAATCAGCGTGGCTACCTACTGGGCCAAATTAATCAGGAACAAAACGAATGTTGTATCACAGATTCGAAAAGAAGATTCAGTGTTTTGTTTTTGGCTGCAAAATTATAAATAATTTGAATTTCACTGCGCGTAATGACCAGTTGTTTTTTGTATAGTATACAAGTTGTGATAATAATATGCAGATCAGTGCCAGCACACCAGTCACAAGATTGACCGAATTGTAATTGGGTTAACACTTACGTGGTGGGTGTATCTGCAACTAGAGGCGTGGAGTCATCGTCGGAGGGCTGCAGCAACGCCCTGCTGAGCCCCATAGCCAGCTTTTTCCTAAGAGAAGGCCGCTCGCCCAGGCGCGCCGTTGATTTTCGTCGGTAAGTTCGTCTCCTCGAAACTGCTCGGGCTCGGCTCGTTCACTATCTTTGAAACGCCTGAAAAGTTAATGTAGAATACAGGTTTTAGAATCTTAGTTCTTCTTTATCACATTCATCCAGCTTATGGGCTCCACATGAGACTAAATATAGTCTCATGTTGGAGCGCATACAGAATAAATTTACGAGATACAGTGTACCTAAGGCGGTATGGAGTATATCCTTTCAACCCCTTGATGTATCATACCTTGTTTGTGTTAGGCATGGTGAGATACAACAAGTTGAAAACAAGGAGGGTTCCGGGGTAACATAAACAATCCGGGATTGCTTCAGGGGACATGCTTGTGTGTACGTGCAGTGCCGACGACAACCCAAATTGTTTGCGGTTCCGCGCGGTCGAACTAAACTGTTGGACAACGTCCCCCTGACGCGAACAATGCGCACACTAAATTTGGTTGCCGACAAAATTGATCTTTTCTCATGTTCACTGAGCAAGTTCGCAAGAGTAACGTTGCACGTGTTATGTTTTTAATTAGTAAATCATTGCATGAATCCGATATTAATATTATGTTGTAAATTGTTTCATTTAAGTATTGTTAATTAACTACACTACCGAATTGGGACTCTGTAATGGTAACGTATGTAAGTAAATAAATAAATAAAATAAAATAAATAAATAAATAAATCTTGTCACATTGGTGAGAAAAAGTTGATACTAAATCATTCATCATCAAGGTGGTAACTTAATATTTAATGAGATTATTACTAACCCTGTTGGTCACAGGAAAATAGTAGAAGAGGGGCAGCTTAACATATATGTCTTCTACTATATCTAATGTTATTAAGGTTTTTCTGTTTTTTATTTATATACCGCGCCCATCATACTGTTGTATAATCATAGATAGTAGCAAAATGGTTTGAAGAAATATATTTAAGTACATATATGCACTCTTTACATCTAAATTCGTTGATAGAGTCACAAAATGTCATAATAAAAAAAACATTGAATTACTTTTTCCTAGCCAGTATGCAAAGCGACAATGGAGATGAATGTCGTACTGGCTAAGTACGACATTCATCTCCATTGTCGATTTGAATATACTCGATCTCCGGATCATTCTCACCTTGACTTTTGTACACCTTAAAAGCTTCTAAGGCTTTATTTTTCGCACTTATAAAATACACCACACTCTAACTTCTACAATCTATACATATAATAAAATAATGAAGAACGAACGAACGAAGTAAAAACTGTACATACCTAATTGCTACGAGGTGTGGAAAAGAGTCTGATGCCAAAAATGTAGTTTCTAGAATTTTGGTCCGTTTTTCTAGACGTATGTTCCAGTTTGGTTTAAAAACGGCTGAAAAGATTTGGATGAAATAAGGACTAAATCACAGTTAGCTTATAACCCGGAATAATACATAATACGGCTTTAAATCCCGGTAGTACGTTCCCGTGGCATATTTTCCTACATCCACCTGGCCGAACTTCCTGTCACTGTTTACATAGCAAGTAGTGGGGATACGAAAAGTAAAAAAAAAAAACTTGCCAGAAAAAAAAAAACAACCGACTTTCAAAAAAAAAAATACTACAAAGCGAAAAATAACTTGTATTTTGAAAGTCGGTGGAAAAAACGAAAATACAAAACTGAAGACACTAAAGACTCGGTTGGTCAGTTCATTTTTTTACCATATTATGTTAACTGAAATAAACATTTTTATTTTTATTTTATTTACTTATTTATTATTTTTTTCACATTTACTAAATTGTGTTTAAATGTGAAATCACAACCATCGTTCGATAATTGGGCTACGTCCTTATGTTCGGAACATAAAGTGTATTACATAGGTAAATCGCTGTCTTTAAGTGTTTGTTTGTCGACAACCTTACAGTACCCTTACCTTGTATTTCAGTACTTTCATGAGCAGCTTTCATTTCTCCGCTAGTTACAGGTAAAGTGTTCCCGAACATACTCGCAACATTACAAAGGTGAGACGTGCACCCACTGTCAAAAATCCAGTCGTCTTTTTGTGCATTTACAGCATTACAATCTTCTAAATCTGAAACATCAAAAGAAATTAGTGCTTCGTTCACGTCCACGTCTTTTTGTACCTTCTTTTTATTTGGACATTTTGATGCCTTGTCCTTGCTCGTAACATTTAAAGCATTTATATTTAAATCCTTCTCCGCTGCTTGTTCGGTTTTTGGAGTTGTATCTCTAACTTTCGCGCTTTTATTTCATTTCTTAAAAGTTTTTTCATATATTACGCCTTCTTTCTTAGATTATTATTCATCTCTCTGGATTTGTGCTCTTCTAATATTTTAATCTACCATGCTTCTGGCTCGGGCAACACGTCCCTTGACTCAATGACACTGAACAATGAGCATCGTAATACAATTTAGAGGAAAAATTTGGAAGCTGAAATGAGTATACACATCAACGATTATTTCCTGTCTGTCGACAGCTGTTTCTGCTAGTTTATCAATATTGTCGAAAAAACTATTCCAAAGATCTCGCATATCACCTGTTTCCAACATTTTGTGCAACATCTATCGCTTTGGAAGTGACGCCTTCTTAGCAGATCCTTTTCCTTTTCCCAGGATATTATTATAGATTCTAATTTCAGCCAAACCTCTCTCAAAGTGTTACAGCCCCTAATACGTCGCACTTTACTACCACACATCGACAAAATTAGATCCGCTTTGACTTTTTCATTCTCTGCTTTTCGATTTGTAACTTCACCTATTTCAGATGGTTTTCTTACCTTTCTACTTGTATACTTCCATCCATTATTTTTTATTAGGACCAACGTAACCTGTATTCACCAGCTATCTTAATTATATTTGTTCAGGGGCTCGATCCTACACATACTGCTTATAATCATTCCTTTGCACAAATAATTATTTCACTGTTTGAAAAATAATGTTACTTCTTACTTAACTCTCCAGAATTCTTAATGGATCCACGTTACTCCTATTTACCCTGGGTGGCGTGCTTTGTATGTCTGGGTGTCTGGGCCCATAACCAATTTAAGGTAAAAGAAACGACTGGGAAAAATAGAACGTAGCAAAATGTATTCGGAGAAAAAGTGAGTGACACACAATCACACTTGACAAAATAACATAAGAACGTATTTATTTTAAAATCAAAATTGACATCATATACACTTACAGCCAAACTAATAAAGATTTACACCTGAGTTATACCGGAGTTATAAAGTGAAGGGCGGGCGTTTTGGGGGACTGTCTTATGTAATTTTGACGTTCGAAAAGTGCTGATTCTCAGCCTAGTTTGAATAAATGACTTTTGATTTGATTTGATTTGATTTGATAACTTTTTTAGCCCTTTTAAAATGCGTTATAACTCATATAAGCGTCAGGGTTATAGATTTACACACGACTTATATCGGTAAGTCATGTGTAAACCTTTATTAATAAGGCTTTTAGAGTTTGTATATCCAATAGTAACTGTAGTCGCTAAATCAGTCCAACACAGCCCAGAGATTGATCTCTGCGCTGTGTTGACTGACTCAATTCAGATAATAAACAAGACAACCAGCACACTGGCGTCTAACAAAATATCAGGCACTCGACCATCCAACTAGAACAGTTAGCCGACCCGCAGGGACAACACTACACTTCAGATTCACATGCGATCCTAGTGAAGATACATACAGTATATCTGTATGCAACAGCCACTTAAGAGGAAACGCGGTCACGTGGTCGTTGTCCTTCATTCCATACTAACGTATTCCTTTGTTTTCTCCCTGGTTAATTATACTATTCCAAATATTTTTTTACGATAAAATTTTTGGCGTAGTAATATTTTTTTTTTTCTCAAATTAATAAAGTATTTGGACTAGTTTCATTCTTCTTCTTCTTACCTTCATTAACCAGAAACAAAACAGAGGAATACGTTAGTATGGAATAAAAGCCAACGACCACGTGACTGCGATTCCTCTTAAGGTAAAGACAGTTAACGATAATTTTGCCTTTCCTTGTGAGTTTGTCTCAATTACCTAAATGTATTAAATTATTTTAATTCCTATCATTTTTTATATACATTAAACAATACAAAATTGTGATCAGCAGTCGTTGTTTAATTTAAATTACAATTAGGTACAATTTACAATTCAAAGTTTCTTGGGTCACTAACGTCACAGAATAGATATTTGCAGAAGGTCAGCTTCATACAATGAACGGAACCGAACGCATAGTGAGTGTAAATTTACTTGCGACTGGCATTTGTTAGAGATAGTTAGATCGCCGCGCCGTACGCGTCTGTATTGTGTGCGTGTGCATGTTGTCGCTCGTTGTATGAAGCCAGCCTTCTGTACCTATCTATTTCTTGTCAACTTCTGAATAGTGAAAGCCATTTTGACAAAGTTTGTTTTTGTTTATCACTGATTGAATGAATGTCACGCTAGCAGCACTAGCACGAGCACGAGGAGCGAGCACGCGGGCGCGCTGACTCCCGCGGCGTCGTGTGGTGGCGGCCAGCCCTCGTTCCAGGGGCCGCGCGCCCCCGCCTCCGGTCACATCGTCGTCACCATTTCTGAGGAGATGGAAGGTGTACAGTATCTTCTTACTGGTACCAACGCCCGACACACATGCTCACACTCGTATTGGTTATCGTGAACCGCGTGCGACGTTTAAAACTTATGGCGTTGTATGGAACTCTGCTTTTGCTCTCACGTGTCGACCCAGGCACGCTCATTTGAAAAACGAGTCTGAGCTAGTTCTCAGACACGTTTTTCAAACGGCAGTGACATGATTGTCCGTAAAATCTATGGCACACATGATTGGTTCGTATCGATAAATGCTACTGGTGACGGCAAATGCTGTGACCAAAGTCAGTGGCACAGTTTCGTGAACGAGAGCAAGTGTATGTGCGGTGGGCGTAAAAGTCTGGCTACAAACTATAGTTGTACTCAAAGGAGCTACCGTCCACCGGTCACAAAATGGAGAAATTAAGCAACAGATAGGATAGTCAATGAGATACTAGGTATAAGTTTAAAGACAACCTGTTAACATTAGTACAAGTTTTGTAAAATGATTATGGAACTGAGAGTTCTAAAAAATCCCATTATCTTGCGTGAAATTTGGTTTTCAACTATGACTAACGTTTGGATAGAAATCTCCACAGTCTACAGTAATTCGACTAAGCTCTTAAAACTTGTAGAACCAGTAATAAAAAAGTTTTACTGTCCAAAGTAAGTTACGATTATGTTAATATCTTTACTTTTACAATCCACTTTCATTAAATTATTATACTTTTCGTCTACCACGTTTTTCAAATTTTAAAATGATTTAAGCTTTTTAGATTTGAAGGTGGTGGGAAGCACAGAACCGATAATTAAATGCAATGCTTGAGGTAGCTTACACGTATGTCCTCTAATGGACGTCTGACGCATGAATGATGATGATCATGAAAACGGCGGGAATATTTACCAAGGTTCTGCATTTGATGTTGGCTCAGAACAATGTATGGGTTGTCGAGGCCGGGATCTTCCAGCACCCCGCGATGCAGCTGCTCCAGATGTATCTCTGTGTCATCTAGGAGATACAAAATAAGCTTATGATCTTATTACAGCTAATGAATTCATTTTTATTTACGTCAACAGTAACGCACGCCAAGTCATAGGTCTCGAGTTCGAATCCAAGGTACGCACCTCTGACTCTTCGGTTTCATGTGCGTATAGCACCTATAATTATGACATGTTAAAAAACTGTTAAGGAAAACATCGTGAGGAAACCAGCACGCCTGATAGATATTTCTCGACGACATGTGAAGCCGTAGGCGGCATAAACACTCTGACACCAGGTTAGTCAAAAAGCACATGAAATTCACATCACTTTAGAAACCTAAATACACGGTAGATACTTGTACAAAATACTTTAGGTATTTCATTCCCAAAAAAAATCAAGCAAAACCATGACGGATCGCTAAACTTCGATAAACAAAGTTAATTTTGGCATCAGTCTTATTGCTTACCAAAACTTCTAAACACGTAAGTACTAAACGATTGAAGTGCTAAACAATGTTCTAAATGAATAAACCTTTAATGTTTGATTTCCTTTCATTCATTAAAATATTTGGATTCCTGTCGTTAATTTCACTTTCATGGTATTTTGATTTATTTATCTGATTACATTTAAAGTAAATACATTGATGTATTTATTTAGACTAAGCATTGTGCGCATTTGTAACTCATTATCAAGGAGTATTGATATCCAAGCATTTACGAATTTAAATTTATTTTCAGACATAATTTTCAATTACGTTGTTGTTTTATTTAAACCTTATGATAAATTAAAAAAAAAACTACACAATACGTATCGGGAACCTGTTGTATCTAAAACATTTCTAAAATTTTAATTTTTAATAAATAAATAGTAATACTCTGAAAAAGAAAAGGGACTTTGTCTCTGTCACCTTCCGAGCAAGAGAGTCAAGAGCAAACCCAACTCAAATTAAAAAAAGAACAGAAAACCTTCCAAGGTACAGCATATACCATGGACCGTACCAGTTGTACTTTGGACATACTAGAATAAAATGATAAATACTTGCAGTTGCTGTAATTATGTAGTGAGTTTATTTTTTATTTGTAGGTACTAATAACTAGGATCAATGACTGATCATATCAACACCTGTAATCAACAATGAACGCTAATTTAAAAAGAAATATTTCAAAAAACATTATTTTAACCAACAGTCTCTTGTCGCTATAATTTCTTTTTAGGGTTCCGTACCTGAAAAGGAAAAACGGCACCCTTATAGGATCACTCGCGTGTGTCTGTCTCTCTGTCCGTCCGTCTGTCACAGCCAATTTGCTCCAAATCTAACGGACCAATTTAGTTGAAATTTTGTAAACATATCAATTTCTAAGACCCAAACACAGACGTGTAACGTAAATATAATAATTTTGAATATAGGGTAACTTTTGGGAGACAAATAAGACAATCAACAAAAAAGTATTGCAAATTGTACCGCGTGACAAATCAAATGATAGCACGTAAGTGAGCACAGTAATGTGAGCATCTCAAATATATATTTTTTTATAATTTTAATATAAATAGTTATAAAGTTATTTAAGAAAATAGACGAAAATTGACTATTGCCCCCTTATCTCCGAAACTACTGAGCCTAAAATTTTGAAAAAGTATGCAGTAGAAATGTATGGGTAGAACATGTTTTTCAACTACAACGTTAAGTTTGTTCTTGGGATAAGTTAATCCTAACTACGGAACTCTTCATTGTGCGTAGTCCGACACGCACTTGGCCAGTTTTATCAATAGTATCACATCAGCGGACCTAGCTAAAGTAACATTCGATTAGCGATGACGCTATTAGAAAAGGCAAAAATATATGAGGTTGACATAAGCTATCGAAATGACACGTGATCATAGATCAGCATTTTCATAGAGATGCGCGTCGATAGCGATTGTACAATAGAAATAGAATTGCTCCGAAGCGAATGCCATTTGGCTACAGGTCCAGATCACATCTTAGATCTCTTAAGTTTTTACTTATTTAAACAATGTTTATTCATTAGAAACAACTTAAAAACATTATGTAATACTTTATATTTTTCCAATATTACTTTAACTCTAGCCAAGGTACAGACCCCAGCAGGTCAACCTACCGGAAACTGTCAGATTTTCCCAATCAACCTTGAACCTAATGCCTTAGCAATAAAGTCGAAAATCTATTAAAGAAATCTGACATATTGTAGTAGCTTGATGTGCTGGCGTCTGTACATAGTTGAGGGACCAAGGTACACCACAACAATTTATTTTAAAAAGCTTTATAAACACACTTAAAATTGACGTAAGCTTCAAACACCCTACACCATCACCATTACCTACATACTGGGATTAGAGTGTAAATAAAACGCTTTTTATAAATGTACATCATATTAAATAAATAGGCAATAAGTAAAGTCCGAAAAACGTACTTTTCGAGCCAGAAATAAGAAATCACCTTTTTACTGAAACCCAAAGGGCCCGACACCACTTTGGGGGTTCAGTACCCAAAGCGTAAAACGGGACCCTATTACTAAGACTTCGCTGTCCATCTGTCTGCTGTACGATTGTCCTAGGTACAACACTATCAAATGTACACCAAGTTCCCTATTAATTTGCATCTGGGCCTCATCTGTGGCCTGGACATTCAACCGGAAAAAGCGTGAACGTGCAAGTGGATATTAAAAGCACATACTAGCACTGCGGTTACTGACAAATACAATATAGCGCTCAATCAGCTTATACAAACACAAATATAACACGACAGAAGACACAATCATAAACATAGTTTGTAATGTGATCACTGATCACCTACAATAAGATATCAAGTAGACTTACATGGTAACAGCGTTGTTGTCGGCGGTGGTAATGTTGTAGTTGTTGTTGTCGTTGTTGTTGTTGTCGTAGTAGTAGTTGTTGTTGTTGTTAATACTAAACAAACAGAAAACAATTATCTTAGTAGATTTGAACACATTTCAGCACATCCATATCTGGTGAAACCATAAGATGATCCAAAAGTTGAAAGGCATTACAACAAAGTCACAATATCAAGATACAAGCATATATTGTGTGTTAAGTTTGACATGGCTAACCGATCTGTCCCAATTGTAATGTTACTATACTCTAAGAACAGCTAAAATATAAACTTTACATTACTTGTATTTTACTATAGAAAATTTTGGCTTGACATACTTATATTGTGACAAATTTAATGGTTCTATATCTAGTAACCATTAACTTAACAATTAACTTGCTTTTGAATACTTAAACAGCAGAAGTTGAGCCAAGTTAAAAAAATCCTATGAAAAAAACAAAGAATTCTGAGTCCGAATTATGTAAAAAAGTGGATTTCGTAAAAGTGCAGTTGACTCTATATACTTTGTTGCCGTCGTACTGTATTAACGGTAACGTCATTCTTATCTATTCTTAAGTCGACAAAACGCTTTTCTACGGTTCTCGTGCTACGCCTGCTGTTATCGAGTCATCACGAGGTACAGTCATCCACACGTCAGTGGTAACAAAACTAGTATAATCTGGCCTCTTATTCTATTGAAACTTCGTACTATGCTCAAGTGTACGGAGCTCAAGAGTACGGGTCAGCTTAAGGCCAAACTGTTACTATCGACATGCTGTCAAGACATTTAGGCAGAAATACAGTGGAGACTAACTTATCAGAAAGGATGACAACGACGTAGGAAATCCCATATGCTACAAATCCATATCATGTCATCACGAGCTATTTGGAATCAGCTCATGCAGCGCGTTGATAGCTCCTTAAGCCGTTATCAGACGCTTCACTCGAATGAACGGTTCACTCGAGTGAAGGTTCATTTTTGTTCCATTATACGTTCACACGTCACCGATAAAATTATATAGGAATAAACGTTGATCTGCTCCTTTGACTGAATATTTCGATTATTCGGTAGGTAAATGGATCAAAAACATCGTTGGATCGGGTTACAAATGAATTTATTTTTCACTTTGATCCATTTTGTGAAAAAGTGAAAAAAGATACAGAATTAAAGGCAAAAATGGATAAAAGTGAAGCGTTCTGGTATCGGGCTTTCGTAAAGTAAACGAAATTATGACCTACAATGTAAGAAAAGCTCAGCCTGCGCCCTTCCCTGTTTGTTCTCCACATGACACCGGTATGCCCCCGCGTCTTCCCTGGACATCTCCATCACCATCAGACTGACGGTGTAACGGTAGCCTCTGGACGTCATGCTTAGCTTGTGTTTTGTACCTAAGGAATGAAAAATTACGTTGTCAGTTCATTTCAATCAAAATATATTACTTTTAAGCATTTTTTTTATCATGCAAAATTTTGAAAGGGTCAATTCCCTAGACCTTTCTAGAGAATTGAACCATAAAAAAATTTGCACGATTAATTTTGCATTGTGGGAACACATAATAAATGGACGCTCTGTTTTAAAAACTGTTTTATACTTTGTTTTCAATTCTTTATGATGACATCAGCATGACAAGACCCTAATAACATAAAGCTTCAATTTGGTACCGACTACATTATCAGCATTTTATATTATTTGCTATAGTTTACATCATGAGTTACTGTTTTTACTTTTATGGTAGTATCCTTTATGATAACATTTAAATAGGTGTTCCTAACAAAATAATGTTATCCATAATGTTTAAATATTGACCTAGAACCAATATCGCAAAAAGTATTGCGTTATAATTAAATTAACCCACAGGAGTAAACTCAAAAATATGAAAGGTCGTAGAAAATGTTATTAAAATAGAATTCCAGTGAAACATGTTATTTCCAGTGATAAAACAATAGAGAATAGGCTTAAAATGTTATTATTTACTATGTGCGCAAAGTTTTTGTTATTGTTAGTATTCTGCGGTTGTCACGTGTTTTTGTTTTTATTATTTTCTTTGTTTACAAACTCGGTTAGTGGTTTCCAATCCATTTTAGAAAATAAGTTTGTAATGTTTTTTTATTTATAAATACGTCCGTCAGTTCGGTTGAGTTTCAATATCTGTAGATTAAGAGAGGGATACAATACATAATAATGATATATCAATTCGCGTTTCTGTAAAGATCAATTTATTTTTATTTTATTTTTATTTATCATTGACATAATCTACTCATTACAATGTTTTTTTTATGAGTGGTATTGCAATATGTGGTTAGCTAGTGACCTCGACAATTGATCATAATTATTCTTGTCTGAGCAACCGGCAGCAGGTTCGTCATGCTCCCTTAGATGTCACTGCTTGCGGTAGCGTCGGGGGTCGGGTTGCCTCCTTCCCTCAAATATGGCGAGGGGGGTAATGGCTGATCTTTGCGTTACGCTCGTGAACGGGTGCTGCTTGTGGTGACTGGTCGTCTTGCTGACCTTGGTTTTGTTTTGTTATTAATAATTTAACACGTTTATTTTACTTCGATGGTCCTAGTTTATCATCTGTGACTTCGAGTTACGGCTATATGTAAGTGGGCACGCCCTTTATTACTGGAGGCTTTCAATATAGGTATAAAGTTCTGCTTACGTTTTTAGTTTGATTCTGCTTGAGTATAGTTTTCGAATTTTCGTTTTTTTTTTTCTTCTTTTTTTAAGTATATTGGCGTGTGCTAGCTGACTTATAGCAAATAATTAAATCTAATTTAATGTTTGTGTTGCGTAATGTACTTGCATGTATTTTGCACAGTGTTGTATAGAATATTATATATATTTTTATTTTTTTTATTTAACTGAACAGACAGCTGTGCTGCTGAGGAGTTTGTTGCGCCACTTCTTCTCCTCAGCTAAAGCACTAGGAAGTGGTGAAGGGCGGGCGTTTTGGGGGACTGTCTTATGTAATTTTGACGTTCGAAAAGTGCTGATTCTCAGCCTAGTTTGAATAAATGACTTTTGATTTGATTGATTTGATTTGATTTATGATTGCATTACACACGGATGTGACATTGTACCTATACACGGTTAATTTTAGGTCGTTCTGGAACCGAAAGCCATGAACTCGGTCATCGAACTCGAAACGATTGGGACTATTTTTTGCAAAATATTCATCTAACTTTTTTATTGCTACCTCAAATACGTCTATGTCACGATTATCTCCTTCATTCGCCTTAACATAGCCACCCGGTATAGTAAACAGTATTTCTTGAAGTTCTTGTCCTCCCCAATGTAACAAACTTGCGCGTTTTTTTGAACTATTATTGACATCGGCAGCTTCCAGGTAAATATATAAACTCCTTTTCCAACGTTCCCATCTAGCTCCAACAGATCCTGCTTCACCATCGCACTCAAATTTTTCTAAGGTAAGACTTGACATCATATTTTAATATGTGGACAATGAAACAAATAAAGAATATCTAATTTAGGTCACCAAAAGAGCATCATCCTTTTAACAACCTGACACATTCATTATTTATTTCATACCGCATTCATTCAACACCATAGTCCAAATTAAACTAACAATGTTGTATGAATTATCTTCAAACTTCAGTAAACGGGCGTTATCCGTATACAAAACTTCATATTACGGGCATCACCCGTATAAAATTTCCATATATCACATGACACTCTGACATACCTAACGTCGCGTCGCGTCATGTACTTACAGGCATCACCTGTACTAAGTAACATTACGAAGTCCTTACAGGCGTCACCTGTTCCCGGACTACCATGCATCGTACCTATGTACGTCGCATCGCATCATGTATTTACAGGCATCACCTGTACCAAATAGCATTACGAAGTCCTTACAGGCGTCACCTGTTCCCGGACTACCAGGCATCGTACCTATGTACGTCGCATCGCATCATGTATTTACAGGCATCACCTGTACCAAATAGCATTACGAAGTCCTTACAGGCGTCACCTGTTCCCGGACTACCATGCATCGTAAATATGTTCGTCGCATCGCATCATGTATTTACAGGCATCACCTGTACCAAATAGCATTACGAAGTCCTTACAGGCGTCACCTGTTCCCGGACTACCATGCATCGTACCTATGTACGTCGCATCGCATCATGTATTTACAGGCATCACCTGTACCAAAGAGCATTACGAAGTCCTTACAGGCGTGACCTGTTCCCGGACTACCATGCATCGTACCTATGTACGTCGCATCGCATCATGTATTTACAGGCATCACCTGTACCAAATAGCATTACGAAGTCCTTACAGGCGTCACCTGTTCACGGACTACCAGGCATCATCTGGTAACATCACAGCGTCCAACTCATCACGCTGATGTAATATCATTATATTAGAACTTATGTAACAGGCATCACCTGTGATTTAGTCCATACAGGAGGAGACTCATGTTCTCTTTTGTACAAGCATCATTACTTGATACAATAATAAACAATCCTAGTCCTAGTCTAGTACTAGATAACTCGACAGTATGTATGCATTTAGTATATATTTGTAATCTGAAAAATATATTCAATACTGTGCCGACCGGGAATCGAACCCGGCCCCCGTAGTCCAGAGGCAGCAATTTTAAACATGACTTTTGAATGTATTCATTAATCGTATGACCTTTCCCTTCTATAAATAAATCAAGCATAAGCGACCCCATAAGTGGGTACTTATTTTTAAGAAATGTAAACAACCGTCCCGCTTGATAATAACCTACAGCGCCAGCAAAACAACGCGGTCGTCTCGCATCGCATCATAGGTAACTAAATAAATAATAATATCATAACTACACGAATAAAATGTTTACTTCACGGGGCCTCATCGAAAGTACTGAGAGTTTAATTAGTTTGACCATTCTTAGTCTCAAAACCCCGATAATTTTTTTTTTTTGGGGGTAAATAATAATAATAACAATAATAAATCACAGTAGTTCTGTTAATCCTCGTCGCCAAAATGTAGTATTTCTCTTCTATATTATCGGCTCTTAGACACACGTGCCCTCTCACTCTCGCCGCTCACAGCTGACTGGCTGCTTTACGACCGCACGTGCGCTAGAGACGACATAATGCTTCCTTCTCTTTCACTCACAGATACTACACTACGTAAAAGCTATTACTGACGCGACGGTCCTAAGCCCGTAGAAAGTATGACGGAAAAAAATTAGTTAAGTACCTATTTAACTGTTATGTAGATAAACGCAATTTAAAGCAAGCAATGGTTATGAATGCGGAATCAAACGATTTATTATTGTCGCGGGTAGGTATCTACAGCAACAACGAGGTACTGACGACCGCAACCCAATAGCAAACTCATAATTAGCAAACCTTCAATACAAAGCAAAATTGTGAAGTACCTATGGCTTGTATAACGAATTAAATTACACTCGTGTAGGTAGGTATGTGAGTACCTATGTAAGTAGTTCATCCGCTAGTGGCGCCAAAGACCACCGCGAGAGGGTGCCGACAAACACCTTCGTCTCGAAAACAAACTATGCCGCGACGCCGCCGCCGCGCGCCGCCGCGTTCTTCATGATAGGTTCATAAACATAAATAAAAATACAACACGATAGATAAATAGGTACACAAATAATAACACGAAAAGCGAATTCAGACTTTATTTCTTAACCGTAAACGGTGAAATTTAGAAATTCTATCAAACTAGGTAAATACGCAGTTTGCTATAAAATATTCGGAGAAACCTATTGTCTCGTGTTCGACTGGACTTTACAAGGATGCACAACCGAATTACACGGTTAAGATTATGAAAATAAGGTCTTTTTCTGTTCGAATTGCCTGCCTTTGTAGAAGCCGCCTCAAGCATTGCCGCAAAAAAAATGTTTTAGGCTGTATTATTATTTTTTATTTATCATATGGTAGGTAGGTAATTAGGTATGCTTATTAAGTACCTACTCGTATTAGCTCAATTGGTCAACATTCGATTCAAGGCCTTAAAAACAACTCCCAAGCGTACTCGTCGTGTCTAGTTGAATAGGTACGAGTATTAGTGATTTCGTGATGCGAGAGTAGTGAATTAATTGTCAATTAATTTCTCTCGTTTACGAGGAGACAAGAGATGATGGAGGTCAATGAACTTACACCAACTTAAAACGTACCTAATGAAATACGTACTAGCAGGTACTTTTGCAGCTGGTATTCGTCCGACGTCCATTGACCCACCGCACTATGGGACCAACCGGTATTTTCCATCTCAAAAATCGATAAGTCTGTTGTTTTGTGATTTTTCTCCTTAAATTTTTTTTCACGAATTTGTGAATATCTAGGCAATAAAAGAAATCAAACATCATCATTTTAAAAATTATATATTTTTCGTAAAAAAATGACAAAGATAATGTTATACGAAATTTTATACAAAAAATTATACAGTTATAATAAAATAGCAATAAAACTTACACTTTTTCTTAAAATAAGTTTAAAACTAAATTATTATTATTAAACAAACAATTACATGACAAAAAAAAAATTTTTAGCGCTTAACCTATTCATCACTTTCTACTTTCAACAATTCTTTAGCTTCGTCAAACAATTCTTTGGATATTACAAAACTTGGTTTATTTAAGCTAGATATATAAGGATCAGATGTATATAACAAAATATGCAGAACGTCTTCGTTTGTTGCTGATCTGGAACACTTCCTAGCGTGATGTAACCTATATTTCTTATAATCTTTATTTCGGGCTTCCTGGGCATCTTCGGATAATTGTCCTATAGGCAAAACTGCATAATGCTCTATTATTTTAGCACCATGTATAAGTACTTTATGGACCGAAGATGGCATGTAGTACCAGTTATATTTGCTTACATATAATTGCGCGGTTATCAATGTATACTGGCCGAATTTTTCTGCGTTTATAGGGAATCCCGATGACATAGTTTGAAGAATTACATATAATCTCTTGATTAATTCTTCATCAATTCCAGTTATCTCTGCAGAACATTGGTAATTTTGGAAAAATCTCCTTGCCGTATTTCCGTCATTGCTGTTACCGGAACCTTGACGTGGTTTATCAATGTGCAAACCAAGCACTTCTCGAAAACGTTTTTGGACATATTTTTTCTTGTCTTCTTTAAGTTGCTTGTTTTCTGGAGTTGTTGCAGACCACTTCTCAAAACCTAAATTGTAAGAAATATGAAGGATCATTTCCATAAATCTTATCCATGCGTGTAGTGTCGACAATCCGTATTTAAACGCATTTTCATTTTCAACTCTCGTTGTAACTTTTAAGAGATCATTCATTTGTCTGGGAGTTGCTCCACAAACAGTGCAGGTAGCACTGGATGATGTGTTTGTTAACACTTGAGCAACTTTCCCATCAATCATTGTCATAAACAGTTGATGTTTAACTTCGATGACTTTGTCGTCTATTGACACAAGAGTTGGAATCAATTGATTAATTTTGGCTTCAATTTCACTGACAACCGCTGTAGTTTTTTCGGGTGTTTCTTTTGCAAATTCTAATGAAATTGGTCTGCAATATCTAACAGATGAGCAAGTAGGGTTCTGCCATATAACTGCAGAAGTTTCTTCGTCTACTAGTCGCAGTGGTACAAGGGACACTATAAACAAATTAGCATCCGATATTTGTTCGTTTTCTTCCGGTAGAGTTTGTTTATACTCACTTTGCCCGGAGGATCCATCACATCCCCATTTAGTGAACAGCTTGAGACGATTGTAATTTGTCGATCTTGACGTTATCTTTATTATACGGCAGACTGTATGGTCTAAGAGATCTTGCAGATTGATTTTTGCGCTTATATTTGTCACCGTTATGCTGGATGCAGGCGGATAGCAAGCCATTTTTGCTTCACTTAGTGTTTGATACGAAGGTAATACAGAACTTAAATTCTTATCAACGAGCCTTTTTCTTAGGTACGCATATTGGGCTTTGGTTAGATCTGTTTCAATACACATACTCAATGCCTCCTCTTTTGTAAAGGAAAGTGCATTATCTGGATTGAATATGTTTTGTAGAATTACTTTTTTCTCTTCTTTTTCCTTATTTCTGATAATAGTCACAATCGACGCTTCGTCATTTTCACCCATGGATCGTAAACCTTGTACATAAGCGTTACGGACATGTCCCATTCCATATTCCTGGACCAGTTCCGTATTTTTTCGTTTCTTTGTGTTTTCCGAACACTCGTCATATGGTTTTGTTGGTCTACCACGATCACCAGAAGAATTCAAGCCAGAATTTTCAGATGTTGAGGTACTGCAAGAATTCAGTGATACTTTAAACTCACCATTTAACCAATTAGAGTATAGGCTCTCGAACCTGTCTGGCTTTCTTTGAGCTTTGGTCCATTTTTGGTTGCAACTTGAAGTTAGATTTTTTTGAATACTCTCTATTACAGTATTAACGTCAAATTCCGATAATTGAAAGTTGTCCAACAAATATTTTTTCAGGTCTGAAGTACTTTTCCCTCTTATTATTTGATCACAAAGATCGCGTCGAACACAAACGAATTCACTCATTGTTAGGTAATATATGTTTTTTGTCTGTTAATTGTTATTGAAAAGAAGTATCTGAACACTTTGATGAATAGTACGCTGAAAACACGGGTATATAAAGGACCAATATATTAGTGCCTTGTGCAAAAACCATGGGACAATTGATTATGACAGTTCTCATCGAAATTGTGTAATCAGTACTGATTGTAATTAATTACCACAACAGATAAATAGAACTTCCGCAGCAATATAGTTTATCATACTTGTGGTTAAGGTGATCACCGCAAGCAAGTGTCATGGGAACATTCTTTCAAAGTAATATAATAGTAGTCTAATAATTTGTTAATGTATGCTTCTATCATAGAAATGGAAAAAAAAAACAAGATAGACACAACCGTAATTTTCGTGGATTTTTTTATTTTCCCCCGATTGACATTATTGCTTCTAAATCACCACTGGCGCAAAAAACGCGCAAGTTTTTTTTTAATCCTCATATTACTGAATAGATAAGGTCTCTAATAGAGTGATTAACTTGACACCGGCAGCTTTCGGCAACTAGGAAAACTCCAATTGAAATAAACAAAGACTAAATTTTCTTTACTTCACTAAAAAAAATATTAAAAAATAAAACAAAAATATTTTTTTACAAACACCGAACGTGTTTGTAAAGTGTACATTCTAAGCTATCTAATGACGTATAACACTAACACGCTTCCTTGGAAAACTTCCGAATAATTTTGTGTTGAACTTCCTTTACGGTAATTTAATTGGAATGAAAATATTTATGTCCAATGTTTGAGGTTCATTTTATAAACGTAAAACTAAATTATTTAATTTTTTTTGTAATTTATTCGTAAGTTCCGTCCTTTGAGAGTATAAAACCATAAATAAATCTATGGATTTACGACTTTCGTCAAAACCATTTTTGAGATGGAAAATAATGTTTGGTCCCATAGTGCACCGCGAGCGCACTATCAGCTGACTCGCACACGCACAGCTGTGTCGCCCTACGTCATCGCCGAGCGGATTGCGTACGATGTTGCGTTTATTAATTAATGAAATAGTAGAAGCGCTACTAAGATTTAACTCGAATGACAGAAAAAAAGTGATAAATTTCTAACTTCTTTATTTGATGTCTTAAAAAAACAATAACAATGCCAATAGTAACTATTACCTACTCGACTGGAGTTACTGTGTTGCGGGTCCAGAACGATGTAAAATTATTCGTGTATACGGAAGCAAAATTGCATAATATACGGACGTCAAATTGCACAGTATACGGACGCCAAAAATAATTTCTAAGTCCGGGACCCACCCTTACTGGCACCAATGTACCTATTGCGTCAAAACAGGGGGGGGGGGGGGGGTTGGGGGGTTATATATACGGTAGTCGAATGAAAAAAAAAGAACGTCAAACCTAGGTAATTGTTTATCACGGCACATATGTCACATTCGTCTCCTGGGTTAATGATCATACACTAAATAATCACAAACATCACAAAAATAAATCTCCATTCCATAACATAGTTAGGTATAAAAACGTAAACTTACCTGTCCTGTGAAATTAATTTTAAAATTTTTCTGCTGCGCAGATGTCGAAAACTCATCGTATCGGTTTCGTTTAGGTGCAGTAGTTTCGAAGTTATGATGATTTTTAATTCTTTTGATTTTTTTAATAATTATTTTTTATGGCTCGTGGCGCGCTCGGAGGACGGGGACGGGTTTTGCACTGAGAGGGCGGACGTTACAGTCGGTAAAATACAACAACAGACTGAGATTCAACGGCTGAGATTGAAAGCTGGCAACGTCGCATTGGTGGACGCCAAATTCGCGGTCCACTGTCTGCGATGTGCCCGCGATATACTCCTGAGAATATACGCGCGGCAGGAGCGCCACACGGGTGCTGCGGAATCGCCCGGAACGAATGATTATACTTTTTCAGTCATTGTGCCGCTTTTTGACTTCCACCTATTTTTGGCGTACAAGCTCCTAGGACCACAAGGGCCTAAGTGAACGGCTCAAACAAACTGGCGTCCGCATACCGGATGCCAAATGCCGGGGGACGCCGCTTTGAATGCACTTTTTTCTTCAGGGGACGTTAGATTGCTTACGGAATGTAAATATATATATATATACAGGGTGACTCAGAATACCTCTTTTGATCCAGCGGCCCCATATTCTGTTGTGCATTATTAATCATTAGATGAAGTCCACAACAATGTTCATTAAAGTTTTGGAATGCTTTCGACATGTCAAAGTTTTCTTCATATTTTTGATGGAGTCACCACCCTAAATTTGGTTGACCTCTATTCTCTCTTCTTTGATATAGGGATGAATGCGTCAGATAAGACACTTAACACATAATAGTAAAAAGCCTATAATTTTCTTGCATCAGAGAGGCAAGTTGATTTTTTTTTTCAAGATTGAATTAAGTCTTGAATACCAGTATGATATGCGAAATACCTACGCAGAGTAGAAGTAGACGTAGCTACATACATCTGCATAAAACTGCAGTTTAAACCCAACTACAAGGTTTTTATAAAATACAAATACCTAGTAAAAAGTTTAATAAAATAAATATTAGCTCCCTATGAAAATTAATTCCATTTGTTTAACAGGTATCTATCCTCAAAAGTAAGATATCGAACGACCTAACTGTTTTCGTTACTCTTTGGTGAAATACATTTTTATAAGAATTAATTGCAGTTTTAATCCTCCGATTGGTAGAAATGCCACCAATATCTTGCAATTTCCTACACTATACTGCACACCCATTGCTTCCGGCTTTCTTATTGGATATCGGCATCGGTTGAAGAATGCTTCAAATCCGAAAGATTTTTTAAACTGAAATGATTTTGAATGTTATTTAATCATAAAAATAAGATTCAAAATCATTTCAGCTTACAAAAATCTTTTGACGTGCCGCCGCGGCGCGGCGGCGGCACGCCAAAAGATTTTTCGCCGCGCGCGTCCTTTGAGGTTGCCGCCACCTTAGAAAGGAAATCACTAAAAGATTCCGTACATGTGTAATAATAACGCGATTCTATTCTAAGACCGGGCAATCTTTTTGGGGTTTTTGGATACTGTATTCGATTATTTTGGAATTAGATTTGTTTCATAATTATGGCAATGTATTTTATTTCTTTATCATTTAAAAAATACAGAAAATAGGTAAACCACTAAGATTTGTAATTAATGCTACAAATACTAGTCAACCTCGATAATACAATTTTAACTGGCCGCTTATCACGTCATGGGACAGAAATACCGTAAGCAAAATGTAGGTGCACTGCTATCACTAGGTACAATATTTTATTTTAAAAATAGTACCTATTTATTATCGGAATTCACTTAATATCTTATTGATCCCTAAAATTGTGTACATTTTTATTTTTGTAGGCTAGTTAAGTAATTAGGCATTTATTTCGCTAGTTCACTTCATTCTTTCGAGTTGGATGCATGTCGTCTAGTATCGCGTTGGATTGCAGTGAATTTTGCGAGGAATCATGACCGAAAATGCGAACAATGAATATTATGACATGATAATGTGTGTAGGTGCGACTGACGGTAATCTTGCAGCAGCAAGACAACTGTCTAAGTTCTGTGTACCTTTTGTGTTTGTTGTCCTTATTGTGAATAATATGTTCATGTGCTAAAACTATGAGTGTGCTTACGTGTACCTACGTGTGTAAAGCTGCGCAGGATTTGAAAAGGAAAATGGTATGTACAAACTTAATAATTACCTTACTGATCATTTCACTCGCGCGATGAGGCAACAGCTGGCCAGGTCAACAATACCTACATACCTACGGCCTGCGGTCATTGATTTATTTGGCTCCGCCTATCTAGGGTTACTACGACATAGCAAAATTAAAATATTATTTGTATTTTGTAAGAGAAAACCGAAATTATTTAAAGTTGAGATATGACCATGGCGACCTTCCAGAATAACTAATAGTGTATTAAACAATACACTGTTTTCGGTATAACATTTTTTTTCTTATTGGCCCCCCAAAGTTGACCCCCATATTGAAAACTCATTTATTTACGTTACACGTCCGTGTTTGGGTCACAGAAATACATTTATGTGTATCAAATTTCAACGTAATGGGTCGGAGATTCGGAGAAAATTGACTGTGACAGACGGACAGACAGACAGACACACGAGTGATCCTATAAGGGTTCCATTTTCCAATCGCAGATCAGAGGATATGGAATTCTGACTGCGATTTCGCGGGGAAGGACTTCCAAAACTTTTCCTTCTATAACGGCCATGACAGTTTGACAGCAGCATTGACAGCCTAAAATAGTAGTTTTGTGAGCTCATCACAGAATTCTAATTCTGAGATTTTCAGAATTCTCTAGTTTGAAGGTGATCCCAGGTTCTCCATCAAACGCTACCTAGTAGTTAAAGGGCTGATTCCACTGGTAGAAATCTAAAAATGAATAATTTACTGCATTCTGAGGAGTTATTCTGCTCATCACGCCGAAGATCCTTATCAAATCTTCACTTCGTTTCTGAGACCAACTTAAAATTACTACCTTTCAAATAAAAAAAAAAAACATTTAAATCAAATCTCGTAAGGCGGAGATATCCAGTAGCCCCCTTTTTGCCCCTTTTCGGAGGAAGCACCCCTCCAATTCTCCGCGACGACAAAAAAAATCTATAAAATCGTAAGATCTGTATACCAAGTTTCTTCCAGATTGGTTGTAAAATATGACCTGTAGAGGAGTACCAACAAATTGACAGAGGAAAGCAAATATTGTCAGACTGAAGCAGACGTTTTGCTCGCTCGGTCATTAAGACAGATACTGACAAAATAATATAATTAATTGTACTGACCAGAGGCAATGACCAGTGATAACGAAGATGGAAAGGTCAAAAATGTTTTCGATTGAAATATGCTACCGAAAAGTTTAATTATATACATAAATACTGTTGAAAGTCGTTGTAGAAATACGAAATGCTTTGAAGGCGATTTCCACACGGCTGAGCCCCTCGGTTCTTATTATGAATCCATAGTCAAAAATAAAATTTGTAGCAACCACCGAGTTGCGAACCACGTCCTATAAACCACTGATCACATCTATAGGTACTAAGAGTACCTAGGGGTTCATCAGATAAACATCTTATATTGTAAATTTGCGTCTTAATTTTTAAATTGCTGCATGGGAAATCTCAGGATAGGTCTATCTCAAGAATTATCTTAATTAAGGGCGAAAGTTCCACCTAAACTTAATTTGGTCCGACTTCGTCCGAAAAAGATCGCATTAAAATTCGCGTACTTAAATGATTCTGTAAAGATACTACTGTATAGATATACTTTTAATTGGCTTTTGCACGTTGTTAGAGAATTTGTTTTGTAATTGTTTAGAGTTAGAAAAATATGAATAATAAATGTATTTACGTAGCGCTTCCAACGTCCACTTCCTTCGGTTTTTTTCTCAATCCTCGCAATAAGTCGATAATATCTCGTCAGCTAGAATTACACTTCGTTACGCCATCCTCGAGATTTACATGATTCACTAGGAATACAATTCTCAATGTACTGAGGCATCGCATAATGTTTATATATATGTATATATGATATATTTTTGAGATGTTTTAATGACCCCCAAGTCAATCATTTTTTTTTTTTTTTTAAACTAGATGAGTTCGGCGTTTCCTATCTGACTACTCTGAGAAGAAAGGCCGAAACAAACTCAGAGGTCACAGTCTCTTATAAAGTCCAGACATAATCTTGGTCACTTCATGTGAAGACCATGTAGATTGGTGTCTGAAATGGTCTTTTTAGGTGGTATCCACTTAATTTATTAAGTAAGACACCACATGAGATCCCGGTAGAAGACCTCCTAAGTTGACCTACGAGATGCCATCCAGAAAAAAAGCATTCTAATCGTTTCATGGGTTTGGAAGCATCCAGTCAGACCAATATGGCGATATTTTATGTGCTCATCCATTGAAACTTCTTTATCTCAAACTAATCTCGAGACAAGCAAACTCACAACCCAATCTAGAACTATCATGATATTTGATTAATACGAATGTATTGGTTGCACATGACTGCGCCGTTATTAAGCCGTGATCTCCGATACACATAACAGCTTCGCCAACTTTAATGAAGTTTCTTCGCAGAACAACATATTACTCTAAGGTCTGGTGCACAGATTCATCTGTTCTGTGGTCTGGTGCACAAAGTTAAGGTAAAGAAATTCGGGTTCATACATACAACGAGTTGGCACGCACACGGAGAATGAGACTTGCGTTCACATACATACACACTCGTGACTGTCATTCTTTTGACATAGTTTGAGGTCAGATGCCATAGCATGTAAAGTAAATTCGAAGCATTTTTGAAATACAACAAATACAACTATTCATTTCGGTGTTAAGGTTCGCGACAAATACACATAATATATGCGTAGATATGTATAAAGTCTAAAAATGAGTAAATATTATGTGCGATAATGTATTCTCAATTTTTAAATCGTTCGAATTTACATTAGGTTTATTCGGCGCTTTCGATTACTGTACAAACAGGTGCATGCACACGCATGCACCTGTTTCTGCTTATTGTATAGAGCCTACCTTCTGTACTTATCTAGTCTGTGGTATATGTTCAGAAATTGATAAGGAGCGATAGATCAAATCTGTTGCAGTGGGTTAATAATGAAGTTGGAGTTCATTTACTGTACTTTACGTTATAAGGAAAGTCAATTAAAAGTTAATGAAATTTCAAAAGAATAAGTACTATAGTGTCACGTGTGTGTGTTTCTTGGACGCAGTAAAGTTCCTGTATTATTTACTAGCTTGCGCCCGCGGCCTCGCTCGCTTTAATTTACAATTTGACAATCAATTCACACTACTAAACACACGAAACTTAGTAGTGTGTTAGTAACTTAAAATTTTATCTTAAACTAGCTGACCCGGTGAACTTCGTACCGCCTAACAGTCGATTCTTTATTTTTTAATTTTTTTTAATACTTATTCTGCTATATTCAGGACGGCCTGGTCAGCTAGTAAGATAAAAAAAGAAAAAAGAAAGTTAATAAGTCAACAATTACATTATGTCAAAAAATAAAATTATAAACCACCTAAAATTCTTATTAGTCACTAATATTGACATTAATATTTATACGGTACTAACGTCACTCAATTGTTTTGCCTTCCCGGAACCTCTCCACTAACACATAAACTTCATGGTATGGTATTAAAGTTCAAATTGATTTTTAAGTATTACGTATTACGAATCGATCGTATGGGAGTATAGAAAAGTGTTGTTTTAGACCTTTTCAGGCATTCTATTAATTTTTCTCTCCGTAAGAACCATTCTCGTACATCAAGGAATATTCTAAAAAAAAGAATTAGCAAAATCGGTTCACCTGCTCTCGAGATTTGCGCTTAGCAACACATTCAGCAATTCATTTTTATATTATAGATTATCTACAAAATGACCGGTTGTTATGTCACCGTGAATTATATATAATTGACATTTTAGATAATATAATTCAATCATGATACGAAAGACACGGGACGCAATCTAACATAATAAGAACGGTATTGTTATTTTCCTCGGAGTTTGTGGCTAAGTAAGAACAGCCGCACGGGTCGATCCATCAGGTTAAGCTACGCTTGCCGGGGTTGGTCTGTAGACGGGTGACCATCTTTTCATACCGAGACTCCTCTGTGCCTCAGAAAGCATGTTAAGCCGTTGATCCCGGCTGTTATTCGTGGATCTTTGACAGTCGTTACAGGTCGTCAAAAGCCCGAAAGTCTGACAATCAGTCTTACCAAGGGGTATCGTATTACCCAATAACTGGGTTGTGGAGGTCAGATAGGCAGTCGCTCCATGTAAAATACTGGTATTCAGCTGCATCCGGTTAGACTGGAAGCCATAGTTGGGAAAAGGCTAGGCAGAATGATTGATTGTTGTTTTCCTCGGGAACAGTACTTTTTTCGGGATGAAAGTTACCCTATGTCCGTTTCTGTACACCTGACAACGTATATGCAAAATTACAAAATGATCGGTTAAGTGGTTTAAGCGTGAAAAGGTAAAAAACAAACAAACAAACTTACTTTCGCATTTATAATATTAGTTAGGATTTAAACTTCTACTTAATCTTGTTGAATTTTGAGATACATTTGCTAACTTATCATCAACTACCTACATATTTCACATCTTTATCTGCAGTACTCTAATATATCTCATTCGTAAATGTCTAGCTACAGTATCATTTAATTTGGGAGTACTAATACATATTCAGTGTGGAGCCGTGGAAGCAGGAGTAAGGCTAATTTGTCACCTCGCTACAGAACAAGCGTGAAAAGGAAGGAATTCGAGGTAGTTCGTAAAATCAAAATGGGTTCATGGGAAAATTGGGTGTAGCTGTAGAAACTTTGATCTTGGTCTGGCTGTTGGCTTTTTTATTGATAAGGTTTGATTTGATGAGAAAACCTTGAGTGAAGATAACAGTGAACTCACTGCGAGTTGGCAATTAATCATACTATTTAGTTTCCCTCACTTTCATCAAAGAAATAGTTATTTGTTCTACAGTTTATTTATTTATTTACTTAAGGAAAAACAAACAGTAGCACAATAAGAAATACACATAATATCTTAATTATTACATTTTTTTAAAATAGGGATGATGCCTGGGTAAAAAAAAAGAAATTCTATTTAGTCCGTCAGTCAGATAATAAAAAAATATTAGATACGTATTTTTTGCTTTATCATATTAATAAAGAATGACTTAGATAACTGGCATTAAAGTTCGGGAGTGGGGGCTTGCTACGTCACTTCTACGTATAAAATCTAGGAAGACGTGACGTCATGCCACATTTTAACTCAATGTATCGCCGTAATCTTTTGATAACGTAGAAAAAGAAAAAATACGTGTCCAATATATTTTAATAATCTACATGACGGCCAAAAAAACATTTTTTAGTCATCATCCCTATTATGCTACCCACTACGTTCTCCACAGATTACAATTTAAAGTATTTAAAACTAGCTAAGAACACAGATACAATACCTATATAATAGTAATTGTCCTAGAACTCATATACCGATTATTAAGTTTAAACAAAATAATAATAATAATAAAGTAAATTTGTGTGCGTACATTATTAGACATTACGTTATTATAAATGTATTGCTTGCTGATCCTTTAGGGTTGCTTGGATTTGCTTCTTAAATGCATTTTTACTGAGAAAAAGAATGTCAATTGAATTAAACTCATTGTTATATGTCTCAACCAAACGATGAAGTGGTGAACGCGAGCCAGCGTTGGATTTACAGAGACTAGTAGCAAATAGACGTCGAGTGCGTACCTCACGTACATGAACTAACGTTTAATAATAAGAAAGAAATAAAGAAAGAAAAACTAATTATTCACGAGAAAGTGATGCACACACATACATAAAATTGTTGCATAAAAGCAGCTAAAAATATAAACAAACGTGAACCACCTATTTAAAAAATATTATAGTAAGTGGATGGAAATATGCGTCACTACCGCACGAAACGGCTAACGCTCAGCACAATGCCACGAAGGCACGAAACCACGGCGCTGGTTTTCAGCGTAAGCCAGCGTATCACTGTTTGGGAACAATAATTAATACATCAAATAATGCGTTAATCATTTGAAGTAATTGTTGCCCATCACTGTATTTATGACCAGGCGTCACTGAAGTCTTTCTTCTTCTTTAATTCGTTTGCCAGACGCAACGATCTTGCTTTAAACTGTAGCTTTCAAAAAAGCTTAGTTTAACAGTGGACAATTTCGAATTATGGTGATGACAGCTTATCCGACCATTCACAAAAATATAAAAGGAAAAACCAATTTAAGTTGGAAGGTCGTTTTTTAATAGGTACCATAACAAACGGGAAAAACTCCTAAATAACAAGTGAGCAGCAAACATAAGTTAGTAAGATTATTCAGAACAATGTAAATTAGTTCACACACACGTTTTTCTTACCGTGAAAAACTATGGATTGTTCGCCGTGCGCCGTACGGTCGTTAATGTTGACGAATGTTATATAGATCACTCAATCTGCCTAGCCTTTTCCCAACTATGTTGGGGTCGGCTTCCAGTCTAAGCGGATGCAGCTGAATACCAGTATTTTACATAGAGCTATGCCCATCTGACCTCCACAACCCAGTTATTGGGTAATACGATACCCCTTGGTAAGACTGATTGTCAGATTTTCGGCCTTCTGACGACCCGTAACGACTGTCAAAGATCCACGAATGACAGCCGGGACCAACGGCTTAACGTGCTTTCCGAGGCACGGAGGAGATGGTCACCCATCTACGGACTATATATTAGACTTATACGGTTGTATACATCGATCTCTAATAAACAACTAGATACACAATCAGCGGCAAAAAATGTCCTCACCGAAAGTCCACCAAATTTAACATTTTGGTTTACTTTTACTCTAGTAGCATTTGAACGATCCGACAGTAAGCATGACACAGTGCTCGTTTAAAAAGTGCGAAAATCACACTTCCAGGACGCAAAAAAAAGATGGAGTTTCATATTTTCGGTAACTATTAATATAATCAATATATAATTGTTATCACTGTATTGTACATACTAATATTTTCTCAGGAAATCGTCGTAAAAACATTTTTTTAATTAAGTCGTAATAAACAGGAGGAGTTATAAAGCATCTCAATTATTATTGTAAAGACTCTCAGTAAACGTAGTAATCATACTATCGCATGCCCGCTTAAATTGTTCGGGTTATGTGCGTTGATTCTGTTCCATTTGTAGAGACGCTATTGTTTCTTTTTTTTATTATTATTAAAGTTACTTATGATTTTTTTGTTTTTTTTTTGTTTAATGAGACTTGTTTACTGTTTCTATAAATATTATAGTAACACAATCCCATGCAAAAGTTCTCGTCGCCAATTGTGTTTACGTAATTGTAGTTGAAATAAATATACGCTAATGTAATTCAAACGTACCCGTCCAAGTGGGCATTCATTCGGTAAGGACTTTTTTGCGCTGATTGTGTATCTAGTTCTTTATTAGTGATCGATCCAATCAGGTAAATTATAATATAATGATTACACATATACACCAAAGAAGAGAATAAAATGTGTTTTATTACGTACACTTTTTTTAACACATTAAGCTTAACAAGCTTTAAAAAAATACCTTTATAATAATATAATAGGTTGGGGAAAAAGTTTCTTCGCATTTTTTTAAGAAAATTCAAAACATTTTTTAATATAGTTTATTTACATTTAACTAAAGTATGTAGGTACCAGTTTGTTCGATAACTTTTTGCCATCTTGTAGGTAGGGACATGATCCCATTGCTATAGAAATTTTGGGACTTCTGGTCAAAATACCGCGACAAGTGGTTTTGGCAGTCCTCTCGTCCTCTCGTTCAGATTTCCACCTGTTTCGAGACCGAAACAGGTGGAAATCTGAAGGTGCAAGGTCAGGACTATACGGCGGATGCATTAACACCTCCCAGCCAAACTCTCTTAATTTTTGCTGAGTGGCTAAAGATGTGTGAGGTCTAGCGTTATCATGATGAAATACCACACCCCTTCTGTTGATTAATTCCGGCCGCTTTCTCTCAACTTCTTGCTTTAATCTCATCAGTTGTTCGCAGTAGAGTTCAGAATCGATGGTCCTGCCTGGTGGCAACAGCTCATAATGAATAATGCCCTTCCAATCCCACCACACACACAGCATCACCTTGTTGCGAGTTAACCCGGGTTTCGCCACAGTCTGTGAAGCCTGACCGGCCTTTGACCACGACCTTTTTCGCACGTTCTTGTCATACGTGATCCACTTTTCATCACCAGTTATCAGCTTCTTCAAAAATGGTTCGGTTTCATTAAGTCGTAATAAAGAATCACAAATGAGTACACGGTTCATTAGGTTTCTTTCAGTGAGCTCGTGAGGTACCCAAATGCCGAGCTTTGTTGTGTACCCAGTTTTTTCAAATGCGCCAAAACTGTTTTGTGGTCAATTTCCAGTTCTTCAGCTACGTCGTAACTACTGATATGCCGATCTTGCTCCACTTTTTCAAAAATGGCATCCATTTTATCCGTAATAGGGCGACCAGAGCGACGTGCATCTTTGACATCAAAATTTCCGGATTGAAAACGCTTAAACCAAATTTGTGCTACTCTCACAGACATATATATATAAATATCGCAAATTTTTTTCGCGGCTTGCGTTGCATTTTACGTTTTTTGTAGTAAAATTTTAAAATGTATCGAATTTCTTCATTAGATTCACTCATCTTGACGGTACGAAAAACAAATGAAAATCACACATTTTCCTAATTTGAATTTGGAATTATGTTCTTTAAAATTTAAACTTTCAATGATACCATAACCAGCCAGATACAAACAGTATAGCCAAAGAGATTTTATTACAAGTTCATACATACTATAATGCGAAAAGACTTTTTCCCCAACCTAATATAAACAAAAAAATATTGGACAATTCGACTCTACTCATGCCTTTGTCCTAGCAGTGAGCCTCGGTCGTAAAATCTATTGTTTTTTTTTTCGCACTGTAACTCTGATTTTAAAACATTGTAAGTAAGGTTGAATTTGTTTTGATGTATGTTGACTAGCAAGCACCGGTCGTAACGGCTTTGTGAATACAACTTTAAACATTGCACTTATGGTTGAATTTACATTAACGTATATTTATTTCAACTAGAAGTAGGTAAAGACAATTGGCGACCGTTTTAAGAGAATTTTTGTATGGCATTGTGCATCTAGTTGTTTATTAGTGATCGATGGTTGTATAGATCACTATGGAAGCTTATTGACGGACACGTTTCTTTTTTTCTGCGGCGCGGTTTCTACACCATACCGTAAAGAAACCGTAGTTTTTATCGGCAAGAAAAACGTGTGTATGCAAAGGGCCTAAAAGCGGAGACTGTCTTGTAACGTTTGTAATGTATCCTACAAGGCGAGCTTGGTTACAAAACAGCGATACACAAGACGCGGCGAACCACAGATATTAAAAACACTGTAAACATGCGCTCGTAATTCTGGCATCGAGTGGCTCGGCTCGCTGCACTGACTACTGTAACACGTTTTAAAGGAATTCACGCAAAAGCCGACAGTCGAGTGGAGGATCCGGCGCTAGCATCGAGGGGCTCGGCTCAACTAACGCGTTACAAAAACTCGATACATTACAAACAAACGTTACAACTCAGCCTCCGCCTTTAGGATTCCTTTTTGGTAAGCAATTGTCAGTCTAGACTTGTTAATTATACTTAGACAATTTACGTTTTCTTTTTCTAAAATTGTGATTTATTTGTTTACAAGGGAGTAAATTGAACTTAAGTTTACGGATTTTTTTTACGTTGTTTTATGTGGGAAGTTTGTTTACGTTTTTAACTTAATTCCAATGCAATTAGGAATGTATTTCAGATGTTGGAGAAGCCTTGAGGCTTCTCATCATTCTAAAAAGCTCTACAACAGCAACAAAAACCAAACAAATAAAACGAGTAATATTTTAAACCCGCCACAAAATCTTGTAAAACAACAAATTATCCAGCAGCCAATTACAATATCTGTCACATTAACCATAATAGCAATTTTAGTCCCAATCAACGGACTAACAGCAGCCAATCCCAAAGCTTCCTGAGTAGGTAAAAAAAAAAATGCCCCAAAAATGCCCCTATATTTTTCATTTAATGGAATTACACCTGTAATCTTGGTGCCGATGTCGGCCGGAGCTGCGCCAACTAATTTCGCAACTTTTATTTACCTGGCGCCTGTTGTTACCAACATAACGGGTGAAACAACGCCAAAAAGTTTGTTCTGGTGCCAAAACATGGATAACTTGATGAAGCCTCGTTCTGTGGCAGCGTGGTACATTAGTTAATTAATCGAAGTTTATATTGGTTCATTTCAGCTTGTCGGGAGGGAAGGGAAATTTTTCGGTTGTAATAAATGTAAGCAGGTGAAATTGGATTGCGTTTTTGGAGGGAAATTGAGGAAATTAAGGGAAGGTGGCTTGGGGTTGCAGTTTTGAATCCCTGGTGGTTTTCTTTTGTCCTGATGCTGGGAAGAGGAGAACGGCATAACAAACATTCCTAGCAACATTATGAAATAGACTAGAAATAAATAAAGTTACGTATAAACTCTAGCTATTGTCAGACAAATTAAACAATGGGTTTAAAATCGTGTGTTGATAAAATTCAGGCTACGAACTTAGACAACTGATGAAGATGATAATTAAAAAAAACCGGCCAAGTGCGTGTCGCGACCACACACAATTAAGGTTTCCATAGTTGGGATGAATTTATCCCAAGAACAAACTTAACAATGTAGTTGAAAAACATGTTCTCCCATACATTCCGACTGCAAATGTAAGTTTGTCCACTAAATATTGGGAGATTTACCATGTTATTTTAAGATCATCATACTAAAAAAAACTTTTTAGCAAAAAATAAAACCGACTTCCAAAACAAAACACTACAAAGTGAAAAATAACTTTAATTTCGGTAGTCGGTGTCTTGGGTTTTGTATTTTCGTTTTTTGCCACCGACTTCCGAAATTAAAGTTATTTTTCACTTTGTAGTGTTTTGTTTTGGAAGTCGGTTTTATTTTTTTGCTAAAAAGTTTTTATTTTTCACTTTTTAGTTGTGGAACCTACCCCACACTAATTCGAATACATAATTGAGCACAATAATTGTAGATATAGCCATGTAAATAACAGTGATAGGAAGTTATTAAAACACCATCACATCATCCACATAAAATAAGTGGAAAATATACGCATTATTGAATCTAACTCAAAAACTCCCCAAGCAAAGTTAATAAAATTTATATGGGACCACCTCGAAAGTATACCCTATCAAACAAAAAAAATATTTTCTAAATCGGTCCATCCGTCTTTGAGTAATCGCGTAACAAACATACAAAAAAAAAAAACATACAGACGAATTGAGAACCTCCTCCTTTTGGAAGTCGGTTAAAAAATACCTAAATTAATCATTTCGCAAAAAAGGCTATAAATCCCAAACGTGACGTGAAGAAAATTTTATTTAACCGTAATATTAAGGGAATAACCGTCGAGTTCCAGCGGTTGCCATATTGGAATATTATCATTTGACGTTGCTGGCTATATTAAAGTTTTTAAATTGTAGTCATAAAAATATCGTCGTGTTTATAAATTGGTTTATTATAAGCACCGACTGGATTTAAAAAGATATGTATCAGCTGATGGGTATCGCAGAGCTATATTAGTTTACTGATTTATGGGGATAATCCCCTTGGTCTCAGCTACAAATTCGCTACAATAATATTATTTTCTGCATCATTTTTACAATTCCATAATATTTATAGCTCAAGATGTCACGAAGAATTTTTAAGCACAATACGAAAAAGGTTGATATATTTTTAATTTAATCAGAAGTGGGAAGGTTACAGACAATTATAAAATGATAGGACGACATATTAAAACACAATTTACACTTTAGAATATGATAACAATAATAATAATAAGTGAAATATTGACATAGCTACACGACCAAAACCCGCTGTTCCAGCCTGGCAGTGCAGGATCGAGCAGCGTATCGAGGGGACCAGGGTGCTCATCGGCAAACTATACTGCTTCAGGGAGGGCAATACTCGCCCTAGAGTGATGCGCTTTGTGAGGCGGGCGTTCTCGAGGACTGGAATCAGTCCTCAAGAATATATGTCCCGTGTCACAGAGCGCATTGACTTCCTGAAGCAGAAGGTCTGTGCATGGGCAAGCCGTATCCGTAGGTATAAGCGACGGGTTGAGCGGTATACCCAGAATCGCATATTCCAGCGTGATCAAAGGTGGGTGTATAGAGCATGGGAGCGACCTGAGCAAAATGTGGCAGACGTATGCCGCCCGGATGATGATGCCACTAGCATATTCTGGCGTAACATCTGGTCGGTGCCCGTTTGCCATACTGAGGCTGAATGGATGCGGGATGTTGAGCGCGTGTGTGACGCCATACCGGAGATGGAGGAAGTAATAATTACTTCCTCCGATGTAGCCAGTGCAGCCCGCCCGATACCGAACTGGAAATCTCCGGGACCGGACGGACTGCACAATTTTTGGCTTAAATGGCTGCAAAGTTCACACGCGTGCTTAGCATCGCAATTCCAGTCGGCCTTAGAGTCTGGGTCACTGCCACAGCTCTTTACAACAGGAGTTACTCACCTGCTCCATAAGTCAGGTGATGCCACGGAACCCAAAAATTATAGGCCGATCACTTGTTTGCCGACGGTCTATAAACTTCTTACATCCATTTTGAGAGAGAAAATTAATTCTCATTTAGAAAAGAATTCTGTTATGTCTGTCTCTCAAAATGGATGTAGGAATGGGTCCCGCGGCACCAAGGAGCTACTCCTCATTGACATGGCCATAAGCCAACAGGTCCGTCGATCCCGAAAGGATTTGTCGATATGTTGGATAGACTATAAGAAGGCCTTTGATTCGGTGCCGCATACATGGCTCTTGAGGGTGTTAGAGTTGTACAAAATTGATACAACTCTGAGCACCTTCCTAACGACGTGTATGGGGCAGTGGAGGACGGTTCTTCGCTATCCAGAATGCCGACAAATGCAGGGGAGCAACGAACCTATTAGGATTAAGCGGGGAATATTCCAGGGCGACAGTCTGAGTCCACTGTGGTTTTGTTTAGCCTTGAACCCTCTTAGCACTCTGCTGGAGGGTACAGGGCTGGGCTGTCCTTTGCGGAGAGGGGGTCAGGTAATATCCCACCTGCTTTATATGGATGATTTGAAACTGTTTGCCACCAACAAATTGCAACTGCTGGAGTCACTAAAAGTAACTAAAACTTTTAGTGATTCCATCAGGATGGAATTTGGTGTAAATAAATGTGCAGTCATGCATGTAAAGCGGGGCGGGATTGTGGAATCTGAGGGACTACAACTCTCAGATTCTATAAACCTGAGATCACTCTCCGCAACTGATACCTACAAATACCTGGGTATGTCAGAGGGGTTAGGCATTAACGGACCTGACATGAAAAAATCGTTGCAGGAGCGCTTCTTCGGTCGCCTGAAAAAGGTACTTAATAGTTCTTTGTCCGGCGGCAACAAGGTGCGCGCCTTTAACGGTTGGGTCATGCCGGTCCTGATGTACTCCTTTGGCATACTAAAGTGGACCCAGACGGAACTAGACGCCCTGGATAGGAGAGTCCGGTCACTGCTGACTGCAAACCGGATGCATCACCCACGTTCGTCTGTCATGAGGCTGTACATTCCGCGGAAGTGCGGGGGTCGAGGTTTTTTAAATGCTAAGACCCTCCACAACCGCGAGGTGTGAAGTCTCAGAGAATATTTTCTCAAGGCTGACGTGGGTATGCACCGAGATGTAGTTGCAGTGGACAAGGGGCTCACCCCGTTGTCCTTGGCTAAAGAGAACTGGCGCATACCTGTGGTGCTTAGTACCAACGACCGCAAGGAAGTATGGCAAAGCAAGGAGCTTCACGGACGCTTTTTCCGGGCCCTTCATGGGCCCGACGTAGATTTCTTAGCGTCCGTGGCCTGGCTACGCTTCGGTGACGTCTTTGGGGAAACCGAAGGTTCAGTCTGTGCGATTATGGATGAAGTTATGCTAACGAATAACTACCGGAAGTATATAATGAAAGACGGGACGATCGACATATGTCGGGCATGCCATTGTCCCGATGAGTCTATCAGACATATTACTTCTGGGTGTTCTCGTTTAGCTAACGGCGAGTATTTGCACAGGCATAATCAAGTAGCCAGGATTATCCATCAGCAACTTGCTCTGAAATACGGCCTTGTGGACTCTGAGGTACCGTATTACAGGTATGTGCCCGACCCAGTTCTCGAGAATGACCATGTCACGTTATACTGGGATCGATCTATTATCACTGACAGGACTATTGTAGCCAATAAGCCTGATATAGTGGTAATAGATCGATCAGTGCGCCGCACAATGATAATCGATGTCACTATCCCGCATGACGAGAACCTCGTGAAGGCTGAGAAGGAGAAACAATTGAAGTATCTCGACTTAGCCCACGAGGTTGTCGCTATGTGGAATGTGGACTCGGCAATCATTGTGCCGATAGTCGTTACGGTCAATGGCCTTATCGCTAAGAGCCTCGACCAACATCTCAAGAGGCTCTCGTTGGGTGGCTGGGTGAAGGGCCTGATTCAGAAGGCAGTCCTCCTTGATACGGCGCGTATTGTGAGGAGGTTCCTGTCTCTGGGGCCCTAACCACCGGTAGCTTGGACCCTGCACCCGCTACCGGCGGATCACTATTTTTTATATTTTTAAATGTTTTTTTTTTTAATGTTTTTATAAAAATATTTAAAAATGTAATAAAATAAGTTTAAAAAATAAATAAAGGAGATAATAATAATATCCTGGGACATTTTCACACACGGTCATCTGGTCCCAAACTAAGCAGAGCTTGTACTATGGAAACCAGATAACTGATATACTACATATACTACTTTTTTTTTGTAAATACATACTTATATAGATAATTACACCCAGACTCAGGACAAACAGACATGTTCATGCACACAAATGTTTGTCCTGGATGGGAATCGAACCCTCGACCAGCGACATGATAGGCGGTATCTTAACCAACCACGCCAACTGGCCTGTCAATTGATAAATGATAAATGTTTTATAAAGATTCACAATAACTCAGTTACAATTAGTATATGTAGTAAGCGAGGATGTGGCAAGGCGAAGGTATGTAAGCGACTGGCGTGCCCGGCGCTGGCGTTCCTCTACAATATCAAAAATACAATTCAGCAAATCGCATCGCCAGGGTCGCTACGTAAATATTCACTGATAATCTACCAGAATATTGGACTTGGACTATGTAAATCTCTAGGTAATATAATAAAATCAACTTCAAACAGGAGATGCGTAGTTCATACAAATGATATACCAAAATAATTTGTAAATCAAACATATTCTTAAGGTAGTGTGTATATACGAATATTCCAATTGGATTACAGAATAGGTTCCTAAATACATATTAAACAAGAACATTGATTTAAACAGTAAATAGGAGAAAAATAAGTTTTCTATAGGAATTTTAAATTCCTCATATCTCGTCATCAAATCAGTGTCTTTTCAAAATATGTGTTTGGGAACCTGGATATTCTGTATTCCAATCGGAATAAATACACACTACCTTAAGAATATGTTTGATTTACAAATTATTTTGGTATTTCGTTTGTATGAACTACGCATGCTTCGTGGGGCTCGTAAGTGACATATTATATGTAATTTCACTTGAACTTTTGGGTATTTTTGTCTGAGTACAGTATTGTAGATAGATTAATTTATATATGATAATCATCATCATTATATTGGCCTTATCCCAATACATTTCATACTCAATCTGCCTAGCCTTTTCCCTACTATGTTGGGGTCGGCTTCAAATCTAACCAGATGTAGTTGTATTGTAGCATTGTACCACTATTGTACATGGACTATTGCCTATCTGACTTCCACAAACCAATTAATGGGTTACACAATACCCCTTGGTTACTGACTTTCGTGCTTCTGACTCCCCGTCACTACTGTCAAAGATCGAATGACAGTCGGGACTAACGGCTTTACGTGTTTTCCAAGGCACAGAGTGGTCTCGATTGTAATGGATGGTCACACACCGACGAACGATTCGAATCGATTCGACGGTTCGATTGACGCGTGCGGCTGTTATCATTTAACCACGGCGATTATATAATAGTTTGATTAATCGTTGTTGTTTTTATTAATACAATTAATCACATTTACGAATTTGGCCAAGCATTCGATTTGGAATCGATGGTGCAGCTTGCAGAAATTAAGGCAAGTGATTGATAACGTTCCAACAAGTCTGGAACATCGAACAACTCTTGTATAAAGATATCAAAGTTCCCCAGTAATTTGATTTAGGGTAGAGGTCAGATGGTAGGTGTCTAATTAGTGCAGGTGTTAAACCGAATCTGTCCAATTAGGCTGAAAGGAAGCTCCAACACAGATAAGAAAACGGTTTCGTCAACAGCATTTCCTAGTAAGTACCAGTAACCAGTGAACTGCGAGAGCTGCCCGCCCTTACTGCTGAGAAATAAAGGCGTTTTCATAGTGCTGTATATTTATTTTTAAACTTTTTTATTAAAATAGTATTGACTACAAAATAATATTTTATCAAACTTAACTAAAGCCAAATAAACAGAACATTCTAACATTAAATTAAAATTGGAACGTTGATCAAAAGCAATTTGTTTATTTATTCTACACGATTTAACAGATCACGCTAATTTATTAAATGTGTGGGCTTCAAATGGAGCCGGTTGAATACTAATTACTAAGTGGATGTGCATGTGATGAAGCTGACAATAAAATTATATTAGTATGGTGACATACTTTATTGAACTTTGAGGACAAGTTCGAGCAACATATTATACCTATATTTTGGGGTGGTTTTGGGATCTACCTCCTAGTGGTCCACCCCGGGCAACGGCACCACAGGCTTGCCTGTGGTACGGCTGAACGATCCCACTTAGCGGTGGTAGGCTCCGCAAGGGGCCGCCTGGCTCGCGACCACCATCCCACCGGAGTCCGGCGCCAAGCAGCTTGCTGTGTTCCGTCGGTGTGTGGGAGTGCCAGTGCCTTTGGGGGAGAAGGAGATTGTCAGTTGCGCTGTTTGGCACCGGTTGTGGTCTCTGAGTCAGCTAGCCGGGTAACTCATTTTGGAGGGTAGCGGGATCCGAAGCACGGTGCCAGCCGTTGGCCGACCGCAGTCAGTAGGGGGCCCAAGTAGCACGCCAGCCACGTGCCAAAGGCTGCTCCGCCAACTCGCGAAAAATCCCGGTATGCTCCACCGTGCCAGCCGGCGACTGGATGGGAGGACCCGGTGGCCATATCCGGGGGGGTTCGGGCGTCCCCGCAGTCTCCAGATGAGTTCCCCGTAGGTTTGGTTGGCTCTAGTGTTCCACTTGGATCACTGAGCGGCGCCTCGACAAGTCGACTTTTTCCTCCAACAACTCCACTCAATATGACACACAAAGCGAAGAAAAATAAGGTAAAACAACGGCTGCACTTCCTCCCACTAAAAGTGCACCTCACTAATATCAGGGGGTTGCACTCCAATCTCGATTCGGTCCATCACCACCTTGAGACCGAGAAGCCGCACCTGTTTTTCCTAACGGAGACGAAGATAACAACCCCGTCGGACGTGGCGTACCTCAACTACCCGGGGTACTCTCTTGAACACAAGTTCAAGAAGCAAGCTGGGATCTGTGTGTACGTCCGCGATGACATTTGTTGTCGTCGTCTCCGTTGCTTTGAGAAATCGGGTTTCTCTGCCATATGGCTACTTGTGGATACTGGCGTGGAGAAATCTCTCTACATCGGCATCTACCGATCGCATAGCGGTGACCAGGAGACAACAGCGCTCTTTAATTTCCTCGTGGAGTCGACTGACGTAGCCCAGCAACGGTACCCAACGGTGAAGCTCATTTTTCTGGGGGACTTCAACGCCCATCATAAAGAATGGTTGATCCCATACCAGAAAACTGACCATGCTGGGTTGGAGGCGCGCAATTTTGCTTTAACGCTAGATCTAACCCAGATGGTGAATGTGGCAACGCGGGTACCGGATGTTGACGGCCATACACCCAATTGCTTGGACCTTCTGCTGGCATCTGATCCGGACAGTCATTCAGTATCGGTCTCAGCCCCGCTGGGAACGTCTGACCACTGTCTGGTGAAATCCATATCAACCTGCTCTCCTCCAGATGAGAGCCCTAGAGGCACGAGGCGAGTATGGCGATACGGGTCAGCAGACTGGGATGAGATGCGGCACTTTTTTGCGTCTTATCCATGGCGGCAAGTGTGCTTTTCCTCGGGTGACCCCTCGCGCTGTGCTGACGCGGTTGCGGACGTGATTCGGCAGGGGATGGAATATTTTATTCCATTCTCCGACATCCCGCTCGGTCACAAATCCAGGCCTTGGTATAATGCAGAATGTGCCCACGCTGAGGCCCGAAAAGAGACTGCCTACCAAGCCTGGGTCAAGGCCCGCGACCGCAAAGTTAGAGCGCGCAGGGTTCGCGCGAAGAAGAGAGCCTTTAATTCTGCCGCCAAGTTCTGCAAGCGGGTTTTGCGTAGGGCACGTTTTGACCATGTCGGACATATCGGGGCCAGGCTGGCTTCGCACCCTCCGGGTAGTAAACAGTTCTGGTCCCTGTCTAAAGCGGTTGAAACGAATTTCTGTCGTCCCACTTTACCTCCTATGATGAAACCTGATGGGTCGCTGGCTCACTCTGCAACTGAGAAGGCAAATTTATTTGCATCTCTCTTCGCAAGCAATTCACGTCTGGACGCTGGCTCAAAGCAACCACCTACTGTACCTCATTGGGACTCCTCGATGCCGGAGATCGCAGTACACATTAAAGAGGTCCGAAGAGTATTGTGCAGTCTAGACGTGATCAAGGCCAGCGGGCCTGACGGCATTCCAGCGAGAGTGTTGAGGCAGTGTGCGCCTGAACTGTCTCCTGTATTGACACGTTTTTTCCGCCTCTCTCTTGAAAAAAGAACGGTGCCGAAATCCTGGAAGCTTGCAAATGTACAACCAGTGCCCAAAAAAGGCGACCGTGCAGACCCTGCCCATTACCGTCCGATCGCCATTACCTCCATTCTGTGCAAAGTTTTGGAAAGGGTACTGAACAATAAGTTGCTGAACTACCTTGAAGACAATGATCTTCTCAGTGACCGTCAATATGGCTTTCGCCGGGGACGGTCAACTGGCGATCTTCTTGTGTATGTCACGCACTGCTTTGGCGAAGCTATCGAGAAACACGGCGAAGCACTGGCTGTATCGCTTGACATCTCGAAGGCCTTTGACAGGGTCTGGCACGCTGCTCTGCTCAGCAAGCTTCCTGCTTATGGCATCCCAGCTGATTTTTGTAGCTGGATATCAGATTTCCTTAGTGAACGGTCGATTAGAGTAGTTGTTGATTGCTGCTCTTCTGACCTTATGGCTATTGATGCCGGAGTTCCTCAGGGGTCCGTTCTCTCTGCAACTCTTTTCCTGCTGCACATCAATGACCTGCTTCGGCCTGGTATTGTTGGGTACGCAGATGACAGTACAGTTTCAGAGAGATACTTGTCCAGCGCAAAAACCAGCGGGGTTGAAGTTCGTTCCTTGAGAGAGGCCATGGTAGAGCGGACAGATTTGACCTTAAGCTTTGTCTCCCAGTGGGGTGATGATAATCTGGTCTCTTTTAACGCCACCAAAACGCAGGCGTGTCTTTTTACCGCTAAAAAGAGTCGTTTCGCCCAAACTCCTACTTTTCGGGGTACATCTGTTCCTGTAACTGATCGACTTGAGCTCCTAGGCATGGAGTTGACATCTGGTCTCAACTTCGGCGCCACCATCGAGTACAAGGCCCAAACTGCGGCCAAGAAACTGGGCATCCTAAATAGGGTGAAGCGATACTTTACGCCTGGACAGCTTTTAACCCTTTACAAAGCGCAAGTCCGATCCTGCATGGAGTATTGCAGTCACCTTTGGGATGGATCAGCTAAGTACCAACTAGCCGCGCTTGACTCGGTGGAACGCAGAGCTAAGAGGCTCATTGGCGACGTAAAACTGGTGGATGCCAAGCTTCATAGCTTGGCTCATCGCCGCAAGGTTGCCTGTTTGTCGGTCTTCTACAGATTGTACTTCGGAGAGTGTGCCCGAGAACTCCACGACCTCATTCCACCGGCCCCCTTCTACCACCGGACATCTAGACGCACTGCCAGTTACCATCCCTACCTGGTTGCTATTCCACCAATTCGCACTAAGCGCTTCCAAATGTCTTTTATAATGCGCACAGCAAAAGAGTGGAACTCACTACCTGCGTCTGTGTTTCCGAACGTATACAACCCTAATCTCTTCAAAGTGAGAGTGAACAGGCTTCTTCTGGGTAAGCTCACTCCATCGTCGACTTTGTCTCTGTCACCTCTGACCTAGACTAGAGTCAAGAGCAAACCCATCACAAATAAAAAAAAAAAAAAAACCTAGCCTGCAAATATTTTACGACTTTTCCTATACATAACAAGAAATATTTGTAACAGCCAGAAAGTCATTAAATCTCAACAAGTCGTCAGCTGAAGCAAGGGGTATGTAAGGATCGCGTAAGGTGGCGTTCTGTAGGTGTGAGTTTTATGTGTCAAGTTGTCAGCCAATTTTAAGTTTTCACTGATATTTATTACAATCCCATTCGCTTAGCACACTCCATAGCAAATCTCAAGTTTATCAATTGACTTTCACATCATTGAGACCCTAAAATCATAGTATTTTTCGATGTAGCAATAAATTCTATAACTCTTTCCTTTACATTCAATTCATGAACATGTATTATATTTCAGATAAATCTGGTACCACGCGAAAGCTGATTTCAATAATCTGGAACTCTATCTGTTAAGAATACAATATATATTCAATGAATCCCTTGAATTCTTCACCCACCTTTAGATTTTCCTAATATTTTCTTTCCTGAATCCTTTCTACACATTCCTGGTTCCATTCATCAAAATCCTTACTTTACAGAATCTAGACCAATCCTTTTATTGAATAAATTGTTACTATGAGCTTTTACCAAACGGAAAAAAGGAAGGTAATGTTTTTATTTACTAGTATTTTTTTAATGTTTTGTAGATTTTAATTAACCTTCGCCTTTCTGAGTTACTGTTTTAGCCAGTTAGCTACTTTTAATAGCACAAGCAATTGAATATTATTATTTTAACAACAGCAAATTGTTATACCCCAAAACAATTATTTGTAAGTCAAGTATTGGTTTCTAAATAACTGATGCAATGCAACACCAACAGACACATTTGTAGATTACCGCAGAATTATTAATCTACGCAAATAATGACATCATCAATATAGAATACAGTGACCGCAGGGCGCAGAATGGTCGCGTTATTGATGAACGATAAATTCAAATACCTTGAATAATGATTGATAGTAGCGCCACGGTTTGCAATCATGTCGTGCCTAAAGACACAAGAGGTTGGTGGAAAAAGTCTAGTGAAAAATATAAACACACTGATAAATACACTGATAATGCAAGTTTTATTAAACCCTTAACTACGGTATTTTCAAGGTCTTTAAATAGCAGAATTTCATCGTAAAGAAAAAGTTAAGTAAAGTTAAAGTGGTTAGTACCTATAGCTATGTAACAAACTTAGACTTTTTCATATCCAATGGACTATAAAAGTAGTAAACAAGTGTAGGTACCTTTTTTTTTTAAACAAGCTTGTATTAGTTTGGACATCATCTAAGACCAGAGTCCAGCAGTGTCAAGACGAATCAAACGAGCCAAAACTCGATAGGGTTCCGTCATTTTATTACTGAGTTCAGGCTTCATCATCAGATCAAATCCATGTTCAGCTCGATCGGAAACTGGGAAGTGGGTTAAATTTTGCTTGCAAGACTCGATTACAGACAGCCTGATAGACAGACAGACGGACACCGCGACAGTTGAAACTAAATAAAAGCTTGTAAAAAGAAATTAATTTTGATAAGAATGACAAATTTTAGCCACGATTCTATATTCTTTTGAAATGATGCTCACGACTATAACCTCACAGACAGTCAAGAAGGGTATTTAGTAATTTGTGGACTGACAGTTAAATATTTAAAATTCAAGTTTCTCCTGACTTGTACCGTGTCACAAGCAAGCCTGGTAATTATATGGACCATTGCGTAGCTAACTCATCAACCACGAATGATAAACTGGGGATCACGTCGCGTCGTCTACCAGATACACTCCTACATGCTTTTGTTTTCGAAAATCCTTTTTTTAGCTTTTCTTGTATAGAAGTTTAGGAGTTGGCCAATTTGCTGAATAGTCTAGTATCGGAAGTTTTTGGGTCTTATTTGTTTTCGGAATCGTGGGATCAGAAATGATAGTGATCCCAGATTTGTCTTAATATTTTGGATGGTTTTCATAATTATTTTTGTCCGATGATATCATATTGTTGAAGGATTCTATTTACTTGAAACTGACATTATTGATACCTAGTTTTTAATTGAGGACAAAAGTAATTTACTCCTAAAACATTAAAATCCAATTACAATTATTACAGATTTAGACCAAGTCAATTAAAATCAGTCAAGCATTAATGTAAATATCGCTTCGACTAGTTTTGTTGTATTTAATCAAACCTCTTCAAATTCCCATTTAGCGCTCCTAAAAATATTATTGAACAGGCATCAAAGAGAAATAAACTGGAATCTAAAATAATAAAGTAATTAAAAACGTTTGAGGAAAATTTTATATTTTGTGAAGACTTCCGATTTGAAAAACTACGACATAGTTATAAAATGGCTCCTTTGTGACTCCTTAGAAGATTCATAGAATCTATTATCTATTTACTTTGTACGCAGTTGTTTTTGGTTAGATTCTTTGTAAAATATCCTTTTGTCGTGTCGGATCCTTATTACTTTTGCGTATTATTCACATTGTTTCTTATAAAGTTAGTGAGACTTAGGAAGATTAACAATCAACTCTATTTTGGTATTCTCTTTCGGGAATTTCGAACCTTCAAAGAAGTTGTTGAAAGAATGAGTTCTCAGAAATTAATAGGATCCCCTAAAAACTTACCTAATTTGTTTTTTAACATATTTTCTGTCTCAACGTTCAATAAAATGAATGTCTCATTAGAAATACGGTGATTGTAGCGTAAATGAGAACAAAAGACTGCAATTATACGCAATGTTAGTTTGTATTGTTTTTATTTCATTATTTTATTTTCTCTCTTTCATTTTGTAACCGTTTTAGCCAGCAATTTGTTTAACTTTATAAAATTGTGCGGCAAGAAAGTTTTGCCTTGGGCTTGGAAAAGCGTATTTCTTGTGTGACATAAAAGAGGTATTTATTTATGATTAGTTTTAAGCCTGGGACCTCCGATACCTTTTTGGAAGTACCGTTTACTTTATAGTTGCTGCAAAACCTAGTATTTTTACTGTACCACGACATACAATGAAACCGACATTAATTAGATAATTTATCCAATTTTCTTTCCTTTCTAGAGCTGTCTGTCTATTTTAACCAATCTTACTTGCATATTTTAATGTTTTTAAATTTGATCTTTATCATTATCATATTATCAATCACAATATATATACGTATAGGAATGTGCCTCGGTTATTATAAGTAAATATATTTTCTCTAAATCATCAAACTGCTTTTTACCAACTTTATTGGGGTCGACTTCTAGTCAATCTGACGTCCACAACCCAGTAACTGGGTGATACGGTAACCCTTGGTAAGACTGGTTGTCAGACTTTCGGGCTTCTGACGACCCTTAACAACTGTCGCAACTGTCTTCTCTGTCATCGTGTTCATTTTTATCCTTATGAACTAACTTATGTCGTAAAGGAACATAGCCTTAACAGAAATGAGCTTACCATTAACAAGCCTCTGTTTTCCATTAAGAGTCCAGTGGACTCGAGGGACTGGGTACGCTTCAGCTGTGCACTGAAGAGTGACGGAGCCACCAGATGGCGCCCGTATGGCGACCCGGCCAGCCCACACTGACGGGGAAACTGTAGGAACGAAAGAGAATATTAGTGGATTCGATTTAGGTGTACGTTCATAATTCTGTTGGCCTTACCCGAATTAATTAGGGATCGACGCAGCATGAATTTTTCTCCCATTCCTCTCTAACAGCCGACGTTTTAATAGTCACCCTATCTCTAGCCATAATCATGTTTCACACAATCCATCCGTCGTATCTCGTCGTTCCCTTCTTATCAAGCCATCTACATTCATAACTTGTAAGTGGCTGTTCTGGTACATTTTGGTCTAAACAATACCTAGGAACATTTAGGGCTTCTAAGCATTCATCGCTAAAGTAACGAGTTCGGGTCTTAGGTAAATATAATTCTGTAGTGAAATAAATTATTAAAACTAAGCGAGTGCAAATAGACTCTTGAAATGGAATTGAATAATAATATTTGAGCAGATAAATCTATGTGTTTTATTTATTTAAAGCTTTTCGGGGGATTATCGATGACCCTGAGTTGCATAATGTAATCTGCAATCTATTTGTCCCGGACAATTACTGTCGCGGCAGGAAACACCGCTTATTGGTTGTTCCAACTTGCCGCACAGTTGCGCACTCCAAGTCACCCATCCCTCGGGCATTAGGCGCTATTAACGCTCTCCTGGACTCAAACACAGATCTTGATATGTTTGCGGATGAATGGAAGATGATACTATCGGAATGTTTGAAGTTTTGTGAGAAGAATGCATGACTGAGTTGAACCAATTATAGGTACTTTATGTCAAATTATAATTAAATAGTGTAATTGGCTTCGGCCGTTCTATTTAAATAAATAAATAAATAAATAAATCTCTGACTTTAATATTAAGTCTATTACTATATTTCTCAAAGCGTTTTAAGAAAGTAATTAAAATAACATCATACACCACTCAGAGTTCCTTAACAAGTAAAATAGCATTAAGACCATAAAATAATTCCAAATTTGATTTCTTCCTAAAACCCAGTTTAAAAGTGTAATACAATAAGTATAACCCAAAAGTTTTCGTTGTTAATGAACCTCGAACCGGGAATGCGCGAATATTTGAGAAAATAACCGAGATAGTTTGTAACACACGATCAACTTAAATGGAAAATGGGCACTTTGGTTCAAGTACATACATTGCTTCATTGCTGATTCACGTAACAAAAGATTTTTTTGTTAATCGTAGTGCGGATTTCACCAATGAAACTGAACGCGATCAGCACACCTAAACTGAGTTCAAGAGCGGTCAGTGTCAATATTCCAAAGAAAATAATGACACTGACTCTTAAACGTGGTTTGCGTGCTGATCGCTTCAGTTCCATTGGTGAAATCTGCACTTAAAACTTTGTATATATAAACCTGTCTGTCTTTTTAATTTAATTTAAGTGCTTTGTAATCTCAAGAGTTACATTTTTGGCTTCCTCAAGGCAACAAATGATAGCTTTTACTTTAGCTTCCATAAAAAAAAAAAAACAAGTTCTAGTCTGGCTACTGATCCAATGGTCATAATTTCATGTTCTCTTTCAGAATACTACTCTTAAAATTCCACTGTGGTTAAAAGATTGAAAGATATTCAAGTTTTTATATCTAAAATAAAGAAAATATAGAAATACATACTAAACTGTGGAGTAACACTTACATCAATTTAACAGTTCAACAACATTCATTGCGTTATTTACATTGTCAAGCAGACGAATTTTTCAAACATAACTATAATATAATATAATAATATAATAAATCTTTATTTCAGACATTTGTCCAAAGGTTCACACAACAAGCAAAATATAGGTAATAAGATAAAATAAAATAAAAAATAAAAATAAAAATCAAAAATTAAACAATCTGAGGAAAGGAGGAACTGTCCAGTGCTCACGTTGCAGTGACTGTGTGCAAGCGTATCCAGTGGCGCAGCAGTAGAGAGTCCCACCTATCCACGAACATGCTTAAGATACTGTTACGGCTGGACCTAATACGCCTCAACAGCGACGCACACTGTTTCCTTATAAGGGCATGAAAGCCATCTGTATGCGTTTCTGCAAACATATTTGAAGCACTGCAGAATCGTGGCAGCCCCAGCAGCACCCTAAACGCGTTATTGTATTGAACACGCAAGGCGTTGTATGCCCCCAGTGTGTAGTTCACCCACAGGCTGCATGTATATAACTATATGTGAAGCAATGGATTAGTAATTAATTTAGATTGTAATTGAAAAAATGTTACTAAATTAGAGTGCAGATTGTAACAAACCAGTAAACATACTTTTAGGACAAAAACCCAGACCTCAATTTAAATTAATCAATTGCCTCAATTTGTAAATACTTCCTTACAACCTAATAAATAGACCGTCATAACGCAAACCATACGTCACACGACGAAGAAGAACGTCATCTTACAGACTCCAAACTGACAGTACCAGGACACTCTTAATTGTGCGTAATTAATTTAACTGTTGACTCACATATCACATTTATCTGGATTCTCTTGCTGACTGAAGGAGGCACGCCATTGGTGGCTATACAGAGGTAGGCGCCCGATAGTACTCGCTCGACACCAGTCAGGTTTAGCCAGGGGCCGCTCCATTTTGACACTGCGGAGGAAAATTTGTTTTATTGTTGTAGACTGATAAAAAAAATGAATTGATTTGAATTGAACATTAAATTAAACTGTACCAAATTGTAATTCATTGATCATTGTCTATCTCATTGTGTTTAATGTTGCCTTATTTATGCGATTATCTGTTATATTTGCATTCAACATAGACTATATGGAGGTAATCTATTGTCTAAAGATGTGTAATTGGTTTTTTTTCCGTTTATAAACGTGAGGACTTATTATTGGCTCACTGTTTACTATTCCATTACTATATTGTTTTAATGTAGCTGTTAGTCCTCCATAATTGTTAAATAAATAAATAAATCATTACTCTGAAATATTCGCACGATCAAAGTCATACAAGATTGGGACGTGGAGTTAATTTTTTTTATAATTTCAAAATATGATACATGCTGATTATGATAAAACACAAAAATATAACACATTTTTGTAAACGTAGAAAATAATAAGCTTTAGAATATAATTTTGTATAAACATATCGATGTTCAAAGTTGGACCTCTTCGGACATAAAGTCAAAAAACCGTCCAAGTGCGTGTCGTACCACGCACAATGAAGGGTTCCGTAGTTGGAATGAATTTATCCCAAAAACAAACTTAACATTGTAGTTGAATAAGTAATTTTTCAATTGAATTGGTACACATTTTTTACTTTTCCAAGTACCTACATTTTATAACTTGGTCAACTTTTTATAAATTACTCGTAAACTTGTAAAGCTTACTTAGCTGTGACAGTTTTACTTTCAACTTTGTTACATATACTACTGCCATGATTTTTTTCACATATCCATCCATCCATCCGTCGCATCCGTAGTTTGCTGAGCTTGCACAGCGTCCCGCCTGTGTGCCGAACACACCGGTGTACATCTCCCGCCTGCACTACAGCACTAAGGCGGAGGACATCGTGGAGTACGTGCGCCAGAAGAAAAGATAAATGCCGAGGGTGCAGTTACTGGAGTCGCGCCGCAACGTTTCCTTCCCGCCGTCATGGAAGAAGACTTTTGGCCGCAGGACGTGGTGTTCCGCCGCTTCCGCGGATAAGTGCCACAGGACAGCTCAAGGACAAGCGAGTGAAGTGAAGCTACTAACATAGTTTTAAGCCACGGACTAGAGAAAAAAGAAGGACTCCGCGCCACGCATATTAAAAGTGAAGCACAGTAAGTATGCCGGACCGTTTGTACAAACGTGCCTCACGCACACATTTACATCATAGTATGCCGGCCGGCCGCCATTACGCGACACGACGGCGTCTTTGTAAGTAGGTACTATTTACGTGAAGTAATAAAATAAAATAATGCCATCTTGTGTCGTGAAAAGGTGTAAAAATAATTCTACATATCAGAAATATAATAATAATAATATAATAATTCTAAATATAAACAAACTAAAAATAAATATAGGAAAGACAAGCTACATGACATTCAAAAATAAAAACTCAAAAACGACAAAAATTGACATTAACTATAAAGACGAAACATTGAAAGAAGTTAATAACACAAAATTTTTAGGCATTCACATTGACTCTGGGCTGAACTGGAAAATGCAAATCGATCATGTCTGCAAAAAATTGCATCAGTCCTCTTATGCACTTCACATGCTAAGAAAGGTTGTACACGAAAGTGCACTACTAAGCGCTTACCACGCATATGTGGGTTCTTTACTCAAATATGGGATTCTTTTCTGAGGTAATTCACCCAACAGAGAATTTGCGTTTAAAGCCCAAAAAAGATGTATTCGAAGTATATGTGGACTTAAACAAACTGATACATGTAGAGCAGTGTTTACTAGGTTGAAAATTTTAACTCTCCCGGCATTATATATTTATGAGGCTGCAGTGATGATAAAACGCGATATTAGTAATTATGAAACGTTAAGAAGCGCACGACATAAAAATGAATTGAGTGTTATTAAATGTAGGACAGTTAAATTTAAAACGAGTATATTTGGGATAGGGATAAAAATTTATAACAGACTACCAAAATATATAAAAAGCATTGAAAACCTGAATATTTTTAAAGCTAAACTCAAAGAGTTCTTAATAAGTAAAGCATACTATTCGATCAATGACTTTTTAAATGATAAAAATATTGACGTAAAAACATTGACATAAAGTATGTGTAAATTTTAAATTTAAATTTGACTATGTAGACTGTTTTAATGTGCTGATATCAATGAATGACAATGTATTTTTGACATGAGTAAATAATATTAATGAATTTATAGTCTAATTTTGGCATGTAATTTATGACATATATTGACATATTAATTAATGATAATATATTTTGGCATGAGTAATAATACTAATGAATGAATGTTAATGTATTTGACATGAGGGATAGTATTGATTAATTGCAATGTATTTTGACATGAGTCTAATATTAATTATAATGTATTTTGACAGAAATTATGATTTAATGATAAAATAGATTTTGAACGATTATTAGATATTGTACGCCCTATGGGTATGTTACAGCGATCTGTATATTATTATGGTAAGAAATCCTTTTCCACCTGTGAGAAACAATAAAGGAATTTGAATTTGAATTTGAATTTGAGAAAAAGTGTCAAAGAATAACATATCACAAGTAAGGCACAATTTTACTTGTTGATTTATTGTATTTTGACATTTTAAAATCATTACTATTGGAACACAAAACCTCAACAGACTTATAAGTGTTGTCAGAAAATAAATGGGTACCTATTTTTTCCGAGAGATTGGGTAATTATTTCTTTGTGTTCTTTGTATTACTTTTTTTTTGCAAGTATTGACGATGATTATTTTTATAGATTTCCTACAGCAAATCAACCATGGAACAGTGATTGGATAAAATAATAAGAATCTGCAGAGGTGAAGACCATTATGTTCCGTCAAAAAAAAGCGTGATTTGTAGTATTATACATTTTGATACAAATGATTTGTATACCACGAAAAATGGACTACGTCGAGTCGTCCATTCCCCCCCTTCCTAACTGGTATGGGGTCCGTTTTAATTTAACTAGATACGGCTGAATACCTGTATTTTACACGAAACCACTGCCGTCAGACTTATAAAATTTCAACTATATCTGGTGACTACCTAGTAATTAATCTTCTTCGCTGACTGTATAGTTACCTAAATAAATATTTTTACCTAGTTATGTTAGCAGAAACCGGTACCTCCAAAGATTTTCTGTTGAGTTTTAAGTGAGTAGTAGTATAGTGATGATGTTGACACTGTTTGTATTTTCTTTTAGCTATTGTTTGAGCCACCAGACATCGAAGAACAGCCTGTGGAGCCAAGAATGACTATTCCTTTACAAAGAGCACACCAGTTGTCATCACATGAGACATCTATTTTTCTTCCTTCATTTGTAACGAAAGACAGCATTCGTACATACTTATTAACTGAAATATTAGAAAACTTTATAGGCAATGACAATATTTTTTTTTTTTGAATTTAGGAGTCGAGCACACTTTCTCAGGGGTAGAACACAAAATCAATCTAATAAAATGCATTTCAGAAAAATATTTAGCCATCAGTTTTCATCATATTTCCAAATTAGAATGCAACAAGCAAGGTCAGTGAACAATAAAAGGCAGGTATATAAAAAATTAACCCAGCATAAAGGATTTTAGTCTATTTTTAAGCATTTAGGTATGGTTTTCTGTAAAGGGTTTGTATCATCAATTGGCGATGGTTCTTAGATTGGAACGATTCTAATACTTCTTCGATCGATAAAGAAAGCAGTCCGGGTTAGTGACTGTTTGTATGTGTTGTGAAGATTCTGATTAAATGATTTGAATAAATATTTAACTTTTATTTTCTACAGAACGTTAAATAGTTTTCTTATTATACGTAGGTAAAATCTTTACACCTTGTGTGTTTTAGGTAAGTAAGCTTTAATAACCTATACCCCCTATCTTACTTATAGGTAATTCAAGACAATCAATTGCATTACGTATTCTACAGCAGCGTTTTTTTAGTCATCCATGCAAATTAAATACTTAATTTTGAGTTTTAACTAGTATATGTTTGTAATTTCAATTAAATGGACTTCTTATATCGCTTTATTCTAATAAATGAATAAACTGTCAAAATATTTAAAAAATGGGGAAATTTCCATTCATTTGGTATGCCTCAAATCACGCACACATAGATCGGTACGGTGCTTCACTTTCGATATGCGTGGCGCGGAGTCCTTCTTTTTTCTCTAGTCCGTGTTTTAAGCTATATTAATTTACACAAGTTTTGTGTTCTACTTTATATATGTTAGTTTGTAAGGTATGTATCTATGGGCCATTGTAGCCTGATAATAAATGTTTTATTATTGTTATCATTATACATCCAAAAGCAACCATTTAGCTGGCAGTCCTCCCGACTTGACTCTAACAAAAATTAGCATTTTAAAGCTAATTGTACGCAAACAGATCCCTGAATCGAATAATGGTTTTTACAGACCAGTAATATTTTTAAATGGCCTATCCAAAGATATCGTACACCATGGGATAGACGAAAAAAGAAACATCTCTACTTTACAGGAGTTACCCTAAATTTTATTAAATTCTATTTTACCACTTTATCGACGCGATTAATATGTATATCCATGCCAAATTATAGTTTAGAGAACTAAGAATCTCTGAGCTAAGCTGCCGACGGACGGACAGACAGACGGATAAGACCAAACTAGGTAGATACTTATACTGTGCTATAAGGGTTCCTTGTTGACTACGGAACGGTTTTTTAACTTCCACAAAACCCAGTTTCTTTCAAAATCTTTTTGTCAAAGAGGCACTTAACGGCTTAAAGTTCTATTTAAGTACCTTTATCTTTAAGTACCTACTAACCTTTTTTAAGCAAAGATACGCTCCATAATCAGTTTTATTTACAACTACTACTAAACACTACTAAACAACTAGCTTTTGCCCGTGGCTTCGCCCGCGTAGATGTCGCAAAACATCCCACGGGAACGTACTATCAGGATTAAAAGTACCTTAAGCGTTAACCCAGGCAAACAATGTCCGATGATCCGATGAGCGGCGCGCGGATTGATACATGATTGTTGGAGGATAAAAATCCTAATACCTAAAAATAGTAACGGAATATATAACGTAACGGAAAATTACCAACTTGCATGCCAAAGAAGGCAACTTATACATCCTATTTGTTCCCTGTCGCGTGGGAATTTCGAAAAATTATTTATCTAAATAATTACAGGTACGCCACTTAAAAGTTATTTTTCTTTGAATGACTAAAGTGGCTTTGGCGATGGCGAAAGTCGGGCTGAGCGATGATGAGTTCGTAAAGATTTTTAAGCCTTTAGGGGACAACTTTCCAAAAACGCCAAAACACTAATTTTATAAAGTTCTTATGAAAAGAAGACGTCATTAGAGCTGAGAAAAATGATCTCAGAGCCGTGGAAATGTTGGAAACTGATTCTCGGCAACGTGTTGTAGCTATCGTTCTGGGCACTACGCAGAATATACACATTACTGCATCACTGGCAGCGTGGCAGAGCGACATGGAGGACGAACTCGTATCACCACACGTAGACAAGATCGTTACAAGAGGAACAGGGTGTATTATGACATTCTCTGTATGTACCCTGTCTTCACGAAATAAATGAATTTGAATTTAGATCAAACTACTGCTCGACGAAATCGTACAAAGACCACAATGATGTCGGTTACGAGCCTTTATAGCTCTTCAGGTATGTTAATAACTGGTCAAAGCATAATAAATCGCTTGCTTGAGGTCAATCTCCGTTCCCGAAAGCCGCTACGCAGAGCCCGTTTACAATGGGCTCGTGAACACAGAAATTGGGCAGAAGAAGAGTGGCGTTTTGTGTGTTTTTCTGACGAAACTTGCTTTGGTATGAAGCCAAATACTAGACGTACACGGTAATGGAGGACCCCTGGACGTCACATGCCAATGATATGGGCAACAGATTTACAATTTGATGAACAGATTTACGCTGAGACGATTGTATCAGATGTTATTCCTTTTTGGACCTAATTTGGTGCTTCATTACTGCTTATACATGATAATGCACGTTCACACACTGCCACAGTCATTGCAAATACACTCGCCGCAGCTAATGTCAACGAACAAATGGATGCCGTACACACACCAGAAAATCTTTTTCGTCTATTACAGCGAATGTGGGCGGCTATTCCGCAACGTAAGAATCGCTGTGATTGTGTTATGCGCATTAACGTTAGAAATACAGACTACTAATTTTACGCAATAAAAACCTTAAAAACTTTTATTTTTATCTTTTTATCACATTTGAATATCAGGATTAACTAAGGTGAAAAATCCAGCATAAGCAAAAATCGCGAAAAGTCTTTATTAATGCAAAAGCAGAGATTAGTTCGTCGATCTACACATACGATCTAAATAGACATTTTAATTGAATTTCGATAGGACAATAAAATATTTAAAAAGAAATACCTTGATCCCTAGACATTTTTGTTATGTGTGTAGTTGGGAAAAGGCTAGGCAGATTATGGAAAGATCTTCCATCTTTCGAAACGCTTCCTTAAACTAAGCTTGTACTTTTTGCATGTCTTTTTACGTGTTCTAACGAGGGCCACGACACTAAGCCACCGTAAGCTCGTTGATACTACATCCCCCTCCATCCGCCACGATTTGACCGTTGATCTGCTGATAGGGCCCATCGTCTGACTTATTTGGGAAAGTAATTTCCTCGTGAAGATATCCGTATTAATGCGTTTGATCCATTTCCTGCTCGCTTGCTGTCTTTATTTTGTTCTCGTGTCGAATATGACCCCTGTTTCACAAAGTCTATTTGTAAAAGTGTTTGCAGAAAATTGGAACGTCCGCGCTTTTTGCTGTGTATTTTGTACTCAAATGTACTGTTTGTAGGTATACAGATTGTTGATGGACAAATTCGAAAATGCAAATACTTTACATATGAAAGTAACTGGGGACAGAAGCAAATTCAACTTGAGACAATATTGAGTTAGGAATTTATTTAGAACTTTTGACGTTGCCAAAGGTTGGCCTACTTAGTCGCAGTCATACTACACACCGATTACCTAATTAACGTGTGTGTGTGTAATGTGAATGTGTCTTATGATATTGTATATTTATTTATTACGTTACCTATGAGTGTTTATTTCAATTGTATGCGGGTTTTTATAACTGAAAAAAATAAGAAATAAATTTATTTTCATTTCAAAGGCCCGGCGGCGATACTCTGTACAATTTTATAACTTCGTTTGAGGACAAAATGCCAATTATCCCGCTTTACATTCAATTTATAGCCGCGGGCACAAAGTTTTTCCTTTGTGTTACACACTCTGGCGGCCACCGCCAGTGGCTGTCAGTATGCATACTGTGACAGTTAGCTCTGGCGGTGACTGTCTGTGTGCATACTGTGACAGTTAGCTCTGGCGGAGACTGTCTGTGTGCATACTGTGACAGTTAGCTCTGGCGGTGACTGTCTGTGTGCATACTGTGACAGTTAGCTCTGGCGGAGACTGTCTGTGTGCATACTGTGACAGTTAGCTCTGGCGGAGACTGTCTGTGTGCATACTGTGACAGTTAGCTCTGGCGGTGACTGTCTGTGTGCATACTGTGACAGTTAGCTCTGGCGGAGACTGTCTGTGTGCATACTGTGACAGTTAGCTCTGGCGGTGACTGTCTGTGTGCATACTGTGACAGTTAGCTGTGGCGGTGACTGTCTGTGTGCATACTGTGACAGTTAGCTGTGGCGGTGACTGTCTGTGTGCATACTGTGACAGTTAGCTCTGGCGGTGACTGTCTGTGTGCATACTGTGACAGTTAGCTCTGGCGGAGACTGTCTGTGTGCATACTGTGACAGTTAGCTCTGGCGGAGACTGTCTGTGTGCATACTGTGACAGTTAGCTCTGGCGGTGACTGTCTGTGTGCATACTGTGACAGTTAGCTCTGGCGGAGACTGTCTGTGTGCATACTGTGACAGTTAGCTCTGGCGGTGACTGTCTGTGTGCATACTGTGACAGTTAGCTGTGGCGGTGACTGTCTGTGTGCATACTGTGACAGTTAGCTCTGGCGGTGACTGTCTGTGTGCATACTGTGACAGTTAGCTCTGGCGGAGACTGTCTGTGTGCATACTGTGACAGTTAGCTCTGGCGGTGACTGTCTGTGTGCATACTGTGACAGTTAGCTCTGGCGGTGACTGTCTGTGTGCATACTGTGACAGTTTTTGCACATTGTCGCTTTATAATGTTCGCGGTCCTCTGTGCGGCAGTGTGAATAACAGATAAAGGGTATTTCTAACTTTAAGTTTATACAAAACAATTTTTAGTACTTGTTGTTTGAACGGAATTAACGGGATCTGCGAAATTTGCTTTTACAACTCTGATTATGCATACGATGTCGTTTGTACTGGTACCGTGTTTTCTAAAGTCTACAACATGGTTAGGCGGTTTTCTTCGGAATTGCCGTTCCTCAATTATTTTTATGGCCACCAGTTCCCGACGACGCAAACGATGTGGTATTGAAAAACTAAACTCTGGCAGAGGCAGTACTAGAAATCTAAAATTAGTTTTTTTCGCCTTTATTTTGAGTTTAAATTAAGTCGACATTTTAAATTTTGAGTAGAACATGATATAAGTTGTTATTTACAAGAAGAAAATATATGGCGTGTCACTTTAGAATGGACAAAAACTTCATTTGTACTTGTTGACAGGCCTACACTGTCCTTCCATACTATTAGGGCCTGTTCACCGGTACCACAACTACACTATATCGCAGCGACTAAATGTGGGTAAGCAGTGGTTACGTGTGAATAGTGTCGCGTGGATCTCTGCAATTTCTTGCAGTTGCATTGTGATTGCGTTGTTGCTAGTAGTTGCGATGTGGTAACGTTGTGGCTAGTTTTTGCAGACAGGTCGTTGTGTTTGCAATGTGGCTAACCGCTACTAGTCGCGGTCGCGCTTGTGTTTGCGTTGTGGCTGCGACATGGTCTTGATATGGTCGGTATCGCCAACAAGGTTGATTATGACGGCCAAATGTGGTCCGTGTGAATGAACTATTAATTTTCATATAATTTAGCGCCCGTCCACGTGGTGTCGTTGTGGTTGTGGTATGTTTGACTCGACTATTTTTAAAAAAAGTAACTGTGGAGTTTCTTGTCGGCTCTTCTCTAAAACGACCAATAGGAACCATGCATAAGCTTCTGACGTTTCATAAGTGTTCATGTAGTTTCAAAGTATTTTGAATTTGAATTTCGAGTAGCATTCCGTTATAAAGACTTACCTAATGTCTGATTGTCAATCCTGAAGTGCCTGGAGTCTTCCCTCCTCCAGGCTATGACGGGTGGTGGTGTTCCTGAAGCGACACACCTTAGTGCCGCGTTATCACCTTCTTTGACAAGTACCTCGCTGCTACTGAGGTCATCATCGATGTCTGGTGGAACTGTTGGATTTGACAAAAATAATTGCATGTATTTTAATACTTAATGTACATTAATTAAAGATTTATTTGTATCGCAGTCTTTTCTATTACCTAATCTTCTAAAAAAGCGTCATAGGGATCTTGTAACCAAATAATGATGTGACTGTTTTTGTAATTCAATTGTGTTTGTTTTTATTCTGATATTCTTACATATTTATCCTACATAATTTCCTATTTGAGCAATTGCTACAGTCCCGTCTTGTTTTCCTGAACCTTTTGCTACAAAAAAATATTATATCAACGTTCATATTATTATTGCGATTCCACGCTGGATAAACGATATTACATGTTCTGTGTTTTTTTTCTTCTCCCAAATTAATATTGTATTGAGGATAATAATTTATAATCCTTAGTGGTATCCAAATAATAATAATTGTATCATAGATCAGGGACCGCTTAGCTCTTCTAAATAATTAAGCAGTTAACGAATAATATTTATTACTTATTTGATAATGTTGGCGAGGGTTAAACGTGGAGGTACCTAATAAATATTTGAACAGTCTGTAAACAACTGGTTTTGGGGGCACTAAAGTAATGGGTAGTATTTAAACGCAAATCAAAAAAAAAAAAACTTTTGTATCCAAAAGTAATCCGAATTCCAATCAAAATTAATGATTGCACAGCAAAATATTCAACTCAAAATATAAGTAAATAAGCAACAATTTATATTCGTGGCGCACCGCTCTTTATCTTAAAGTAAAGCTTTTTTATTAATGCATAGGTAATAATGACTAGCGCACATTAAACCTATATATTACCTTTTACCATTCTTGAGTAAAACTAATTATTGTAACTTAGCCTTCATGCCCTTCGCTCGCTCTTGCATCCTGTGTCGACGAAGCCCCGCTTCGCTTGGCTTCTATTTCTGTGTAAAGGGTTTAAAGTAACCTAATCAAACTTAACCTCAGGGTTAATATTAGTTGCCATGTTATAGCAAAATGTGCTATGAGTGCGGGTATTGTGTATGTACGGTCTGGTTAATTTGCTGTGCAGTCAGTATTTTTGATGTAAAAATTTATTTAAATGATGGAAATAATTTGATTGGTGTTTATTTATTTGATGTGCAATTAATAATATCCCTAAAGTAATGCGCATGTTCCTTTATTAATCCATCTTAGGTATTTATGTGATGGTCAAAGTAGGCAATAATTAATTGGGAATTCATCAAACTAAACGACGCTGTTTAGTTTATTTTGTACAACGAATGACTTCTAAAATGTTCAAGTAAAGTAGGTAGTTGTTGTTCATTCACGAACACAACAACTTACAGTTACGCAAAATTAAAATTTAAAATACCTATTTTATATAATTACGGTTTTGATAATACTATGTTCATAACACTATAACATATTTATCAATACTTCTGGGTAATGACTAAGTAATAACAGCCGCACGAGTCGATCCATCAGTCAGTTGATCCTTGGATGGTGACCATCTTTACATAGCGAGATTCTTCCGTGCCTCGGAAAGCACATTCGTGGATCTTTGACAGTCGTTACGTGTCCTCAAAAGCTCGATAGTTTGACCACCAGTCTTACCAAGAGGTATCGTAAATATTACCCAGTTACTAGGTTGTGGAGGTCAGATAGGCAGTCGCTCCATGTATTAAAATATTAGAATTCAGCTGCATCTGGTTAATTTGGAAACCGACGCCAACATTGTGGGAAAAGGCTGGGCAGATTTGGTTGACTTTAGGAGGAAATCATTTTTGTATAATATATATTCTATATATATATTATATATTGGTGTATGTATTGCGTAGATGATGTTAATAAAAAAAAAATACTCCGCTTCGAGTGAAATTATTACAAAATAAAGGTAAAATAGTATCACTCTTTTCACAATAAAGTCTTACCTACAACATGTAACAGATGAGTCTGACTCATCATCGGCTCAGTGTTGACCTGACACATGTATCGGCCGCCGTCAGAAGGGCCTATCTCCTTGAGCGTCAGGGTCCAGGCTCCGTCTCCGTGGCTGACGCTGACGCGGTGATTTTTCGTGATGACGTGGCCGGCAATCGTCAGGATTGTCTGCGTGTCCACTCGGAGCCACGCCACCTAGACAAGAAGATTTATGATAAGAATAGAATAGGTTTTATTGTGTAGTCGCCTTTGTAGTTGCTTTATTACCCCTACGGTGACATTCAACCTCGCACGTTATAAAATGGCAAGGTATATTTTTCTACGTGACAGTAACATACTGTATTAGTTTTTGTTTTTGTTAGTTAGTATTTGACAGGCCAGATGGCGTGGTTGGTTAAGATACCACCTCCTATGCCGCTGGTCGTGGGTTCGATTCCCATCCAGGACAAACATTTGTGTGCATGAACATGTCTGGTTGTCCTGAGTCTGGGTGTAATTATCTATATAAGTATCTATATATAAAAAAAGTAGTCTATGTAGTATATCAGTTATCTGGTTTCCATAGTACAAGCTCTGCTTAGTTTGGGATCAGATGACCGTGTGTGAACAATGTCCTAGGATATTATTATATTATTATTATTATACTCATAAGTTTGAAACAGTGCTTAAACATAGATGGGGCCTACTTGACACCATATTTTACACAGCTCACGCACAAGATCGTTAAATAAACTATCAATAAACATTTAAATAAAATGACAAATTAAAATAAAAACACAAACAACGAAAAGTCACTAAAACCTAAAAAAAGCTTCACATTTAATATCTATTTTTGTTTTTTTAATAACGCGTATTCCTCTTGTAACTATGCACTCCTGCAGCCTGGAATGCATGCTCTCGATCAAATGCCTCACATTTTCACCTGGAATCTCTTCCCAAGCAATTCTCAAAGCATCAATCAGTTGCTGCAGACCTCTTGCTCACTCTTTTTAACCCTTTGTTTCAATTGGTCCCACATGTGCTCAAATCCGGACTGTTTTCTAACCACGGTAAAACTTGAATGTGAGAGTCTTCCAGCGCAGACTCGGCCGCTTGAGCTGTGTTTGTGCACGTATTGTCCTGCATCAAGACGAACCCAGGAACCATTTGCTTTGCAAATGGGATCACATAAGGCCTGATGACTCCCTAAATGTAACGCTGAGCAGTTACGGAACCCTCGTTTAAAATAACGAGCTTAGTTTTGCCGTGTAAGCTAATCCCTGCGCAAATCATTACGTTGAAATACCGAAACGGTCAACTTCATGTATGCAGGCTTCCGCAAATCGCTCGCCACGTAGTTTCCACACAATATCGTTAATTGCAATTTTAACCAGGATACTATGGTAATAGGGGTAATGTGAACAAAAGAGAGTTACTCCGATATAATAGATCATGGTGCAACATTAGTTTAAGAAAAATTGTAATGTCTACATTCCCATACAGTCAAAGCTTGCCACAGGAAGAAAACAATTTTAGATCTGAAATTTATATGACATTACATAACATAACATATAATAATAATCTATTCCATTTAATTGACACTAACAATTATGTTGGAAATCATTCATATTTGACAAAAGATATATTTTTTATGGATAGGTACTATCTTTCAAATTATTGTAAAAGACAGATAGCTATGTCGCTATCATACTACTTTTCTATTACAGCCAAGAATTTGGCTAAACAAATTGCTTCTATTGAGCAATGCCATGACATTTTACATCATTCAGACAATAATTTGGTATCAAAAATGGACATTGATAATAATTGACGGGCCAGTTGGCGTGGTTGGTTAAGATACCACCTATCATGTCGCTGGTCGTGGGTTCGATTCCCATCCAGGACAGGCATTAATTTGTGTGCATGAACATGTCTGTTTGTCCTGAGTCTGGGTGTAGTATGTATTTACAAAAAAAAAAGTAGTGTATGTAGTATATCAGTTATCTGGTTTTCATAGTACAAGCTCTGCTTAGTTTGAGACCAGATGACCGTGTGTGAAAATGTCCCAGGATATTATTATTATTATTATTAATATTAATTTAAATTAGAAATTAAGACAATAGAGGCATCCGTTATTACTAGCAATAATGTACAGAATTGCAAAAAAAATACAGCATTAAAATCAGTACATAGTATTAACCTGGTGCATCAAAATATTCAAGGATTTCTCAACAAAGATTTAGACGTAGAATTATTTATGAATTTTAACAGTATTGATATTCTTTGTATAACAGAACTTAGAAGGCTTAAACGCCACCAGTTTATGTTCAATTTTAATAATCAACAGGTTGGTAGTTCATTCAGCAGAGTAAATGCTATACATGGTGGCTCATTAATTTTAGTAAGCAACCAGCTGAAATTTAAAGACCGTAATTGTGAGGCTATCTGTTGAGCGGGCAGTTGAAATAGCTTGTATAGAATTGGAGAAATTTATTGTATTAAGTGTGTACAGGCCCCCTTCAGAATTGTATGACTGCTTTGAAAAGGTAATGGATGAAGTGTTACACAAGATATGTAACTCAAATAAATCTATTATCATTTGCGGTGATTTTAATGTTAATTTATTAGAAAACTCAGGTTCTTGTAGTAAAATAATAAGTATGTTTCAGCCATACAATGTTGTAAACCTATTTTGGAGCCCACAAGAATAACCCCTACTATTACTACATTGCTAGATAATATTTAGACAGATGTTATTCCAAGCCATAAAGAAATTATAAATTTACGATTCTGATAATTGCGGGCAAAGGATTACTATCCAAAACCAAAACAACAAAGTTTGTTGTTTTGGTTTTGGATAGTAATCCTTTGCCCGCAATTATCAGAATCTAGTAAATTCATAATTTCTTTTCTTTCTCCAAAACCAAAACAATAAAGTGGCTAAAAAGGATATCATTGTTAACCCCAAAACTGCAAGTCGCTTGGAAGCTTTTAAAGTTAAACTCATTAATAATTAACAGTGGCTAATCATGCTGATCCTAATCATCTACGAGTATATGACGATTTTTTTAAACTGTCAACAATTTAATCTCATCTTTATTCCCAAGACTATCTCCGTTAATAGTAACGCATCTTTCAGTGATTGGGCTACCATTAATATTCATAAAAGTAGAACACGGCTTTATGAACTGTACAATGAAAGGTCTTTTGTAAACAATGCTGAATTTAATTTATATGTTAGAAATTATTCAAAATCATTTGAAAAAGTTTGTTGTGTGGCAAAGTCGCGTTATTTGAGTTCGAAGATTAAAAATAGTAGTAATGTAATTAAAACGACTTGGAATATTATTAATAGTGAAACGGGAAGGTCCAGTAACCGAAGTGCTGACTACAGCCTGTCTATTAATTACAACATAATAAAATCAGACTCACAAGTCGCCGCGGCCTTTGAAAAATTCTTTTCAGATATTCCCGTTTCAACTACTAAATCGCTAAACTCATTATGTTGCTTTCTCGGAATTTAATTTTGAACTTAATTTTGTAGAGATAAATATAATTAAAACCTTTCACACTTTAAATGTAAAAAATACTGCTGATCTGTAGTGTAATTCTGTAGAAGTTGCTAAGTCTATTATTGACATTGTAGCACCTACATTAGCTCTTACCTTTAATAACTATATCAACGGTGGGGAGTTTCCTGAACTTATGAAATATAGTAAAACAATACCTTTGTTTAAATCAGGTAGTACATCAGACCCCACAAATTATAGACCTATTTCAGTACTACCCATGTTTAGTAAAATTTTTGAGAAATTAATTTTAGACCCATTGCAAAGATTTTTGTAGTAAACTATTACAGTAAAATTATTACATAACAAACAGTGCGGTTTTACAAGGGGTCGTTCAAATAGATGTGTTGAACTTTTGGGACATATTTATAATGCACGGGAAGATAAATGCGATGCCTTGGGCATCTTTTGTGATTTGTCCAAGACATTCGATTGCGTTCTTCATAAAACGTTAGTCAGGAAACTCTGCCACTACGGCATCCTCAACACCGATCTGGATCTTCTTACTTCATACTTCAGTAATAGAATACTTGAATAATGGAAAAAGATCGCCCGGATCTATAGTAACAATGAGAATCCCACAGGGCTCAACTCTTGGTCCTTTTTTTGTTTCTTATTTATATTAACGACTTGCCTTACCTCATATAATTATGACAATCATGATATAGTTTTCTTTGCGGATGACACTTCACTTTTGTTTAAACTTAAACGTCAGCAGCTGGTTACTGACGATGTAAACAGAGTGATCTCAAAAGTAGTTCACTTGTTCAATGTTAATAATTTACTTCTTAATGAAAAAAAACCAAATGCATTAAATTTACGCTACCTCACGTTAGGCGGGTGAAAATTTACGTGTTGACAAAGGGCAATGAAATGAATCCTGAAGATAGCACAGTATTCTTGGGCTTAAGTTTGGATGCTAAGCTTCAGTGGGACCCACATATAGATAAATTGTCAAAAAAGCTAAGCTCCGCAGCTTAGGCTGTTAGAAAAATTCATAACTTAACTAACATAGAAAGCATATTTAATTTAATTAACATAGATAACATATTTGACAGGCCAGCTGACGTGGTTGGTTAAGATACCGCCTATCATGTCGCAGGTCGTGGGTTCGATTCCCATCCAGGACAAACATTTTTTTTAAATTTAATTTAATTGGCCTCCTTCAATATGGCTTTACAAAAGGTCGTTCGGCTACAGATGCGGGTGTTGCGCTGCTGAAACATATATCTAACGCATGGGAGAACTCGCAAAATGCTGTTGGAATTTTCTGTGACCTTTCCAAAGCCTTTGATTGCGTGCACCATGACACGCTGTTGCGTAAACTACATCATTACGGTGTACAAAACGAAGCTCTTAAAGTAATAAATTTATATTTACATAATAGGTTTCAATGTGTAGATGTAAACGGTGTGAAATCTTCCGGGCTACCAGTTCAGTTAGGTGTACCTCAAGGTGCAATACTGGGTTCATTCTTGTTCTTAGTGTATTTCAATGACTTACCATTCTATTTAAAGAGTATCTGTGACGTTGTACTGTTTGCAGAATACAACTCTCTTATTTTTAAAGTAGACAGGAATAGACAAGATTTTGACGACGTAAACAGTGCACTCTCAATGGTTACAGATTGGTTTACGACAAATAACTTAGTTCTCAATGCTAAGAAAACGAAATGTATAAAGTTTGCCTTACCGAATGTTAGAAATCTAGAACCCAACATCGTTTTAGATAAAGAGATGCTCAAAACTGTAGACTCGGCAGTTTTTCTGGGTATAAAATTAAAATCATAATCAAAAGTCCTAAATTATTATGCGCAGTGTTATATAGATTCATTTTTATTTAACTGAACAAACAGCTGTGCTGCTGGGGAGTTTGTTGCGCCACTTTTTCTCCCCAGCTAAAGCACTAGGAAGTGGTGAAGGGCGGGCGTTTTGGGGACTGTCTTATGTAATTTTGACTTTCAAAAAGTGCTGATTCCCAGCCTAGTTTGAATAAATGACTTTTGATTTGATTTGTGTACATGAATATGTCTGTTTGTCCTGAGTCTGGGTGTAATTATCTATATAAATATGTATTTACAAAAAAAAAGTAGTACATTTAGTATATCAGTTATCTGGTTTCCATAGTACAAGCTTTGCTTAGTTTGGTATCAGATGACCGTGTGTGAAATATCCTAGGATATTATAGACAGCCCGTTTTGTGTACTTAAGCTATTTTCATATTGTGATATCGTAGGGTATTCTGTTGTGGAGAAACGCAGCCGACATTCAGACTATCTTTGTTTTGCAAAAAAGAGCTGTTCGATCTATTTATAAATTAAGTCCGAGACAATCTCTCAGAGAAATTGTTTAAAACATTAATATAATGACTGTGCCTTCTTAGTACATTTTTGAAAATATTTTATATGTCCATAAAAATATTAAATTGTTTAAAAAATACAGTGATAGAAATCTCTTTAAATATTCAAACACAGACACACACACATGCACACACACAGGAACACATGCACACACACACAGAAACACATGCACACACACACACAAGCACGCACACACATACACACACTGGCGCACGCATGCGGGCGCGCATACATTCTTTTGGTTAAATCGTGTAATTAATTTAATCAAATATATATAATATAAGCTACTAAGGTACATAAATTGAATCAAGCTAAGGAAGTGCGGCCTCTCCTCGCATAGGTGTAATCACACTTAAAAGGAGAAGTCAACCTCAATATTGTTAAACCTACTTATGTTACCGAATAAAACATTTTTCATTTTTCCATTTTTTTTTCATCCACAATATAAATACTAGGAACAAACACAAATTTCTTGTACCTTCAATAAGGCTCAAGAAAATAGGTGGCTCATTCAAGTGTCAATGGTCGCTTTGGTCAATGTCCTTTGGAGCAGCTCAAGCCTTTTTGTCTTCAATATAATCTTTAACGTTATAAAAAGCTTTCTGACACAACTTGCGTTTTTAATACTAATAGTAATAGTCTATTTATTTGTAAGAATACTGTTACAGAGTTGTTAAATACTAATCTAAATTTAATAACTTAAAGAATGATTTGAAATTTTTAAGGCATAAATCTTGTATGTGGCTTGGAAGTTTATTATAAAAGCGTATACATTGACACAAGAAATTTGTGTTTGTACCTTCTACAAGGTACTTGTCTCGGACTTAATTTATAAATGGATCGAACAGCTCTTTTCTGCAAAACAAAGATAGTCTAAATGTCGGCTGCATTTCCCCGCAACAGAATACCGTACGACATTACACTATGAAAATAGCTAAAGTACACTAAACATATTTCTTAAGGTCTAAAAAACCATAAAAACTACTCTTTAAAATCCCAGAAAAAAAAATACATTTTTTTTGTTTATTTAGTATCTTTGGAAATTATTTAGATTATCATGTTCAGAACGCACCTTTCGACGATTAATTTCGCTGTTGAAATGACTATTCAAAGATTAAATTGTTCACGTTTTTCTGAATTGTTTTTAAATGTCATTCAATTCTATAAATACTTCGGTATCACATGAAGGGGTTTTTTTTTACTATGTATTGGAATCTTGTCATAAAAAATAATTAGAAAGGTTCATAGTAAGTATCAGCGTTTTATTCAATTACATACAACGGTACGCCATAATATGTCATCGACGCGTGTCATTGATGTATTGACACTTGACATTAACACTCCGGCGATCAAGCGCACCGATTGTTGTTGTGATTATTGTGATACCGGTGATACGTAATTTACTATTTTGGATTTACTTCTGTTGTTTTGACTGACAATTGTGACGAGTATTCGTCTTCCTTCGTCTGCCTAGCAGTAAATCGACTTACATATTGATTCTAACCTCAAAGTACCTATTTTTTTGCATTATTAAAATATCTTGGATTTTAGATATTATTTTCGACCGGAATTATGTTTACTACATAAAAACAAACCAATCTCATTATAATTTGTTTCTGGACACTGAAAATAAAAGTCAGGTCCAGCTTCTATAGACGTCTGGCCGATGTTCTTTTCTTTTTTCTCTTTTTTATTTTTGCATACTGAATGTTGACAGGAATATTTACTTTGTAAAGTATATTATTCTTTTAATTATTGTGAATGTGAAGACTATGTTGGTCATTGCTTTTTTGTTTTATTTTTCTCTCAGTTATTTTTAATCATGGTCTGGTAGTATGAGTAATTTATGCGGCCTACCCAAATGTCCGTTCTTTGGTATTGTTCGTCGATACATTGAGCTCTTTAAGTTCTGAGTTCCTAACAAAAGCATTTCCTTGCTTAAAAGGAGTCTCCAAACCATATAATGTAAACCAAATATGTTAACTGAAATAAACATTTTTATTTTATTATTTTTATTAGTTGAGCTGCGCAATTACTTACAAATGCGTGCGCTGACTGGACAGTTACTCTCAATCTGTATGGTTCTTTCCTCAAAAGCCCTTTTCAGACACCAATCTGCATGGTCTTGGTCACATGAACTGACCAAGATTATGTCTGGACTTTATAAGAGAATGTGACCTCTGAGTTTGTTTCGGCTTTCTTCCCAGATTAGTCAGATAGGAAACGCCGATCTCATCTAGTTTAAAATAAAAACGCGATTGACGTGTAAAAGTGATTGTACAAACCTACTTACAAAGTAAAATCATTTATCAATAATGCGCCAATCGTCATTAAAAAAATTTACTTTGCACTCGTCGGTGAAAAGCACCATGCCCCACTGATTTATGCCCCAGTCCAAGTACTGATGGGAGAAACATAAACGATTGGCACGTTGAGCCCTGGACAAAGGAATTTCAACAACTCGTACGATTTGAAGTTTGCTGGTCTTCGTTCAATCGATTCCAGATAATTTGGTCACTGACACGAGTACCCGTTGTCGACAGTAGGCGATTTTGTTACTTATGAGCCGTCACTGTGCGTTCTCGGCGGGCACTTAGCCAGATGTACCGATTCTCGTGAACAGTTGTAATGCGAACTCTACCCGAATCTGGTCTTCTTGCAATACTGTTTGTCTCTTGAAAGCGATGTCAAGCATTTTGGATAAATCTTCGAGAAAATCCCAATTGCAACCAGTTGCACAGACCGCTGCGAATATCCTTCATGGATCATTGTAATGGCTCTGGTTGCAGTAATTGTGTCCACATGTCTTCGTACATATTTGTGGCATATTAACGCAACATGTTGATTGAACAAGATAATGAAACAAAATTATGATAATTTTCAGAATACCCAGCCGTTAATCAGAACAACACTGAAATGCACAAATAACAAGTGGCCCTTATTTTGTTCTGAGTAGTATGTATTTTTTATGTATGACCTCGCATAACTTTTTACAGCGTAGTCCGGTTTGAACGATTCTTGTTTTATTCTGGAGACCTCGAAGTTGGTTAATATTGATTAACTTTCCTTGAGTAGTTTTTGAGTTAGCTTCAATATTACGTATGTTTCCCACTTAGTTTAAATCAATAATGTTCTAATTTCTTTTGCAGGTACTGGTTGGTATTCGAGTTTTGTGGAGTAGGTACCTACCACAACTAAAAAGTGAAAAATAAGTTTAATTTCGGAAGTAGGTGGCAAAAAACGAAATTAAAAAACCAATGACACTGATTTCCGAAATTAAAGTTATTTTTCACTACCTATTATATTATGTAGTTTTTTTTTTTTTGTGGAGGAGCCCGTGGCGAGGAGGAAGAGGAGCCTGTGACTAAGTAATAATAGCTGCACGGGTCGATCCATCAGGTAAAGCTACGCTTGCCGGGGTTGGTCCGTGGATGGGTGACCATCTTTACATACCGAGACTCCTCCGTGCCTCGGAAAGCACATTAAGCCATTGGTCCCGGCTGTCATTCGTGGATCTTTAACAGTCGTTACGGGTCGTCAGAAGCCCGAAAGTCTGACAACCAGTCTTACCAAGGGGTATCGTATTACCCAGTAACTGGGTTGTGGAAGTCAGATAGGCAGTCGCTCCATGTAAAATACTGGTATTCTAAATTATGGTATTTTAGCTACATCCGGTTAGACTGGAAGCTGACCCCAACATAGTTGGGAAAAGGCTAGGCAGATTGACTGTAGGTTTTTTTTGTAAAAAGTTTTTATCTAAGTAGAAAATTGAAAAAATGAACAAGGTATCCCAAAAATCTAGCGACTAATTAAATACTAAAAGTTGAACAACAGAACAGGGAAACTGTAATGATAAAATACGAAAGTACCTAACTATTTTAGAATGTTGACACTAAAGACTTTTCTAATTAAAAGCAAAGTTTAGAAAAGGACGAACGCTTTAATGTTTAAGTGCTGTTACAGAGATGTTCTTGTAAATATTGAATAGCTTTGGAACTCATTGCTGTTAATATTAAAACTTTTGGGATTTCAATTTTAATAAGCAATTAGCAAAGGTATGCTTGAGAGATAACTTTACAAGTTGTTTCTTTTTCTAAATTAGTACTGGAATTATGTAGGTAATTTGATTTAAATAAAATAATACGTATTGAAATAGAACGTAGAACGGTTGCTAAAATAAATGATCCGCATCCTGTTTACGTAACGCAGTATCAATGGGAATTTGAATCATTTTGAAGAAAATTGCTAATCCATTGCTTCATATGTTCGAAATTTTTTTTCTGTTTAACAACGTAAATATCGCACTAAATGTTATTGAACTGTCAAAATTGCGTAACACACTATCGATCATTCCGATCCATAGTGTGTTACGCAATTAGGGTGCTGTTTCCATTACGAACGTTTGAAATGCTTTTATTTGCATTATATTTTTTTTTTAACCAGAATTGCGTCTCAGCAAAAACGTTGCCGAATAAATCAACATCAGTACCTCAGCTTAAAAATTCCGAGTCTCTTGAAGAGATACGTCACCCAAAATTCTGATGTTGGTAAAAACACGAGGAGTAGTAATAAAGGTAGCGAAGAGATTTGTTCCACTAATTGTGGAGGTTTACGGCCCTTCACTGATTCAGCAATGTGACTTGTTCACACGAACTGGAGAAAAATAATTAAAAGAATTCGTTGGAACAATATTACTGCCTTAAATCACTTTAACTTTTCGAGGGCACGACACAATAAAAAGAAAATTTTGTACCACAGTATAAAAAAAATATTGATGTACAAAACATCAAGGATTTTAATCAAAGCCTTGAAAACTACTTCAACAAATTGAGCCGGCTATAAGTCTAATAAACCATGTATATAAACTCCAGACTTGTTTCTGCCAATATGGCTGTCAAATAGTCATTTAACCCTTCGTGGGTCTTGATGACCCAAGAGGACATACTCACAAAATACACACACCACCACCATATAGATACGAGTACGCGCTTACAGGTGAACTCGAAAAACGTGGGGCGCATCTTTCTACTACCCCCACACCAAGTTTTAGACGCCCCACGTTTTTCGAGTTCACATGTAAGCATGTATGTGGTGGTGGTGTGAGCTTTTTGTGTGTATGTCCTCTTGAGTCATCAAGACTCCCAGAGAGTTATTTTATTCGTTTTAAAGCGCATAAAAATTTGGTTTTTAGATTATTTCTTTAATCTACATTCAGTATTTTGTTATTTTTCGATTTCTTAATGATTTCTTATGTACTAGAAAAATATAAAAAAATGATTATGCTTTTTTGCAGGTTTGCGAACCTCTCGATCGATGTGTCATGATTAAGTGAAACTCCTTTGGAATACCTAAAAACGTGTTATTTTTGCTCTATCTCGCTTTCTTTACAAGAAATAGTGGTATTTACGTTTTTTTTTTCTAAAGTTGGGACTGTATACTGATTAATGAATTTATTTTATTATTTTTAAGGCGCAAAAGCGTGTTTTTGCCTAATATACGTTTGTACAACAATGACAACGTACGTACAATGTACGTATGTTGTACGTTCGTACAATGTTTGTTTGTACTTTATACACATACGTGACTTAATATTTGTCAAAATTGAGAATTAAACGAAAAAAAAAAACCTATGATAAAACATACAATGCAAAGTCGAATTATGTAAAAATGTGAATTTCGTAAAAACTTCAGTTGACTCTTTCTACTTTGTTGCCGTCTTACTGTCTACAAGAAAACGTCAATTTTAACTATTTTTCTTTCGACAAAAGCCTTTTCTATGGTGATCATGCTACGCGTGCAGACGGAGAGTGATAGGGGGTTAAGCGAGCGAGAAACTAATGGGAAAATGTGTGTAGCTATTTTTTATGGAATCGGGTAAATTGTAGTTTTGTCTTAGATTGTTTATGGGTACTAGATATAGATGATTTATTTAATTTATTTATAAATTATTGCTCTGCCTGAGGCTTCCACCCACTTAAGAGGATTGTGAAGTGCCGATACGCGACGCGATTTTTGGAGGCAATTACCTACATTTCATACAATTATTTACATAAATATTGTTTCGGGCGATAACGGTTTTACTCTCCTAAACCTTTACAAAATGAGACAATTTTGATCTCATTACATTCAGTATACTTTAATCTAGGTCTGTACGTTTTTCGTTTTTAGTAATTCAATTTAATTTAATTTAAAAAAATGAAAATGCTCGAGGATGTTTTTAAGTCAAAAATATAGATATTTAGATGCTAATAACTTATATTTTATACAATATTTCTTTATAATAAAAACGTACGGACCTAGTTTTTCATTATACCTACAACATTTCCAAAAATTATGAAAATTAGATTATGTTTACGGGGAGAAAAACGTTATCTCTTTTTGTATGAAAATTTACAGCTTCACAATCCTCTTAATTTTGATTTTCTAAGATGAAAAGTGCCTTTTTCTAAGAACAATAACTATTTTTTTTTTGTAAATGTCAAGACTAATTTATTTTAAATAATTATGTTGTTATTATATACAACTATGTTTTTATGCATGTATGTATGTAATTTCAAAAAGTGAAGCAGCTATGATTTTCGTTTTAATTATTATTATCATAAATTTCTCTTACCTTGAATGTCTGTAAATTATTAACCCTACAGGTAAGCGCTGTATCTCTGCCGACTACCACGGTGACGTTAGAGCCAGGTCCCACAAACCGTGGCAAATCTGAAACAAGAGAACACCGTAATTGTAGAAAAATGTACGACACTATATTTTAAGTGGGTATGATTGGCAAATAATGGTTGAAATTTTTACATGTGCCTTACATTTGAATTGACAAAAAAAAAAAACAGATTTTAGTAAGTTTTTTTTTATATTATTATATTTATACAATGTTACTGACTTTTCTTTATTACTAATAATCGCCAGGTTAATTCAAAAACCCACTATCTGCCGAAATTATAATTTTGAACCAGGCGTTTTGAAAGTTTGTAATTCAAAAATTTCATGTACTATCTTAGATAATGTTATATGAGAAACAGCATCTGATTTATAATTAAATCCCGAATGCATTGATTTATAGCAGTTCATCAGCAGGTTTTACAGAATATTACATTTTGTGTCCTAAACCCTTATTTAGTTGCTTTTACCTATAAAACAAAGGCTTTATTTTCGAAATTGAGTGCTACAGTCAAGCTCAGTAAGATACTGGTTATCAATTCAATTATTTATATACATAAAGCATGTATTTTTCCTAATAATCCGGTTTGTTTTCGAGAAAAATGCAAAAAAAAAAATTGTCGCTTTTACTTCCCAATATTTGTTGAAATTTTGTACTAACCTATGCTGTGTCCCATATCAAAGCTCATTCTGAAAACTATTTACGGGTTTAAGATGGATTTATAAATTGGAAATTGTTTGATTAAAAATACTTACAGCAATGTTGAAAAAAAATTTTTTTGAAGTGAAAACTTCTTTAGGCACGTTGAGCGATTTTTGGTACAGGAAAGTGTTACGGGTTCGCGTCACTGTGTCACTGCTATGCATTGTTTTACTGTTAAGTTTTCACTTCTGTTGGCAGTTCCCATAACTGCCTAGTTTTGAAGTGCAAACTTCTTTAGGCGCGTTGAGCGATTTTTGATAGGGGAAATCTTACAGGTTCGTGTCACCGCGTCACCTCAACATGCGACGTGCTATACTATGCATAATTTTCCGTTTAAGTTGTCACTTCTGTGAGCAGTCCCCATGACTGCCTATTTTTTGATGTGAAAACGTATTTTCGCTCGGTGTACAGCCCGCGGCACGTAAGTTGGCAAGAGTCGTTAGATGCGCAGAAGTCATTTCTTAGATCTCTTTGGTCGCGAGCGGGACGCGGGGAATGAGGTAGCATCATTCCGAGCGCGCGATCGGTTGGTCAGTCGACCCTTGTCTCTCGCGTCGCGTCCACGTTCCATTCGCTCCCGAGTACACTTGCGTGCACTAAAATTGTAACATTTGTTTTTGTTGAGCTTTTGTTACAAGTTCTTGTTATTGTTTTGTTTGAATTTTTAAATTTAGATAATGCCACAAACAAATACGTATTTTACGTAGACATGCCAGAAAAATGGTTTATGATGTGTACTGTTACATATTGTGACGAATTATGCGAACATAAATGTATTGAACTGCTGATTTTTTTTTTCGCGATTTTAGGTTTGGTCCCATAGTAAAAGTTGTTCATAATGATGAGTACAATGACCTCTTAAGAGGTTGTTGGTGTTTTACAAATAACGCTGTATATTTTATTTATTAATCCTAATATACTTCACGAATTCTTCTCCTTTCTTTAACTTTCTTCTAAATAGTTATGTTTAAAAATAAATTATGGTAATAACCACAGAATAATGACAAGCAATAAAAGTGACCAATTTTTTGTTGCAATAAGTGTAGCATGCGCGAACTTACCCCCACTACGCCAAAACCTTGCCAACTTACGTGCCGCGGGCTGTACTGGTGGTAAGTTCAATATTTCTGACCGACAAAAACATGTAAGATTTCAACCGTTAATAACTATGAGATAGAAGATAGGTCATATTTTTAACAATTTTAAAGCCGGATATAATTTGCCTATGGTGTCACACTAAGATGAAGATGGTGCATATGCGTCGAAATATAAATTCGTATAGCGCAAACACTTGTTTAGATAGATCAGTTATACTGGTGTCTTTGTCAAGAGTTAGAGTTAGAAAGCACTACCGGGTCCTAAAGAGAAACAACAGAAACATTGGCTAAAATAGCTTATATATAGCCTAAATTAATATGAAGTTGATAATAAAAAAAAACATGGTAGCCTTCGAACTAAGGGTGGCTTTGGGCCACCGCTACCTATAAAGACTGTAGTTTTTCCGGTAGTAAAGCCGCAGATATCTTTACAAATTATTTTGCTAGTGTGCTTTTACCAAATAGTCCCATATTAGATTTCAACAATATATCTAGTTCCTACTATAGTAGTCTACGCGGCTCATGTGATGGACATATCAACATAAGCTATTATACCCTATCACAAGTAAAGAATTCTTTACTTGTGATAGGGTATAATAGCTCATATTGTTGAAATCTAATATGGGACTATTTGGTAAAAGCACACTAGCAAAATAATTTGTAAAGACATCTGCGGCTTCACTACTATTATACCCTATCTATTATACCCTAGCTATTATACCCTATCACAAGTAAAGAATTCTTTACTTGTGATAGGGTATAATAGCTTATGTTGATATGTCCATCACATGAGCCGCGTATTTACCTGCGCGTGTAATTATACGCGCAGGTAAATACGCGGCTTTGTGAGGAGCAGCATGGTTTCCGACCGGGTCGATCAGTAGAGACTAACTTGTTGTCCCTTGTTGACTATATATCCTATAACATGAATAAAGGTTAACAAGAAGATGCGACAGAACAAGCTATATTTATATTTTAAAAAGGCGTTCGATACAGTGGATAACGATATTCTATTAAATAAATTATACGGCATGGGTTTCACCCCAAAACTTCTAATATTTTTTGCGGATTACCTTTCAAATAGAAAACAGTATGGTAGCCATGGATACTTTATTTCGAAGTCACATCATTAGCATTCAGGTGTAAGCCAGGGTTCAGTTTTAGCCCCCCTTCTCTTTCTCATTATGGTCAACGATCTCATTAAAGTAGTAAAGTATGACAAATACCTCTTATATGCTGACGATTTAAAATTAGTTCAAGTAATAAATAAGGATGTAACTCCCAAACATCTCCAAAGTGACATCGACCGAATCCATAAGTGGAGTGTAGAAATAAAATGATGTTTTAATGCCGGTAAATGTTACGTCATGACTTTTAGCTGCAAGTTATAACCTACACATGCCACCTATACCTTAGCAGGTGTTGAAATAAAGCGCGTGTGAACCATTAGAGAGCCTGGCGTGACATTTAACTGCGGATTGACATACCATGCACACATGTCTGCCCTAGCTTCAGAATCTTACAGGCGCCTAGGTTTTGTCCTACGCAATGCCCGTGATTTCAATAATCCTATTGTCATCAAATTATTATTTAACTGTCTAGTTAGAAGTAAGTTAGAATTTGCTGCAGCCGTCTGGAATCCCCGCGAATCCACATATTATGTATTAGGGATTGAAAAGGTCCAGAAAGCATTCCTGCGTTTTTTATATAAAAAGATTTACTGATATTATCCATTTATGGATCCTACTCATGTCCTGCTGGGAATGTTAGAGTATAATTCCCTGGCAGTGCGTAGAGCCAGAGATCAGATTCTCATAGCCATACAATTTTTAAGGAGCATGGTAGATTCCCCAGATCTACACAATACATTGTGTACAGTTTATGTGCCTGACAACTTCAAAAACCTAAAAATAATAAAATAACTTTCATAAAAACTTAACAGCTTCTGCAGTCGGTGTCTTCAATTCTTCAATGCACCTAGCTTGGCACCGACTTCAGAAGCTGTTAAGTTTTTATGAAATTTACTTTATTCTTTTTTGGGTTTTTGAAGTTGGTTCTTAGTTTTTTATTTTATTAATGTATTTTTTATCTGCCAAATATGCTGTTATTTACGTGTGCTCGAGTACACCCGAACTCCCGCGCTGCACAGCGTTGGCGCTTCGTCGCCCCGCCCCTTAAATTTGTACAAGCCGAACGAATCCTGTGTGCTTGTTCAACCATGAACAGTAGTTACACGAGCCAGCTACATCATTACAGCGTCAGCGTTAAGAGCGACATACATTCGTTCCGCCGGCAACACCGGCACACCGTCAGCACTAAGAAGTGACCTGCTGAGATCTTCACTTCATCGGCTCGATACACACACAACACACATGTAGGTAAATAGGTATCAATGTGTATTGACCACAAAATTTATATATAATTAAGTTAACTACTGCAATAAAGCAGTCATTAAGCTGGAGTCGAGTTTGATTCATCTCCCGTAACTCCTCTCACTGTGGCCAAGACACCTTTAGCCATCATCGGTCCTATGAGTCTGTGGGATCGGCAGTGAGAAAACCATTTCCTGTGTACATTGCACGACGTACACAAACCCCTATTCCCACCCAAATTCCGTCTGTCACCGTAAGTCTCCTTGTGACCGACTTCCCGCACGTAAAACCAACGTAACTTACGTTTGGTGTGGTTTGTATGATAGGCTAGGGCGTTAGGGTAACTAGGGTGCTAGGTAATTGCTATAGGGCTAGGTTTAGAGTCAGTAGGGTCTTAGGTATTTCATAGGTACCAGACTCAATTGTTTCTAACGTAGCCGCACTGTACGCATTTGGAATAACGGCCGTACTAAGCTGTAAGTCCCGGTGCGTACAGTGCTATTTGCACAAGAATAATATGGTGGAATAGGATAAAATATTAACTCAAATAGTAGTACAGTATTTAACGATATTATTACTGCAGCTCACATACATATCCTAAAACGGTATTTTTTGAAGCACTTCATGTAATAACTCAAATCGGTTATATAGTGACTCACTTAGTATTATTTTCGTCCACTCAGTATTTTTTTCGCCCAATTTAGTATTTAATTCGGACACTTGGAATTTTAGTTGCTAGCTTAGATTTACTGTGTCCCACTGCTAGTAGCTCATTTTACAAATTTTAATCATTCATAATTATCGCCAGTTAAGGAGGAAGCGTCAGGGTAGTCCGCGAAATTCAAACTTTCTTAAGTTTTTTGCAATTTGCAAGTCAGTATTAAGTTGTATGTTAAATAAAGTATGATTTGCGGCCGTAACAAATATGCATTTACAGAATTATAATCATTAGAATCAGTAATACAGTTAGTATAATCCTCAAATGTCAAGATTTCATGAAATAGTCATTCATTAGGATTACCTGGTCTTAAAGAGTTGTATTGATCACTTTAATGATTTTAATTATGTAAATAGATACTTGTTACGGCCGCAAATTATATCTTGATCAACGTACAATCCAATACCGACTTTTAAATTGCAAAAAACGTAAGGAAATTTGATTTTCGCGGGCTACCGTGACGTTTTTTGCAAACGTATAATATAACGCCGCTCGGTTTAGTACCATCCATATATTATTTATTCAATTTCACATCAAAATTTTACCCGTACCACATTAATAATAATTTATTATAACTTCGACAGAACGCTAAAAACAAAACGTCTTCTGCCAATAATCCCGTGAGACGGAACTTTTAGATACAGTTATGAGACGGAAGCGTCCCGATCGGGACATTTGGGGCCATTCGGGACGTTTGGGAAGAAAACGAAAGAAAAAGGTAGGAAATAATGGACCACTCGGTATTAGTCGAGACTTTCGTCCACGAGGTATACATGTTCTTTGTTATGTTGCCGTTGTTATTTTGAATGATGAATGTCCTTTGTTGGTGGATTTAATTTGGATATTTTAATAATTGCCGATCATTGACTTTTTATTAATTTTGATGTTCATGCATGACACACACATTACACGTACAACATGAATTTGTTTTTACCATACGACGATTCCATAAAACAATCTAAGAAAAATATTGCAATTATCACTAACCATCACCGTTTCGATAGACGAATCGCTGCCTATTGGATGTTATCCTCTTGAAAATGATGTTCCCATACTCGATTTAATGAATCCTTTGCGTAGTTTAAAACTTTTACAAGAAACCATTAACCAACAACACAGAATATAAACCATATTCAAACATAATTACAGTCTTAGCAAAAGAAGCAATTTAATATTATTACTGGCGCAGTACTGCATTATTCACATTCAATCTGGGAACATTAGTTACTCACTAATCCCGGCTTAGTAAACCGGCTGAACCTACATCTGTACTAAAATAGAAACGGTCCACTAACTGAGTACATATAATTTTTCAACGGCTGCGGGGATTTACTAGGTAGTCTGTGAGCTAAAGAGAGGTACCCCTTTGTGTTGGTGTTTCAGGTTGTTTTATTTTATTACTTTTAGGATTTCTGGTTAATTTAGTAATTGAAGTCTTATTATGTCCAACTTATTTTAATATTTACAAAATTGATGAGACTCTCACTACCTCATTAAGGTTTTCTCCAGTATGTTGGATGTGTTTTTATGTATACCCAAATATTCCATTCACAAGCACGACCGAGACCTGTCTGTGTAATTCAGGAATAATAAACATAACCTATACAAACATTTAATCAAAACTTCTCTTACATTTAAAACATCACACGGCTCTGAGACCAAAGGTCGTAACTCCATACAATCGCACCTAGGCCCGGTCCATCTAAGTAAAGTCGAAAACTTTTCCTTCAAGAATGTATGACTGTGTCAAATAAATTATAAATGTTTAAATATTATAACTGGCTTCGGCCGCTCTATTTAAAAATAAATAAATTCACCCCGTGAATTAGTTCTGATTAAATTCGTTGGACCCTACCCACGTTTATGTGACGGAATTGGGGATAGTTTAGGTACCTACGTATAGGCGTGCCCAGTATTAGGGAACAGGTCTTGTCAGGTAAGTTAGGTTAGTTTTGAAGGGTCATACCGGTAATTTTGGGTTATCTGCCGTGATATTATTTTAGTGGATAACCGTGAATTTAGAGGTTCACGAAAAGGGAAGTTACGAGATCAGTTAAAAAGAAATCAAGAAGATCGCGTTTTAGCTAATTTGAATTGTTGCATCCTTTCAAGGGGGAAGCTCCGGGTAGCCCGCGGAATTCAAATGATCTTACGTTTCTTGCCATTTTTAAGTCATTATTCATATGCGATTGTCATATGTTGATTAAAGTATGATTCACGACCTTAACATATACGTATTTACAAAATTATAATCATTAGAATCAGTAATACAATTCGTTAAGTTAGTATAATCCTAAATATCAAGATTTCATTAAATAGGTATTCATTAGGATTATATGAACTAAGAGAGATGTATTGATGATTTTAATGATTATAATTCTATAAATACCAATTTGATACGGTCGCGAATCATATTTAGATCAACATACAACCTAACACTGACTTGAAACTTGCAAAAAACGTAAGAAAATTTTAATTTCGCGAGCTAGTTGAAGCTTTCGCCTTAACAGCGGTCTTTTATACCGTGACGCTTCACGAGTGAAGCGTAGAGCGAGATTATGGTAATATCTCTTACCATCACTTTTATAGCCAAAAGTCCACAATAAAATATAGTTATACGCCTACTCTTAACCAAAGTACAGCCGCAAAGAAAATGTTATGTCAAAAATCAAAATACCTACGAGTAGATCAGCTGAATCGTTATAACGACAATACTTTTCTATCCCCCGAGGGTACGATGACAAGTGGCCCTCGTCCTTTAACGTGCTGTTACTTCTCGTTCAAAGTTCTGTCGCATTTTATCGGTACGTGATCAAACAACACACGTACACTTCATATCGTAGCGTAGCCATTTTGTTTTTACTTGTATCGATTATGGATATGGGAGTGCTAAAAGTTGGTGTATTTTTATTTTACTTTAATAATGTCATTTGATACTTTTCCGTTTCGGCCTTATGGTGCGTTTAAGAGGATTGTGAAGTGCCGATACGCGGCGCGATTTTTAGAGGCAATTGCCTACATTTCGTATAATTATTTACATAAATATTGTTTCGGGCGATAACGTTTTTACTCCCCTAAACCTTTACGAAATGAGACAATTTTAATCTCATTACATTCAGTACACTTTAATCTAGGTCTGTACGTTTTTCATTTTTAGTAATTCAATTTAATTTAATTTAAAAAAATAAAAATGTTCGAGGATGTTTTTATATCAAAAATATAGATATTTAGATGCTAATAACTTATATTGTATACAATATTTCTTTATAATAAAAACACGCGGACCTAGTTTTTCATTATACCAACAACATTTCCAAAAATTATGAAAATTAAACTATGTTTACGGGGAGAAAAACGTTATCTCTTTTTGTATGAAAATTTACAGCTTCACAATCCTCTTAAACGGTGTAAACGATACATATGCAGTTCAGCGTCTGTTTTATGCATTGGGAAAAGTCTATAAATATTGTGTAGCTCGCATTATTCTACAAGGACTTAATGTTTTAATTCGTCGAACAGGAGGTTACCCATCCGGTTAGCATCATGAATACTTTCCATTGACTTTCACAACAACGGCAATAAATAAAGCACCCCTAAAATAATATAACATCTCATCAGAAAGGACGCGATAACTTAGTAGACTGATTATTAGGAATCCATGAATCAAAGATTTATAGGTAGGTACTTAGTCCATCATGTTAACAAACAGGCTAGTGCTTCTAGGAAATGTTCGTGGTAGTTCTGGTAATGAATGGTAATCGAGATGTCAGCTCAACGCCGCGCCGAGTAATTGTGGTAAACATTCCGGACACAAGCATATTGGCAGCCTAGTTAAAAGGTTAAACTAGAACGTTTATGAATTACCAGGAATGTTCTCCACAATATTATTATTTACAATTGTATGTACCTACTACTACTTGAAACTTATATTTATGAAATATCTCATAGTTCTCGCATTTACCACAAGTCACAACAACTACCTTTTACGATCACTCTAATACACTAATTCCATCAGCTGACATTAAGACCAGCTACTCCACTACACGCAAGCTCCGCCCCATGCACCCCGCCACTCCGCGCTTCATATCCCGCGTGCGAGCCGAGGGTCGACGCAAAATTCAACGTATTCTGATTTTAGAATAGCGAACATAAATGGAATAGAGACACCTTTATTTATTTTATGAAATAAAATCGTTTTGCAATTATGATTTTTTATTTCCTTTTATTTGTATACTACATGGTCAAATTAAATGAGCTAGCGAAACTACGCAGACGTGATGTAATAGGTTGGGGAAAAAGTTTCTTCGCATTTTTTAAGAAAATTCAAAACATTTTTTAATATAGTTTATTTACATTTAACTAAAGTATGTAGGTACCATTTTGTTCGATAACTTTTTGCCATCTTGTAGGTAGGGACATGATCCCATTGCTATGGAAATTTCGGGACTTCTGGTCAAAATACCGCGACAAGTAATTTTGGCAGTCCTCTCGTGATGTTAACCTGACACTGCCTAAAGAATTCTGAAGAGACCGAAACAGGTGGAAATCTGAAGGTGCAAGGTCAGGACTATACGGCGGATGCATTAACACCTCCCAGCCAAACTCTCTTAATTTTTGCTGAGTGGCTAAAGATGTGTGAGGTCTAGCGTTATTATGATGAAAAACCGCACCCCTTCTGTTGATTAATTCCGGCCGCTTTCTCTCAACTTCTTGCTTTAATCTCATCAGTTGTTCGCAGTAGAGTTCAGAATCGATGGTCCTGCCTGGTGGTAACAGCTCATAATGAATAATGCCCTTCCAATCCCACCACACACACAGCATCACCTTGTTGCGAGTTAACCCGGGTTTCGCCACAGTCTGTGAAGCCTGACCGGCCTTTGACCACGACCTTTTTCGCACGTTCTTGTCATACGTGATCCACTTTTCATCACCAGTTATCAGCTTCTTCAAAAATGGTTCGGTTTCATTACGTCGTAATAAAGAATCACAAATGAGTACACGGTTCATTAGGTTTCTTTCAGTGAGCTCGTGAGGTACCCAAATGTCGAGCTTTTTTGTGTACCCAGTTTTTTTCAAATGCGCCAAAACTGTTTTGTGGTCAATTTCCAGTTCTTCAGCTACGTCGTAACTACTGATATGCCGCTCTTGCTCCACGTTTTCAAAAATGGCATCCATTTTATCCGTAATAGGGCGACCAGAGCGACGTGCATCTTTGACATCAAAATTTCCGGATTGAAAACGCTTAAACCAAATTTGTGCCACTCTCACAGACACTACACTAGGTCCATAAAGATCGCAAATTTTTTTCGCGGCTTGCGTTGCATTTTTACCTTTTTTGTAGTAAAATTTTAAAATGTATCGAATTTCTTCATTAGATTTACTCATCTTGACGGTACGAAAAACAAATTAAAATCACACATTTTCCTAATTTGAATTTGGAATTATGTTCTTTAAAATTTAAACTTTCAATGATACCAAAACCAGCCAGATACAAATAGTATAGCCAAAGAGATTTTATTACAAGTTCATACATACTATAATGCGAAAAGACTTTTTCCCCAACCTAATATACAGGTTCAAAAATTAGCTAGTGAAACTCTGCAGACGTGATGGGTAATTTAATTTGACTCTGTCTATGTATATGTATACATATACAAGGCTGTATATGTATACAAGGACAAATTAAATTAGCTAGCGAAACTCGACAGACGTAAAAGATTGCCCAACATTGGTCCAAAAGCTGGCCAGGAATGGGAGTACCTACGCTGGTTTTCTGGCACTATTTCTTTAAACGAAATATTTTTAGAATCTATCCTGGGGTTAATATGACTTGATTTTTTATTTTGCTTTTATTTATAACAGGTATAAAATGATAATTATGAAACCACACAATGCAAAAATATCTTCGGGTTTATTTGGGCTTACGCTATGTCGCTAGCAGTGCGGCAGAGGCCTGTCCGTTAGAGTGGACACGGTTGATAGAGGCGGCGTCATACGTTACACCGTTATATGGTTCTCGGAGTCACGCCACCAGAGAGATCCTCCTCGTTGGAGACCTCTCGATTTATCTTCACTCCCGGAACACTCGAAAATAAAAAAAAAACTGTTGCAGATTTTAAGTTATATTTGCTTCTTCAAAGCTCAAGGAAAAACTCGATCACCAGGTGAAAATCAACCTAACGTGTCACATTTTTTTAATTCTCATTGTTTCTTAATTAATTATATTAATGATAATTAACGGCCAGTTACATTTATCATGAGAACTCGGCCTTAAACACATAGTTTACAATGGAGATGCACGGCTATACCTGTTGTATTTTTTGTAAGGAACAGTTTTTCTTCATTCTGCTTTACATTTGATGTACTGTTAGGGTTTCTACTACATTTTCGTTGGCCAGTAAAGGTCGTCAATGGAAGACTTTAACGAGACTTCAAAATATTGCGACAAGAATATTTTAATGTGGCTATGCGCCACATGTTCACCAATGTAAGAATTCCAGCAACATTGACAAATACTGTTTATCCTGTGATCATCGGTAATACCCTTGCTCACGAGTTCATAAACAAAGCAAGAGAGAGATTAAACGTCAACAATAATCTGGCCGAATATATTGATTTGAGACGTTTGAACAGGATTCGAGCAGCTTTTGAAAATATCGCAGTCGATGCGAACTATGTTGAGTCATTTCCAGCATTGACACGAGACGATCTGACATTATTTGCGGTTGAATCTATTCAAATCAAACTCGCGCCTAGTTACTATAGTGAACAAGTGCGCAACGGCCCCGGCAAAAATGTGCTCATGAGCTTAACGATCTGGCATCATGTACCATACCCCACAACAATGTTCAGCTAATACGAGCACATAAACAAAGCAGACATGCATCAACAAGATTACCGTCCTTCATATTCACAAGAATGCAAAGACAGTGATTCAACCCTTCCTGCATCACCTCTCCCTTGCCGGGCTCCAATAAGTATTCCATCATAAACAGACTCTGTGAACTCCTGTAAACAACTGAAATACGAAACTTTACCGCAGTCCCATTGTGGACCACAAACCAAATTAAGATGGTTCAAACTGGTTCAAAGCTAACCATTTCGAATGGACGCGTTTAACACATTACCTGCCAGACAATAGCCACAATAGAAAATTGATTGTTCCCGGTCACCGGTGACCTTGTGACCAGTGAACATGTTAAATGTTTCGAATTGTGTCTCAGTCTATCATTGTAATGCAAGTTTAATTAGATACTAGATTGATTCGAAATGTTGGCAAGATATTTCATACTATTTGCCACCAAGTTTTCGTATTGGTGTCGTTTTGCATCACATGATATTGTCAACCGGATACATTAATACCCTCTTATTGTTTCCGGTTGACAATAATATTATTTACGAAGCCTTGATCATCTTGGTAAAAAGCCTTCTTTGCTTGGCTCTAATCACAAAGTTTCAAATAAGATTTGAAACAAAAGCATAAATGATGGATGACACATCGTTGCTCCGCATCGGTGTCACTGCGGTGAAGCTGTCGACAGTCTCGGGTACCATGGCCTGTCCTGCTGCAGGTGTGCAGGTCGCATAGCGCGGCACACCAGCATATTATTCGTCGAGCTCTTCTCACCGCCGGCGTACCAGCGGTGTTAGAACCCAACGGTTTGGTACGTGACGATGGCAAGAGACCAGGTGGCTGACGTTGTTGCCTTGGAAGGTGGGTAAGTCTCTGGTGCGGGACGCAACCTGTGTCAACACTCTTGCGCCATCTCATGTTCCAAGCTCGGCGTGCTGTGCTGGCGCCGCTGCTGCGGCTGCTGAGACCTTCAAGCGGCGCAAATACTGTAACATTATGGGTAACTACAGTTTTGAGCCGTTTGGGGTCGAAACGCTCGGGTCATGGGGCCCGAGTGCGCGTCTTCTTTTTAAGGAAATTTCTCACCGACTGGTCGACACTTCACATGACCAGAGGGCTGGCTCCTTCTTTGGTCAAAGAATTAGCATTGCCATTCGACGTGGCAATGCTGCCAGTCTTCTGGGCACGTTTCCGGACGACAGCGATGCGGACGAGTACTTCGACACCTAAAATTCCTAGTTTTTGTATTAATTTGTATATACAGTCAGTTAGGTATTAATATAATTTAATTTAATTAAATTGTACATGGTGTAATTAGTTATAAATTAAATGAATAAAAAATAATAGCATAAATGACAAGTCTCAAAAGTTTTAGTTTCAAAGAACCAATGAAATTAATTTATATATATATATATATATATATATATATTATAATGAAATTATAAATAAATTAAGCATTTATTTGTTTACCGAACTACAGCAATACATTCACAACAGAAAAACTCTCAAACAAAGAACTATATGCCATTTAATTCCTACAATAGCATTTATTTCCAACGTCCCCTACAATTAGGAAATTTCTAACAAGGCCCGATTATTAGAGTTGATTCGAAGGTAACCCTCAAGCTTACTCCGTACTCCGTAGTTTTGGTAGCCGTATCCCTAAAGGCTATCCGTTTTAATTAGGGGCACGACTCGTAAATGGCAATTACTTAGGTATAATTTGAAGTAACTTCAGTAAATCGAGTCAAGATTAGTTTCTGTGACGTCTACCTGGGTTGTGGTGCGCTGTGAAATGACAGAAGAAGGTGAAACTATTTAAGATGAATTTGGAATAGTTTTGAGTAATGTTATCCGGATGACGTATGAAGAAAATGGTTAGGTTAAGGTTATAATATGTAGTTTTAATATTAGCTGTGTTCCAGGTCCTCTTGTCCAACAAATAGATACCATAAATACTTTTTAAAAACTAGCCAGAGACAAAAATAATCACGTAAATCGGTTAAGTGGTTTTCGATTTGCCCATGAGCCCACTAGCGGTCTGAATAGCATAGTATTATGTTGTTTCGAACCCATACCGTAGCTGTATCGTTAAATTCGATTACAGATAGAAAATGTAACTATACATTGTTTAACTTAGGGCCGGTTTATTGATCCGTAGTTAACTCAACCAATGGTTAAACATAGTAAGTAATGGTTGCATTTTGGCTAAATGTGAAAGGCTAAACATGAATACAAAATAGTAACTAATGGTATATTGGCAAACACATTCAGCCAAAATTCAATCATTAGTTACCTACTATGTTTAACTATTGGTTGAGTTAACTACGGATCAAAAAACTGGCCCTTAGTTTTGTTTTAATTCTTACCTAAATAGTAAAACCAAACTTTTCACATCCTGCATAGCAAGTTAGATTAAACAAAAAACTTTTTAGCAAAAAATAAAACCGACTTCCAAAACAAAACACTACAAAGTGAAAATAAATTTAATTTCGGTAGTCGGTGTCTTGGGTTTTGTATTTTCGTTTTTTGCCACCGACTTCCGAAATTAAATTTATTTTTCACTTTGTAGTGTTTTGTTTTGGAAGTCGGTTTTATTTTTTGCTAAAAAGTTTTTATTTTTCACTTTTTAGCTGTGGAACCTACCCCACACTAATTCGAATATATAATTGAGCACAATAATTGTAGATATAGCCATGTAAATAACAGTGATAGGAAGTTATTAAAACACCATCACATCATCCACATAAAATAAGTGGGAAATATACGCATTATTGAAGCTAACTCAAAAACTCCCTCAGCAAAGTTAATAAAATTTATATGGGACCACCTCGGAAGTATACCCTATCAAACAAAAAAAGAATTTTCTAAATCGGTCCATCCGTCTTTGAGTAATCGCGTAACAAACATACAAAAAAAAAAACATACAGACGAATTGAGAACCTCCTCCTTTTGGAAGTCGGTTAAAAATGAAAATCATTTCTTCTCCTTTGTTTATTTACAGTGGCACTAAACTACTATTTAATTACTAAAAGCGATTTAAAATAAATACTGTTACAGGATCCAGTACAATCGAGTTAAATCCAGTTTAATTTTAACATACTTGGCAACAGGGAATATTCATCAACTTGACTCGAATCTAGGTCCTTTGGCAAATAAATAAGAGTCAGTGAGCCAAGCAATCGTTTATAGTGCCAACAGATTGTTGTACTGAAGTCTTTATGGTGGAACGTCCAGTTAAAAATTAAAAATAAATGTCGTGACTGACTCAGCAATGCCCAGCCCAAACCCTTGAACCTAGAAAGCTGAAATTTTGCAGAGGTGTCTTTTTAATGTAGACAAGAAATAAGGAATGATTTTTCGAAATTCAAACCCTAAGGGAGTAGAATAGGGGATGAAAATTTGTATGGAAAATCGACATCTAAGTTGGTATTTAGCGTTCTGGTTAAAAATTAAAAAGGATTTTGAAAAATCATGTCCCAAGAGGGGAAATATGAAATGAAAGTTTGTAAGGACAAAATTGGCATTACGATTGTTGTGTTTTGGCGTTTTTGGAAAATCATCTCCTAGGAGGTTAAAAATCCTTACTCACTCATCTTACATATAATAAATATAATGGTGCACTGATTGTTGATAAATCAACGCGCAGCCCAAACCAATAGACCTGAGACTTGAAATTTTACACATAGATACTACATACAATGTAGACATCAACTAGGGAAGGATTTTTAGAAATTCTACCGGATATCCTGTTTGAGGAATAGACAATTTCATTACATTTAATTTAACGGTGTTATTGTAAAGAGAAAATGATTTAGCGCATTATTACATAACTTGGTCATAATCGTTTTACAAAACACAACCGGCTTGAAAGAAAGTTCACATAATGTATAATCCATTTGTATAGGATAGTGGTGGACGTATACATTTCTCCTAAAAGTAGACCAGTATAAAAATTCGTGGAATTTACTTTACAGTAGCGTATCGCTTTACATGTAAGAACATTTTTGTTGGGTTTGAAACATCAGCTAATAATAGGTTTGGTTGTTTTAGAGTCCTGGAAGAGTGGCTTGCTCAATTTGCCGAAAGCAATGCTTATCATCATTTTCATTCTCCTGCCCTTGTCCCAATTTATTTGGGGTCGGCGCAACATGTCTTTTTCTTCCAAACTTCTCTATTAGTCGTAATCTCGTCAATATCGAATAAAAAAGAAATATGTACCTACAGCTGTTGGCTGTGTAGCTTAGGCCTATTGTTTACATTTCCATTACAAAAATAAGACTTAGGAGTTTTACATAGGGAGTCATCATGAAGTGATCGCTCTTAACGTTCATTTATATTCTTAATTGTTCTTTTACATTCATGACATATAAGTAAGTAATTAACATTGTACATCTGACATTGGCTGTATCTAATTGTTTGTAACATTATTATTATTCTAGTTATTTAAATGACGTTTGCTTATTATTACTATTACTCTCCCTCGTAGTAATTCTGTGACATGTATTTTTTGTACTTTTTAAGTTGTAAAATCGTTTTTAATATTCGACACAATGTAAAAGTTGTTATGAAAGAATAAATAAATAAACGATCTCTAGAAGACAGTAGATATTGACCGCCTCGAAACATAATCCATGGTCGATGAACTAAGCCCGGCTGCCATACACAGTACTGGATTGATCTCAACATTATTCGACTATCGGTATCATCGATAGACCACAATCTAAATGTACCTTAATACCGTGTACATCATATTAACGGCTTTTGCAGTGAAAAAATGAACTTAAAACACTAAAACCTGATTTACACGGTACGATGTAATTGCCTGTGGCATACCATAACTTGAAGGAACATTAAAAGAACAACTTTTAAACAGTGCTTAGACGATGCAACTCATTGTTGCTTCAATGTTTATTGTATGCTACGGGCAATAAATAAGCATCGTGTAAATGGGGCTTAATACATTAACTTCAGCAGCAATCAAAAGCCAACGTTTTAACGCAAAAATATTCGCAAACATACAACTTGACATGAGAGCCACATTCCACCGAGTTATATAAAAACAGATTCGAGTGGTCCTCCTAAATTATTCGTAAACAAAAATATGGTTGTCATAAAGTCAGGCAAAGGTATAATTTATGCTATCCGTCAATTACCTGCGTACGTACTTATATGAGTGAGGTTACGTTGTTCCCTGTATTTGGCGTGATTTGTGTACTGTGAGTGCGGATTCTGCGGTGAATGGTAGATTTATTTGGGACTTTGTACGAGGAAACTTTTTGGGTATTTTTGATGAAGTATGAAACTTATTCGAGTATACTAAACTAGAAGTTAGAAGAGTAGATATGAACTACAGGTTAGCCAACTGGAAGGTTTACAAGTTTAAATTAAGATTATTTTTATTACAAACGAAAATTACCAGATATTTTTCATAACTACACAGCTTGGCAATTTTGTATGCACCTAAAAAAACTTCCAAGAATCGGGACAAATCCTGCAATCTTCTGTGATTAATCATCAAATCAATCATCAATCAAAATTCTTACTCGTAATGATTTGTTACAAAACAAATGGATTCTTTTCAATCCGTTCAAGAAATAGGATAACATTACCAAGGGCCTGACCCTTGTTCATGATCTTATATGTAGAATGTCCAATAGACATTGTCTATAAAGAATGCCATTATACAATGAAGATAAAATGTAATGAATTTACTAAGTTTATTGATGCGAATCTTTGACATATTGTACTACGTACAAATGCCGCATTGTAGTTAATATAATGCCTGCAGATGTTCTGTTTATTCGTCAGTAGGTATGAAGTAAACATCGAACGACGTAATAAAATACTCCTCCATCTCAATATTTATGTATTTTTAGAAATGGCGAAAAGATCAACAAATAGATAAAACATTTATGTGGTGCACACAACACACAAAAGTACAGTTAGAAGACCACACATGACAAGAATTTATTAAAAAATTAAGGTGCCAATATAAAAAAAAAAGAAAAACATACATAGAAATAAAAGTGACACTATGAAATATGTGTTCTTAAATCAAATTAATAACGACTATACACAGTGCAGTGTGCGTCTGAAGGTTGCACCAAATGGGAGTCCAGCTCAGCATGTGTCAGGTAAATATACCTGACGCTGATATTCTGCTGGATCCCTGCAGTGGCATACAGACGTCGAGCAGGTGAGATAAATTGGTATTGTGAGAAAGTGTTATACGCTGAATTAAATTATGTAAGTATACCCGACACTTTAATTATGTCTACAGTCAAGTTTTGCATTGGGAAACATTATTTTCGTAGGTGTGTTGACTATGTTTTGGTTACTTGGTCAGTTTAGTATAAATATTCGAAATTCAACGTTCAATGTTTAGAAAACAATCGAAGTTGTTTAAAAAAACTGGTTTTAGATATATTCGATATTCGAAATAAAACTGTTATTTTAATGTAGGTAATGTTGGAACCCACTCTAACTTTCCCTGGGAACAGATACCAAACTTGTATACACGAGTATACGTTTAGTTGGTATATGTACGAGAACTATGGCAATGAATTTAATTTCATGTTTTGTTGCGTAATACTTAAATTATTTTGCGCAGTGCTGTATACAATCAATTTTTTTAACTGGACAGACAGCTGTGCTGCTGGGGAGTTTGTTGCGCCACTTCTACTCCCCAGCTAAAGCACTAGGAAGTGGTGAAGGGCGGGCGTTTTGGGGGACTGTCTTAAGTAATTTTGACGTACGAAATGTGCTGATTCTCAACCTAACTTGAATAAATGACTTTTGATTTTGATTTGATTTGAGTACATGCGACCGGCACTCACATAATTTAAGTATAATTTAACAGCAAAACGCCACGAAAAACATCATGATAATCGAAATAGGTGCAAAAATATTCTCATAGAACCAGAAAGAGGGACGTAAAATTTATTTCTATTTTTTACGTCCATAATACCATAAAAAAGCCGTTATAAAAAAGAATAAATGTCTGTACGATAATAAGAGTCGAAAGAAATATGAAACCGTCTGCCAATAACAACGCCAGTGAATAAGAGATGTTTCTAACTTAACTTATAAATTAAACTTATACTGCTAAGTACTACTGGGATGCGAAATAACCTTTATGTACGTATATATTATATTACAGAGATATTCGGGACATCTTTTATTTTATGTCACATTGTAACAAATTATTTTGCGACTGGGTCTATTGATAATCCTGGTAGCTGTGTTCTAGAAGACATTTTAAAAATTATTGCTCAGTCCTTGACTTTGTATATTTCAGTGAATATCGATTATGCATGTTTACTACGTATTTTGAACCCCCGACACAAAAACGACCGCTATGAGTGTGTGTACCGTAGCTCTTAAACGGGTAAACCGAATTGGAAGCGCTTTTTTTTCTTTGAAAGCAGGTTTTCTAGCGGTGGGTCTTAGACATGTTTTATCAAAAATGGTTCAGCCATTTCCAGGTCATCCGCTCTTTTGTTAGCTTTATTTTTTTTGTTTGGGTTGGAAATCATCAAATAACTTCTCCCGCTGTGCGCGGAGCAGTAGGGAATGACAGACTTTTACTGACTAAAACCCACCCGTGTTCCTTCAGTTGCCTGTGCCAGGGCCACGGTAACTCTTTCGAACAACCCGCAACCCTGGCGGGCATCGGCTCTAGCGGACCCCTTCAGCTAGTGCTGACATCTCTTTGAGGCGCGCGTGGAACACAACGCGCCGTCGACCCGGGCCTGGTCCTTACCGGACGGCGAGCTACCCATTGCTCGCTCTCCGCAAGCCCGCGCCTACGGTGGTCGGGAATCGGCTATCGATTCCCGACGCCCAGGGCGTCTCCTGCGGCGACTAGGGGCGTGAGGGCGCAAAGATTGCCTCTCCCTCACGCGTTCAGCCTCCTCCTTTGCGAGCATTACTGCTTCGCAGAAGGAGGTGACGGCTTCCCATGCACTCTCGCTCCGTACCATGGCCTGTATCAGGGCCGGACGCGAGAGATCGCCGGCGCCGATCGCCTCCGCGAGGACGCGGTGGTGCTCTGCCCAGGCCGGGCAGACCTCCACCGTATGCTCCACCGTGTCCTCCGGGCGATCCACACAATGGTAACACCCGGGCGTTTCCTCCCGCCTTATCCGGAACAGGAACCTCCCGAAGCAACCGTGTCCGGTGAGGACCTGCGTCAGGCGGAAGGTGAGGATGCCGTGAGGCCTCTCCAACCACTCCTCAAAGAGGGGACTTATCGCCGCAATTGTGGCGTGCCCAGCACTGGGTTGCGACAGTCGCACTCTCCATGTCGCCACGAGATCCCGCCGGAGCTCTGTCCGCTGTGCCATGATTTCTCGCGGCAGCGGAGTTACGCCCCGGCCCCGTCCATATATAAACCCGCAACCCTGGCGGGATTATTTATGGACCTAGCATGCATACATTTTTTGTAAGATTATGAGGAATATTTTGTAAGGGGAATAGAAAAGTATGACGGGGCACGTCTATTAAATTATGTCATCTGATTCAAGAGAACTTAGAACAAGTTAGACCCTTTTACGTCAAAAAACATAATGCATCAATTGATTACAATGTATCGATTGACCCCAGACATTCTTTAACCCTGTAAAAAATCCCTGTTCTAAAATCTGTAAAAATCCGACGAAATAAGCAAGGTTTTAACTAATATCCGGCTGGAAACTCCCTTTCACAATTGTAAAGAAACTAGCTATTCTCTCCCAAGACCCACTAGAAGTGATTTACACGGACGTTTAAATAATTTACCTTTTGTTCATAACCTCTGCAGTGTGGTCGCTGCTGTTTGGGCTGCCACTCACATGGTGTTGACCGAATGTGAAGTAGTTTCATGGAATTCACGTTAATAAAATATGATGCAATATCTGTGATTTGGCCTGGAAGAGACATTAGTTTTACAGTGTATGCAGGCATGCTGAGTGGACACAGTAAGCAATGAGGCAGTCAGAGGCAGCTGAGTAAAATAATCTGAAATGTTTTGTGTGACATATAAATACCTACTTAACTGTTTTAAGACGTACTAAATGTTGGTCCATCCACAGGTTACGCTGGTTACAGACCTAAACAAAACGGTTTGATAATGATATTACTATTCAAAAAACAGCCAATGCGGCCACAATTATTCTCAACCATTGTTCAGTCCAGCTTCCATCTTGGCCAACCCTGTCCAGGTAGAGGCAATTTGAACAATTCAATTACGGAGTCACCACACGAGTATAATACATGTGACTTTAATTCCGTACACAATGACTCATTCCCCAGTGAATTAATAAAATAAATTGAGCCAATTTGTCATTGAAATAATTTTGCAGTTTTTCAATTGATTTATGTGAGAATGACTGGAAAATTACCTGTTTGTGCAGCTCTATTGGATGATGGAAAGTTTTTATCTTGTTTAAATTGATATTGTCAGTGAGTTATTTTACTGTTTTCACTACCTCGTGCTTTAAAACATAGGTCCGGTTTCGTTTGTTTTCTTTTATTATTTATTTATTTTTATAACATGACAGATTTAATAGAACTTACAACACGTGTGCGATCATTTGAGACCTGTACTGAGCGCGGTTTAAATATAAAGATTTAGATATGATAATGCTGCGCTGTTCCCAAGTAACATAACATAGCCTAAGTTACTCGGGAACAACGCAGCATTATAATATCTATCTTAATCATTATATTTAAACCGCGCTCAGTACAGGTCTCAAATGATCGCGCACGGGCTGTACCTACTAGGCCTTGTTGACTTAGTCGCGTGTACTCTATGACTTTATCAAAGTGGAGTACGAATCTACATCACGTATAATATTCCCAATAGCGCTGCCGACGTGAAAGCTTTTTGATTAGCTTGCGAACAGTTCTTAAAGCACTATAGGCATAAAGATGATTTGAACAGTCAATTTATAGCGTTATGTATAATAAAATAAATTTCAAAAGATGTCTTTTTCTATTGTTAAGTTAGTAATAATACTTATAAAGAGGTAAAATTTGTTTGTATGTAGGGGGTAATCTTCGGAACTACTGTTCTGATTCCGAAAATTCTTTCACTGATGGGAATCTACGGTATTCCCGAGTGTCAAAGAATATATTTTTCACGCGCACGAAGTCGCGGGCAAAATCTAGTACAGCATATAGAGTTTACTCAGCTACTATTAAACATAATTTTCATCCTGAATAAACAATAAATGTTAGTATATTATTACTGGACATGTTTACATAACCAGTTCGGTTCAAAATCAATATAATATTAAGAAAAACAAGTGGATAATTGAAACCGTGTTTTTCTGTAATTTAGGTAGACACTTTAAAATATTAAAATTAACGAAGAGATTGTAGTAAAGTTATAATTGTGCTAATAAGACAAAATTTTTGTTGATGCAAACTTTAGTTGATCTTTTTATGTAACATTTTTCATATCAATATAAGCGTAATTTAATAAATAGATCAGTAACACTGCACGATAACCAGTTCGGGTTTCGTTCCCGGCTGTCCACTGGAAGTGCTATACTGTGTCTTAAGCATACCGTCAAATACTACACAAACCGTAGAATACCCGTGTATGCGGGCTTCCTTGATTTGTCCAAGGCTTTCGACCATGTAGTGTATGACCTGTCAGTTGTGGAGCAAGCTCAGGAGCATAGATTTGCCACCGGAGCTCATCAGCATGTTCCATACTGATACGCGCACCAGTCTAATAGTGTTAGGTGGGCGGGGGCAATGCCAGATGCGTATCGATCCAATGCGGAGTCAGGCAGGGTGGCTTAACATCTCCTACCCTGTTTAATCTGTATATTAATGCGCTGATCGTGGCGCTCAGCAGCCAGCATATCGGATGTCATATTGACGGAACATGTGTCAATCATCTAAGTTATGCTGATGACATGGTGCTGCTGAGCGCTACGATCGGCGGCTTGAGGAAGCTGTTACGAATGTGCGAGGAATGTGCTTGTGGTAACGGTTTATAGTATAATGTTAAGAAGAGTGAGTATACGATATTTGAGACCGCCATCGCCAGTGCGAAATGTCCGGGAACCATACCTCCGGTCAGACTCAATGGGGTTTCTTTGAAAAGGGTTGACCAATTTACATGCTTGGGGCATATTTTGACTGTCGACCTCAAGAATCTCGCAGACATTGAATGGGAGCGGAAGGCGTTGTCTGTTAGAGCGAACATGATCGCCCGGAGATTTGCGCGGTTCTCTATTTAAATTATTTCGTATCAAAACGAGGTCTATTCTTCCACCCAAGCGAATTCTAGCCCACATCGAAATCGTTCCGCCCTGGTACGGATAAACTTCTTGAAGATTCTGGAGTCGACTCTGGTGACCAAAAACTCACCAAACACGCACTCTTCTTGAATCGTAATGAAATCGAAAGCGTGACTCATCAGAAAAAAGGACAAGAGCCAACTGAGTGTCGGTCCAGTGTAAATGTGCGTAGGCTAACGCATACTATAATCGACGCCTTCGATTTCTACGTCGAAGATCCGGAATTTTAAGTGGTCTGTTCAACATTAACATTGACAATTCTGAACATTAACTTCGTTAAATCTTCTCCTGGTGATTTGTTCATTGATAACCACTTAGTGCTGAGACTGGAGTCTTCGTACAAGCTGGTGAGCCGTAATTTGGGGCTGCCTCCTCGCGGAATTTTACAGAAAGCGGTTTTGTCTCTGTAGTGACCCTGTATCTTCCTCAGTGACGCTCAGGAATATCTCCTGTAGCCTTGTAACGTGCCCATAATAGGCAAATTACGCTTGGCTGTGTGTTGACAGCGTCAGCAGTTCCACGTTGACTGCGCCATGCTTCCACAGCCCTAAGCATCTGTTCCCGTGCAAAAGTTACAAGTAAGCACAGAAAATGATTATCACAAGAAATAAAAACGGTTAAAGACAGTAATATCTAAAGTTAATAACGGTTCAAAACGCCGTACGCTGCGACCAAATGAAGCCTCCTTATTCCAAAATGCAAAAGCATTTTAGGTTTATTTTTTTTTATTTCGAACATTTATTGAAGTCAGGTTCAACCAACATTTACGTATACGTACAAAGTTTTTGTGGCTACAGGCCACAAAAACATTGTTCATCTAAAGAGTTTTCTTATTAAGTTGATGTAGTTGACTTCCCTATGAGTAGTGTGATACTATCAAGGGCAGTCGGGGAAAAAAAAAAAAATTGGTTGTCTGTAAAGTAGGTTTACGGACGATAATTTTACATAATAGCGCTATCTGTATCGCTCGCTCGCTTGTTCCGTACTCTAGCTTGCACGCTTGGCTCAGGCGGAAAGTGACAGGCGGAACGTGACAACTTTTCGTGCGTGCACTGCGTGCAGCCGGCGGCGTTCATCGATAAGACGTTATCACGTCAATAACTTGCGTCATTTTAAACTGTGAAAAGTGCTGATTTATGTATCACCTGCATCAATAAACACTGCAGTTTATCCTGTCACAAATATTTGTAGCTATAGGTAGGTAAATTCATAATTATAGTTTAAATATAAGTAATGTAACGAAGCAGGAGTTTCGCCGAATAAAATTCTTGAATACTTTTAACACAACCGGTGTATTTATTGAACAGAGTCACGTTCTTAGAAATGTATGTTCCAATACTAACACAATTATGTTCTACCCCATCTATACTTTTACAATTTTAGTCAAAATACAATCAAGTAATTATTGGAAGTTGTATATAATATTGAATTACAATTTAAACGTAAATGTAACATAATCGAATCAATTATAGAGCATTTCTTAATATGAATTCTAATGTATATCATACATATCAGTCACTGCGTGATACGTCATACCCGGTGGATGCCTACTTGGTGTTGCCAGCAGTCGTTAACAATACGAAAAAAAAAAATGTTAACAAGGCAACTACAAGAATATTTGAGAGTAGCCCAGCGTGGAGTCTATAATATAGAATTATTTGATTGTTCGGCCCTTAGAAATTGAAATAGCCATTTAGCCTCATTCGGTATCGGTTATCAAAGCAAGCAATCTACAAATTGCCTGTTACAGACATCTAACGGAACCATAATGGGGTATATCGGAAAAGATTCGAGTACCCTTACAATTGTTACCATTTGGAAAAATAATGTCAGAATTACGTGTTCTGATTTTCTTCTGTGTATATTACAAAAGATGTAATGGAAATATGGTTTGAATAGGTTGCAGCATATTCTGAGGTTGCAGCATTCACTTTGTAAAACCAGCAATTCGTTAATCAAGCTTAGTAATCATAACAACTGCAATTTTGATAATTTATACGTAAATAACAAGTGAAAAAATGATGCCAATATCTCATTTTCAAGAATGGTTACGATTCATTATGAGTAATGGGATTGGACATAAAATTGAGTAATTTCAGGATTACGTTAATGAGTGCTGATATAAGTTAAAATCAAATTTCTTGTTTCCCTTCTTAAGAAGTTTCGTTTACTCTTATGCCGTATCATTGCGCAAAGGCATTTGCATTAAAAATACCATCTTAACCTATATAACTATACAATAGCATAGACAATTCAATTTTATTTAATTGTATTGTATAATACAATAAAATAAAATTTAAGTGTCTGTTTGTAACGTCAAAATAACAGCTTTTTACTAAATGCATATGAAAGTATATACGATACTTATAAAAAAAATGCAATTTTTAATATTTTTGTCTGTCTGTTTGTCTGTTTGTTTGTTCCAGCTAATCTCCGAAACGGCTGGACCGATTTTGACAGGACTTTCACTGGCAGCTTAATGTTATAAGAAGTAACTTAGGTTACTTTATTTTAGAAAAACACAACACCTGAACTAAGTAAAACTCTTCTAAGTATACAACATAGTCGTCATCATCATCTGCATAGCTTTTTCCCAACCATGTTGGGGTCGACTTCCAGTCTAACCGGATGCAGCTGAATACCAGTATTTTACATGGAGCGACTGTCTATCTGACCTCCACAACCCACTTACTGGGTAATGCGATACTGGTTGGACTGGTTGTCAGACTTTCGGACTTCTGATGACACGTAACACGTATAAAACATAGATGAAAAAAAAAAAAACGGCCAAGTGCGTGTCGGACCTCGCACAATGAAGGGTTCCGTAGTTGAAAAGAATTTATCCCAAAATCAAACATAACATTGAAGTTAAAAAACATGTTCTTCCTTACATTGTGTTGGGTTTTGAAATAATATAAATATATCTTTTAATTGTTGAATATTGAGACATTGTTTTTATAAACTGGCAACACTAGTTTTGAAACTGTCATTTTGACATGACGGTTGAGAAGGCACAGTGCTCTCGGTCTATATGCTCCGGGCCAGCATCGAGTGCAGACGTGGTACGACGTTCTTAGTTGTTGTGTCAATTAAAATATACATTGATGGAGATATATTGTAAATAAAGGTAAACTTTTAGTTTATTGTAAATTTTAGAATACTAAATAAATAGTAGTAGTATGTGAAGAATAGGAGATGTGATGGTATTGTGAACTGAATTTTATGTTTACAAAGATATTAAATTGAATGAATGACTATCTTGGTATTTCATGTTATTTACCTATTCCCTGACACATCGTAGATGTTATAATAGACAGTTTTTTTATTTATTTGAGATGGGTTTGCTCTTGACCTAGAAGATCAGAGGTGATAGAGACAAAGTCTACGATGGAGTAAGCTTACCCAGAAGAAGCCTGTTCAATCTAACTTTTAAGAGATTATAATGATAGGGCTGTATGCGTTTGGGAACACAGACGCAGGTAGTGAGTTCCACTCTTTTGCAGCGCCCATTATGAAGGATGTTTGGAAGCATTTAGTGCGAATTGGTGGAATGGCAACTAGGTATGGATGGTTACTTGCAGTGCGTCTAGATTTCTATGGTAGAAGGGCGCCTGTGCAATGAGGTTGTGGAGTTCCTGACCACACTCACCGAAGTACAGTCTATAGAAGACCAACAAGCAGGAGTGACTGTCTTTAAAATTGATGAAGGACAGGAAGAAAGCAAAGAGTTCGGATTGACAATAGGTTAAGCGATGAGGCAGGTATCGAATTTAGTGTGCCTCAGGACAGCATACTCGGCCCAACGTTGTTCTTGGTGTAATAAACAGCCTCTGCCAACTCCAGCTCCTCAAGGGCAAAATTTTTACCTTTGCTGATGATATTGCCCTCTTTTTTAGTGGAAAGAGCTGGGGGAGGTTTATGATACTGCCCAAATGGGTTTTAACCAAGTCTGCTAATGGCTACGATCGAAATATGTTCATAAAACCAAAAATGTCACTTTTGCCTACAGGTCAAATCAACTTCCTCAATTAGATCGTGCCATTTACTGTCATTCCTGTGTTCTGACATCACCTCCTTGTGCTCCTGTTCCGTTATTCAAAGAGTCCATGATATAAAATATCTTTGTATCATTATAGACTAATTCCTGGCCTTCAAACCGCATATAACCTTGTAACCCGGTTCCGTAAACTATTCTACATCTTTAATACCCTACGCAGCGGAACGGAGGATTGTAGAGATTGTTTACGATCCTGTCAGTCCTTAATAGAGTACTGCATTACATCTTGGGGAGGTGCAGCCAAGACCCACCTTATTGAAGTTGAGAGGGCACAGTGTGCCATTTTCAAAGCTGGCGCCGTTATCCCCTTCTTATATACAACTGCAGATCTTTTTAGGAATTGCGATTTGCTCACTGTCAGGCAAACCTTTATAATGCGTACGTTGCTGAAAGAACACTCCTTGTTGCAATACGATCCGAATCTGTATAGGGATAAGCGCCGAATAGGCAGAGTAAGCCACGTACAGCCTTTTAGTTCTGCACACTAGCGTAATTTCTTCTTCTTTCTCGGACCATACCTGTATAATAACATAAATAAAATCCTTAATATTTATCCTCAAACTAAACATAAATGTAAAATTTCAGTCACTTCATATTTGAAAACACTAGACTATCAGGGAACTGAGAATTTATTGATCCCTCTCAGATAGACTATCTCTACTTACTATTCATCCTCTCTGCTGCGTCTACATACCATCAAGCATACCCGCACCACACTCATTCAACCAACCTACCACAAACACTTACACATCTCTGTTATACACTTTCTCCGGATACTTACACACACACACTGGTATTTCCACTAAATTTTTGTATTTTTTTTTTCTTAATTCAACCTTAGTTAAGTACTGCATACTGCGTATTAATGGCCCAAATCACAGGAATCTAGCCGCGGGAGGGCCTTGGTGACCTGTAATACAGGTTTTTATTTAAACCTACTTCGGGCACCAGTCTCTCACAATGTTAGCTCCTTGTTCGTGCGGTATTGTCAAATATTAGCACTATGTAGTAAATTACATAACTTGTGTCGAGAAAATAAACGTTTAATATATTATTAATTATAACACAACAACCGACAAAAGTGGAAACACACACACACATACACACAAGAGTGGAACTCACTACCTGCGTCTGTGTTTCCGAGCGCTTCTTCTGGGTAAGCTCACTCCATCGTCGACTTTGTCTCTGTCACCTCTGACCTAGACTACATAGAGTCAAGAGCAATCCCAGCTCAAATAAAAAAAAATAAAAAAATAATTACTGTCTGTCACTTAATCCAATATAATAATAAAATATTATATTATTGTTTTAAAACCAGCCGGTCTATTCTGAAAAAATCAAACCGTGAAAACGTAGGTGAAGTGAGCTTGAAGAGAGCTGTCATTGCACCTGATGCTAGGGATTGACACTATTGACAGCTCACTCCACGCTCACTTCGCCTAAGTTTTCACGGTGAGATTTGTACAGAATAGCACTGCTGCACATCTTTTCTAGTCACTTATATATATTATCATATGTGGTGATATAAATTATCACATGTGGTGCCGTGACTAGGATTCTCGTCATTTTAATATACTGATTCACTTTAGTACAATGAGTCGAGAGCAATAGTCGAGAGCGTCTATTGTACCTACTCCTGTTTGCAACAACAATTGATTGACACCATGGTGTCCCCGAAGTCCCCGTCTTCATGTTCTGCTGCGTCATCTCTGCTGTGTTATGTGTCGTGCAAGTGTTCGGTGGTTTTTGTCTGCGACCAGCCGTTTAAGGATAAATTAGGTTCAAAAACTGTCACAAAACCGAGTTAGCCAACCCACGAGTGCTTTAAAAAAAAACAACACACACAACACAGCTGAAACACAGAACAGCTGTTAAAAAAAATCAGCTATTCAGTACATTTATGTTCGCATAATTCGTCAAAATGTAGTAAACAGCTGATGTTTTTCCGCGATTTCAGGTTTGGTCCCATAGTAAAAGTTGTTCATATTGATGAGTATAATGACCCCTTAAGAGGTTGTGTGTTATTTAAACTACACCTTGTATATAAACTGAAGATCAAAGTAGATAAATTAATGAACCTGGAAATGTATGTGTCATGGTGCAGGAACTTGAAAGGTTTAATGTTTCCTTTGAGAAATACTTGGCTTTCGATATATCTTGTATATTTCAAAGAATAAAAAAGTATTTGTCAAAGAGTGCATTCAAACAGTCTCGGTGTGTGACCTTAAGTAGAACCAACAAACCAGTCTCGCTGACTGGCCAATCTTTGGACCATAATAATTCTCATGTAGCTCTTACCAACACAAAATGTGAGAAGAAAGTGGACAGTAAGTTAGTGTAAAGAGAATGTTGGCTTCATAATAATTAAGAAGTTCTAAGGTATTTATGCTGACCTACTTTCTAAAGCAGTCTTAGTTCATATTATAAGATATACATAGTTAAGCACTAGATAAGCACTTGAATTGGCGATTTAGCTTTGGAACTGATCATACAACTGGACTTCAGAAATTGGAGGAACGTCGTGCAGAGCGAGATCTAGTTTATTTATATAAAATTATTACAGGCCAATTGGACTCCTCTTATCTTCTCAGCAAAGAACTCTCTTCCAAATTGGTTTCTCCCGAACCAATTATGGGAAGAATACTTTTATTAAAAGAGCATGTCGTCTCTACAACGATACAATTTCATTTAAAGCAAATCAGGATTTAGATATTTTTCACCTTTCTCTACCCAAATTCAAATTTTATATAAGAAATATTTTGGCATCGTAATTTAAATAATATTATTGTTGTATGTTGTATAATATTAAATTCTAAATTCTGTAAAATTTTAACGGTGTGAACTTCTGGTTGTTGTTACACTTAGGTACATATAATTTAGTTGTATAGTAATCTGTGGAAACTGTTTCTGGATTGTGTTGAACTATTTGTATACATATATTTGTTATTGCATCTGTTTGTTTCCCAAATAAAATAAAATAAAAATAGTTAAAATACGTAAAAACAACTCGACAACTGTTACTGTTTATTCTGACTTGTTTCAACATAAACACCACAGGCTTCAGTCTCCGCGCGCCATTTCCATAAAAATGTTTTAAGCATCTTCAAAGAACTGATGCTCAATATCACATCGATAGCCTTTATCTATTCTCATACTGTACCTTTCTGCAATCTACCCCACACCCCTTTCGATAATATCGAGCATGGCACCCGCTATAAAACGTTCTAGGGATGGGATACAAAATTTGTTCTCATCTGATAAACTGAACTGTATGTAATGATATCGGCATGGATGGGTTTTATATGGTTCCTATCGATGGGGACAAGGAAAAAAAGCAGTATTTTTCCCATTGTTGTCTATCAACCATTTTCTTGGGGAGAGATATAGAGCCCAAAGAAAAATGTGTTAATAAATTAGTTAAGTTTATTGACTATCGGTATTCTCATAGTGGAATAAAAGTACCATTGATTTGGTCCCATTGGGTGTCATCTCATATCAAGACAAGGGTAGATAGATGAGCTAGACTTCTACCAAAATAACTGTCCCATACTAACAGAGGACTGAAGTCTTTGGAAAAAGAATCCTTTGCCCTGCCGTGGAACAACACGGGCTAAAAAGGTAGTAAAACACACATACACATAACATCACGCCTATTTTACCCGAAGAGTTAGGCAGAAGTGTACCCATAGTACAACCAAATTTCGCTTTCGATAGATAGGTAATATCAATATCTAGACGACTATTGGAGTACTAGCTCAGCTGAGTGATTGGCTTCATCCCAGTTCGCAGTTCGATTCCCACATGGATCAAATATCTGGATGTTGGTTTGTGCAAATGGAATTCGTGTCTAATTAACATACCTACCTACTCACAATACACAAAAAAAAAATGTAGGGAGAATTGTTTACCAAAAAAATTTGAATGCCACACTAAAAAAGAATATCTGGAACTACCTATTCATAACTTAAATTATATTTACTGACATAAAATGAAGTATTTAACAAATAAATAAATTATTATACTAGTCGCAATTTAATATATCATGTACATCAGCCCGTAAACGACCACTTCTGAATATAAACCTTCCACTAAATCAGTACAATAAATATTACTACAATTTACCAAACAGTTTAAATAAACCTAACGTACTGGAGCCCAACATTTATAACAAGTATCTCACAATTCCTCATGTCTTCTTTCATGAACAGCGTAAAACTAAGCGATGGAAAATCCCCAAACTTGTTTCGCAAATTCTGTCTTCAGAACATACTCTTTACATCTCACTCATGCCAATAAAATATACGACTTATCATACATTTCCGTATAATTTAAATACATGAATGCTGAATCAATTACGCCGAGAGTACATCTATACGATCTTCAATATTAACAGCCTGCACTCTCGCTGTTCAAATCTTCAATTTCTTTCAACAAGGATAAAACTTTATGAGTGTCTTATTATATTTAAAGTTCCGTTCTCATAATGTGTTGATTTCTGGTTTCTAAACTTCATTAAAACGAAGGATCACTGCTAAATCTCTATGTGTAATATATCTACTTTTGTTGGGTAATCTCGACGGCTGTCGACGAAAATTAATATAAGGCTCTCTTTATTAGTTCTCGTAACAACCTCACTTGCAGGGTTAATGAACCGGCGAGGGAAATATTTAAATCCGAACGAAGCCTCATCAAAAACTTTTTGATGACAAAGTCTAAGGCTCTAAATTGGACATTTTGTTCCAGTTGAATTTACTTTGAATCGGATCGGGATTGTCACTAGATCGAGTCTGGAAAACTTACGTGATTTAATTGATACTGTCGGGTTTGTGTTGTTTAGGTATACTTTATCTTTTTGTGTGGTTCATGATGACTAGTGTAGGAAAAGAATGCGTATTAAATCGTCTGCATTATCCTGGAAATTCATATAATTTCGTATCTCACAGTTACATTGTTTTATACACAAACAAAGCTCACTTGTACAAAAACTCGAACCGGAACAACTACGAGTTCTGTAGGCCATGCTATTTGTGTTTTGCGGAAATCGGTCGCACATCTAAGGGTCACTTAATACAGTAATAATCAGTTAGCTCTTTGCGCCCTCATTCCAAAGACGTGCCATTTTTTTCCAATTTATGCCTGCCTGCCTAGCCTTTTCTCAGCTATGTTGGGGTCGGCTTCCAGTCTAACAGGATGCAGCTGAATACCAGTATTTTACATGGAGCGACTATACAAATTAATTAAGTAGATACATACCCAGATTTTATGTAAAAAGCTTTGGCGTTTTGTCATCAAAACAAAAACTTTATTTTTTAATCTAAAATTTCCTATAATAAAGAAACCTATCTCCGCTTTCTGTCGCTTGCCAGATTACCCAGAATGACAATAATGAGAAAGTAATCCGGTATCGAGTCGATCGCACGATGAAATAATAAAATTCAGCGTTGAAAATGCTGATAGGCTGAAACAGCTGCCTTTGATTATGTTTGTTTCTTGATTAAGTTTTTGCTGAATATTCGATGTGTCATTTTGTAGAAAAGCGAAAAGGATGATTTTGTAATGAGAAGGATGATTATCGGTTTTCTGAAGGGATGTGTTTGTATATAAATCGTAATTTCTTGTAACCTCTTACAGGTTCAGAGAAATTACGATTTATATAATTATTGTATATATGAACGTAATATGTCCTCGGGTCGGGTCGATCCATCAGGTTAAGCTACGCTTGCCGGGGTTGGTCTGTGGATGGGTGACCATCTTTTCATACCGTGACTCCTCCGTGCCTCGGAAAGCACGATAAGCCGTTAGTCCCGGCTGTCATTCGAGGATCTTTGACAGTCGATACGGGTCGTCAGAAGCCCGAAAGTCTGACAACCAGTCTTACCAAGGGGTATCGTATTACCCAGTAAACTGGGTTGTAAAGGTTAGATAGGCAGTCGCTCCATATAAAATACTGGTATTCAGCTGCATCCGGTTAGACTGGAAGCCGACCCCAACATAGTTGGGAAAGGGCTAAGCAGATTGATTGATGAACATAATATAATATGTCCACTTGTCTAGTCAACCTAATGGATTAGATTAGATTTTGGGATTTGATTAACTTTGTGCATAAAAAACCGGCCAAGAGCGTGTCGGACCATGCACTATGAAGGGTTCCATATTTGGGATGAATAAAATTTATCCCAAAAACAAATTTAGCATTGTAGTTGTTAAACATAATAATATTCCCTGATACATTCCAACTGCAAATGTAAGTTTGTACGCACAATAATGAGTTATTTACCATTTAGTTTTAAGACCATACACTTCTTATAAATATCCCTGTAATCGATAGGTATAGAATTCTGTATTTTCTCATCTGTATTCTCATCTGTATTTTTTTTCATAATTTTGGCTCAGCAGTTACGGAGATAGTGTTGGGCGAATGGTTAATTTTCATGCATTTTCTATAATGTCTACAACTATTAATTTTAAAACTACATAAAACATAATCCTTTTAGAAAAAAACAAAACTTTTTTTTTAAATTTTCTAATTCTTACCTCAAAAGTGAACCTCATTTAATCAAAATTACTTTATTTACGTTACAGTTTCGTGTATGGGTCACCAAAAACCAAGTGTTCCAAATATCAAATTAATCGATCCAGTAGATTCGGAGCAAATCAGCTGTGACAGACGGACAGACAGACAGACACACGAGTGATCATCTAGGGGTTCCCTTTTTCATTCTACGTACGAACCCGAAAACCAATAAATACTTGACTTTAAAAAAATGCGATTCAAAATAGGTTAGCTTGATTGTATAAAATAAAGGTATATATTTAGTTAACCGTTATAAGCTTAAAAATAACTTTAGCTAAGTATTGTTTGTGGCCGAAATATTGTACATAAATAATGAGAGAAATAGGCAGCTGCGTCGACTACTAGTCTAATACAACGACACCTAATACTAGAAGTCTTCGTCATCAAATCTGACGTCACATGATGAACCGAAAATAACACTACAAAAACCGGGCAAGTGCGTGTCGGAACACGCACAATGAAGGGTTCCGTAGTTGGGATGAACTTATCCCAAGAACAAACTTAACATTGTAGTTGAAAAACATGTTCTCCCATACATTCAAACTGCAAATGTAAGTTTGTACGCAGAAAATTGAGAGATTTATCATGTTATTTTAAGACCACTAACTTCTGATACGTTTTCCTGTAATCTTTAGGTTTAGAACTATTTTCTCTGTATTTTTTTTTTCAAAATTTTAGGCTCGATAGTTTCGGAGACAAGGGGGATTGTACAATTTTCGTCAATTTTCTTAAATAACTTTAAAACCATTTATTTTAAAATGATTGAAAAAATATATTTGAGACCCTCACAGTAAGCCCTTTTGTTTGATACACGCCACGGTACAGTTTGCAAAACCTCTTTTTCAATTTTCTTATTTGCCCCTAAAATTGATCTCTATTCAAAATTCATTTATTTACGTTACACGGCCGTATTTGGGTCACAGAAATTCATACGTGTACCAAATAATCAACTTAATCGGTCCATTAGATTCGGAGCAAATTGGCTGTGACTGACGGACAGACAAACAGACCCACGAGTGATCCTATAAGGGTTCTGATTTTCCTTTTGAGGTACGGAACCCTAACCAAGAAATAAACAAAAGAACTAAACAACAAAAAGTGTCTGTTATTTTAGTTTGCGGTTGTTTATCTAATGACAGATACTTTGGGCCTTTGAGAGTCTTTTAGTTCTCGTATATCTTCATTCTGGCTGGTTGCTTTTTATTTGACACAAAATCTGTGTGGAGCTGATGGTTCCTATAAAACGTTACACGTGACAGATAAGGCTGAATGATGATACGAAGATCGAAGTTCAATTAAATGACGTTTCCATTTTTAAAATGTCTCCTTACGCTGTGGCGTATTTAAAGCGTAGGGCAAAAGACGCAGTAGCTACTTGAACGAAGCTAAACGAACTTCGATCCCAGTGTGGCCTGCGCTTAAATTAATCTAGGATATACAGAGTGGCCTGTGAAAGAAGGTCCAAAGCAAAATTTTTGAAATCTCTTTCCAAGGACTTCCCGAAGCACCCCCATTTATTTGGATCCGTAAACATAGTTCAGTTGGTTAGTATACACACGGCTTAAAACAAGTGTCAGTACTTGTTACTCTTTACTTGTACTTGTACTCTCTATCAAAAAAAAAACACAAACTATTCATTGCTACGCCACAGTGGCATGTAGGCGTATCCAATGTCCGCGTATGGGGCTGTCCCACCTATCAGCTACAGTTTTCAGGATGCAGTCGGGGCTGGCGCGTATCATGCGCATAATGGAAGCGCAACGCTTGCGCATGATGGCGTGAAAGCCATTTACTATGGCAAACATATCTGAAGCACTGCAGTAGCACGGCAACCCCATCATCACCCTGCAATCATTATTGTATTGTACGCGAAGTAGAGTATGTCATCTGCGTGTAGTTGACCCACAGACTTCGGTCGTACATTTTGCAAATCTTGCAAATCCGCTACAACATGTCAGATGACATGTTGTAGCGGACAGCCTGTTATTATTTGTATTGCTTTAGAAAACTGAGGGTCCGTGGAAGTTTTCAAAACTACTTCGAGGTCATTGCCACCTTTTTTTTTTCTTTTTTAAGTGACTGAAAATTTAAAACGAATCTTTTCGAGCAAAATTTTTTTTTTGAGCTAAGTTTTAGTCACTTTGGGTGATGTATAGACATGTAGTATTTTTTATCGCTTGTAGACCATCGTTTAAGGATTTATAATTAAACAAAAATATTTCCAAGAAATGTGACACAGGAAAAGAAAAAAAAAACTGAAGTCAAGTGAGAATTTCCCAAAAAATATTAAAAGCCGTCTAGTTCCTAAGCTATAAATAATCCCTGAAAAAAATTTAAATCGCTGGTGTTCGAATGTCCTTGGCTTCTAAAATTTTGCTTTGGATCTTGTTTCACAGGCCATCCTGTATAAAAGTTTTACACTATTATGTGCCTTAACTAACAACGTTAAAATCACTTACAATTATGCTAAGAGTAAGTTGTCAGAGTAAAACTAATCTCGAGCTGAACTCGGTGCAGCCAGGACTTGCGAGTGCGACATGTTAGACTTAATAGTAAATCAAGTTAAGGAACAGGGAGAACATGTTGAAAGAAGTTCCAAGTGTACCAAATGCTTTTAGTATAAACTCGTTACCTAATTCTTTCGGCTCATTGGGTTAGGGGCAGGAAACTTAACGTATTTGTTTGTGTTTTTGGCTCATATTTTTTATCTTGGGTACTTATTAGTTATATTATACTTATCATTATACGGTTCATTAAAATACCTTCCACCACCTTGCTGATTCAATAGGCCAGTATTTTATTAGAGAGATAAGAACCTTACTGTTTTACTGTTGAGGCAATATTTCAGCAAGAATAAATCCAAGTTTCAATATTTAATACTTTCGTGTTTTAAAATTTTCCGTCAAGAGAAAAAGAAATTTGAGGTAGTATCGTGTACTATTTAGTTATAATTATTATTGTTTAAAATACTAACTACCCTTATTATAGCCTACACAGTTGTTCTCAAAAGTAAGTGCTTACGTATAATATGAGATTAACCTCTGTGCAAACACCCACGGCAAAGGAAATAAAATTAATTAAGATCGAAGAATCCGTGACGTTTAGTTTTAGATGTGAAATTCTCATTTTTCTAGAAAATGTCGCAAATATCTACAAATAACACTATTAACTATTTTAATTTCATTGAATTCCAGCCAAATATCATCCCACAAATTAAAACGTGTTCAAAGTAAAGGAGCACACCTTGCACCGGTCGGTATTCGAACGTGTGTAATATCCTGTGAACAGATAGCGAGCGTTCATACACATGAACTACTGGGAAGACGTGCATTGAGGACGACTATAGATCATTGTTATGGAGGCTTCTATGTAATAATGGTAAAGGGAGAACTATTGAAGGTAAAGTTTTGAAGAATTTGAGAGGGCGCAAACTCAAATGTTATGTTTTGGTGGAGTATCGTAGACTCAATAGTTTTAAACACTAACTAGATCTTTCTATAATTACATTGACCTAAACATCAAGGTCCCTAGCTAAAAAATTTGAAAGCGTTTAGTACCCCCCAATAACAGGTCCCAAATAAAACTACGAAAAAAAATTCACGAGATACTAAATTTTTAACAAGCCTTAAATCAAACAAACTAGTAACAATCCAAAAAAAAAAACGAAAGAACTTCAATGGCCGGATGAATAAAAGATGATCCACTGTTCACTTGGTGACTCCGGACAACAAGCATTCAGCCATTATGTAGACAAACAAACGACACACAGTTAGTCTGGAAATCAAACAGCTCCGAGCCATTTTAATCCATCTCCTTTTAATCAAGCGACGCCATTGTCATCTTAATTGTGTGAGATGCTTAATCGTCAGCCGCCATATTCGGAATTGTTCGGAAACTTTCGGATTTATAACTAAGCTCTTTGAAACTAAAAGGTTTAGATGAGAATAATGATATGGAGTCTTAAGTAGTAAGTAAGGCTTTTCGCTCAGATGTGACTAAACTCTGAAGTAGAATGGATGTGTGTTAAGTGGGTGTCTTATGTGGCTTTGTTTGCCAGATCTTAAATTGTACAATGAGATTGTATATAAAGTTAACTGAGATGAGAAACAAATATGAACAAGGTCACCAAACGTAACCTCGGGGTGCCCTTCGCTCGGTTTTGCATCCTATGTCGACGGTAACATTTTTGCTGCCAAGTTATTTTTTTAGTTGCAAATAGTTAGTAGCCCTTTAAGATGTTAGTCGTCTGCAAAATAATTAGTCTTAATTATTTATATACTGTCATTTATTCTGAAATATGCAGTGAAGTCAATTCGAAAGATTTCATAATTTGTTAAGTGTGAGTGATATGGTCAAGTCATGTCTACTGTTTCTAAGCGTAAACTACACAACATATAAACAGTTCTATATTTATGAGTCCATCTAAGCTCTCGAATTTCAAGTATCATAGACTTTGAAAGTACCTTTTTAAAGTTCTTGCTAACCTTGAAAAGGGTTACATAAGTATATACCTAATTTTAGATAATAATACCTCTTAATCACTCTAAGAAACTGCTACTGTTATGGTCATACTTTAAAGTAATTGTTTCGTAATAATATTTTATTATTTTTATTTTATTATTAATGTAAAATATTACGAAATTTACATAAAGCTCACCGATCTACTCCTCAACTTGTACAAAATTATTACCGTACTTCATTTCGTTTAATAAGCGTGAAATATATTTAATTAATTTGCCAAAGGTCTTAGCACTTTGCAAGATGGGAACTGAGAAAATTAATTCATAAAATTAGTAAGATTTCAAAGTTCCCGAAATACGGTGTTCATCCGAGGATATCCGAAGTCAGCCGAAGTGTACCCAATTGGAATATCGGAAAACGATCCGCGGCCTGACGCCTGAGACAAGCGATTAAGTTTTAAAAGATGGCCACGAAATGTGGCCTCGCATTGTTCTGGAGCATTTGCTTGAAAAAACAAGAGGGGAATCAAAGGTGTGAACATTGTGGTAGAAAATTATACTTTTTATTTCGGGAAAATTACATTAAGTGTAGGAGGAGTCAGTTCAATGAATGAACTCAGTGCCAAAATAAATTGCCGATTTTTGACGGCCGCGCCGATATTTCCGCTTTTCCCGAAAACATTTTTTATTAAAATCGGAGAGCCCTTATATTAAATGTTATTCGTTCACGGTACACTGATCACAGTGCGTCTTACGGGAAAGAAGGGAATAATGTCTGAAATACATTTTGGTATTTTTAATTTTTTGATTTGATTGTTTTGAGTTGAATAATCAAAAACTTTTTCTTTGACAGAAATCTTAACTCCTATTACGTCTGGCAAAAGGACTTAAGATTTCTGCCAATCTTCTGTCGAATTTGAAACATTCTGTCTCAGTACAGTAACGGGTTTCCATTTACTCCATTAATTGTTGGCACTACAATGGATATCCTAGCACAATCTCCAGTAATAGGCCACTTTGTGATGAGTGATCCGGGGTGCATAGAGTAATTGGGTCAATGTAGTCCGTATCTGTTTTATAATCTGCTCTTGTCATATCACCCTCATTAAGTCATGCAGTTTTAATATCTTGATGAGACACTTCGGAGAAATTGAAAGTTTTGTCTGGTAAGAAAATATTTCTATCAACGCAAAATTACTTGAAAGGTTTTATGATAGTCCGTCATCATTCTCCTGCCCTTGTCCCAATTTATTTGGGGTCAGCGCAACATGTCCTTTTCTTCCATACTTCTCTATTAGTCGTCATCTCGGTAGTCACTCCCTTCCTGGCCATATCATCTTTCACACAGTCCATCCATCATTTCTCTGGTCTTCCCTTACTCGTATAGCTCTCCACGTTCATACTCAACACTTTCCTGACGAAATTTTCCTCATTCCTCCGCATCACATGCCCATACCATGACAACCGATTTCCACACAACTTTTCAGTCACCGTTATCAGTTTCAGACTTCCTCTTACATACTCATTTCTTATTCTATCTATTCGCGTAATACCACACATCCCTCTTAGCATTCTCATCTCGGCTGCATGCAATTGCCTTTCATTCATTCTTTTTATGGCCCAACATTCTGATCCATACAAGACAGCAGGTCTAACCATTGTTTTATAAATCTTCCGGAATGCGGGAGTCGCAGATTGTTCCCGTGACCTGCCGCCATTTCATCCATCCAGTGTTTATTCTGTGCTTAACTGTCCGATCTACTTCGCCATCGCTTTGCACAAGTGAACAAGATATTGGAAGTTTTATGATACTCCGTCGCGAATAAAATCATTGAGGGGCTATAAATATGTATAGCGGTTACCGATTTATTTATACTGAAGACGAATGATAGTTTTTAACGTTCATTTGTCGAACGAGACCTTAAAATAGAGCCTTCTATTTCGGTAGACCATCTAGATGCAATAACTGAGCAAACCGCCTCGTAAAACTAGGAGATTCCGGAGTACAAGCACTTTGTTAGCGGCGACACATCCAAACTATCGTATCTAGCGCCCTTTAGCCCGTAGTATGTGCGAAAGTCGAATGGCAGGTAATTTGGCGACAATGAAAGGGTGGACCCGGCCATTTCAAAAGGCTCTTTTTATGAGAGAGAGGAATGCCAGCCACCAGCTCGTGTACACTTGACTTACTGGAATAGGGAGGATAGGTTTCAAATTTATACTGACTGAAACTTATTTATCAAGAAAATCTAATAATTCTTCTCAAAATACCACCTGGAAATTGCTTTATATAAAAGTAGTCATTTTATTTTAACTATCATTTTATAATATATTTATTGGTGAATTATATATATTTAAATCCAGAAAAACTGAGCCCTAAATTATAGTTTAGATCTAAAAGTAATATTGTAATACAACAAGAATACTTGGTATTTTTCTTAAATCATTCGAATCTCCCGTAAACCCAAATCACCCTTACCCTAAACCACGTCCATTACATTTCATCCTTGCTATTTCATCTCTGGGTTATTCAGGCCCGGACCGGAGGCATTTGACAAATATTAGTTGTGTTTATTTGGCGGCGACTTCATACGCTGGTGACGTGAGACGAATGTCGGCATTAAGCGGAAAAATCGCTGCCGTCGCGTCGCTTACATTTTTTATGAAAATTATTATAAGGAAAGCCGAGGTTGTCTCCGCTTAGCGTAGTTCGCTTTTATGTGGCTGTAACGTGCGTTATATATGAATAACATGTGTTGTCTTAGTATCCACATTCGATTCTGTAGACGGAATATCAGATGGAATAAGTTTGTGGTTCTTGTTTGTGAGCGTATTCTGGTTTTGTTTCGTGTGCTGCAGTAAGCTCTAATCATGATAAGTAAACTCAGTGCAGCAGCATTTGTATTAAATCATATTTAATAATTTTGTATTTCATGAAGTACATTAAATAACGGAACCCCTATTACTAAGCCTCCACTGTCCGTCCGTCAATCCATCTGTCTGTCAGCGGGCTGTATCCCATGAACCGTAGACAGTTGAAATTTTCAAAGATTGTGTATTTGTATTGTCGCTATTTAAACATATAATAAAGTTATACATTAAAAGGGGTCGCCATACAAGTAACGTGTGTTTTAAAAATTTAAGTATTTTTTTAAAATAATTATAAAGTGTTAAATATTGTACGCTGGTGCGGAACAAAGCTATTATTTTTTTTTTTCTGAGAGAAAACAGCCAATGATAACTGATAAAGAAATTAAGTAATTACTATAGCTGATGCCGCAGCAGATCTTTGTAATAATTAAAAGTTCCAAAATGCCTAAAACTTTGACAAAAAAATACTAATTAAATACTTTTTTTTTTTCGTAATTTCTGTCATACTTCACCAACAAAAAAAACCGGTTAAGTGCGTGTCGGACCACGCACAATGAAGGGATCCGTAGTTGGGATGAAGTTATCCCAAGAATTTAATTCCAACTACAAATGTCCATAGTTAAACGAAAAGGCTCCAACACACGACACTTGGCTGGTGTACCTCGCATGCCAGCTACACGCGACACTTGGCTGGTGTACTTCGCATGCCAGCTACACACGACACTTGGCTGGTGTACCTCGCATGCCAGCTACACACGACTCTTGGCTGGTGTACCTCGCATGCCAGCTACACACGACACTTGGCTGGTGTACCTCGCATGCCAGCTACACACGACACTTGGCTGGTGTACGTCACATGCCAGCTACACACGACACTTGGCTGGTGTACCTCGCATGCCAGCTACACACGACACTTGGCTGGTGTACCTCGCATGCCAGCTACACACGACACTTGGCTGGTGTACGTCACATGCCAGCTTACACACGACACTTGGCTGGTGTACCTTGCATGCCAGCTACACACGATGCTTGGCTGGTGTACCTCGCATGCCAGCTACACACGATGCTTGGCTGGTGTACCTCGCATGCCAGCTACACACGACACTTGGCTAGTGTACCTCGCATGCCAGCTACACACGACACTTGGCTAGTGTACCTCGCATGCCAGCTACACACGACACTTGGCTGGTGTACCTCACATGCCAGCTACACACGACACTTGGCTGGTGTACCTCGCATGCCAGCTACACACGACACTTGGCTGGTGTACCTCGCATGCCAGCTACACACGACACTTGGCTGGTGTACCTCGCATGCCAGCTTACACACGACACTTGGCTGGTGTACCTTGCATGCCAGCTACACACGATGCTTGGCTGGTGTACCTCGCATGCCAGCTACACACGATGCTTGGCTGCTGTACCTCGCATGCCAGCTACACACGACACTTGGCTGGTATACCTCGCATGCCAGCTACACACGACACTTGGCTGGTGTACGTCATATGCCAGCTACACACGACACTTGGCTGGTGTACCTCGCATGCCAGCTACACACGACACTTGGCTGGTGTACCTCGCATGCCAGCTACACACGACACTTGGCTGGTGTACTTCGCATGCCAGCTACACACGACACTTGGCTGGTGTACCTCGCATGCCAGCTACACACGACACTTGGCTGGTGTACGTCACATGCCAGCTACACACGACACTTGGCTGGTGTACCTCGCATGCCAGCTACACACGACACTTGGCTGGTGTACCTGGCATGCCAGCTACACACGACACTTGGCTGGTGTACGTCACATGCCAGCTTACACACGACACTTGGCTGGTGTACCTTGCATGCCAGCTACACACGATGCTTGGCTGGTGTACCTCGCATGCCAGCTACACACGATGCTTGGCTGCTGTACCTCGCATGCCAGCTACACACGACACTTGGCTGGTGTACCTCGCATGCCAGCTACACACGACACTTGGCTGGTGTACCTCGCATGCCAGCTACACACGACACTTGGCTGGTGTACCTCGCATGCCAGCTACACACGACACTTGGCTGGTGTACCTCGCATGCCAGCTACACACGACACTTGACTGGTGTACCTCGCACGCCAGCTACACACGACACTTGGCTGGTGTACCTCGCATGCCAGCTACACACAACACTTGGCTGGTGTACCGCAATGATAAGTTAGACGGATTGTTGCGCGCCTCGCGTGCGGCCTGTCATTAATTCTTGGAGTAATTCCGCCTTCAATTAGCAGTAGGCGGAACATGCAAATAACTCAGGTTACCGCGGTTCCGCTTAAATTAGACAGATGCAGGTAAGTAAATGATGTCAGGAAATTTATGGGGTTTCAAGTTGTGTCATATTTAGGGATATCTTTGAAATAAAATGTTGTGTTATTAATCGGAAAAGATTTTCCAATGATGAAGTGGTGGCCAGGGCTCTTTTGACGGTTTGCGCAGCAAAATTAACCATCAGTACACGTGGGACATCCACTTGTAAAGATACATACATTATTTTTAAAACCAGTTAATCAACACTCTCTTTTATCTATTCGTTAACATTTCGATCCTTATTTAGGCCACGTGTATACTAGACCATCTACTATACTGACAGGTACCCAAATACGTAAAACTTAGGGCCCGTACACACGTACCGCAACCACACCATATCGCAGCAGAGACAAAATTTAAAAAATACAATACAAACTTAAATCAAATAGTCGACACAACGTTGTGTTTGCGATGTGATCGGCCGCTAGTGCGTGGTCTCTCTGCTGGTTGCGTTGTGGCTGCGACGTGGCCTTGATGTGGTCGGTATCGCCCACGCGTTTAATTTTGACTGCCATATGTGGTCCGTGTGAATAAACAAACTAGCGCCCGACCACATGTTGTCGTTGTAGTGTGGTGTTGGTACGTGTGTCAACAAAACAACACTAAACAGTCACAGTAGACAAACAAAACGAAATAAAAAGAAAAATCCAATGATCCCTTGACGCGCTGACTCGTCAAAATGAAAGTGTCATAAAATGTACCGTGTCTCATGACTACTCATGAGTAACAATATATCTTTTCGAATCCCCCCTTACCCCTCAGGTACACACGTCATAATATGAAAGATATTTCCCCTTACTTTTCTTTTTCAGATGCGGCGCAACGTCACTTCTCATCCGCACGAACGACTTGCAAAGATCTTATTTAATTATTCGTATTTCCATTAAACGACATTTTTACAATTTTACCGTATTTCCCCCTTATTGTGAGCAACAAAGGATTTTTGACGTTCTCTTTGCTGTTGTTATTTGATAACACACGTATTCCGTCTGTTCATGTTATTGTTAAGATCATTCAGGTGAAAGTAATTTGTAAAAGGTTATGGGGGTAAATGTCAAATTAGGGGTGAACGAAAGTGTTTTTCAAAAATGTGATGGTAACGTGGATTTTAAAAACTCATCAAGGCCTCTGTGATAGGATAGGTAAGCTACTGTTTCTACAGGACCTTTCGATACTGTTACCACACAGTAAGTTTTCGATTGTTTATCGTATAAACGTGGGCTGAGTTAGCTTTGTACGGAGTGATATGTCAACACAGACCGCATGAGGTGACTCGACTCACCCTGTGGACTTTACTCGCTGCAAATACATCATTCATAACAAAGAGTTTAGTCAATCATCTTCGTAAGCCCTTTCTATCCTCTCAAAGGCGGAGTACAATGAGATGGTGAGCAGAATAACAGACGTAGAACAATTAATCATAAAGTCTGACACTTGATTTAGTACTTCAAAATGAAACGAGATGAAACCACCCGTCCATCAACTCAAAGTCCATAAAACTCGCCCTCACTATTTTTTCAGCCTATAATGTTCCCACTGCCTACCCAGCTTCAGTCCAAACCCACGATCTACACCTCGTAAGTTGGGTCCGTTAACACTGTGCCACCACAGCTGCACTCGCTGCGGTTCCACTAAATTCCAAATACAAACTTTATAACAGATTTTCAAATTAACGTGGGCCACTGAGTCCCCCTCTACTGAACAATCCATTTACTATGTAAAGAAAAACCTTTACAAACCAATGTCAAGTACCAAAGTGCAAAACCCGCCTAGCAGAGAGCCACTCGAGATAAATCTTATTATTAGCAATAATCGTGGCATTGTGGCTCGCGAGGCCACAATAGGGCCCCGTAATAATGGACTGCCACACAATAGGCCTGCCCAGTCCTTTTTACCGGGATTGTGGACATAGCACTATGTAGGTACAGACAGAATATGTTTTATGCGTAATTTGTGCTTTATTTTATTAGTCTCTGAGAATAAGTTACGAGTTTTTGTTCGCTATGTTTTAGATGACAGACGTGGGTTGAATGGAAAAATATATTTGATCAAATTAAAAAGTTTTACGACTGATGTGTATCAATTCAAATTTTGATTTATTCGTTAAGTACTTACTCAATTTACAGACTTAAAAATAGATTTGATTGTACTAAGACTTTTATAGCTATTTAGTAACCGATATAAATTACCGTCCAGGCTACCATGGTAGCCTGTCGACTTTTCCCCTATAAAACGTTTTATTAGCATGGTTACTCTATGAATGCTTCATAATATGGTTCGAGATGGCGCTGTATTAAATTCTGCTTCAGTGAGTGGGTAAAACAGCTTAGTCAAATGACAAGAAAAAAGTTAAACGTCAACGGTGTAATGTCAGTGACTCAGTGTGGAGTTTGTAATGCTGTTATTTACGATCTACACTCCTACCAACTTATCTGTGAAATGGCGGAAATTGGAACTACGGCCGTCATGTTGAAATGTCATTCGATTGTCAGTGTCTACGACATTCGGGTCCTCTGGTTGTTTTGTCGTGATATTGCTGAATTTATAAAGTTAAATATGCCGAAAGCTATTAAAAGTGATGCTCGGAACATTATTCTAAAGGTTAAAACCTTTTTTGAAGAAGACGCTCTGGCGGGGTCTCCGATTATTCCATTTAATCAAATATACAAACGAATTTCGGCAGCGACAGGTTAGTGTTGTCAACTTTCTTGTTATAAATTACCGGATACTTAACTAATTATTTAAGTCCACGAAATATTCGTTCCTATTGCTGCTGCAGATTAGCGTAACGGTAACGTACATCTAATAGGTAACCTTCTAAGTAAGTGAGCAAACTAACCTGCCGGATTTCAAATTTCTACTAACATTTATTTTATTATCTTACATTTCAGGTGTGAGTCAAGGACTAATTTCAAAAATAGTTAAGGAAGGGCACGCAGCAAAAGAAACTGGTACAAAAATTCAGACACCAGGCAAGGAGAGAAAACATATAAGTGGATTTGTGCATGTTGATGATTTTGACAAGGGAGGAAAGTACATGAATTTTATTCTGCTAAAAAAGAGGTCCCTACTGTTAAAAAGCTTCTAGAGGTTTTAAAGACAGAAATAAATTACACAGGACAGCGAGAGAGTCTGCGAAAGCTGCGAAAGTCTTCACAAGGTGGGATTTAGTTTTAAAAAATCTCAATCCTATCGGAAGGTTCTTATGGAGCGTAATGAAATATCAGCTTGGAGAGCTAAGTACTTGCATGCAGTGGATAAAAATAATAAATCTCCCCAGCCCCGGCCCATAATTTATTTAGATGAGACAGAGATATTCACTCTTTGCATACATCGGGTAAATGTTGGCAAGGAGAGGGTGAAGACGGAGTATTGGAGCCTGTATCGAAAGGGCAAAGATATATTATTGTTCATGCGGGAGGAGATACTGGGTTTGTTACAAATGCACTACTAGTGTTTAAATCAAACACAAAAAGTGGTGATTATCATGACGAGATGAATAGTACCAACTTTAAAAAGTGGGTTATTGAAAAACTTGTGCCTAATTTACGAGAGCCATCCATAATAGTGATGAATAATGCTCCTTATCACCGTATTTGTGTGAATAAAGTCCCAAATACGAATACCTTAAAAAAAGATAAGCAGTTATGGTTGACCCAAAATAAAATTGACTACGGAGAGAATTTGACTAAACTTCAGCTTTTAGAAATAATTAAGAGAAACAAGCCTGAACCTGTATATGAGATTGAAAAAAATTTAGAAGACAATAGACACAAATGTTTATATTTACCACCTTATCACTGTGATCTCAATCCCATTGAACTCATATGGAGCATAATGAAAAGAAAAGTTCGCAGGTTAGAAGGAGAATACTTAAAACATGATTTGTATTTAGATAAACCTTTTATTATAGAAGTGGTAAGTGACACTGAAACCGAAAGCGATAGTGGTACGGAAAATAGCGGAGTATGGCCTCACAACCAGGATGAAGTTGTGTATGCAGGTTCATCTAAAGATCACAATTACTGTAATCCTGGTTATCAATCAATCATTGTAAAGCAATTTTTTTTTATTACACTACACTACCACTAGGTACCACTGCTAATTATAATTAGTCAAATCTGGTGTTAAGAGTTAGGTACGGTCATAACTAAATGCTAGACATCCAGGTACCTCTTGCAGGGTAGGTACCTACTTAACTTCGCATTAAATGAAAGTGGTATCTCCCCCGTGGAACATTTTATCTGCTGAATTTCCACTTCATTGGATTACTTTTTAGATAAAGCCATTTTTTATTTCTGAGAGACTAAACTGTTAGCGTACCTACGTAACTGTAAGTTATCAAATTCTTTTTATTTATATAATATTATTATTTTTATTAACTGTAATTCTTATTAAACGATTATGTCTTATGTGAAATTTGCTTCTTGAAAACTTACTCAATTTTGGGCACCTTATATTAGTTAGCAACACTGAATCGATGGTGCCTTCCTCTTTCAGTTCACAGATAAGTTGGTAGGACTGTAAGTAAAATTTTATTTATTATTTATAGCATAAGTGTATAATATAAAAAAAAAATGTCAAGTTTCAAGCTTTAAGATTATCTAAAAATGTCATAGGTTTAAAGGATGTTAAAAACACTATTAACGAATGAAGTTCAAGGTCATGTCGCCATGTTGAGCGGGGGAATTTTAGTAATATTTTTTTGTATGATTTACTAAATAATCTATTAAAATGTTGTTTTTTTTCTAACTCGTTCATTAATTAGTATTTAAACACAACTAGACACGTATTTTTTATTTTGGTATATCTGCAGTAGTTTATGAGCTAATAAGCTTTAAGTTGGAAATGGCACGGGGCGCTGGCGCGGAGAAACGATCTTGCGGCCGGACGTTCACCTTTACGTCAGCGACGCGCGACGCCTCGTGACGTTCGAGTGGTTAGTAAACTCTAACACTATTTCATTGAACATTTACTATTTATTTTACCTTGAGAGACCCTAATTTTAGGAATAAAAAAACATTTTAAGTACCGTATTACCATGTTGCCACTGCATGCTGCATCACTGAATAAAGTAGGTACCTAATTTTAATCCGTTTATTTATTTTCTTATTATTCCTTATGTTCAAAGTATTAATTAAATAAAACCAGTTTCCATTCATTTTATTTGTATTATTATTTCAATTACAAAAATAAAGTCTTAAATAACGTGTAATTTTCTGTGGTTATTTTCGTATTGCCTGTTGTGTCTCTCGAAACCAATAATTTAAAATTCGACAGACTTTACATATTCGCGACTCTCCTCCTCCATACATCTCGACAGATCCGACTAATTGGACTGCGCCGTCGAAATGATTTTACTTTTTTATGAGTTTTCGTTCCGTTGACCGAATTACTTTGCGGGTCAAGGTTTGAATGTATTTCAGATGGAAGAAAGGCAGCCGACCTGCAGGTACAGGTTGAAAAGTCAAGCTAATCAATAGTAATGTGTTACTTACTAACTCAAATCACCAATGTCACAGCATTGCTAGTATGTCAATGGCGGTCAGTACACGATGCAACCATTAAAAAACTAGATAACGCGTTAGTAAGTCAGGTCGTGTACGGACCATCATTGAATACTTGTGCTGTAACATTTCAGAACGAAGAAAAGATTTACAGTCTACCCTGACCTAATCTAAATCAACTTAATCCTAGTCAGACAGAAGTTACTTTTTACTTTTATTCTTACAAATGTTTACAAAAAGCTTGAGCCAAGTCAAGGTGTTACCTCATAGCGCGTCACTTTGATTTATGAGCTCAGATACTGTCGGCTCATGCTTGTAAATTAAGGTTTTTTGCAGATATAAAAGTTACCTATGTCGTCGTTTTACGTTTTAATTGACTTGCATTTTCTTTTTAAATTAAGACTCATGGTTTGAAATGAAGTGTGTGGCAGTCAAGTTAAATTAATGACATAACGAGCTCTATGTTAAGGCTTTGGTGTGTGTCACCACACACACATCCACAAGTTGATCGCAATTAAGTGCGGCTTAACCCAGTGGATCGTTTAATCGGATTGATCTGTGTGATCGTTTTTAAACCACGAACACACTTCCTACAAAACGAAGCGTCACTTTCTGAACTGGCTGTCAATATAAAACCGTGAAATATAAACTATCAGGAATGTAGATTAATAGGCCTATCCATTATTTTCAAAATTACACTCAATACAAAAACATGGCACTTCAAGTTTCAACACGATTCCAGGTGCTATTTGTATGTCATTTATTTATCACGTGACAATTGATGTATACGTAATTTGCAAGTCACCACATAATAAATTCATACTCATTTAATACTCATAGCAGAGTGTTATCAACAAAATAAATGTGATTTTTCGTTTAATATGTAAATTACGGAATAATACGTATTCTGTAGTGGCTCAATATTACCCCTTTATGGAGATCCTCTTTAATATAAAGTATGTTTTTTTTGTTTGTTTTCAAATGTGTTGGGAGGTGGTTCGTTATTGTAATAAGACATTATAATATAGACTTTATTATATTATTATTATTTATAATATATCATATGTGTACTGTATTCATTAACTTGAAAATGTAGTTATTTTTTTTAATAAAATAATATTTTCATAATCAATCAATCAATCAATAGTCTTCATTTGTAAACATAGGTTAAAAACAGTGTTCAAGATGTTAGTTCCTCTATGTTTTGTCATTTGGCGTAAAAATATATGTTACGGGTAATGCTAGATGATTGAGTAAACCTAGGTTTACCCAAGCATTTTGGGTAAAGTCCGAATAATAACAAAATAATAAAGGTCTAATAATAATAAAAATAATAGAGGTCGACTCAGGTAATGCTAGAATGATTAAACTTAGGTGTAGGCTGAAAGGTAGGTTAGGTTAGGTTAGAACTGTGACCACACAACGCACGAGATTATTCGGACTTTACCCAAAATGCTTGGGTAAACCTAGGTTTACTCAATTTTCTAGCATTACCCGTAACATATACATTTTTGGGAGTCTTTTGCCAATTAAGTAAATAATAATTCAGTAGTATCAATCTATTTTTTTTAATGTATTAGAAATAAAATTTGTGATTTAATTTGATCATCATTCTGATAAACTAGGACGCTATTCGTTTGGAAAATAATAAAAAGTTAACTATAATTAAGAGTACATATTTACATAATTCGACCAATTTGTACCGGTTGGTGAAACGTAAGACCATTTCGTCAAATAATATTAACACAAATCGACTCCAGACATTTTTCACTTTTTTTATCCCTACTATTCGTCACTGTTCAATACATCCTCTGTTAGAAACACGCCATAAATTCGACGTGTAATCGAGTCGGTAAGCGAGCGCGATTCATTGAGCAACGCGCAAACATGTCAAGATTACCTGCTATTTATTGTCGTGTTGCCTTTCTTTTAGGAATAAGGAGTTATGTGCTGGAGTTTAAGGGTGAGACGAGATAAGTGAAACTCAGTGAGTGTTGTTTAAAATTAGTGTCAACTAATAAACGCGGGAATTTGTGTCAACTAGAGACAGATAAAAAATGGACAGAAAAACGGAAATGATTTTTATTATGGGTTTTTTGTCCACAGGTTTTTGTTTGTTAAAATATAGTGTCAATCTTTAACCATGAATTTTCTCTGAATAAAAGAATTCAATCAGCCTATCGTTTTACCAACTATATTGGGGTCGGCTTCCAGTCTAATCGGATACAACCGAATACCAGTATTTTCAAGGACCGACTACCTATCTGACCTCCACAACCCAGTTACGGTAATACGATACCCCTTAGTAAGACTGGTTCTCGTTCGGGCTTCTGATGACCCGTAACGACTGTCAAAGATGAATGACAGCTGGGACCAACGGCTTAACGTGCTTTCCGAGGCATGGAGGAGTCTCGGTATGAAAAGATTGTCACCCATCCACAGACCAACCCCGGCAAGCGTAGCTTGACCTGATGGATCGACCTGTGCGGCTGTTATTACTTGATGCAATATTTGACGTCATATAACAAGTATTTCAAAATCAATCTGCCTAGCCTTTTGTCAACTATGTTGGGGTCGGCTTCCAGTCTAACCGGATGCAGCTGAATACCAGTATTTTATATGGAGCAACTGCCTATCTAACCTCCACAACCCAGTTTCCTGGGTAATACGATACCCCTTGGTAAGACTGGTTGTCAGACTTTCGGGCTTCTGACAACCCGTAACGGCTGTCAAAGATCCACGAATGCCAGCCGGGATCAACGGCTTAACGTGCTTTCCGAGGCATGGAGGAGTCTCGGTATGTAAAGATGGTCACCCATCCACGGACCAACCACGACAAAAACTAGGCAATCACTTGAAATAAGTATGCAGTATTTTAAATTGAAGTAATTATTTGTGGAAACAGTGGTCGTCAGAATTTTGTTATTAAAGAACATTACCATCAATAAATTCCAATACAGACAACATAATATATTATTATTGTAACATAAATTAGGAATATCTAAGTTTTGTTTTTTTTTTTTTTCAATTTATATCTTAGAATCTTCGTTTATTTTAATTGTATTGACATTTTATTTTAATTCTGTGACCTGTTTAGTTTGTCCTAGATTTTTTAGTTTGTTAGTGTTATTCATTTGTATTCTGACCTATTCTATGGCAGTATTGTTAATATTTAATTTAGGTTTTGCCTGAATTAAATGAATTTTATTTATTTATTTATGTTGCCAATATTTTATCATGTTCTCAAGAACAGATTCCAGGATTTGAGGAAGAATATTGTCCTATTGATTTGCGGGAAATTGTGTATTTTTTTTCGGCCAAGGACGAAAACAATGTTAAAATCACTCAAATTGCGCACGTGTAGTTCTTGTAATTTAAGTTTAAACGGTACTTAATAGTTTAAAAAAATTAACATCGTATGTATTTCTATTAATTTTATCATAGCTACTACCAAACAAAACTTATCTACATTTTTTTTAAGGTTATTTTTATGTGTACGGGTTATTTTTAAATATTTTTCAGAAAATATTTTTGTCGGTAGTGTTGACCAAAAATAACGTGGATAGGTAAACAAAGGTTCAAAGGGCTATTTTTAATAATTATTGCTTTCTCAATTATAACTCAACTCGGTTATCAACAATGTGGTAGTAATAAGTACTTACCGCCCACGGCCTGCGGTTTCTTTTACCGATTTCAAAGCGGTTATTTTATTTTATGTCGGTTTTTCAGTCGTTTTATTTAAAGTGACTCGCAGTACGGTTGCGGCTGCGGTTTTCTGTGATCTTAAGTACAAAATCCTTGACAGTTGTTTGTGTAATTGTGTTTTCCTGATAATAGACGAAATGACTAGTTTACAGTTTAGAACGTGGTAGTCGCTAAATTAGGTTTTCAAGGAGTTCACCATAGAGTGAAAGAAGGCACTGCACACTGCACAGGCAAGATTTGGTTGCAGTTTTTGACACTTTTCTGGGAAGTAATGCCGTGACCATTAAATCACTGAGCGGTTTTAAACTAAAATCACAAATATAGAGATGACAAAAATGTGTCAGAACATTTTTATAGGCTCATAGGGTCCACTTTCTTTTCGTAGTTCAGCTTCGTAATTATTATTTCAGCTGTAGATATCAAAAAACATCATAACCACTACTTATTTACCTTGAAAAATGGATGAATTTGTCAAATACAGGCCAGCTGGCGTGGTTGGTTAAGATACCGCCTATCACGCCGCAGGCCGTGGGTTCGATTCCTATCCAGGACAAACATTTGTGTGTATGAACATGTCTGTTTGTTCTGAGTCTGGGTGTAATTATCTATATAAATATGTAAATATTTACAAAAAAAAAGTAGTGTATGTAGTTTATCAGTTATCTCGTTTCCATAGTACAAGCTCTGCTTAGTTTGGGATCAGATGACCGTGTGTGGAATGTCCCAGGATATTATTATTATTATATAATAATTAAATGATGATTCACTGCCTCTGTGGTGTAGTTTGGGTGCTCGAAATCCCCAATTTTTATGTTTTTAGGGTCCAGTACCTCAAAAGAAAAAAACGGAACCCTTATAGGATCTCTTGTGTGTCTGTCTGTCTGTCTGTCCCTCTGTCACAGCCGATTTGCTCCGAATCTAATGAATCGATTAAGTTGAAATTTGGTACACGTATGAATTTCTGTGACCCAAACACGGACGTGTAACGTAAGTAAATGTACTTTGAATATGGGGGTCAATTTTGGGGGGCAAATAAGAAAACTAAAGAAAATAATTTTGCAAACTGTACCGCGTGACATATAAAATTAAAGGTCTTACTGTGAGGGTTTCAAATATGTTTTTTATTTTTTTATTTTTAAATAAATTGTTTTAAAGTTATATAAGAAAATAGACGAACATTGAAAATTCCCCTACTTAATTCCGAAACTACTAAGCCTCAATTATTTTTTTTAAATATTTCAATACCTATAAATTACAGGAAAACCTATAAGAAGTCTATGATCTTAAAATAACATCGCAAATCTTTCAATATTGTGCGTACATACTTACATTTGCAGTTGGAATGTATGGAAGAACATGTTTTTCAACTAAAATGTTAAGTTTGTTCTTGGAATAAATTCGTCCCAACTACGGAACCCTTCATTGTCCGTGGTCCAACACGCACTTGGCCGGTATTTTTTTTTTGCTTCGACCACCACTGTCTTCAAAATGGCGATTATAGCTTATATAGACTTGGATATTATAAAGGTTTTATAAACTTGCGTGTTATATATGAAAGATTTAATTTAAACATTCATAAGATTTGATGGGTAGCATAATAAATATTTACATAGTTAATTTAGGGTGTCATGTGTCGTCATTCTGGGGTCCAATTGGATCCGCTAGCGAGCCGTCGGAGGTTCGTGTGTTCGGGTCCGATTAGGGATGCTTTCTAATTAGACGGATAATATACGGTATATAATTTGGAAATTGTTTTGGTAAACAATTACTTTCTCTGACTGAACATAGCCAAAACCAACATCAATTTAATGTACCGCGGAGAACTTGATACTAAGGCTAACCACACATTAGGCGTGCGCGTTCCTCGGACGTGTGAGTAGTGCGGACGCCGCGAAAACGTTGCGTGAGCGTCGCGTTTTGCTGCCCTGCGGCGTGCGTGGAGAGTGCACGCAGTGCGCACGCGGCGCTTGCGTCGCGTTCTTACCCCTTCACCCGCTACTGTTTCTGACTGAAGTGCGTTAAACGCTAAGGCAAGCACCGCGTGTGCGCCGCGCGCTCGCTGCATACACGTCACACGGCGGTAACACTCGACGCTTACGCAGCGAGCTCGCGGCGCGCACGCGGCGCCCGCGTCACTCACACGGCCGAGGAAAGCGCAAGCCTAATCTGGGGGACGCCTAAACGTAAACAGAAGTTAGCTTCGAAATACAAGTCTTAGTAAAATAATCATGAGTGAGAATTAGTAATGTGTTACCCTATTCATTACTACGTTGCTTTTTTTAATTTAATAAGGATTTGCTCTTGACTATAGTCTATGTCGGAGGCGACAGAGACAGAGTCGACGATGGAGTGAGCTTACCCAAAAGAAGCCTGTTCACTTGAAGAGATTAGGGTTGTATGCGCTCGGAAACACAGACGCAGGTAGTGAGTTCGACTCTTTTTCTGTGCGTGTGTAAAAGACATTTGAAAACGTTTAGTGCGAATTGGTGGAATAGCAACTAGGTAGGGATAGTAACTGGCATTGCGTCTAGATGTCCGATGGTAGAAGGGGGCCGGTGGAATCAGGTCGTGGAGTTATTGAGCACACTAACCGAAGTATAATCTGTAGAAGACCGACAAGCAGGCAACCTTGCAGCGATGAGCCAAGCTATGAATCTTGGCATCTACTAATTTTACGTCGCCAATGAGCCTCTTAGCTCTGCGTTCCACCGAGTCAAGCGCGGCTAGTTGGTACTTAGCTGATCCATCCCAAAGGTGACTGCAATACTCCATGCAGTATCGGACTTGCGCTTTGTAAAGATTTAAACGCTATCCAGGCGTAAAGTATCGCTTCACCCTATTTGGGATTCCCAGTTTGGGCCTTGTACTCGATGGTGGCGCCAAAGTTGAGACCAGATGTCAACAATCAGTTTCAGTTGCTAATTGGAGCACCTGCTCTAAATTAATTCTACCAGCAACTTAGGTATGTTTTAGAATTAGTTAAGCGTTTAGTGTACTTTAGCTATTTTCATAGTATAATGTCGTACGGTATTCTGTTGTGGGGAAATGCAGCAGACATTGAGACTATCTTTGTTTTGCAGAAAAGAGCTGTTCGATGCATTTATAAATTAAGTCCGAGACAATCTCTCAGAGAGAAATTTAAGGAGGTTAATATAATGACTTTGCCTTCTCAGTACATTTTTGAAAATCTTTTATATGCACATAAAAACATTAAATTGTTTAAAAAATACAGTGATATCCACAATATAAATACTAGGAACAAACACAAATTTGTTGTACCTCCAACAAGGCTCAAGAAAATAGATGGGTCATTCAGGTGTCAATGGATACGCTTTTATAATAAACTTCCAAGCCTCGTTCAAGATCTGAGCCTTAATAAATTCAAATCATTCATTAAACGCAAGTTGTGTCAGAAAGCTTTTTATACCGTAAAAGATTATATTGAGGACAAAAAGGCTTGGGAATGAACTGCTCAAAATTTTATATTATTTTTATTTTTGCATACTGAATGTTGACATGAATATTTACTTTGTAAGTATTATATTATTTTAATTTATTGTGAATGTGAAGACTATGTAGGTCATTGCTTTTCTTTTGTTTGTTTTATTTTTTCTCTCATTTTTAATCATGGTCTGGCAGTTTGAGTAATCTATGCGGCCTACCCCAATGTCCTTTCTTTGGTATTGTTCGTCGAATCGTTGAGCTCCTTAAGTTCTGAGTTGAGCTGCGCGATTACTGACAAATGCGTGCACTGACTGGACAGGTCCTCTCAATCTGTGTGGTTCTTTCCTCAAAAGACCATTTCAGACACCAATCTACATGGTCTTCACATGAAGTGACCAAGATTATGTCTGGACTTTATAAGAGACTGTGACCTCTGAGTTTGTTTCGGCCTTTCTTCTCAGAGTAGTCAGTTAGGAAACGCCGACCTCATCTAGTTAAAAAAATATATATATATATATATTGACCTGTAAAAGTGTTTGTACAAACCTACTTACAGAAATAAAAATCATTTATCATTTAAAACACGGTTTTTGGAAACCAAAAATTAATCCTTAAATTATCTCAGTAGCTCGCGAGTTCTAAGTAAACACTAATCTAATTCGCAGTTCGCTGATCTAACCTCAGTTTGTACTAGAAGCCATCCAATTTAATCTACAATGTTTGACAGCAAATTTACCGATGTTAAAATGCTACCACACACAACCTACACAGACTAGATCAGACTCGCTGGCACCAGGGGGTGATCTATTGTTATAATTTTGTGATATTTACTATCTAAACTGTTGACTTATCGTCTTGTGCTGACTTATTAGGTAGTAGAAGAACTCTTTGTGAACAAGCTTGTCGGTGGGAGCCTAACTTATCAATTTTTGTCGTTAAGCAGCATTGCTGTGCATCGGTTTCAAGAGCATGAATGCTGAAGTCACATAATAAGACATTTCATCTTTGTCTATAAGGTGATCACCTGAGATGGCTCCACTTTTCACCATCAAGCAAACCATCTGGTTATAAAAAGGTGTTACATAAGCGTGTAGGAACGTAAACATCATTAAATCATGTGAAATGTTAAAAACAACCGACTTCCTTCAAAAAACTATATAAAGAGAAAAATAACTTTAATTTTGGAAGTCGGTGTCTTTGAGTCTGTATTTTAGTTTTTTGTTACTGACTTCCGAAGTTAAAGTTATTTTTCTTATTTAGGGGATTTTTTTAGAAGTCAGTTGCTTCTTTTGGAAAAAAGTTTTATTTTTCACTTCTTAGTAGGTCAGTTTAGGTGTGTAATCTACGTTACTAATGCAAACTGCTCATCACCTTTTACAAAATATTGCTTTTCCCGTTGCAGGGACGTTAATTGTCGAGGAGTTCTCCTAGTAAACTAACAGGAGAACTGGAGCTAATGGTGAATTCGCCATCAGTTCAACTTCACCATATAGCAAGCAATTTATGCTCGTCACAGTGCGTGACGAGCATACATTGCTTAGCAACTAATCGAATCGCAACCCGTGAAATACTTATTACTGAGTAATTCTGTTGGCCATTTGTGATCTACATCATCAGTTCCACGTCACTAAATGGTGTTTTTCGAGAGCAAATGCACAAGTTACTATAAAAAAAAAAATACCCAAATCGCTATAGGTGTAGGCCTATATTATATGAAGAGTTCCCTCGATTTCTGTAGGATCCCTTCCTCAGATCTTGACCTGATGACAATGGGACCAACTAGAAAATATACCCTTTAAAACAAAAGAGGATATTTCCAAAACGGTCCAGCTGTCTTCGAGTAATCGGGGAACATACATAAAAAAATAAAAATAAATATTCCGACGAACTGAGCTCCTCCTTTTTTAAATCGGTTAAAAATGTTTAAGTTGGGTGTATACGTAGGTACATAAACAAATGAAATCATGCGAGGTTTGACAAGATTTAAATAAAGTACTAGTGTGACTACACTTGGTTTATTTTGAAGTACATAAGTATTATGTGCCAAACAGCACGTTACGAGACCGTAGTACACTCTCTTTTGGAAAAGCCAATCGTTTGTTGGTGATTTAGTTGATTAATCGAGCTTGCTTGATAGAGCGTGCATTACATTATAATGCCTCTACGAACTTGAAATATCTTTTCAGTTTAAAAACACATTTTCGATGTAATTTCACCGTGTCTAAATTGATTGATAACATAAAGTAAAAAAGAAACATCAAAAGATGCCTTTTAAGATTATAAATGAAAAATAGAATGGCAGGTACCCAGACCATTTTTTATCCAGTTTAAATTTAAAAATACAACTATAAATCTTTTATGTTTAAACCCGTAGTTTTAATATAGATGTTTTCTTTTAAGCGGTTCTTAAAGCGGCTTTAATATTTCATAATGTAATGCGCACATGTCTAATGCGCACAGAAAAAGAGTGGAACTCACTACCTGCGTCTGTGCGCATACAACCCTAATCTCTTCAAAGTGAGAGTGAACAGGCTTCTTCTGGGTAAGCTCACTTCATCAATTTTGTCACCTCTGACCTAGACTAGAGTCACGAGCAAACCCATCTCAAATAAATAAAATACAAATTCAAGAAACTTTAATGAAACCATAAAAATATTCAGCCAGTACACTCACAATTATTTGGTGCGTTACACAAATAACATTCTATCGATCCATCGCAAATAGAGCTGCGACGATCCCCTTTTCATGTCAATTTACTTGCCATATATCTAGACATACATCCCTTCTTACCGCCAATCAAATAACAGGAGGTCCTTATGTCGTAGCGGGTACTTACACCTAATCCAACACAACGGGCGGATCCAACACGGCTGCGCTCACGTAACCACATCAATTGTTCATTCGGACGATACTCCTAAACAAATTAATACCTAATTGATTCAATACTCGAGGACCGACCCGCCTTTAATGGCAACCCAATTATACCCACCGATGGGGACTTTCAAAAGAAACTGGAGATTCGAAAATGTATTTTTCTTTGATTAAATCGAGTATTCGCTGTATTGAACGCGCTTGATTTTGTTAGTGTTAAATGTGCGGAATAGACAGAGCTTGTTAATATTGGACAATACAATAAATGGATAAGATGTAATTAATTAGTTTACGAAATTTTAAACAGAATTTCAGAAGCTTTGTCGGACACGTTTGTTCTGAAATAATTCGACGTCTCCGACAAAAGTTTGCACCTCGTTAGAGCAGCAACATCAGCCCCGAATATTGATTAAGAAACATTCTTAATATTTATTTTCTTTGTCCCTTCACAAAAATTTGGCCTCAATGCCAATTTACACATAGACTTAGCAAATAGTACCAGAGGGGAGGAACCTAACACGCAGTAGACACTTGACCGATCATAAGCGGGGTCTTTGTTGTGACAAAAGAGGAACCATTCAATAGAAAATCTCCTACAAAAATGTTAGCACATACATTCCCAAGAAACCAGAACACAAAGATAAAGTACGCATGTGTCCTTGCAAGAACCATATGCCTAATTGTGGCGAAGAACAGAAGTGCTGTTCGTCGCCACAATTAGGCATATGGTACCGTGCGGTATCGTGCGGTGCCTTACGGTTGTGTGGGCTTCCCAAGAGAAACATTTAACAATTTATTAACTGTACCGCCGAACTTCGCCTCAGTATCAAACTGATATTAACTTGAATGTCTGTTGAGACCCTAAGCTTAGCACGGAAATAGTTATTTATTAGAGTGTTATAAACTTTGTGGTTGAGAGCTAATTGTTGCTGATAGATATAGAACGTGGTTTGGTACAGTCGGAAATAGAACTTGACTTAGGTTGACATCTGTACTTAGAAAAAATCTTATCCATGATTCTTATAAGTTTCTGATCTGCTCCAATAGTAAAAAGAATAAAAAAAGAAATAATAGAAACAAAACTTCTTATAAAAATGTTATACCGTTCGCTCAATTAGCGTCAAATGTGTTAAACCATGTGTTACCTTTTATAATGAATCCTAACTAATATAAATGCGAAAGTAAGTGTGTTTGTTTGTTACATTTTCACGCCTAAACCACTGAACCGATCATCCCGAAATTTTGCATATACGTTGTCACGTGTCCAGAAACGGACATAGGGTACCTTCTATCCCGAAAAAAAATACTGTTCCCGAGGAAATCCACAATAACTTTCTTATGATAATATAGATGGCGCCACGTGTCTTTCGAATCATGATTGAATTATATAGTAGTGTGTTAAGAGTCTTTTTCCGACAACCACGCAGGCGAAGCCGCGGGCAAAAGCTAGTGATAACTAATCTCAATTTCAAACGTTTCACAACATGAAACTGACCGACATTAGAATCATCATAACGTAATCTTAAAGCTCAGTAAAAAGAGCTTACTAAACAAGAATCATTTATTAATTCATGTCTAAGTTTATTCCTCAAAATGTGATCAAACAAGAACAGTTTGAAAACGAAACGCCAATAAAATAACTTTGCGATACTCAGAATTTACAGGCAGTGTTGATATTGTCAGCCGCAGCCCGCGCACTGTGGCCTAACAAGTACTCGAATTATAGTGTTCGAACTTGTCGCTCGTCCATTTTTCTTCAAACTGACTAAATCGATCGCGAGGGCGGCTTTGTATGCTATTAAACCTTGATATTGATTTTTCAAAAATCCAATGATGCTGTTTCAGTTTTCATCAAAATCGAGCCCGAGGCTCCTTTGAATACTTTTCGCTATCCCTCATAGTTTCGGATTTGGCCATCAACGCCTACTTGAAAAATCCACCCTGTATAATATATTCTACTAGCTGCTGTCCGCGACTTCGTCTGCAATCCAAGATAAATAGGAGTCTATGTCCTTCTTTAGGTCATGGTCTACCTAAATGCCAAATTTCATCCAAATCCGTTCAGTCATTTTAGCGTGAAAGCGTAATCAACAAACAAACACACTCGCATTTATAATATTAGTTAGGATAGTTATGAGGAAGAAAAACCTGTATATCGACACTCTAGACTCACAAATTGTATTAATTAGGTACTTATATTAAAAAAAAAAGAAACTCTTAACACACTACTAAAGTTTCTATAATAATATAATTCAGTCATGATTCGAAAGACACGTGGCGCCATCTATTATCAAAAGAACGTTATTGTTGTTTTCCTCGGGAACAGTACTTTTTTCGAGATGAAAGGTACCCTTTATCCGTGTCTGTACACCTGACAATGTATATGCAAAATTTCAGAATGATCGGTTCAGTGGTTTGGGCGTGAAAAGGTAACAAACAAACTTACTTTCGCATTTATAATATTAGTTAGGATGGTAGAACTAGATCGTAATCGAAACCTGCCTACCTATTTTATCACAGAACAAATTCCTTGATATCGAATCTATAGTTAGCCCTATACCCTGGGCTAACTATAGATATCCGTGGCCCAGGGCATTATGTTCACTTGATAGGTAATTTACTTGAAAGGTATTAAGTTTGTTACTGTACGATACAATAATAGCCTGGGAATACGACCACATCAATTCCTATCTATCGAATAGTCGGCTAATGGAAGGGTTCGTAAGGTTCACGGAAAAAGTTATACCTAAAAGTAGGCACCTACGGTATATGAAAAAAAAGCTGGTAAAACATACAAATACTTAAGTACTGGTTTAAAGAGTGTTGGTGTTACCTTTTATAAGCATTATGAGACGTTTTACCACCTGCGAGGATTTTGGTATTGTAGATGACTGTAGGCGGAGGTGACAAGTTACTACCATCGTGACCGTCTGCTTGACTGGCACCCAAAAACATTAAAAAAACATTACCGTCCATTTTTGGTCTGCCACAGTCGGGTATGAAACCGTTTAGCCCTTAGCAGATAGAGAGAGAGGTATTAATGAAACTGTGAAGTTCGCGAACTTGAAACCATAAGCACAGAATATATATTTCTGTAGAGAACCTCAGTGGTAGGTTTTGGCCCTACTGGACCTATAAATTAACAGGTTCTGACAGCTGCTCGTAGCTCTGCAGGCAGTTGTGGTCTCGCATAGAAAAAACCCACGGAAGTATGGTGCCTATCAGGTGGCCTTTTGTGTCGCGAACTTTTCGAATGGAGCCACTGGCAACCGTAACTTGTTAAGGCACGCGACATAAAGGCATCAAGTGTCGCGCGACGATCGATGCCTTTGTGTCGCGCGTGATTTGTTTCGCGTCTCGCACCTGCTTGAAGGACCCTTAACGTTGTTATGAAACTCACAAGACCCAGACCTGCCTGACCTTCACTGAGGGTGTTCATTGACTAAAGAATTTACATAACCTGGTCATAGTGATCATGTTAAATAACTGCAAAGAAATTAAAAAAAACTTTTTAATAGAATAGTTTTAATTTATGATTTCCTATGGCAAACAACCAATAATGAAGTTGAAATGGAACCATTAACCCCACCCTTATTTACTTTGAGTTCCAATTAGATCTTCTATGATATTTTTATCTTTTTTACAGCTACCTATATAAAAGTTTATCTCCAATTAAAACTCAGCTTACACCATTATAACCCTTTTTAAAAGCGATAAGGTATTTTCGACAAAATACGCTAAAGTTCATGGAAGTAAATTATGATATATAAAGTTCACAAAATTGGGAATTACAAAGTGATAAACTGGATCGGCCTAATAACGGTCATTAATAGACTGGGATCGGTGACGTCATAATTAAACTTAAACTATTGTTAGTCGTGAGGTTGTTGGCTGGAGATAGGGCACTTCGTATCTTAGTGAGTTAGGAAATTGTTGGCTTGTGGGTTATGTGCGTGGCAATTAGTAGGTACGAGTAAGTAAATAGTGGACATGGAAATAGTTACCGATAAGGATATTATCAAAAATATAGACATTCGGCATTGGCACGTGAGCTGCTGAAAATTTTACTGTAATCGCCCATTTATTTATTAATAAAATTCAAATTTAAATATTTTTAATTGTAGAACATAGTTAAACAAAACATACAGATGTCAATATCAACAAAATGAACGCTAGGTCTTGCCGTCAAAGGCGCACAATTATTCCTATTATACATTCTAATAAATGGATCATAAACATTCATAATTAATAAATAAACTAAATTATAACAATTCAAAATTCAAGGTAATTAATAACAATAAAGAAATATACACTATCACATTCATTAAAATTCATTTTAATTTAATTTAATAGAACATTTAAATTGGCAACAAATTAATAATAAATACAAGTACCTACCTAGTAAGCCCATATTAATTGAGCATGCGAGAACCCGCAACAAACACTAAATTACTCATACATCTAGTAACAGCGGCAAATATCTTCATGTTTCTGGATGAACGACCCCTTGATATATCATAGTGCCTGTCATTGGTTTAATAGAAATAAATCTATTGAGTTTGGGTATTTAAGTGTGAGTAAATATATTTTGAATGGATTAAAACATTAAAATTTATATTATGAAATGAAAGTGAATGAGAAATGACATGAAAAGACTTCCAGTTGGTTTTTGTTCGGAACTTTTTAACAAAAAACAAAAAAAAAAAATACCGATTTCCATAAAAAAACACTACAAAGTGAAAAATAACTTTAATATCGGAGTAGCTGTCTTTGGATCTGTATTTTAAGTTAAGTAAGTTCTCCTTGTAAGTACCAGGAGAACTGGAGCGGATAGTGAATTACCAGCAGCTCCACTTCACCATATGCATTGTGACGAGCATAACTTGCAACCATATTAAAGTAATTGAATCGCAACCCGTGATATAGGCATAATTGAGTAGTTCCGATGGCCATCTGTGGTCTTCATCAGTTACACTTCACCAAATGATGCTTTCCAGAGCAAATGCACGAGTCACTATAAAAAATACCCAAATCGCTATAGGTGTGTCTTACAAATTTGAGGGTTTCCATAGAATCCTCTCATCAGATTCTGACTTGGTGGCAATGGAACGACCCTTCCCGATCATACCCTTTCTAACAAAAAAAGAATTTTGCAAATATTTGACGGAGTTATGCCCAAACATACATAAAAAAATATAAACATCCGAATTGACAACCTCCTCATTTTTGGAAGTCGGTTAATAAAATACACTATAGGGATAGATAACAATTTTTATAAAACATGAAACTATAATATTAATATTAACGTTTTGAAGGATACTAGCCAAACACAGTATAACTGTTATTGTTATCACTGCTATAGCCATATAGTGGTCCTTCAAAGCTAATAGGTACAATAAGATAATGAATCAGGGTACATAAATTAACTAAATCCTACTCCATTATTTATAAAATTGACACGAGTATATTTCAATATTATCACAATACAAAACGTTTGAAATGGTAATTCAATATAATTATACAGATTATAATCCATCACGACTGATTCACATTAAAATTAATTCGTTCATATAAAAGGGCGATCGAATGGAGATTAGCTGTAAATTCTGAGTATCGCAAAGTCATTTTATTGGCGTTTTGTTTTCAAAGTGTTCTTGTTTGAGCACACTTTGAGGAATAAACTTAGACATGAATTAATAAATGGTTCTTGTTTAGAAAGATTTTTCACTGAGCTTTAAGATTACGTTATGATGATTCTGATATCGATCATTTTCATGTTGTGAAACGTTTGAAATTGAGATTATATTATAAAAGGTAACAAATGGTTTAACCCATTTGATGCTAATTGAGCGAACAGTTTTACATTTTTATGTGACGTTTTGTTTCTATTAATTCCTTTTTTTTATTATTTTTACAATTGGAGCAGAAGCAGCTCGTGGCTATGTAATAACAGCCGCTCGGGTCGATCCATCAGGTTAAGCTACGCTTGCCGGGGTCGGTCTGTGGATGGGTGACAATCTTTTCATACCGAGACTGCTCCATGCCTCGGAAAGCACGTTAAGCCGTTGATCCCGGCTGTCATTCGAGGATCTTTGACAGTCGTTACGGGTCGTCAGAAGCCCGAAAGTCTGACAACCAGTCTTACCAAGGGGTATCGTATTATCTAGTAACTGGGTTGTGGAGGTCAGACAGGCAGTCGCTCCATGCAAAATACTGGTCCGACCCCAATATAGTTGGGAAAAGGCTAGGCAGATTTATTGACCATTGGAGCAGATCAGAAACATATAAGAATCATGGATAAGATGTTTTCTAAGTACACATGTGAACCTAAGTCAAGTTCTAGTTAACAAATCAATTAGAACACAGCAGACGTTATAAAAAAAAAATACATTGCAGACTATAATGTGATTTTGTTCTAAAAAACAAAATTATAACGATTTAAATACGAGATTTCGGGAAATTCAAAGAAAAAAGAAAATAAAAACATCTCAATTACCGTCACACTTTGGACATGGGTTTTTTGGTGAAACCTAGCAAATGATCCCCCGAATCCCCCTAAAAATTGTGTTAGTCCATGCGCCGAACATCCTGTATATGTATATAGTAAAACTTATATCGTGATCAATCCGATACCGATACCCATATTTAGCTACCATAAAATCAGAGTAAAACTTAGAACGGACCAAAAAGTTTAATTATAAAATAGAGACGGTAACATATTTAATTTTATTGTTGAGCTCAGTTACGAAACAGAAAAAGCTACCTAGGTACCTAGTTATTTTCTTTTCAAATTTACCTTAAAATACCAAAATAATCTTTAGTCGTTGTACAAACATCAGACCATTCCTGATTGCATTTCCTTATCTCAGCTTGTTCCCGTTCCAAATTTGAATTATCGCGCCAACGCGTTGTTTTCAAGCGAGCGCGAGAAGAAAAAGAAAGTATGGCCGCCTGAGCTGTATCGCGTTCGAATGTGCGGAAAAATAAATCAAAATATCCTAAAATCTTACAACCTTGCTAGAAGTTTACTGACTGAATTGTGCCCAATCTACACAGGGTTTTGGAGTACAATCTTCAGAGAGTGCAGTAGCTTCTTCAGCAAGGCCCATCCAGTCGTATTTCCCTAATTTTGCACGTGTCCCGCTACTTAATGAAGTAGCAGTTAGCTATTTATTTACTGCAACAGATGAAGCAACTGCTGACAAATTTAGTTAATCAACTTTGAATTATGTTTCGCTATTAATTTACGTCGACGACGGGTGAAAAATATAGGTACTGATGCTGGAATAAGGTCTGTTTATCAAATACACGGGTGCTACCTGAAATAAATTAACCTGGTAGTTTGTGACACTTTTATTAATTAAATATTAATTTACTGTTTTCTATGTATATTTGTTATATTACTACAACTTACCGACAGAATCCGTACATCGAAACAACACTGAAACTCCGAGTACAAACAACTGTGACCACTTCATCACAAAGGTTTTCAACAAACTCATCTTCACCAAATACATCAACGGATAAAAAATCAAAAAACGTTCCAAATTCTAGAACGTCGCATTTTCAAAAAAGTTTTCGTAAATTGATCGCGGGAGCGACGATGGCTACAATTCGCTCGAGTTTGATTCGGTGCGGCGATCGTGAAGCAACTGTTCTGGCGGAACGGTTAAACGGAGGCTGAGGGTTTCAAACGACGCATGCGCGAATCTTTCTTCGCTGTTCAGAAAGCGGTGTTTCTAGTTTGAATTATACCTTATTTTCTTTTGACGTTACGCTCGATGCGTCTTTGACTTGGTGCATTCCTTCAAAGGCCCGTGGCTCTGTGGAATGGAACAAAAGGTTTACGGTGTTCCGTAGGGACGTGTCGTGGCCCCTTAATTGTTGTCTTGTTTTGTAAATGTTTCGGTTGAAACGCATGTTTCTTGGATATGAGAATTAATAATAAATGGTGGGATAGACACTTTTGAAATAATTTGGAGTTTGTTTTCCTACCTACACACCTAACTAAAAATATTGGAGAAGCTAAGTCCAATAGAGTAATTAATTAGTACGATTTTGGAAGCGTAGAACTAATTATTTAACATTGAAAATTACGACCATAGAACAAATAATAGTACTAACCTACGACTTACTAACTTTACAATTGTCACACAGGAAAAAGAATGGTACATTCAATAAAAAATCTCAAAAACCGGCCAAGTGCGTCGGACTCGATTCCGTACCATTATCTATAAAAACAGCAAACAATCAGTTTGTTGTATGGTATACCCTTAAATATTTATTTTATTCTGTTTTTTAGTATTTGTTGTTATAGCGGCAACAGAAATACATCATATGTGAAAATTTCAACTAACTATCACGGTTTATGAGATACAGCCTGGTGACAAAAGGACAGACAGACGGACCGCGGAGTCTTAGTAATAGGGTCCCGTTTTACCCTTTGGGTACGGAACCCTAAAAATCACATTCAATAATAATAATTATAGAGCAAACCTTAAAAATCTTTGAACTCTTCGCGTTCAAATGGACGAGAGATATTTCGCCGTTAGATTCCGCGAGCAATTTATGTGATCGTGTGACGTCACCGTGACATGTGTCTTCTGAAAGGCGTTTGTGGCGGGAAAGATGAATGGACAGATTAGATGGCGCCAATTCTGGTAGGCGCTGACTAAGCTAAATATAGGGGTGGCTTTTATTAAGAAGCAAAATAGGAAAGAGATGGTAGATATTTACATACTAGTTGACATTTTTAATTTCATGAGCAATGGCATGAATCATGAATTCGTGATTATCATCATCATTCTCCTGTACTTGTCCCAATTTATTTGCAGTCGGCGCAACATGTCTTTTTTTCATACTTCTCTATTTGTCGCACTTTCAGACTTCCTTTTATATAAGAACTCATTTCTTATTTTATCCATTCGCGTAACACCACATCCCTCTTAGCATTCTCATCTCAGCTGCATGCAATTGCCTTTCATTTATTCTTTTTGTGGCCCAACATTCTGATCCATACAAGACAGCAGGTCTAACCATTGTTTTACAAATCTTCCCCATGAGTTTAAGAGGAATGCGGGAGTCGCAGATTGTTCCCGTGACCTGCTGCCATTTCATTCATTAAATTTAAATATTGTGCTTGACAGTCCGATCTACTTCGACATTGCTTTGCACAAGTGAACCAAGTTACCGGAAATTGGAGCAGACCGGAAGAATCGTGACATCAAGCGCTATGGCCCCAGAACAGGAGAGACCGCTGAAATCGCAGAACATACACTCGGTTTTGGTTCTGTTGATTTTCAGGCTGACACTCTCCAGTTTCCTTTGCCATTTCTCTAATCTGCTTTGGATCTCCGGTTCATCTTCACCGACAAGAACGATGTCGTCGGCAAATAGCATGCACCAGTGTGCCTCTTACTGTAGGTCCGATGTCAGAGCGTCCATAATTAACAGGAAAATTTAAAGACTTAAAGTCGACCCCTGGTGCAAGCCTACCGCCACACTGAACTGGTCAGTGTTGCCAGCAGCCGACCGGACGTAGGTACAAGATTGCCTGTACATAGCACGAATTAACTCTACGTACTTCCCGGGCAAATCTTTCTCTTTCAAGGGCCACCACAACACATCCTGAGGTACCCTATCATACGCTTTCTCCAGATCAATGAACACCATGTGCAAGTTATTGTGTGCACGTCTGTACTTTTCGCACAATTGGAGGAGTGCAAAAGTGGCGTCCACTGTTTCTCGACCTGGCATAATCTAATCATAATCTAATGAATCATGAATTCATGATATTGAACTTAATTAGACAATTTTTAGTTACTTCCTGTAGGTTCAGTTCTGATCTGTATTTCATTATGAAAGTTTGTTTCTATTGAGAGAATCTTTCATGGCCAGTGACAACATAGGTACAAATAAAGTAACCAGCGTTTAATCGATTTAATAATAGGTACATTAACTTGTACGGAATCTTATCGAAATTCTATAACTCCAATGCTAATATTAATTTCCTTACTCCAGATGCTGATTCGTAGCGATTCTTATAAAATAAAAATACCTATAGACTTTTAGTACCTAGACATTCTTAATTTCCGCTTAAAGACATTGTTGTCGATAATATTATTAAGCGAAGTACAATTTTCCTTTGTGAGGGCAAATTGTATTTTACCCGATGTCTCGCTAAAAATACCATTTACAAAAGTCTTGCCTAGAAAGTAGAGAAAGAGTTTTAAACATTTATTTAGCTACCTCAAGGAAATATAACCAGTTTTCAATCAATCAGCCTTTTGAAGTCCATGGATGGACCTTATTTATTTTTTGGATATCCATTTTAGTTCGCTAACAGAATGCCTATTTCTAATCTTGGCTCTAACTGACCAACGAGTCCTCTACTGGAAGTTTGCCGATATGATATAATTTATCATTAGAACTTAAAACGGGATATTTACCATGTATATTATATGGTAAATATCCCGTTTTAAGTTCTAATGATAATGTCAGTGACCATGTCGGTTTAAAAACTTATATGATATTTACTAACACCTATATAATTTCCACGTAGTTACTTTGTACTCGTTTCTCCGAAACTCGTATAGCTACTTTAGCCAAAAATATACTGTACTACCAAAAAAGAAATTATACATTTGAAGAAGAAAAAGAAACAAATACTAGAAAAAGATACTAGCGATGTGCTTCACTGGTGAAAGCTACCCACAATTGGTCCCCTCGCGAGCCCTCGATTACCATAAATCACAATAACAGTATATTGAATCCGTCTGCACTAAGATCGCGGCGTTTGCTGAACATTATCTGTTCACGGCAACATGAACATCAATGGCGTATTACTCTAATTATTGTATTATGCCTGCGTACTATTAGTAAATTACATACCTACCTAGCTGTACAATGTGCCAGTACATATTATGCTCTGTCTCTAAAGTATCCGATGACAGTGAAAACAAACCCTGTTCAGGTTAAGTTCTTACGCATTCCCTGACTAAAGGGAATCAGTAACAGTTTCATCAGCATTATATTTAGAAGGTTTCAATTTTATACCTATATATTACTACTTATTCCAATAAATTATTGTTTAAATAACAATGTTAAATTGTAATTGAAAAGTCATCGACAAAAACTGAGGTTATACTTACAAAACAGTTTCGTTTTATGATGATTTACAAACGCTTTCTTTATCATCGTCAATCATCTTTATATCAATCAAAATCGTTCTGAATACTTACTTGACGTTGTATTATTTAATAAAGTTCGAGTTTCTATGTACTATTGGCAAAAGATACGCCTTTCCAATTTTGAAACAATGTTGCTTGCAAGCTGCAACTGTACTTATGACAAAATTAAACAAAAGACTATAGGGACAGGGTTTTTTCAATGAATCAGTGTATACAAAAATCAACTTTAAGGTGTAAAGGCGTTCGTTTTGTCGATAGTACATTCCGTTGTATAAACTATCGGATGGTGTTTGCTGAAACATTAGCCGGCTCACGGCGGCGGCGTGTGCTCTCTAAACGTCATCAATCAACTGCGTATCACGGAGGTTGACTCCAAATAAAACGTATGGCGTAGTATTCTTTTGAAACTGGGCTTGTTATAAAATGCCTAGATCATTCCGAAACATATTGTTTCGGAATGATTTTTTACTTTCATTGTTTCGAAATGAAGTATAATTATAAATATTACTAATAAATAAATAAATGTAATGTTTAAATGTACTTTTTCTCTGCAATTCATTTCTAGAAACGTTTTACCCACAAAACAATATTAGAAAATAATTATATCAGCCTGTTCTGAGCCGACACAGGACGAAGGTTCAATCGTTACGGTATACAATGTAATTGAATCAAAAGTCCGCGGGTTTCCGGATTTGGGTGACGTTGCAGGGCGACATCACCGCGCCCGCGGCTCTTAGGTTCATAGTCCATTGTTACATGGGTCATGGTTGATAAATGACTTTTCAAATTAAATAATATTAAACGTTGAAGATTGCGGTAAAAAAACCGTAGCTAAATCAAATCAAAATGTTTATTTGTTAGGATATGGTACAAATAGGTGTTACAAAATTAGTTCCAACATACCCTGCCATAGAAAGGCGTACAAATACTTAACCCCCACAAAACACAAAGATTATATTACTAACCTATTACTACTATTATGAATTAGCGTATCAGTGCAAAAAATAACAAAATAAGAAACATTAATAATAATACGAGTATTAGTTATGCGGACGACATGGTTCTGCTGAGCCTGTCAGTGAGTGCGCTTAGAAGACTTCTGGGCATTTGTGAAGCGTATGCCACGTCGCATGGACTCAAGTATAATGCTAGTAAGAGTGTCTTCATGGTATTCAAGGCGGGGAACAAAGCTCCATCAAATATGCCACCAATTAGGATCGGGGGGCGTCACTAGTAAGGGTGACTGAAGCAAAATACTTGGGTCACATGCTGACGGATCGCCTACAGGATGATGCAGACTTAGAGAGGGAAAGGAGGGCGTTGGCAGTCCGCTGCAATATGTTGGCCCGCAGATTTGCACGATGTACTACAGATGTAAAACTGTTACTTTTCAGAGCCTTTTGTCAGTCATTCTACACGTGCAGTCTGTGGATCAACTATACGCGGCGGGCTTTCAATGCCCTGCGTGTTCAGTACAATGACGCTCTGAGGGCAGTGTTGAGGAAACCCAGGTACTGCAGTGCTTCAGAAATGTTTGCGGCAGCTTTCATCGATGATTTCTTCTCCATCATTAGGAAAAGAACCGCATCGATGATGAGTAGGGTCCGTGGTAGCACCAACACTGTCCTCAGAACGTTAGCGTGCAAAATAATCGGTCCGTTTACTGTTTACTGGGCGAGTGTTCACTTACTCAGAAATAGGAAATAGACTGCAATATAATGTAATATACTGATCGCGATTCTGTACTAACAAATTACTAACACCCTGTTATTTGTATTTTTTTGTATTTTTATGTGTTCTACTAACAACCTTACTAACTTTTCTTTTGGTAAAAATGTATGGACGTATGTCTGAAATAAAGATATATTATTATTAATAGTCAATTAATACAGATTGGGATTGTGTTATAGTAATAATAATGAATAATGTTATTGCATTTCGTGGATTACAGGCTATTTTTCCTTCCCTAACTTAATAACGACTTATCCTCAAAGTATTCTAGAACACTGTAATTTTTTTTTTTTTTTTTTTTTATATACTGAACAATACCCTTTTGAACAATGGCAATGGCAAATCTTGAATACCATTTGGCAAATGGTTATATAATAATAATTGCCATGCAGTACCTAACTATTTCTTTTAAATAGCATTAATTTTATTTGGGGTAATTTCAATTTAACTTTATGCCGTGTTCTACTATTTATTTTGTAACTATTTTCTTCGAATACCCAGTAACTGGGTTGTGGAGATCAGATAGACAGTCGCTCCATGTAAAATACTGGTATTCAGCTGCATCCGGTTAGACTGGAAGCCGACCCCAACATAGTTGGGAAAAGGCTAGGCAGATTGATAGGAGAGGAAGATTTTAAGACTACATGTGACTACCTCCAACTGACTCTTCACTTACGAGCTACTTTACAAAAAGTGAGTTTTACGAACATCATTGTCTGTACACCAACATTTAACTGCAGTTACCAAAGAAATATGTATAATTGGAGAGTAGAGCATTTAAATAACTTACTGTATCTGGACACATTGACATATGAGCATGCATATCTTTTAGACTCGAACAAAAACCTAGCATTCGATTCAACAATGTTTACCAGGCTGGGGCTAGTAAATAGTCATGGAATGCAGACAATTTTCAAAGATATTGACGAGTTTATCGACGGTATTAAAAAATACGGCTTATTGATGACAGACGGTGACATTATACCCGACAGTCAACAATTGGACACACAGTTTTTTCTATGATACCTATTTAAATATACTACGTCAAAACATTGCAGGACTATTAAATAAAGCTGACGCATTCTCTGTATGTATAGAAGAACTCATGGCCAAAAATATTGACGTTGATGTTATTTGCATAACGGAACATTTCATGATGACTGGTTATGAGCAGTATCTCTCAATCCCGAACTACAATCTAGCTGCTTGTTTTAGCAGGAAAGATACTAAAAGAGGGGGTTCAGGTATCTTGATAAAAAAGGGACACCATTGGAAAGAAATTTCAGAAGTTCGGAACCTAGCAATAAGTAGCACTTTCGAGTGTTGTGCTATAGAATTGACTCATACTGGTACCATTGTTATCTGCATCTACCGAGTTCCTAATCCAAGCAATTTGACCTGTTTTTTTGAGCAACTGGACAAATTATGTCAATTAATAACAAAGAAAAATAAGCGAAATGTTGTAATATGTGGTGATCTTAACATTAATATTTTGAAGCGTAGTAATATCACTTTAGAACTGGAATGTATTCTACTCAATTTTAATTTCAAATTGGCAACTAATCAGCCGACTAGACTCTCTAGTAACACTTGCATTGACCTTTTTGCGCATAATCTGGGTAAGAAATGTAGTTGTGACATAATAGATTTTGCTCTTTCAGACCACACCTGTCAAATACTCAAGGTTCTAACCAAAAGAATATGTGTTATGAAGCATTAGTATATCAAACGACGAGACTATAATCTGGTTAATATGAATAAATTTAGAGAATGTTTGCAAAGTGTTTCTTTTTCGGAACTTTATCAGGTTGATGATCCGAACATAGCCTATAATATTTTTTTGGGGACATTTACTCTCCTATACCAGGGGGCCTACTCCCTAAGCACGAAGTCCGTAGTTTCAACCTTCGTAACGGGCGTTTTCTACTCCCTATCACCGACGGACGGATGATTCGTCCGGGGCCCGAAAGAAGAATGAATGACGACACGATTTGACAGTTGTCCCTACTCCCGATGTGTTTTTGCCCGTCCGAAAAATTAAGTTTGACACTTGTTTGGACGGCTCGTTATGTCAATTGATACGACATCAAAATAGTTATCGTGCTGACGACAAAAGTAACAATTTTACGAAGAATTCGAAACTATGGCTGCTTTTTAATGCTCGAAGAAGGTCTACAGGAAGAACGGATGTGACGCCGACAACATTTACGCCAAAACTTTCGGTTGGCGAGTATTCTCAACGCGTTGAGTTCATAGGGAACTATAGACTTACACGGGAATTGTTCGAGGACTTGGCAAAAGAGGTATTCGGGCTGACTTAAACACCTTCCCTCAACGAGGAAGACCTACAACTAGAGCGCAGTAGACAGAGAGATGAGACTACATCCGCTCATCAAGCCGCAAAGAACGAGAGACAGATTAGTGTAATTGCTGGAAGAAATAGGTATAGAAATATAAAAAGAAATAGATATAGGCACAATAAAAGTATTGTTTTTATTAACAAAATGGTTGTTTTTTTTATTTAGCACCAAATAAAACAATCATTTTAACAATCAACAAACACTATAACAATCAAAACATAGGTTTAATTTTATTCATCTATTGTAGTCTTAAATTATTGCTACTTCTTGCTCAGTCGGCAGTGAGGTGTCGCCGAACACGTGGACGTGCACGACGTGGGTTTAATGCTGTAAACAAAAGAAATAAATAATTTTAGTCAGTGTAACTTTGTGAAACATACAACCTGCCTAGCCTTTTCCCAACTATGTTGGGGTCGGCTTCCAGTCTAACCGGATGCAGCTGAATACCAGTATTTTACATGGAGCGACTGCCTATCTGACCTCCACAACCCATTTATTGGGTTATGATACCCCTTTGGTAAGACTGGTTGTCAGACTTTCGGGCTTCTGACGACCCGTAACGACTGCCAAAGATCCACGAATGACAGCCGGGACCAACGGCTTAACGTGCTTTCCGAGGCACGGAGGAGTCTCGGTATGTAAAGATGGTCACCCACCTACGGACCAACCCCGGCAAGCGTAACTTAACCTGATGGATCGATCCGTGCGGCTGTTATTACTTACCCACGAGCCACGAACTTTGTGAAACATGATTTACGTAATATCTTTTCTACTGAACAACAATAATACTTACTTCGCTTACTTTGATTTTTCGTTAGTAACTTCAGCTCCAGTGCTTCAGTGGACGTTGAGGGCTGTTCTTGAGTGGGTATGGGATGGCTGCTGGGTCTTTGTAACCACAGGTGGACCCTGTATAACAAAAATTGAATATAATTGACGGATACAACAAATATCATCGATAGAAATGTTTGACAAATGTAGAATTGTGTATGTATCTGTGATTTATTATTATTTAATAAAAAAAAGTCTCGGCAAAGGCTCCATGTAACATAATTATTATCAGTGTATTCGTAAGGCCACCTACAGATAAGTATTTGGAGGATGACTGATTATTATCATTGTATACACTTTACTGATGACAAGGCCTTAAAATCTTATTACTATTGACGAGTAATATTGTATTAAACTCACCCTTTGCCACTGCTCCACGGACTTTGTGCAACTTGCCATTAAATTGCACAGGCTTTCGAAACCACAGCCGTTTTGATCGTATTCCCCCGTCGTCGGTACGCCTCAATAGACCGCGAGCCAACTCTTAATCTCGCTCATAAAATTGCGGAGGGCCTCTATTTGTGCGTAAGTTGCTGTTGGAGCGGATGGGGCCATTTAACAAAATTAATCTAATTAATTTTACAAAAAAATCCGGTTACTATGTAAACAAAAAGCTCTGTCATATCCAGCCACAGAACATATTACACTATTGCACTTGAAAATTGCCGTCAAAGGCAGAGGTATCAAATGAATAGAGCCTCTATCCGCAAAAAAATGGCAAAATAATTTAATTCTATATTTAGAGACATGATAAAACTTATATTGTTAAAAATGTATTCATTTTCTAACAACAAAAATATGATTTTTTGTTTATTATGCTTGAAAATCACAAAATAACTAAACCGGTAACCGACCGGTAAAATAGCGCAACTCTATCGTCATGAGTCTGTCGTTCACGAAAATAGTCTATGATGTGTCTATGATTCCGTTCCGTTCAGATGAATCCGAAATCATTAGGGAGTAGGGTTCACTCCGACGTATCGGACTACTATCGGACGGGCCCGTTACTTCGTCGACGGAGTTAGGGAGTAGACCCCCAGTTATGTTTTCCATTTAAACGTATTACTATTAGATTACACAAAAGACCACGATGGGTCTCCCGTGGTATTAGAACATGTAGCAAGAATAAAAGAGCTCTCCTGTGGCGTTACAGACTGCACCACAATGAACAAGACAAAAAAGCCTTTAAAAAGTACTCAGCAGTTTATAATAAAATAATTAAATTAACGCAAAGCGCTCAGAATAACTACAAGATCAAATCATCTTCCAACAAGTCTAAAACAACGTGGGAAATAATTAACCAAACTAAATTGAACATGCCAAATAATAATTTAATTCATAGTATTAAGGTAGGAGATAAAATAGTGACGCATCCACCTTTGTGGATAAAATAAAACCTATAACGACTTGCGGTATACAAGTGACTTCAAATATAGAAAAGAATAGTAACTCGATGTTTATGGCACCAAGCCACGATAATGACATTAATGCTTTAATTAAAACTTTGAAAAATTCGGGCAGTGTAGGTCATGACGGCATCTCTACCAAAATAATTATACATGTATCAAACTGCATCAGTGGACATTTAAGCCACATTCTTAATCTGTGCATATCACATGGTACTTACCCAACCAACCTAAAAACAGCTGTAATTAAACCATTGTTAAAAAAAAAAAAATGCAAGCAAAGCATGGAGTCTTATAGACCCATTGCGCTTGTGCCAGTAATATCGAAGATATTTGAAAATATATTTATATTGAAATCTTTAAATATCTAGATAAAAGAAACATATTAACCGACGAACAGAAAGGCTTCCGTAAAAATAAAACCATAAATATGGCAATATATGACTTTTAAAGAATGTCATTGCGAATGTCGACAAAAGAATACCAGTTTGTTCAGTTTATTGTGACATGACTCAAGCATTCGACTATGTCGATCACAATATCTTGCTCAATAAACTGGATGCATACGGTATTAGAGGGAATATCCTCAGTTTAATAAATTCATTTTTGAGGAACAGGAAACAGTACGTGGAAGTAACTGACATAGATCCCAAAACTAAATGCCAACGAACCTATAAGTCTAGGTATCGCACAGTTGCTTATGGTGTACCCCAGGGCAGCGTTTTAGGGCCCCCGCTGTTTATATTATATATAAATGATTTGTCCAAAGTAACGAGTCACCCTATGACACTGTTTGCAGATGACAGCACTGTGACCATTAAGAGCACTGATGATCAAAACCACAGCGACGCTGTCACTCAGTCGATAACCTCCATAGTGAAATGTTTGGATAATAATAATCTTAAAATAAATATCGATAAGACGAAACTAATGATGTTTAGCCAACGTGCGAATATCAATATGACAGTATGCTATAACAATAAAATCATAACACAAGTTGATACATCTAAATTCCTAGGTCTAACGATTGACAAAAAAATGGACTGGAAAGCACACACGGAGGAGCTAACTAAACGAATTAGCAAATCAGCCTATGCCCTATTTAAACTGACCCCAGTGAATAACGTCGATGCTTTAGTCACAGCATACCATGGTTTGGTGAGTTCAGTATTGAGGTATGGTGTCATTTTCTGGGGTAACTCAACCAACAGGGAATTAGTTTTTAAAGCTCAAAAAAGGTGCATTAGGTTAATGTTCAGACTCCATAGTTTAGATTCTTGTAAGCCATTGTTTATCAAATACAAATTACTGACATTTCCTTGCTTATATATTTTCGAGGTCGCTGTATTTGTCAAGACCAATCCAGACCTGTTTACTAGAATATCATTTTATCACAAACGAACTCGACCACAGAACAATATGTAAAAAGGTCCCATACAGCATTGATGCAAAAAAGTGTTTTTTGTATGGCACCAATCATATTCAACCACATACCTAGTTCAATTAAAGAATTAAACATAAACTTATATAAGAAAAGGCTTAAACTTTTCCTGTTGCATAAAGCATATTACAGCATTTCGGAATTTTTGACAGACAAAATGTAAAATGACTGTTTTTGACCTTAGTTTGACTTTTTTTTTTGTATTATTTTAATTATTACTTTCTTTCTTTCTTTTTGTTTAAACATTATTTGAATATTGACGTAGTAAGCTTATGTTACTTATATATTTTTCTTTTGTCACTTATATTTATTTATTTTTTTCTTTAATTTTTATGAAAATTAATTAATAAGTACTGCGTTTGACTAATGGAATTATGTTGGAAACTTTTCTTATGTGTAAACATCCATGAATATTTGTACGCCTTCTGGTATAACATAGTGTGCTTGTAATTTCTTATAACAACTATTTTATTGTACCTATGTTAACAAATGATTAAATGAATTATGAATTATAAATTATGAATTGATTGAACTATTTTTTTCGAATAAATTATATTTTGTTTTTTACAAAACTGCATATTTTAAAAATATAAAGACATGGTAAAGATAAGCTTAAGCTTTCTAAGAAGCTTTCTAAGAAATAAAGCGTTTTGGGTATCCACATACCTAAAGGTAGAAGGGAGATTGCAATGTTTTAATTAAAACTAGCTTTCGTTCGCGGCTTTGCCTGCGTGGATGTCGGAAAATATTCTATGGCAACGTACTGTCGGGATTAAAAGTACCTTAAGTAAGTATCCAGGTAAACTGTATTAATTCCGTAAAACATTTTTTTTTAATATATTCTGATTTCATATAAGTATTGGTTTCCGCGGCGCACGCCAGAAAGCTCCCAGTCAGCATGTATATTTCCGACACCTTCATCAATCTTCATATTTCACCCAAATTACATAAAACTTTAATGAATTCTACACTTAAACCTTTCTCAAGAATCACTCCGTCTATTGGTGAAAACCGTATGTAAATTGATTCGGTAGTTTTTGAGTTTATCGCGTTTAGACAGGCAAACACGGCGGGAGACGAGCTGTTTGTTTCTGGCGTCGCCCGGGTGTTTCCGGTAGATTTTCTAGAAAATTTCTGTCTTACAAACCTTGTCCTGACAATTACGAAAACAAAAAAAACAAAAAAACTGCCGAATCAGTCGAGCCGTTCTCAAGTGATGCGCATACATACATTCAGCAATTGATTTTCATTTATATAGATTATGCCGGTCACGCTCCAAGAACTTTTAACCGAGTGGACCGATTTTATTCAAATAAAGACGTAATGTTACCAAAGAAATCAAGATACGAACTATGACTACATTTTCAATCATTTAAATCTCTTAAAGAGGTACACAAAAAAATTAATATTATTTGTGAATTTTAAAATCAACCCCTATTTTAAACCCCATAAGGCATGATTTTTCAAAAACACCATCTGATTATTTATTTAATACCAAAAGCATAAAGGACATTGCTCTGCGTCCATACATTGTTGGCCCTGGAGCCAAGAGCATCGGATAATTATGTATTGTATTCTCTATCGTTTGGAGACTCCTAGAAGATCTTGTTTTTATAGCGGACTAGCTGCAGAAAAGATATATTTCAAAAAAAGTATCAGATTTTGAGGTTATAATCTAACCATAACAACGAATATTAAATGTAGGTACCTACCATGATTTTTCATAGCTCTGAGTAATTTTTAAGAAACTGAAAAGTAATATCAAAATACCTACCTAGATAATTAGGTACCTATGCAGTTATTTTTCTAAAAAATGGATGCAAGTGCAAAATTAATATACATTAAACTAATCAACATAGGTAGGTAACTGAATTCGTAGCATTCGTTTTGGAATGAGATAAGTAGAAACAGCGTCCCTATGCCTGAACGGTGTGCATAGGATACCAGCTTTACCAATTAGATTTTTTAAAACCTAGTCCTACAATATTTATATTTGAATAAGAAATAAAACACAGATTTTAATTTCACGTTTATTGTTCATATTGTTTAATGCGATGCGTCCGACGCGTGCGATGCGGACGCTTAACATAAGTTTTATATTTCATAACATAATGGTTAAACATAAAAACGTTTAAGCAGTTAATAGAAATCTGAGAGACCGTAAACACGATTAACAAAACACGGTCTAAGCTAAAAAAAAACAAGTAGTAATTACCAAACGAGGTGCAGTCCATTGTTGTACACAGTGACGAATCTGTTCATCTTCCAATAACATGGAACCACCCGCAGAGCCACAATTTACACAAAATACACATTCCATTGCGTATGCGTATCTAAGTCCGTTTTAAAGTGCCAAGTTATCGTTCGAGCGGTACACAGTTCCGAAAATCACAGCCAGGTCAATCGTTTTTTAAACCAATCGAAGTCCGTTAAAATAGCCAAGTCGTAAAAAAGTCCCGAAAGTCACCAAAACACCGAACACAAGAAAAGAACACAGGAAAAAGCACAGCGCAGAAACTGTAACTCTCAAATTGTGGTAACAATGACTTTTTTTTATAATTTTATGGCATGGCTTTTTGGCCTTTGTGCCATTGGTAACAATGACACTTTCACCGGCAAAACTAGGGATGTAATACGACACCATTAATCGATTTTTCGATTATGATTTACTGTGGTCTTAAATTATTACAGTCGGTTACATCTACTTTGTCATATAAACATTACAAGTATGTATGACAATGGTTTATTTTATATATAACAACACTCTTCTATACTGGTAATAATAATATATAATAACATCTGTATCTAGTTTGCAATATTGTTTTTTAAATAAAACATTAGGTAATTGTGATGTGTTTAGTAAAAATAAGTATTTTTTTCGTTTAATGAACCGCAAAAGGAGCGTTATTTTTGTATTAATTGTCGTAAATAATGAATTAGTTTGAATGATTGTATAGAAATAAAGAAGTTTTGATTATTGTATAATATTATTCTTACTACCTATTTAAATTGGAGTATGACTGCATTCATAAAGTATTTTATTAGGTTTTTAAAACTACACTTTAGAAAAAAAAAACACAATCGATCGATTAATAATTCAATCGATCGATTATAATTGATCAGACATCCCTATTTCACTTTTGACACGACATAGGTGAAGATGGCGATGTAATGTTATTAGTCGCATTAAATTCTATTAAAAATACATTTTGGAATACAGCTAGTCCGTGATACAGAAGTATTTGCAACTTATATAATAAAATAGGCGATTAATTATCGTATATTCTCAAACTCTTCATTGCACAGGGCCATTTTGAACATTGTCTTTTGAATTTTCATATCCCTAACTTAAGAACTGCTGGGTTTTCCATACAAACTTTAATCCCCTATATCACCCTCTGGATTATTTTTCAGACAAAATGTAGTATAATAATATGTCCTTTCCCAGGATGTCATCTATAGCCTGGCCAAATTTTATCCAAATCCATTCAGTGGTTAGGCGCGAAAGGACAGACAGACAGTCTTTCGAGTTTATAATATTAGTATGGATGGATGTGAATTATCAAATATTCTTAAAATATTTTCTGTACCAATTAGCAAAACGGATTACACGGACGTAAAACGCGCACTGAAAACCTGAATCACAACTTTTAGCCTACTTTTATTCATCAAAAGAGCCTACAAAGCCGATCAAAATGGTTTGTTCAGCAAGCTCGTCACTAGAATAACTTTCCACGAATATTGATTTCAAAAAACAGGCGCGGTCCTAACCCTCTCATATTAGCATAGATCAGGCATCCAAAATCATAATTCGTCTCAGCAGTGGAGCCGCTCGCTCATACATTAGTATGCGGGTCGGCGCTCCCAGCTATTGTGGTTTGTTTATAGACAAATTTCCACCTGAGAATATACTTGAACAAAATGAAACGGACTGATTTCTGTTTGCTTTACATCAAGTCCTTTGTGTTAAACCTATTGTTTGGGACCCAATCAATCGTACCTTTTATTTATTTGTCAGGATTAACCGAGATTATGGTGCGGGCGTTTGGAGAAATGTCGGCAATGTGGGAAATGTCAGATTTAGTTCCCGACTGCGACGTAAATTGCAGTTGGATTCATTTGTGTGTGCGCGCCGGAATGAATTTGAGTTAGCCATGGCAAGTTTGGTTTGTTTGCAGATGCTATCAGTTCTGCATGCGGTTGTGCAAATATACGGACTACATTATATGTAGTCCTTTATGGGTTTGCTGGCAACACTTTTAATGAAAACAGACATTTAATTTTTAACAAAATGGGATTCAATAGGGATGATGCCTGGGTAAAAAAAAAGAAATTCTATTTAATCCGTCAGTCAGATAATAAAAAAAATATTAGACACGTATTTTTTGCTGCTTTATCATATTAATAAGAAATGAGTCTAGTATCCGACCGAAAGTTCGGTTTCGGTTTCGGTTTTGGCCGAGTTTCGGCCAAAAATCAAGTTTCGGCGGCAGTTTAGGTTTCGGCCAAAATTGGCCGAAACTTTTGCCGAAACCGAAACTGATTTCGGAAGTTGTCGTGCACGCTCGCCTAACTTCGTTTCTCGCGGCAACGCTTTGGCGGACGCTGGCGGCCATGTTCGGGAATTGTCATGTGTCGTGAGTGTAATAGTAATTTTAGTAATTATTATTTTTATCTAAGAGGTATCTAAAAGAGATTGATGATTCTTCTAAGTACAAATACAAACCAAAGTATTAATTAATAAGATTTCAAAATACCAATACTTAGTATTTAATGAAACAGTAACAATTAGTGATTTGATTATTGACAACTGATAAATATTTTGCTATGAGAACTTAATTTGAAAAAATAATAAAAATATTATTAATATATTTTTATATTATATTAAATAAATTATTACAACAAAATTAATATACTGTTTCCATTTCATGTCCTAATTAGTGCAGAATAATGGGTAAAATGCACCAAATTTCAGTATTTTAAGGAATTTTATACTTGACCACGTGAATTTCGGTTTCGGCCGAAACTGAAGCCACGGCCGAATATTCGGTTTCGGTTTCGGTTTCGGCCGGAAAACCAGTTTCGGTCGGACTCTAGAAATGACTTAGATATCACGCCTAAAAGATCGGGAGTGGGGGCTCGCTACGTCACTTCTACGTATAAAATCTACCAAGGAGTAACGTCATGCCACATTTTAACTCATTGTATCGCCGTAATCATTGATTACGTAGCAAAAAAAAAATACGAGTCCAATATATTTTAATATTCAACATGACGAACAAAAAAAAAATTAGTCATCATACCTATTGAGGAAAATGAGGGTTGAATACAGATGACAGACAATGTCTCGTCAGTTCAAAACAGATAATTATTGAAAAAAGTAAGAAGATTATATTGAAAAGACTGATTATTTCAAAGGTAGACTCCATTTGAATCGTGGCTATTTTCCAGGTTTCAGCAAAAAAAGGTACATATACTCGTATAACCTTGTACTTCGGCAAATAGAACGAGCAGGAAAGTGACCTTAAAGTAACATGCGTAAACCGTCTTGACCGAAGCCCGCTTTTTACCACACAGTTACGTCTAATAACGTACAGCATACGTGTAACCACATCCTTACATAAAAAGGTTTACAGGAGCAAAGTGCTAAAGGCTCGATCCTGGACTCGGCGGTAATGCTCTCCGGAGAATCGAATCATTGCCGCTCGGCTGAGCAAATTAACTACACGGGAACCGAACGTGGAGCGCTGTTTAAACGAGGCTTGGTTCAACATATCTGCACTCATTTGACGCGTAATGTTTGTTTTGGTAGTGTTAAAGTAGGCGTTTAATAGGAAGACGCAGGCATTTACGGTATTTTCGCTTTTGCTACGGTTGGTTAAAACTTAAAAAAACTGAATGCAAAAGTGTTGTGGAATAAGTACGGTCAACTCCTTCTAGCAGTGTCGTGGCCTCCGTCCCAGGACTGGGAACACTCCCGCCAGGGTTGCGGGTTGTTCGAAAGAGTTACCGTGGCCCTGGCACAGGCAACTGAAGGAACACGGGTGGGTTTTAGTCAGTAGAAGTCTGACACGCCCTCCCGCTCTACACAGAGCGGGAGAACTTATTTGATGACTTCCCATGCACAAAAAAAAAAGGAGTGGGAACACTACGGGCTGATTATGTAGCTAAGATATTATTTTGGGTTAAAACTTTTGCTCATTTTTATTAGATTTATTTACTTATTTAGAAAAGCACAGTCACATCGCATACAATTAGTTAGAGATTATAGTTACTGGTACTCTAGTTATTAAAGTGGAAAGAGGGAAGGAAGGCTAAGTCCTGCATAAGAAAAATTGTTACTCTATTAAGAGAACATAATTATCATTTTACTTATCAAAATAATTAAAACGTTTCCTAATAATGCTTCTTCAAATCTTGCTTCTTCGCCAAAATCTTTTAAAGATATATTAAATCCTTCAAAAGACCAAAGTTATAGTAATAGCACTCAATAAAGCAGGTAACGTTTTGAATTGTTGGTAACAAAAAATCGCAGATCTCGTGCTCTATACGACCTTCGGGTACATTAAAAATGCACTTAGGCAGGCTTTTCATTTTGTACGATGCCTAATCTAATACATTTTGTATCGTCTTTGAAGTAATAGACCTCAAATAAATGCACGAAAAAAAAAATCGCTATCTAAGGTAAAAATTACGCCATGCAATTTTGAACTTTAGTGAAATATTCTTAAGAATATTTTTGAAAGAAAAACATTTTTGTTTAACACCATAACAACGAAGCGATACAAAATAGTTATAAACATAATAATAATAATTTTATCTCAAATATAAAGTTCTAATTAATAATTTGAAGTGTTTTCAAAGCATCGCAAAACAAAACAAAAATAAAAAAATAACATCATTATAAAATTACTCACAACACCAAGGCGATGTCACACTCTGAGCGAAAATGGGGGCTATACTGAAGCGATCAAAAAAACATTTTCAATGTTAAAAATTCTACGAAACGAATTTGCACGGACAACTCACTGCGACGAGATATTCTAGAAATTTCAATATTGGCACCGATCTGGCTACCGAGAACCCAAAACCTGTGTTTTATAATCGTTTATTAGTTTGTGTGAACATTGGTTATGCAATTATGAGATTCTACGTCAACGCTTACGTAAAGGGGTTTTAACCTTTTAGGCCTCGTTCCGGTTCGCTATTTTGATTATTTTTCAAAATGGCGTCGCACAATAATTCCTATATATATGGACATGGAGAGTTAAATATAGCTGTAATGAGTCAAAATATTTTCATCTCATTCATCGCTTTGTAGCTTAAATTGCCCGCTTTTGATATGAATGAAACGAAAATATTTGCGCTCATCATGGCCATTTTTAACTTTAATTATCTAGGTAATGTGATAATTTAGAACGTTATATCACAGACATTTTTTGTTAGTCTAAATGCCCCCTATCCATTTATATAGATAATATCGTGGGATGCCATTTTGAAAAATAATCAAAATGGAGGATCGGGACGAGACCTAAAAGGTTCAAACCCCTTTGCAACCTTAAGGGCAGCGCACAGCGGCGGAAGGCAGGGGGACGGCATCAAGGAAGACTTACCGCCGACCAGGGCATACTTATGAATTGCAATGCCACCAGGTGCTGCCGGCGCACTACTGGATGCACTACTGCATGCCGCGGCATCCCGCGGGATGTCACGGGGGTATTGCGGAGTGTAACCCCGCTTACATTGCCTCTTCCTCGCGATTGTATGCTAGCAAACTCCGATGCATACCGTCGCATCCTGCCGCGGTATCCTCCAGCGCGCTCTTCAATGCCGTGGAGGCAAATCCTCTTTGATGCTTCGTGGTCGGTCTCTGAGCTTTGGAATACATATCTTGTTACCATTAGATACGTACGAATTTATGTTGGTAAATTTAAAAGACCCTGGCCCACCGTCTGTCGATGTGCGCTGGCCTTTAGTCAAGAAATTAAAGCATTCTGCCAACATTCTTCGCCACCACCATTTAGATTACCCGGTGAACTTCGTACCGCAGAAGACAAAATTTTTGATTTTTTCGATTTTTCAGCTGTATCAAATCAGTCGAGCCATTTTCGAGTTTTTGCGAGAGTAAGGCCTTCAACGCACTACCGGCGCGCCGTTTCAGCAGACCGCATGCCTATTTTATATGAAATCGTATAATTCCAACGCACTGACTTGCGGCTGGCCGTCAACCGCTCCGGTCGACTTGAGATTGCGGCGCACCGTGCTGGTTGAATAGTGCGGTGTGCCGCATCCCCTCTGCGCACTGTGCGGCTGGCCGCATGGGGCGTCTCAGTTGCCAGCCATCGTTTCACAGAATCACAGCAAAGGGTGTATCCAAAATATTTTTTTATTTTTTCGAAAACGTTTTCCACGATATTATAAATAAGTAACTGCAGCAACTTCTTCGACGTCCATATTTTGCAGTATTTCAAGAAGCACTAAACATTGCCGCACTAGAACCGAGACGATAGGGCTAGCCGGAGTACGACGTACCGTTGCGGCAGACCGCATGTCTTGGCAAGGCGCAAAGCCTAATGCACGGCAATTTCTTTTTTTATAGATACCTATTTAGGTATTATCAGTCGTCCCATATACGTATATTTGGGTCGAGTAGGTACTGAAGTTTGGTACGGGATAGCAGATATTATTTTCTCGTTTACGATGTTCGTCCCATGAAGAAAGTTGTTCAGTGTGATTGTCTGTACCGCACCGTTAAATTTGACCATACCTTTCTGATACACCCTGTATATAATAGGTTGGGGAAAAAGTTTCTTCGCATTTTTTAAGAAAATTCAAAACATTTTTTAATATAGTTTATTTACATTTAACTAAAGTATGTAGGTACCATTTTGTTCGATAACTTTTTGCCATCTTGTAGGTAGGGACATGATCCCATTGCTATAGAAATTTTGGGACTTCTGGTCAAAATACCGCGACAAGTGGTTTTGGCAGTCCTCTCGTGATGTTAACCTGACACTGCCTAAAGAATTCTGAAGAGACCGAAACAGGTGGAAATCTGAAGGTGCAAGGTCAGGACTATACGGCGGATGCATTAACACCTCCCAGCCAAACTCTCTTAATTTTTGCTGAGTGGCTAAAGATGTGTGAGGTCTAGCGTTATCATGATCAAAAACCACACCCCTTCTGTTGATTAATTCCGGCCGCTTTCTCTCAACTTCTTGCTTTAATCTCATCAGTTGTTCGCAGTAGATATCAGAATCGATGGTCCTGCCTGGTGGTAACAGCTCATAATAAATAATGCCCTTCCAATCCCACCACACACACAGCATCACCTTGTTGCGAGTTAACCCGGGTTTCGCCACAGTCTGTGAAGCCTGACCGGCCTTTGACCACGACCTTTTTCGCACGTTCTTGTCATACGTGATCCACTTTTCATCACCAGTTATCAGCTTCTTCAAAAATGGTTCGGTTTCATTACGTCGTAATAAAGAATCACAAATGAGTACACGGTTCATTAGGTTTCTTTCAGTGAGCTCGTGAGGTACCCAAATGTCGAGCTTTTTTGTGTACCCAGTTTTTTTCAAATGCGCCAAAACTATTTTGTGGTCAATTTCCAGTTCTTCCGCTACGTCGTAACTACTGATATGTCGATCTTGCTCCACTTTTTCAAAAATGGCATCCATTTTATTCGTAATAGGGCGACCAGAGCGACCTGCATCTTTGACATCAAAATTTCCGGATTGAAAACGCTTAAACCAAATTTGTGCTATTCTCACAGACACTACACTAGGTCCATACCAAACCAGGTCTATACCAAAACCAGCCAGATACAAATAGTATAGCCAAAGAGATTTTATTACAAGTTCATACATACTATAATGCGAAAAGACTTTTTTCCCAACCTAATAGATTATCAAAGTAGTTTATATAAACAAGTGGCTTTCTCACGAATGTAGGCAGCGACATACTACTTTTGCTCTGTCCACGATACGTTTGGTCATTAACTGATCATGTGATCTTAGCATCTGATCTTTGTGAAGGACAGCACTAGTAAGGTCAGTGTTTGCCCTTCGAGGGCATCCCATCCCAGCGATCCTTAGATCCATCTAATACAATCCTTGTCCTACAGAATCAAAACAAAAAGAATAAAGTTTACCAACGTTTGAATAAAACATTACAGACCGCTGTCACATTAAAGAAAAGAAAAAAACCTTCGAAATTCAAAATTGCTAGCCCAACTTTAACTCTTTCTTCACAAATTAGAACCCCCACTGTTTGTAGCTAGGGTTGGCGTTAATCATAACTTTTTGTCGGCTATTATCGTAAATTCGCGGCAACTGAATTGTAAATTACTGGTTCACTGCCCACTTAGAGTTCGTTAAGACTTGTAGAAATGCTAAAAGCAGTAAAGTAATAGAGAAAGTTATTGATGAAACTATTAATTAGTAAATGATGGTTAAAAATATATAGGTGAAAATCATTCAGGTATTGCAGTGAAAATCCTTCAAACTCTAGTAGATTAAAGTTTTTTTTTTTTTTTTTTTTAATTTATGAATGTATCTAATCAACTAGTTTGCATTGCATTGCTTTCTCACACAATACATTTTCGCTAGCCTACAACTAATGACAAAAAGACAATTACAAGGAATGTTTTCTCTAACGCAAACTAAACTGCTGGCGCTACAATTTATCGAATAATACCTCGCTTACAATGTAAGAACTACTAAACAAAACTAAGATAAACTGCACAACTCGTTCCTTAAAAAGCAGATACCTCTCTAATCTGAAGCACCAGTCGAAATAAAAACTGAGAGTGTATCAGCTTGTCTCGAACAAGTTTAAGACTAACTTCACTGGAGCTAGTGGAACTGGGTTACTTATGTCTTCAGTCGCAGAGTGAGCGAGCAAATGTACTCTGTACCTTGCAGAATGTGTCTTCAGAAGTGCATGTATGTGTGTCTGTCGTAATGGTATTACTTACTGACTGAGATATGAAGATAGTTCTAGTAGATTTATAGATGATATTTCCTCTGATGTCAAAACAAGTTATTACAATATGCATGTACAGTAAACGCTCAAAAGTCCATAAGCATGCTAAGGATTACATTGCTATGAACTGTGCGAGCACGAACCAGTACGTGTGCGTGTATGAGCGATGCGATGTATCACTCAACATTCCGCAGATAACACACACTAATGAATGGTCGCATGTCGTCGTACTACGCGAAATAACATTATATTTATGTTGAATTTAGAATACTCGTCATAGTGGCGACCTGTTCTTACCATTGCATTGCTAAAATTCACATAAACATAACATGTGCTGGTAGCTGTTTGGGTTAAGCAATGGTTTCACGATCAATGAAGTCTGGGTTCGAATCTTAATCACAATGTTGGATAGTTTTTTGTTTCTTTGGAACCATAATAATATATTTCTATTTTAAGCAAAAACTTGTTAGATGTTTATTATTTATTTTTATAAGAAATTAAATATTAGTTATTGTATTATTATTTAACTATTTTTGTGATTTTTAATTTATCTTTTCGGTGTTGGAAGGTTGAAATAAAAAAGTCGTGCTGAATGGTAACAAAAATGTTTATTCGTTTTATTAACTTATTTATAAAATTAACAAACTTAAGAGAATTGTGACGTTACATTCCTACTAGATAAAAGAATTTTTTTGTAACCGTTCATAGGATTTTTTGTTGTATACCCACTTAGTCAATTCATAATAACATAACAAAGAAAGGATATTCTAATAACACATATAATTGTCAATACCTATTTAGTTTTCTATTATCTACCTTTCTAACTTTACGAAATGAGTGACCAAGCGAACAAGATAAAGAATATTATATTTCTGTCCCATTACTTCCAATCAAGTAAAAACTTACAAAAAGTCAAATACTGCGTGAGATTTGAACTCAAGGCTCACTGATTCACGCATCTATCTGCACGCGCTTAACCGCTAGGTCATCTTTACACATGTTATAACTTTGAAATTATGAACTACAATCAGTTGTTGTTGACGACAATAATTATGCATATTTATGTTCTTGGAAAGAGAAGGTCTTAAGTCAAACTAAACGCCAAGCTATTGCTTTGTGAGTTTGCTTATCGACTTTTGGTCGCGACTGTACCATTGTACCCATGTACACACCCGGAAATAAAGCGCCACTCATACTTTTTTCTCTCCAAAAAGTATTTACACAAAATAATCCGTTTTATTATCACACTAAAAATTTAAAAACCATATTATGCAATAGCAATGTAGCCAGGACATGGACATGACCAGACAATTTTATCCCCTGTCGGCCGTTCATACAAGCTTAATATTTCATGCGGGTGAGGTATGATTGTCGCTTTTCAATTTACCTCTTTTTATACCGCAAACAAACGGACGGTTATAACTAGCATTTTGAGGATTTACATACTCGTGTTGCATAGTAATAATAATCCGGAATGTGTGGGCAAAATTAGGGATTTTTGTAGTTCTGCAAAAATTTTTGTGTGAAATACTGTTGTGTAATTTGGATTTTTCAATTAGATGGAGGCGAATGTGAGCTTCAATTTTAATTCTGAATTATTTAACAGTTTCTGAAAATAATTTAATAATTCCTGGAGTAAATGAATAACTAGTTTTAAATATATTTATTACAGATTCTAGGCTTTTCTAAACTGCCTTTCAAAAGTATTCCGGTCCGTTATAAAATTAGCATTACACATAAGCGAAATTGTTGTCTTGTTATCCAAATTCGTCATTCACAAAATATACTACTTAATTAATAACCTTTGGGCACTTATAACATTATGTTTTAATAAACTTCCATCCAAATAAAATTTAAGTAGGACATTCGATTAATATGATATATCACTATTAAGTAAGAAGACGACAAAACTATTAATTTCATAACTAAGTATAAACATATACAAATTTATGAATTAAACGGATTTTGCCGTCTTATATGCCGATAGATATGCAGAGGATTTGTCCCAGACAAGTCAAACTTCGATAGAATCAGATACAGTATACTTAAAATAAAAATAACTACAAACTCTACAACGCTGCATCAAGCTGTGTGGCTGACTATCCGACGTCCGTCAGCCAACTGGATTTATGTAACAGACTATCATGTCACACCATTTAATTCACCATTCAATCAATGCTCAGCCCATACATGTACACTGTGCATTATTTAAACGAATGCGAGAAACACGCATTGTTTTGTTAGCCGAACAATCTAATACATTTGTAATAGTATTCATATTCCGCGAGGCTCGTATGACAGTACCAAGCAATATATTAGTAGGAACGGCTATATTTTATAGAGAGACAAACTGCACGAAAGACTGCCGGATAATAAATTGATGCGGTGTATGAGGTTGGGTTTGTATTGCGCCATTTATTTAGACTTATACTTGAGATATGGTGGGCTTATTTTTAACCGACTTCCAAAAAGGAGGAGGTTCTCTATTCGGATGTTTATATATATATTTTTTAATGTATGTTTGGGCTCAACTTCGTCATATTTAGACGGATTTGCATAATTATTTTTTGTTTGAAAGGGATGCTCTCGAAGGGGACCACCCATTGCGACCAAGTCAAAATCTGATGAAGGGATCACATGGAAATCGAGGGAAACCCTCAAATTTTATAGGCACACCTAAAGCGAAAGCACCTTTTGGTGAAGTGGAACTGGTAGTGAAGACCACAGATGGCCATCGGAACTACTCAATTATACCTAAATAAAGCGGGTTGCGAGTCGACTAGTTTAATTTTTTTTTCTGTAAGTAAGTTTTTACAAACACATTTACACGTCAATCACTTTATTTAAAACCTAGATGAGGTCGGCGTTTTCTATCTGACTTCTCTGAGAAGAAAGGCCGAAAAAACTCAGAGGTCACAGTCTTTTATAAAGTTCAGACATAACCTTGGTCGGTTCATGTGAAGACGACTTAGATTGATGTCTGAAATGGTCTTTTGAGGACAGAAACTCACAGATTGAGAGGACTTGTCCATTCAGTGCACGCATTTGTCAGTAATCGCGCAGCTCAGCTCAAAACTTATGGAGCTCAACGATTCGACGAACAATACCAAAGAAAGGACATTTGCGTAGGCCGCATAATTTACTCAAACTGCCAGAGCCTGATTAATAAAACGGAGATAAAAAAAAATCACATTCTCAATAAATAAAATAAAATACTACTTTGCAAGTAAATATTCATGTCAATATTCAGTATGCAAAAATAAAAAAGAGAAAAAGTAAAATTGGAGCAGCTCAATCCCAAGCCTTTTTGTCCTCAATAAATCTTTAACGGTACAAAAAGGCTTTCTGACAAAACTTGCGTTTAATCAATTATTTAAATATATTGAGGCTCAGATCTTGAACGTGGCTTGAAAGTTTATTATAAAAGCGTATACATTGCCACTTGAACGAGCCTCCTATTTTATTGAGCCTTGCTGAAGGTACAACACGTTTCTGTTTGTTCCTAGTATTTACATATATTGTGGATATCACTGTATTTTTAAACAATTTTATATTTTATGAGCATATAAAACTTTAAAAAAATATATACTGGGAAGGCACGGCTATTTAATTAAACTCTATAAATTTCTCTCTGAGAGAGTGTCTCGGACTTAATTTATAAATTGATCGAACAGATCTTTTCTGCAAAATAAAGATAGTCTGCCTGTCGGTTGCATTTCCCCACAACAGAATACCGTACGACATTACACTATAGAAATAGCTAAAGGACACTAAACGGGCTGTCTCTATGTCAGTTGAGTTCAGAATTTTCCTAACAACGTATGCTGTGGAGCTCAGCTTTTTTGACAATTTATCTACATATATGTGGGCCCCACTGAAGCTTAGCATCCAAAGTTAAGCCCTTGAATACTGTGCTATCTTCAGGATTCAATTATTCGCCCTTTATTAACACATTTGGTTTTTTTTTCTAATGAAAAAAAATATTAACATTGAACTCATGAACAACGGAATCGAATGCCTTGGGCAAATCACAATAGATACCTGAGGCGTCGCATTTATCTTTCCATGTATAATAAATATGTTCTAAAAATTCAACACATCACTAGTTGAAAGACCCCTTGTAAAACCGAACTATTTTTTTTGTAATAATTTGTGTTTATTAAAAAATCTTTGAAATTGGTCTAAAATTAATTTCTCAATTTTTCACCAAACGTAGGTAGTACTGAAATAGGTCTTTAATTATAATGGTAAGTCATTGATATACACTAAGAATAAGAATGGGCCCAGTATTGAGCCTTGAGGTACACCTAACAGAACTTGTAACCCGGAATTTCATTTCACACCATTAGCATCTGCACATTGAAACCTATTATGTAAACATGAATTTATTACTTTAAGGGCTTCGTTTTGGACACCGTAATGATGTAGTTTACGCAAAAGCGTGTCATGGTGCACGCAATCAAAGGCTTTCGAGAGATCACAGAAAACTACAATAGCATTTTGCGAGTTCTCCAATGCGTTAAGTAATAGGTTGGGGAAAAAGTTTCTTCGCATTTTTTAAGAAAATTCAAAACATTTTTTAATATAGTTTATTTACATTTAACTAAAGTATGTAGGTACCATTTTGTTCGATAACTTTTTGCCATCTTGTAGGTAGGGACATGATCCCATTGCTATAGAAATTTTGGGACTTCTGGTCAAAATACCGCGACAAGTGGTTTTGGCAGTCCTCTCGTGATGTTAACCTGACACTGCCTAAAGAATTCTGATGAGACCGAAACAGGTGGAAACCTGAAGGTGCAAGGTCAGGACTATACGGCGGATGCATTAACACCTCCCAGCCAAACTCTCTTAATTTTTGCTGAGTGGCTAAATTGATTAATTCCGGCCGCTTTCTCTCAACTTCTTGCTTTAATCTCATCAGTTGCTCGCAGTAGAGTTCAGAATCGATGGTCCTGCCTGGTGGTAACAGCTCATAATGAATAATGCCCTTCCAATCCCACCACACACACAGCATCACATTGTTGCGAGTTAACCCGGGTTTCGCCACAGTCTGTGAAGCCTGACCGGCCTTTGACCATGACCTTTTTCGCACGTTCTTGTCATACGTGATCCACTTTCCATCACCAGTTATCAGCTTCTCCAAAAATGGTTCGGTTTCATTACGTCGTAATAAAGAATCACAAATGAGTACACGGTTCATTAGGTTTCTTTCAGTGAGCTCGTGAGGTACCCAAATGTCGAGCTTTTTTGTATACCCAGTTTTTTTCAAATGCGCCAAAACTGTTTTGTGGTCAATTTCCAGTTCTTCAGCTACGTCGTAACTACTGACATGCCGATCTTGCTCCACTTTTTCAAAAATGGCATCAATTTTATTCGTAATAGGGCGACCAGAGCCACGTGCATCTTTGACATCAAAATTTCCGGATTGAAAACGCTTAAACCAAATTTGTGATACTCTCACAGACACTACACTAGGTCCATAAACATCGCAATTTTTTTTCGCGGCTTGCGTTGCATTTTTACCTTTTTTGTAGTAAAATTTTAAAATGTATCGAATTTCTTCATTAGATTCACTCATCTTGACGGTACGAAAAACAAATGAAAATCACACATTTTCCTAATTTGAATTTGGAATTATGTTCTTTAAAATTTAAACTTTCAATGATACCAAAACCAGCCAGATACAAATAGTATAGCCAAAGAGATTTTATTACAAGTTCATACATACTATAATGCGAAAAGACTTTTTCCCCAACCTAATATTTATAACTATATCTATCGGATTTAAGCACTTTCATCAATATTAAATACGAAAAATATTCATTTGACAATTTAATTTTAAAAAAGGAGGAGGTTCTCAATTCGTCGGAACCTTTCTTTTTAATGTATGTTCCCCGATTACTCGAAGATGGCTGGACTGATTTGATTTTTTTTTAATTTTGTTTGAAAGGGTATACTTTCCAGGTGGTCCCATGATCATCAAGTCAGGATCTGATGATGGGATCCTGGAGAAATAGAGGGAACTCTTCAAATTTTATAGGCACACTTGAAGCGATTTGGATAGTTTTTGGAAGAGTAATTTCTCGAAGTGGTCCCATTTCAATTTGGTGAAGATCTGATTTTGGGGTGGTTTTGGGATCTACCTCCTAGTGGTCCACCCCACCACACACGGCACCACAGGCTTGCCTGTGGTACGGCTGAACGATCCCACTTAGCGGTGGTAGGCTCCGCAAGGGGCCGCCTGGCTCGCGACCACCATCCCACCGGAGTCTGGCGCCAAGCAGCTTGCTGTGTTCCGTCGGTGTGTGGGAGTGCCAGTGCCTTTGGGGGAGAAGGAGATTGTCAGTTGCGCTGTTTGGCACCGGTTGTGGTCTCTGAGTCAGCTAGCCGGGTAACTCATTTTGGAGGGTAGCGGGATCCGAAGCACGGTGCCAGCCGTTGGCCGACCGCAGTCAGTAGGGGGCCCAAGTAGCACGCCAGCCACGTGCCAAAGGCTGCCCCGCCAACTCGCGAAAAATCCCGGTATGCTCCACCGTGCCAGCCGGCGACTGGATGGGAGGACCCGGTGGCCATATCCGGGGGGGTTCGGGCGTCCCCGCAGTCTCCAGATGAGTTCCCCGTAGGTTTGGTTGGCTCTAGTGTTCCACTTGGATCTCTGAGCGGCGCCTCGACAAGTCGACTTTTTCCCCCAACAACTCCACTCATATGACACACAAAGCGAAGAAAAATAGGGTAAAACAACGGCTGCACTTCCTCCCACTAAAAGTGCACCTCACTAATATCAGGGGGTTGCACTCCAATCTCGATTCGGTCCATCACCACCTTGAGACCGAGAAGCCGCACCTGTTTTTCCTAACGGAGACGAAGATAACAACCCCGTCGGACGTGGCGTACCTCAACTACCCGCGGTACTCTCTTGAACTCAAGTTCAAGAAGCAAGCTGGGGTCTGTGTGTACGTCCGCGATGACATTTGTTGTCGTCGTCTCCGTTGCTTTGAGAAATCGGGTTTCTCTGCCATATGGCTACTTGTGGATACTGGCGTGGAGAAATCTCTCTACATCGGCATCTACCGATCGCATAGCGGTGACCAGGAGACAACAGCGCTCTTTAATTTCCTCGTGGAGTCGACTGACGTAGCCCAGCAACGGTACCCAACGGCGAAGCTCATTTTTCTGGGGGACTTCAACGCCCATCATAAAGAATGGTTGTTCCCATACCAGAAAACTGACCATGCTGGGTTGGAGGCGCGCAATTTTGCTTTAACGCTAGATCTAACCCAGATGGTGAATGTGGCAACGCGGGTACCGGATGTTGACGGCCATACACCCAATTGCTTGGACCTTCTGCTGGCATCTGATCCGGACAGTCCTTCAGTATCGGTCTCAGCCCCGCTGGGAACGTCTGACCACTGTCTGGTGAAATCCATATCAACCTGCTCTCCTCCAGATGAGAGCCCTAGAGGCACGAGGCGAGTATGGCGATACGGGTCAGCAGACTGGGATGAGATGCGGCACTTTTTTGCGTCTTATCCATGGCGGCAAGTGTGCTTTTCCTCGGGTGACCCCTCGCGCTGTGCTGACGCGGTTGCGGACGTGATTCGGCAGGGGATGGAATATTTTATTCCATTCTCCGACATCCCGCTCGGTCACAAATCCCGGCCTTGGTATAATGCAGAATGTGCCCACGCTGAGGCCCGAAAAGAGACTGCCTACCAAGCCTGGGTCAAGGCCCGCGACCGCAAAGTTAGAGCGCGCAGGGTTCGCGCGAAGAAGAGAGCCTTTAATTCTGCCGCCAAGTTCTGCAAGCGGGTTTTGCGTAGGGCACGTTTTGACCATGTCGGACATATCGGGGCCAGGCTGGCTTCGCACCCTCCGGGTAGTAAACAGTTCTGGTCCCTGTCTAAAGCGGTTGAAACGAATTTCTGTCGTCCCACTTTACCTCCTATGATGAAACCTGATGGGTCGCTGGCTCACTCTGCAACAGAGAAGGCAAATTTATTTGCATCTCTCTTCGCAAGCAATTCACGTCTGGACGCTGGCTCAAAGCAACCACCTACTGTGCCTCATTGTGACTCCTCGATGCCGGAGATCGCAGTACACATTAAAGAGGTCCGAAGAGTATTGTGCAGTCTAGACGTGAACAAGGCCAGCGGGCCTGACGGCATTCCAGCGAGAGTGTTGAGGCAGTGTGCGCCTGAACTGTCTCCTGTATTGACACGTTTGTTCCGCCTCTCTCTTGAAAAAAGAACGGTGCCGAAATCCTGGAAGCTTGCAAATGTACAACCAGTGCCCAAAAAAGGTGACCGTGCAGACCCTGCCCATTACCGTCCGATCGCCATTACCTCCATTCTGTGCAAAGTTTTGGAAAGGGTACTGAACAATAAGTTGCTGAACTACCTTGAAGACAATGATCTCCTCAGTGACCGTCAATATGGCTTTCGCCGGGGACGGTCAACTGGCGATCTTCTTGTGTATGTCACGCACTGCTTTGGCGAAGCCATCGAGAAACACGGCGAAGCACTGGCTGTATCGCTTGACATCTCGAAGGCCTTTGACAGGGTCTGGCACGCTGCTCTGCTCAGCAAGCTTCCTGCTTATGGCATCCCAGCTGATTTTTGTAGCTGGATATCAGATTTCCTTAGTGAACGGTCGATTAGAGTAGTTGTTGATGGCTGCTCTTCTGACCTTATGGCTATTGATGCCGGAGTTCCTCAGGGGTCTGTTCTCTCTGCAACTCTTTTCCTGCTGCACATCAATGACCTGCTTCGGCCTGGTATTGTTGGGTACGCAGATGACAGTACAGTTTCAGAGAGATACTTGTCCAGCGCAAAAACCAGCGGGGCTGAAGTTCGTTCCTTGAGAGAGGCCATGGTAGAGCGGACAGATTTGACCTTAAGCTTTGTCTCCCAGTGGGGTGATGATAATCTGGTCTCTTTTAACGCCACCAAAACGCAGGCGTGTCTTTTTACCGCTAAAAAGAGTCGTTTCGCCCTAACTCCTACTTTTCGAGGTACATCTGTTCCTGTAACTGATCGACTTGAGCTCCTAGACATGGAGTTGACATCTGGTCTCAACTTCGGCGCCACCATCGAGTACAAGGCCCAAACTGCGGCCAAGAAACTGGGCATCCTAAATAGGGTGAAGCGATACTTTACGCCTGGACAGCTTTTAACCCTTTACAAAGCGCAAGTCCGATCCTGCATGGAGTATTGCAGTCACCTTTGGGATGGATCAGCTAAGTACCAACTAGCCGCGCTTGACTCGGTGGAACGCAGAGCTAAGAGGCTCATTGGCGACGTAAAACTGGTGGATGCCAAGCTTCATTGCTTGGCTCATCGCCGCAAGGTTGCCTGCTTGTCGGTCTTCTACAGATTGTACTTCGGAGAGTGTGCCCGAGAACTCCACGACCTCATTCCACCGGCCCCCTTCTACCACCGGACATCTAGACGCACTGCCAGTTACCATCCCTACCTGGTTGCTATTCCACCAATTCGCACTAAGCGCTTCCAAATGTCTTTTATAATGCGCACAGCAAAAGAGTGGAACTCACTACCTGCGTCTGTGTTTCCGAACGTATACAACCCTAATCTCTTCAAAGTGAGAGTGAACAGGCTTCTTCTGGGTAAGCTCACTCCATCGTCGACTTTGTCTCTGTCACCTCTGACCTAGACTAGAGTCAAGAGCAAACCCATCACAAATAAAAAAAAAAAAAAAAAAATGAAGAACTTCGGAGATAGGTCAAAATCAAAATCAAAAGTCATTTATTCAAACTAGGCTGAGAATCAGCACTTTTCGAACGTCAAAATTACATAAGACAGTCCCCCAAAACGCCCGCCCTTCACCACTTCCTAGTGCTTTAGCTGAGGAGAAGAAGTGGCGCAACAAACTCCTCAGCAGCACAGCTGTCTGTTCAGTTAAATAAAAAAATTTAAAAAATATATATATTCTATACAACACTGTGCAAATTACATGCAAGTACATTACGCAACACAAACATTAAATTAAATTTAATTATTTGCTATAAGTCAGCTAGCACACGCCAATATACTTAAAAAAAGAAGAAAAAAATCGAAAAATCGAAAACTATACTCAAGCAGAATCAAAATACAAAACTAAAAACGTAAGTAGAACTTTATACCTATATTAAAAGCCTCCAGTAATAAAGGGCGTGCCCACTTACATATAGCCGTAACTCGAAGTCACAGATGATAAACTAGGACCATCGAAGTAAAAAAAACGAGTTAAATTACTAATAACAAAACAAAACCAAGGTCAGCAAGACGACCAGTCACCACAAGCAGCACCCGTTCACGAGCATAACGCAAAGATCAGCCATTACCCCCCTCGCCATATTTGAGGGAAGGAGGCAACCCGACCCCCGACGCTACCGCAAGCAGTGACATCTAAGGGAGCATGACGAACCTGCTGCCGGTTGCTCAGACAAGAATAATTATGATCAATTGTCGAGGTCACTAGCTAACCACATATTGCAATACCACTCATGAAAAACATTGTAATGAGTAGATTATGTCAATGATAAATAAAAATAAAATTAAAATAAATTGACCTTTACAGTCAAAGAAAATAAATAATTATATGAACCCATATAACCTGTCAGTAGGTAAGCTAATTCTGGAGAAAGAACATAAACATTGTCTTAAGTTAAACACAGCGACCAACTATTCTTATCGTTTAAGTAATCGTTGATAGAATAGTATGCCTTTGAACAAAGGTTAGATTTTACTTTGGCTTTAAACGCATTGTAAGGCAAATCTAGCAAAGAAGAGGGTACCTTGTTATAAAAGGATATACCAAGCCCAACAAATGAGTTATGAACCTAGATGAAGCCGGTGAAATGGAGCACGTAATTTGTCCTTATTTCTGGTGTTAACATTGTGAATATCACTGTTTTTAGTGTATAAATGTATATTTTGTCTAATATATAAGATGTTGGCGAATATGAATTGTGATGCCACCGTGAGAATACTAATATGTTTAAAAAAATCTCTCAGAGAAATTCTGGCACCGAGCTGGTAAATAGCACGAACAGCTCGTTTCTGAAGAACAAATATATTTTGAATATCAGCGGCTTTGCCCCAGAGCAGAATACCGTATGACATAACGCTATGAAAATAACTAAAATAGACTAACCGAGCTGTATCAACGTCAGTGTATTGTCTTACTTTCCTGACGGCGTAGGCGGCTGAACTGAGCCTTCCCGCTAGGCTTGATATATGTGGGCCCCACTGAAGTTTGGCATCTACTGTTATACCCAGAAAAACTGCCGAGTCTACAGTTTTAAGCACTTCTTTATCTAAAACGATGTTGGGTCCTAGATTTCTAACATTCGGTAAGGCAAACTTTATACATTTCGTTTTCTTAGCATTGAGAACTAAGTTATTTATCGTAAACCAATCTGTAACCATTGAGAGTGCACTGTTTACGTCGTCAAAATTTTGTCTATTCCTGTCTACTTTAAAAATAAGAGAGGTGTCATCTGCAAACAGTACAACGTCACAGATACCCTTTAAATAGAATGGTAAGTCATTGATATACACTAAAAACAAGAATGGACCCAATATTGAGCCTTGAGGTACACCTAACAGAACTGGTAGCCCGGAAGATTTCACACCATTTACATCTACACATTTTATTTTATTTTATTTTATTTTATTTATTAGGGACAAAAAACAGTTACACGCTACAGATTACAGAGAAATACTAAAACTAAGATTTAACAAACATGTAACCCACACCATTGTCCTCATTTTAACTAATAAAACATTGAAACCTATTATGTAAATATGAATTAATTACTTTAAGAGCTTCGTTTTGTACACCGTAATGATGTAGTTTACGCAAAAGCGTGTCATGGTGCACGCAATCAAAGGCTTTGGAGAGATCACAGAAAATTCCAATAGCATTTTGCGAGTTCTCCCATGCGTTAAATATATGTTTCAGCAGAGCAACACCCGCATCTGTAGTCGAACGACCTTTAGTAAAGCCATATTGTTCATCATGAAGGAGGCCATTTAAATTAAAATGTCTTAGCAACTGCTTGAGTATTAACTTTTCAAATATTTTGCTAAATGCAGGTAATATAGAAATAGGCCTAAAATTGCCAACGTCATTTTTATTACCTGATTTAAATAAAGGTAAGACTTTACTACTTTTCATGAGGTCAGGAAAAGTTCCTACATCAACACATTTATTAAAAGTAACAGCTAGATAAGGGGCTACTATGTCTATTATATTACTTAACAGTTTAATTGAGATGCCCCAGTAATCACCAGTGTTTTTAGACTTAAGTGTGTTAAAAACATTAACTACATCACGAGGTGTTATATGTTCGAAGCTAAATAAGCGACCACATTTGGGCACACTACTATGCAAAAGGTTTTCAGCTTTAGACGGGGATGAATTTAAGGAGCGAGTCGTAGTTATAGGTATGTTGGCAAAAAACTCATTAAATGCCTCAGCAACGTCTGCTGCTTTATTAACTAATTTGTGGTCGACCATAACTTCAAGTTGTTTGTCTTGTTTAACCGACTTACCCGTATCATTATTAATAATTTTCCAAATGGTTTTTACTTTATTATTGGAATTTTTAATTGTATCGCTTAAAAATTTAGATTTAGCAAAAACACAAATACTTTTAAATAATTTTGAATAATTTTTGACATACTCTAGGAAAGGAGTATCAAACCTGTGTTTTTTCAAACCATATAATTCGTATAGTCTCGCTCTACTTTTATAAATACCTGGAGTAGCCCATTGGTTAAAGCCCACGGTGGTGCCATTAATATTAATGGTTTTGGTCTTGAAGGTAGATTGATACTCTTTTTGCACAACATCAAAAAGGGCTCCATAGATTTCATTAGGATTATCGTATTCTACTATAGATGGTCTAATTCTATGGGCTACATTATTTTTAAATTTGTTGCAACGACTAGCTGTATAAGGCCTGCATTCTATTTTATGCGGCTTTTTATGTAATTGCATAGGGAAGCTAGCTAATAAACCACAGTGGTCAGACCTTAAGTCACTTAGCACTAATTTATTTTTGACAACACAATCACTAAATATATTATCAAGACATGTTGACGAAGATGCCGTGATCCTAGTAGGTTCAAAAAACAAGTTAAATAAATTATAAGACCTAAAAAGATTGAGAAGTCTAATACCTAGTGGAGTAACATCTAAAATATTAATATTAAAATCTCCACATAAAATTATACTTTTATTACTAGATTTTAACTTATTGAGTGCATCTTCCATTACCGATTCAAAATGAATAAAATCCCCAGAAGGGGGTCGATAAACGCAAATTATAACGTATCGCTCGAGTTCAACACAAGACAACTCAATAGTGCGCTCGATAGAAAGATTAACTAAATCTAAACGTTGTTTACATTTCAACTTGTTTGAAACAAGAACTAAAGACCCACCGCGAATAGCACTTTTCCTTACAAATGCACTTTGTATCGTAAAATAATCATCATTTATAAACAATACTTCATGTTCCTTCAACCAGTGTTCAGTCATACATAACACCTGAACATTATAGTTCTCCAGAAATAAACTTAACTCTAGCTCTTTGCCGGACAGACCCTGCATATTTTGATGTACAACATTCAATATATGTGGCTGACCCATTGTCGCACCTAATAGTTTAAACTACAAGGTGTGTCAATAGTGGTGTTAGTACCAGTACTAACAGTATTCGATGGTACACTACAGGTACCAGTGTCACTTTGTATATTGTATGCTAAAAGATTAGCAATAAGTCTCCGACAACTAGGTGGCAAATACATTGTATTTTTTGTCAGTTTGTAATCAGTAATAAATTGATTACAGTCGAAATATAAAATAGCATCACTGTGATGACAAGTCCTATTATAAATTGACATATTTAAATTATAAATGTGCCTGGTAACGGAACTCCTCAATAAATGATAGCAAATGGCCCGGGATTGCTGAAATCTCATGTCTGTCTATTGTTTCCACCAGTTCGTAATATAACATCACGCCGGTACGCTATGAAGGGGTAAGCACATGTGAACCACTAAAAAGTGAAAAATAAAAACTTTAATCCGACTTCCAAATCAAAACACTACAAAGTGAAAAATAACTTTAATTTAGGAAGTCGGTGGCAAAAAACGAAAATACAAAACCAAAGACACCGCCTACCGAAATTAAAGTTATTTTTCACTTTGTAGTGTTTTGATTTGGAAGTCGGTTTTATTTTTTGTTAAAAAGTTTTTTATAAATAGCAGTTAGCACCAATGTGATAATTATGTTACCTCTATTTATCTAATGTGTGTACTTACAAAAAAGGCTGATAAATAAGTGACAGTAGTCTACTAAAAGTCTGTGTTTGTGATCGTATATTGACCTACTAAAAGGTCGTACGTTTGTAGATTATGTAACTAAAATGTTGAATAAAAAGCAAAGTTCCTATAAATCGATATTGTTATTTCTAACCTTTCATAACTCTATGATATAATAGGTACTTCTAAACTCACAGGGTAAAACTAGGAACCAATCAAAATAAGATTTGGTTAGTAAGCATAAATCTAGCCAATCAAAGGATATTTAATGATAGCGGCTCGTGTTTTTGCAACAATTCATCTTTTTCCAGTAAGATTGAGAAATGTTTTCACCATCGTCTAATTTCATTCTAGCACGGCACGCCAGCATCAACGATATTATTCGTCGAGCTTTTGTCACCGCCGGCGTACCAGCGGTGTTAGAACCCAATGGTTTGGTATGTGACGATGGCAAGAGACCAGACGGCATGATGTTGTTGCCTTGGAAGGTGGGTAGGACTCTGGTGTGGGACGCAACCTATGTCGACACCCTTGCACCATCTCATGTTCCAAGGTCGGCGTGCTGCGCTGCAGCTGGCGCCGCTGCTGCGGCTGCTGAGACCCTCAAGTGGCGCAAATATTGAAACTACAGTTTTGAGCCGTATGGGGTCGAAACGCTCGGGTCATGGGGCCCGAGTGCGCGTTATCTTTTTAAGGAAATTTCTCTACGACTGGTCGACACTTCACATGACCAGAGGGTTGGCTCGTTCTTTGGTCAAAGAATTAGGTTTGCCATTCGACGTGGCAATGCTGCCAGTCTTCTGGGCACGTTTCCGGATGACAACGATGCGGACGAGTACTTCGACGCCTAAAATTCCTAGTTTTTGTATTTATTTGTTTATATAGTTAGTTAGGTAGTTATATAATTTTGTACATGGTGTAAATAGTTATACATTAAATGAATAATTGTCGAATTATCCGTGTTTTCGCAATATCCCTAGGACATAATATAGGTACGTACATACATTAGATACAGACAATTTACTATTATTAACTTTTCTTATTTAATTTTATTTTGTTTGTAAGAAATAAAAGGCTTTTTCTTTTATTATTATGGAAAAAAAGACATGTTGCGCCGACCCCAAGTAAATTAGGATAAGGGCAGGAAAATGATGATCAACATGTTTAGAGCATAGATTACCAGTTATTATTCGTGTTGGTACAGTATATCTTATGCGAGTTTGTGCAACGTCGTTGATTTCACATACTTGTGTGAGTTATGTTGACTAACATTATACAAATATTGACTTTAATCTTATTGCGATATGAGCTAGAGCCTGTAATTACTAAAGTCTGGGCTGGATTAGGTAATGTGCAATAAACGAGTGGATTTATTTTTCCAGATTCCTATTATTTACTGTCAGTTTTGCGTCATTTGACATTCTCGCGTCTTTGTAGTTTGGTGCCAAAGAAGATTCATTTTTAAGTTGTAAACGCTGTTACTAAAATATCTGGGAATTGTTACGTAAATGATAGGTTTTCCCAGACACGGATCAAGCATACCTGCTTTCGAAATCGTCAACCCGTCTTGAGCTAGCGTGAGAATCAATGATCATGCCTTCTCTGCAGTGTTGTCAAGCAAACATGCCTTTTTTTCATCTGGGCGGAGCGGGAAGCGTATCAGACTTTTACCGACTAAAACCCACCCGTGTTTCTTCAGTTGCCTGTGCCAGGGACACGGTAACTCTTTCAAACAACCCGCGACCCTGGCAGGATGAAAACATACCTGAGGTGGTCCTGGTAGCATGTTTATTAATATCTGAGCACTAATAAGCTTTTTGTCGAGTAGTGTTTGTTATCCTCCAGGGTAACTGTGAGACTACAATATGTATGTCTAGACTTAGGTATTTATTACACTATTCTAAAGCTAAACTTTAAATTTATTGCAGTTTTGGTATCGCAGTTATTATATTTTCAAAGGTGGGTTTTTAAATTTGAAGTGCTATAGTGGCATGATATAAATAATGGTTCACACATAGCCAGTTAACTTAAGTACTTACCTGAATACTGCACTCCATACTACTGGACTCTGTGTTCTTGACTTGACTCTGAGTTTCTTGCCCATTCTTCTCCATAGGTATCTTTACAGTTCCAGCACCCAAAATGCGTAACACACTATCGATTGGAATCTCAATCATTTTGAAGCAATTGCTAATCCCACACAACAGATAAAAGAGTGTGGCTAATTTATTGCTTCGTATGCTGGAAAATTTTGTCTGCTCAACAACGTTATTTAACGCAATGAATGATGTTGAACTGTCAAAATGAAACCGATTGATAGTGTGTTACGCAATAAGGGTACGGAGAGGCCTTTACATTATTTGGGATCTAGACTAATAAAATGATAAACACAAAATGTATTTTGTTTTTTTTTTTAAATTTCGATTTTAGTCTAGTAAAACCCAAACTCTGTATTTTTTGTTCTGACATATTTTTGTAATATACTTAACAGACGAAGACACTGGTCTCTATGATACAATTAACACTAGTTAGGGGCATTCATAATCGATTGTAAAATTTATGTCAATAAATATTATTATTATTATTCACATAGAATTTTATTATATTTTATAATACTTTACAATATATCTTTTAAACTAACTAGCCCGTTGGCCGTCTCTCTGACTTATCCCTAGAACGAAAGCTAGAAAAGCCTTTATTCAAAAGTGACCGTTCGAATGTCAAAGATATTGCCAGCCTGTCGGTCTATTCTGTAAAAATCTCACCGTGAAAACGTAGGTGAAGTGAGCTGTCATTCCACCTGATGCTAGGGAGTGGCATTATTGACAGCTCACTCCACGCTCACTTCACCTAAGTTTTCACGGTGAGATTTGTACAGAATAGCAATGCTGGTCTAAATAGACTGGCCTTTGACTGAAACCTTTACAGTACAAATTACGCTTTGGAATGGGCAACTAGCTTTACCTTTCTGACTGTCTGACTCCTCGACAAAAGTCAAAAGTGCCTGTAATTGATTTAGTTGAAATAAATGCTTTGTTTGAGTTTGAGGAGCTCGTGGCTAAGTAATGACAGCTGCACGGGTCGATCCATCATTTTAATCTACGCTTGCCGGGGTTGGTCCGTGGATGGGTGACCATCTTTACATACCGAGACTCCTCCGCGCCTCGGAAAGTATGTTAAGCCGTTGGTCCCGACTGTCATTCGTGGATCTTTGAGTCGTTACGGGTCGTCAGAATCCCGAAAATCTGATAACCAGTATCTGGTTTGTGGAGGTCAGATAGGCAGTCGCTCCATGTAAAATACTGGTATTCAGCTGCATCCAGTTAGACTGGAAGCCGACCCCAACATAGTTAGGAAAAGGCTAGGCAGATTGATTTTGCTTTATTTGAGTTAAACTTTTTTATTAGTACGAGTATAATACGAGAGAATATCGCTTGACCATATTGGCCATTTAGAGCATTTTCCATCATGTTTTTGCACTGTACCTACTATCTTTTGCCTGCAACTTTGTCCGCGTGAAATTTCTTGTTTCCCCGACCCACCGCGTCGCATCGCATCGTCTGCCCACGCTACTACTTCATTTTTGCTTAGCGTCTTTCTTTTTTTCTTTTTGCTCGGCTCCTGAGGATCGTAGCGTAGTATTTAATAGCCGGTAGTTCCAGAGATTAGCGCGTTTAAACATACAAAAAAAAAAAAAAAAACAAACTCATCAGCTTTATTTTTAGTAAAGTTATTGTACTCATCATTATGAACAACTTTTACCATGGGAACTAATCTGAAATGGCGAAAAAATAATTCAGCTTTCCCATACATTCATGTTTGCATAACTCGTCAAAATGCAGGGAGCAGCTGATTTTTTTTAGATTCGAAGTTTGGTCCCATAGTAAAAGTTGTTCATAATGATGAGTACAATAACACCTTTAAGAGTATAACGGTGATTACATTTACACCCAGTATAGATAACAGCTTTTTTAACCGACTTCAAAAAAAAGGAGGAGGTTCTCAGTTCGTCGGATTTTTTTTTTATGTATGTTCTCCGATTACTCGAAGACGGCTGGACTGATTTGGAAAATTATTTTATTGTTTGAAAGGGAATGGTCCCATTGTCATCAGGTCAGGATCTGATGATGGGATCCTAGAGAAATCGACGGAACTCTTCAATAATTATAGGCACACCTATAGCGATTTGACTATTTTTTACAGTAATTCGTGCATTTGTTCTTGGAAAGCACCATTTGGTCAAGTGGAAGATGAAGATGATGAAGATCACAGATGGCCACCAGAACTACTCAATAATAAGTATTTCAAGGGTTGCGATTCGATTATTCGAAATTAACCAAATCGGTCCAACCTTCTCAAGTGATGCGCTTGCCAACGAACAGCATTTAATTTTTATTGAAATAGAAGATAACACTAGAATACTAGCTTCTGCCCGCGACTTCGTGCGCGTGAAAAATAAGTATATCCTATGATACTCGGGAATACGGTAGCTTCCCATCAGTAGCTCCGAAGATTACCCCTACAAACAAACTTACAAACAAAACCTCTATTTTTAATATTAGTACAATATATAGGTGGATGTAAAATTACAAGTCAAGGCCTATTCAAACCTAAGCGGTATTCGCTTAGGTATTTAGTATTATGTTTCGCGGCAAGAGCGGTACAGATGAATGAACAGTAATATTACCGCATACCCACTCGGTTTTCTCTACCGCAGACGGTAGCGATTACCGCTTAGGTTTGAATAGGCCTTAAAGGTGTGTCCAAATACAGCGCGGCATTAGAGCGCGCCGCAGCGGCGGTGTTGCGCGGTTCAAGCCTGGACGTTATTTTGAAATGAATAACGAACAATAACTTCGGATCCTTAATTGATTCGTGGGATTCTCGTCAAAAAGACTATCATATTCATAACAAAAATAACGAATTATCTCTAAACCTATTATTCTGCAGCGAGATAGGAGTCGTTATCTCTCCGAAATTGTTATCGCTGCACTGAAGGATGTCATCAGGGTTCTGGACTGGAAAAGGGTTTACTGATAATAATGGTAAATTCATGATATTTAAGCGAACAGAATAATCTACCTACATTCTACATTATAATCTGCCAAAACATATAGGCACAGTAGGCCGAACGTTAGTGATAACGCTTTGACCTTGAGCTGGTAGGCAAAACATAGCTGGTAATTTTGGAAGAGGATTCTGTAACTGCTACCAGTTACGTTGAGCGAGTAATCCAACCTCATGTCATTCCATTTTCACAAAGAGTGGGTGCTGGTTTTGTTTTTATGCAAGATAATGCCTGTCCCCATAGGTACGGCCCGTATCACACAAAAAGCACTTTCTGAATCAAAAATCAGAAGTACCGCTTTCTGAATCAAGCCCTTGATCCAGCTGCCCAACGAGAGCCTCCTTAGGTGTTGGTCGAGGCTCTTGGCAATTAAGCCATTGGCTGATACGACTATCGGCACAATGATTGCCGAGTCCACATCCCACATGTCGACAACCTCGCGAGCCAAGTCAAGATACTTGATTTGTTTATCTTTCTCGGCTTTCACGAGGTTCCCGTCATGCGGGACCGTTATGTCAATAATCATTGCGCGTGATAACTTCGTCTATAATTGCACAGACAAAACCTTCGGTTTCCCCAAAGAGATCACCGGAACGCAACTAGGCTACGGACGCTAGCAGGTCTACATCGGGTCCATGTAGGGCCCGGAAAAAGCGTCCGTGAAGCTCCTTACTCTGCCATACCTCCCTGCGATCGTTAGTGTCAAGCACTACAGGCTTGCGCCAGTTGTCGTTAGCTAAGGAGAGTGGGGTGAGGCCTTTGTCCACCGCGACCACATCTCGATGCATCCCCACGTCGGCTTCTAGGATATATTTCCTGAGACTGCAACTACGCGACTATGGAGGGTCTTAGCGTTTAAAAAGCCTCGACCTCCACACTTTTGCGGGATATACAGTCTCATTACCGACGACCGTGGGTGGTGCATTCGATATGCAGTCAGCAGCGTACGGACCCTCCTATCCAGGGCGTCGAGTCCATTTGAGTATGCCAAAAGAGTACATCAGAACCCGCATGACCCAACCGTTTAAGGCGCGTACCTTGTTTCCGCCTGATAAAAGACTATTAAATACTTTCTTCAGGCGGTCATAGAAGCGCTCCTTCAATGATTGCTTCATGTCAGTAACATTGATGCCCAAGGCTTCCGACATACCCAAATACTTATAGGTTTCGGATGCGGAGAGGGTTCTGAGGTTTATGGAATCCGAGAGTTGGGTTCCCACGGATTCCACAATCTCCCCACGCTTTACATGCATGACCGCAAATTTGTCCACACCAAATTCCATCCTGATGGCGCTACTAAAAGTTTCGGTTACTTTCATTAGCTCCACCAGCTGCAAATTGTTTGGGGCAAAGAGTTTTAGGTCATCCATGTAGAGGAGGTGAGATATAACCTGACCACCTCTCCTCAGCCGATAGCCTAGACCTGAATCCTCCAGCAGTGTGCTTAGAGGATTCAAGGCTAAGCAGAACCAAAGCGGACTCAAACTATCGCCCTGAAATATGCCTCGCTCGATCCTTATCGGTTCATTTCGACATCCTGGATAGCGAAGGACCGTCCTCCATTGCCCCATACACGACATCAGGAAGGTGCGCAGAGTTGCATCTACTTTATACAACTCCAGCACCCTCATGAGCCATGTATGTGGTACCGAGTCATAGGCCTTCTTATAATTTATCCAACATGTCGACAGATCCTTTCGGGAACGACGAACCTGTTGGCTAATGGACATACGAGTATCAATGAGAAATAGCTCCTTAGTACCGCAGGACCCATTCCTACATCCATTTTGAGAGGCAGACATAATGGAGTTGGTGTCTATGTTTGTTAATTTTAGATCTCAAAATAGATGTAAAAACTTTGTAGACCGTCGGTAAACATGTAATCGGCCTATAATTTTTGGGTTCCGCGGTGCTGCCTGATTTATGGAGCAGGTGGGTAACTTCTGTCGTTAGGAACTGGGGTAGCGAACCAGACTCTAAGGCTGACTGGAACTGGAATGCCAGGCGGGCGTGCGACCTATGAAACCATTTTATCCAACAGTTGTGCAGCCCGTCCGGCCCTGGAGATTTCCAGTTAGGCAACGGACGGACAGCACAAGTTACATCTTGGGGGCTGATGGTAAGTGCCCCCATTTCTGGTATTTGATCGCACGTTCGCTCGGTCTCCCTAGTCCAGTCACCTTTGGTGTGATTGACAGGCACCGACCAGATGATTCGCCAGAACGAACACATGGCGTCATCATCCGGCAGGCGCGTGTCAGCCACACCATGGTCCGGTCGCTCCCAAGCCCTATAGACCCACCTTTCATCGTTCTGCAAGGTGCGATGCTGAGTGTATCGGTCTACTTGGCGCTTATACCAACGAATACGGTTCGCCCATGCACACACTTTCTGCTTCAGGAAGTCGATGCGCTCTGTGACATGGGATATATAGTCCTGAGGGCTGACATCAGTCCCTGAGAACACCCTCCTCACAAACGCATCACTCTGGGACGAGTATTGCGCTCCCTGAAGCAGATTAGTTTGCCGATGAGCGCTCTGACCCCACCAATACGTCGCTCAATTCTGCACTGCCAAGCTGGTACGGCTGGTTTCGGTAGTGTAGCTCTAGAGTCATTAGCAAATTTGACGTGAGCTACACGACATGCCGTTACAGCCGCGCAGTACAGAATCGAATAAGTACCGGTGAGGTCTTCACAGTCATCAAAATAGTTTGACAACTGCGAATCCAGAGCCGCCACCAGCGCCCTATTTTTGTTATGCATGGGCAAACGAGGTAAGAGTGGCCTAAGTTCGGGCGACATAATCGATATTCCCGAATCGCACCCTCCAAAGCACTCCTCAATTCCTCATTGCACTGGGTACTTACATTTGTAGACCTGTCATCACACCCCTCGTCAGCTTGACTTGTATTGCACTGTGGTGGTACAACAGCAGTCTGCGACAGGGGGGCGATAACATGGCTACTCTGCAGTTCGCTTCGCAGGCAATCAAGTACAGTGTCATCCAACATATGATTACGCTGGATCACCCGCACCTGATCCGATAGACGTTGTGCCGAAACGTTGACAGCTGGCTCAAGCACCTGAAACAGAGAGAGCATCTCACGAGCATCAACACGGTACGCTGTCAGATTGTTTCCTCCATCTGTAGCCCCATAGTATGAGCGCATGACATTCTCGTTAATGGATTGTGTCCATCTCATGCGCTGCACACTTCCGCCGGGAGCTGGGACCCTATCAGAGGCCGGTGGGCCTCGAGGTCCTAAGTCGGCGGGGAAAAATATGCGTCGCTCGAGCTCGACGCAACTGCCACGGCCGGTGTCACAGCACTCTTGATGGGGCTGGTTGGCGGGGCGGAGCTGAGCGACGAGTCCGGAGGCAGCAGGCGTGCGCGGCGAGCTGCTGATCTCGTCAACATTTTCCTTTAATTTTCATAATTTTCTCGTTCCTTGTTCTGCGTTATTTTCTTGTTGTTTTATCGGAGGTGACATGACAGATGTCAATGCTTAGGTTATCTATACTCGACCGACAGTCGGGCGACTAAATTTATTATCAATTCGTCCGATAGTTGGACGTCTAAATGGCATTGTCTGAACTTGGACATTTCTCCACTGTACATTAACACCCGCGCGTCCAAAAGTTCACAATTTTATAGCGTGTTGGCATGTTCGAGTAAAACACTTTTGCAAAATATTACGATACGCAAATGACCAGTTTTTAAGAAAATAATACCTAAAGTTTCAGAAAATTCACATTTCAACAATTACATCAATTACACAGTAAAATTGACATTATACCTCCACAGAACACTATTATTCAGAGAGTTTATCACATGTCTTCGTGTAAATCATTTACGCAAAATTTCACACTACAGAGACTACTAGTTTTTGAGAAAAAAATCTAATGTTTCAGAAAATTCATTGTAAAGTTTCAGAAAATTCAACTAATTTACACAATAAAATTGACATTTTACCTCCACAGACTATACACTACCTCACTATAACTCTGAGAGTTTATCACAGATAACGTATGAATTTCTCTCCGAGGTTGTTCCGTTTTACGTTCAGACTACTTAGTCTCGCTCTACATTACAAAAACCTACTAGGTTTCCCGCTCCCTCTGTTCAACTGCAGTTTATTGCGTGGGAAAGTACAGAGGTGACACATCAGTAGAATATATGTTTTTTCTACTGATTTGTATTATATTATGTGTATATTATATGAAAATAATATTGAAAATAAATCAATATTGCTGCAAATTTATGGTGGGCCGTAGAACAGTAGGCTATTGCTGTACACATATTATGACCATCATTTTTGGTTTTTGAGTTGGGCAAGGTATCAGGAACATATTAATCCACCTGCCCAGTTCTTTGACCATGTTCTTATAACAAATGAATCTGATTAATAAAAATAACTTACTACAAGTTTTACTTCATACATAACCTGTTTCAATGAAATGTAAAAAAAATATATCTAAATATATAATATCTCATTCTTACTGATACGAGCTATTAAAACAATCACATATTATTAGCGGAACTATTTGCTTACGAGTGGCCGAAGTCGTATAGACATAGGACAATCCCCTTTATTTTATTCATCCGTTTAGCAGATGACTAGACACTTCGTTTAAAAATAGCCCTGAATACGAACTCATTTGTGGGCTGTCATTTACTTTTTATTCTTACGTTATTGTTATTTACTCTTTTGTTTTTTATTTGTCATTAAAAAACATACGCTATCATCTTTTCCTGCTATCATCGAATTATTTAATTTTATATGCCTGTCTCGTCCATGGTCCTGGATCTACGCCGGATAAAATAACCAGAGATTTTTCACACACAAGAAAAATATTTACAGCCGTCGTCGAGCGCAAATTATAAGTGCAACATTAAGATTGCGCGTCTGCGGAAAGTGGCTAGCTGAGGGTCCAAATCTACAGAAAACGAAGAGATGAAGTTGCCTTATTACTAGTTTTTATGGTAGTGATTTGAACCCAACACTCATCAGGTATTTTTACGCATTTATCGATGTCTTTATTAAAGGCCAGTCTGTAACATTCCACTTTTGTGCTAGTGTGTATTAATGTATGTGTGTGGGTGTGCATGTATGTGTGTGTGTGTTTCAGTTAGGTAAAACTGTATGATAGTTTTTCAGTGATATGTTAGATAAACTCTGGTTAGTTAGGCCTCAATGTTTCTGTTACTGTACATTTTTTTTATTTCCCTAACAATTCGACGCAGTGAAGATTGCCAGGTTTGATTTTACACGACTCCATGATCATGATTTGTCTGGTCGAAAATTTTGACGACGAGCAGGGTAGACAAAACGACAAGGTTGTCAATGAAAGTTTGGAACAAATTGACTTAAAATTCTTAGCTTTAAGCATATACAGGGTGACTCAGAATACCTCTTTTGATCCAGCGGCCCCATATTCTGTTGTGCATTATTAATCATTAGATGAAGTCCCCAACAATGTTCATTAAAGTTTTTGAATGCTTTCGACATGTCAAAGTTTTCTTCATATTTTTGATGGAGTCAACCCTAAAATTGGTTGACCTCTATTCTTATAAAAACATGGCATTTCCATATTACAACTATTTATGAACGTTTTACAAACTTTCTTTGTAAAACGTTCATAAATAGTTGTAGACCCGGAAAATTAAAAAAAGAAGTAAAAGAGGCGTTTTGATCCCTTTTATCCGAGGGACTCGGAATTTCACTCCCTCTGGCGGATCTCAAATAAGGCCTATGGCTTTTTACGTACCTAATCGAAAAACCTGAGTACGAGCTAAAACCCAAAAACTGTATGGGTCTGTCAGTCCACTTCTACAGTCATCTTACTTATCAATATGAGTAAAAAATACTTATAATATCATTGCTAATTATCTTATACTAGCTGATCCTACAAACGTTGTCCTGTAAAAATTTCAATAATTCTTACGAAATTCCCATAGAATATGCACTTGCAGTTTTCCCGAATTTTTAAATTTTCCCAGCAACATTCAAAGATTTTCTTTTTTTTCATATAAACCTTGTCCTGGCAATTACAAACACAACAATAAAAGACTTGGTCAAATAGGTGCAACCGTTCTGAAGTGATGCGCGTACATACATTCGGCTATTGATTTTTATTTAAAACCAAAGTACATAGTATTGTGATTGATTTTTTGGTCAACGATACTCTCATAACGAACTCTGATACCCACGTTTCAGAGGCTGTCAAGACACCACACATTGTGCCAGGCATAAACTACCGTAAGCAGTTTTCTTGACCGGTTCAGAGAGAAGAAAGAAAGCTATATACACAAGGTTGGTATATGTTCACTTTCTATAGGTAATTATATAGTTTTATGCAATGTATATCAGAAAGGTGTCATAAAATTTAAGGGTGGTACAGACATTCAAACTGAAAAATTTTCTCTATGGGACTAACATCGTAATTGAGAAAAAAATATCACCTGTCCCGTACAAAGCTTCAATACTTACTCGACCTAAATGAATGGGGACGGCTGATATATTTTTCTCGATTACGAGAAAAATATATCAGTTTTATATATATCTTTTAATTATATATATCTTTTATTAATATATATCTTTTTTCCCATGAGAAAGTGCTACAGTTTGATGGTCTGTCCCTTAAAGACCACACTTTTCTGATACAACCTGTATTGTTCATGAATCCACTGGATGCGGGAAGCACAGAACCAGTCGAAGTGGCGGTGCTTGGGGCCTATGTCCAGCTGTGCACGTCTTTCGGCTGGAATGAGGATGATGGTGATGATATTGTTCATGATGAAATTTCTTGCTGTGAGTAGCTGGAAATAAAGATATGGTATAAATTCTCTAATGCTGCCTGCACTTGTCCTTTAGGTGGAACTACTGAATTCTCCCACTAGTTCCATACACGGAACTAGTGAGTTGTAGTAGTTCCATGTGGAACAAGCCACATGAAACTACTGGGAATAAAGGATGTGTAACTACTGAATTCTCCCACTAGTTCCATGTGGAACAAGCCACATGAAACTACTGGGAATAAAGGATGTGGAACTACTGAATTCTCCCACTAGTTCCATGTGGAACAAGCCACATGAAACTACTGGGAATAAAGGATGTGGAACTACTGAATTCTCCCACTAGTTCCATGTGGAACAAGCCACATGAAACTACTGGGAATAAAGGATGTGGAACTACTGAATTCTCCCACTAGTTCCATGTGGAACAAGCCACATGAAACTACTGGGAATAAAGGATGTGGAACTACTGAATTCTCCCACTAGTTCCATGTGGAACAAGCCACATGAAACTACTGGGAATAAAGGATGTGGAACTACTGAATTCTCCCACTAGTTCCATGTGGAACAAGCCACATGAAACTACTGGGAATAAAGGATGTGGAACTACTGAATTCTCCCACTAGTTCCATGTGGAACAAGCCACATGAAACTACTGGGAATAAAGGATGTGGAACTACTGAATTCTCCCACTAGTTCCATGTGGAACAAGCCACATGAAACTACTGGGAATAAAGGATGTGGAACTACTGAATTCTCCCACTAGTTCCATGTGGAACAAGCCACATGAAACTACTGGGAATAAAGGATGTGGAACTACTGAATACTCCCACTAGTTCCTAGCCCCAGTAGTTTTGGCTGTATATCTATGGTCCCTTGGAGCTTTAAAAAATCAAGCTTTTAAGTCAACGCAATAAAAATACGGCAATTTATGCGATATATTTTGATTCTCGCCAATAAATCGAAACCTATAAGGTACTTCCCGTAGACCTGGAATCATGAAATTTGGTAAGAAGCAAGGTTTTACAGCACAAATAAAGGAAAAAGTCCGAAAGCGTTAATTTCTAGTATTCCCATATAAAAAAAATAGCGATTCCAAACTTACACAATTGCAGCTGAAGAATTGACCGTGACGTATACCGATGTATGGGAGAACAGTTTTGTCAACTACAATATTAAGTTTGTTTTTGGGATAAATTCATCCCAAGTACGAAACCCTATATTGTGCGTGGTACGACACGCGCTTGGCCGGTTTTTGTTACTTATTATAATTAGTATCTAATGATTTTCTATATTTTACCAAGTTATTCACAAAAAAAGGAACATTAAAAAAAAACAGTGAGTACCCATCTCACTGTATTTTTTTTTTTAATCTTCCTTTATTTTTATGTGTGATCGGTAATTTTCTTTACGTTCCCCCATTTCTATCTGAAACAGTAATATCCAGAAAAATATATTAATAAGAAATTGAGTTATTAAAAACGTGGTAAAATAAAGGAAATCATTACCGGTAATATTTCAAAAGTCGAAAAATAAGGACCACCCTAATATACATCCATAAGTATATACATCCATATGTATATACATCTATATGTATACAAATGTATGTGTAAAAGGGTCAAACCTTGCAAGACGATTTGATCAGCAACAACAAGTTGACGTTTTTAACCGACATCAAAAAGGAGGTTCTTTATTCGATCCGAATGTGTGTATGTATGTATGTTTGTTTATATGTTCGCGATTTTTTTGACGGCACGATTTGTGCTGAATATAAATCATACACTACACAGTTGTGTGATTTATATTTATTTCATTCGGTATCAATGCCCTCTTTCTTTTTTATAAAATGTATAAGTGAAATTCTTGAAAAACTATGGGGTCAGTTATCATGAAGTTACCAATGTACATTCAACGTCTCTAGAAGTCCACTTACACCGCAATGACCATTATCGCCTGCGCTATACAGACTGCGGCGTGAGTGATGTTCCAACGCTAACATATTAACATGTCGTATAGCATCGCTACGAGTAGTTGTAGATGTGGTCAATGCTAGACAAGGATGACAATATCAGTTACTTGTTTTTTTTATCGCCGTCAGGTTATTTTTTCTAGTAATGCAAAATTTCGACAAGTGAATATAAGTTAACATTAGCTAGATCGGTAACGAGGCTGCACTCGTTATTGTGATCGGGATAGACGTGAGTTCGAATCCGAGTTGGGCCAGTTTTTTTATGTTTTATATAATTATTATTATTTGTATGTTTTAGTAATCTATTTTTGTAAATTACTTTGAACAAACAGATATTACAATAAATATATTATAAAGTTAATTTATTATTATAATATGATAATAAATGAAACAAATTTTGATATGGTAACATTGTAATATTTTTTTATATAAAATAAATCCTTTACACTTATGTTGCATACTTATGTTACATGCGCATAGCAAATGGCGCCACTGCCATACTAAACAACTAGCTCCGTATTAAAAAAACATTAAAAATAGTAATTCTGTGTAAAAGTGGTCAAAATTATGTGTAAGGTGTGCGTAAACGAACAATAGTCACTATAAAACGTTAGCAACAACTTCTGAAAAGAACTGTGAAAAAGAACATCGAATAAAAAAATATGTAGAAGGAATTGTAAAAACAATAATATTTAAAATAAGTGTACAGCGTTTAGTGAACTTAAACATTACTCGAAGCTCGAACTACACCTAGAAACATAAAACTCATACATATCTAAACTCACATCTCGATTTTTTAATTAAAAACTAAAGTGTAAACAATAGTGCAAACAAATTCAAAAAGTCAAACTAAAAACTGCGCGCTATGGGACGCTTCGCATTTATAACGTCCGTATTCTGTAGTACTTAGACAACTATTTCACAATATATTTCTGAGCACAAGTAGCAAGTATGATAGCGAAGCTACATAATAGGTAGGGGAAAAAGTTTCTTCGCATTTTTTTAAGAAAATTCAAAACATTTTTTTATATAGTTTATTTACATTTAACTAAAGTATGTAGGTAACATTTTGTTCGATAACTTTTTGCCATCTTGTAGGTAGGGACATGATCCCATTGCTATAGAAATTTTGGAACTTCTGGACAAAATACCGTGACAAGTGGTTTTGGCAGTCCTCTCGTGATGTTAACCTGACACTGCCTAAAGAATTCTGAAGAGACCGAAACAGGTGGAAATCTGAAGGTGCAAGGTCAGGACTATACGGCGGATGCATTAACACCTCCCAGCCAAGCTTTCTTAATTTTTGCTGAGTGGCTAAAGATGTGTGAGGTCTAGCGTTATCATGATGAAAAACCACACCCCTTCTGTTGATTAATTCCGGCCGCTTTCTCTCAACTTCTTGCTTTAATCTCATCAGTTGTTCGCAGTAGAGTTCAGAATCGATGGTCCTGCCTGGTGGTAACAGCTCATAATGAATAATGCCCTTCCAATCCCACCACACACACAGCATTACCTTGTTGCGAGTTAACCCGGGTTTCGCCACAGTCTGTGAAGCCTGACCGGCCTTTGACCACGACCTTTTTCGCACGTTCTTGTCATACGTGATCCACTTTTCATCACCAGTTATCAGCTTCTTCAAAAATGGTTCGGTTTCATTACGTCGTAATAAAGAATCACAAATGAGTACACGGTTCATTAGGTTTCTTTCAGTGAGCTCGTGAGGTACCCAAATGTCAAGCTTTTTTGTGTACCCAGTTTTTTTCAAATGCGCCAAAACTGTTTTGTGGTCAATTTCCAGTTCTTCAGCTACGTCGTAACTATTGATATGCCGATCTTGCTCCACTTGTTCAAAAATGGCATCCATTTTATCCGTAATAGGGCGACCAGAGCGACATGCATCTTTGACATCAAAATTTCCGGATTGAAAACGCTTAAACCAAATTTGTGCTACTCTCACAGACACTACACTAGGTCTATAAACATCGCAAATTTTTTTCGCGGCTTGCGTTGCATTTTTACCTTTTTTGTAGTAAAATTTTAAAATGTATCGAATTTCTTCATTAGATTCACTCATCTTGACGATACGAAAAACAAATGAAAATCACACATTTTCCTAATTTGAATTTGGAATTATGTTCTTTAAAATTTAAACTTTCAATGATACCAAAACCAGCCAGATACAAATAGTACAGCCAAAGAGATTTTATTACAAGTTCATACGTACGCAGGTAAAGAGATTAAAGAGATTTTATTACAAGTTCGTACGTATGCGAAAAGACTTTTTCCCCAACCTAATATGAGTGATGTAGCTATAGACTTCAAGCTCGATCCCCAGTGAATACTAAAGTCTCTTTTTGTGTTTTATTCATTTCCGACCCAAGTCGACTACTTTTTGGATTTTTTGGAGACTAAATTAGTTAAATAATAGTTTTTTTTTCGTATATTTGGATAATATATTGTGTGTAAAAGTGAAACTGAACGTACAAACAAACTTGACAGTGTTATTGACTTTTTGGATTTTTTGGAGATTTGTTTTTGAAGACTAAATTAGTTAAATAATAGTTTTTTTTTCATATATTTGGATAACATTCCGTGTGTAAAAGTGAAACTGAACGTACAAACAAACTTGACAGTGTTATTGAGTAATTATGTTGAGGAATTAACAAATTAGCTGGGATTTTAGAGTTTATTCGCGTAATTAAGAAAAACAAGTGAATTTGTACTGTTATTATAATTACCTCCTGCGCACCGTAACTAAGTGACTGAATCGTGGAAACTGTAATCTAGCCGATAGATAGTCATCATAATTCTGTTATCCTGGTACATCGTCGATCACGTCTAAAAGCGTAATGCCTCTAAATCGCACCCCGCCGAAGCAACCAATTGTAACGGAACCGCGTTCAAAGACCGTTGATGGCACTGTCTCCGACATGCAAACCACCGATAGCCACCCCACATTAATACGGACCGTTTGAAAAAGCGGGCAATCGAACGAAGTAGTTTCATGGGTGAAACCCCGGTCTGCATCAACATACCTAACTTTAATGGCACCACTCCTGTTAACAATGTAAGCAGTCAGCGCGGAAGTCAGACTCAGTATTCACCCGTAACTATGGATGCTGCTTCCCTACTACTCGAAGAATTGAGAGAATTTAAAGCTGACATGGTAGCTCGTATGGACAGCCAGGCAAAGGCGATTACGCTCCTACTAAATCCATTTTCTCAAACGAAAACGGAGTTGGGCAACATAATTAAAATGATGACAGTGCTCGAAGAAAATGTAGAAGCTAAGCTAATTCGCAACAACCAAGCCCACGAAATAGCAGCTGATATTCCCCGAAATACCTTCTACATCTTCTTTTGCCGAGGTCGTAAGTCAACATAATAATTCCAAAGTTTCCAAGAAAACGCTTCATACCTACATCAAACCGCATAAGGTCAACAAAGGTGAGGCCACGAAGTCTACCGAAATTTTACCGGAAAAAACTTTGTGTAGTACTAGCTCACTGGCGACTAGTGACCCATCAATGAAGCAGAGAAGATCGAATCAGGATGGACGGCTATTCGAAATAAAAAAAATAACAGGCAACTTAAAGAGGTCAGAGTGGGGACAAATACGGAGTTGAAGGCTATTCAAGTTAGTGATCGCAAAAAATATCTACATATTTGGCGACTGCATCCGGATACCACTCTTGAAGCCATATCAGATCACGTGAAAAATGTATGTGGCTCAGATGTTCAAATTAAAATTGACAAAATCAAACACAAAATCGAAAGAGATTATTCATCGTTTGTTATTGGAATACCGGAAAAGTGTTTTGATAAATTGAACCAGGCCTAAATCTGGCCCATAAATGCGGAATCCAGTGAGTGGATTTAGTTTCGGAACTCAAACAGAACAAAACCAAACACATTATAGCCTGTACGCACCGGGACTTACAGCTTAGTACGGCCGTTATTCCAAATGCGTACAGTGCGGCTACGTTAGCAACAATTGAGTCTGGTACCTATGAAATACCTAAGACCCTACTGACTCTAAACCTAGCCCTATAGCAATTACCTAGCACCCTAATTACCCTAACGCCCTAGCCTATCATACAAACCACACCAAACGTAAGTTAAGTTGGTTTTACGTACGGGAAGTCTGTCACAAGGAGACCTACGGTGACAGACGGAATTTGGGTAGGAATAGAGGTTTGTGTACGTCGTGCAATGTACACAGGAAATGGTTTTCTCACTGCCGATCCCACAGACTCATAGGACCGAAGATGGCTAAAGGTGTCTTGGCCACAGTGAGAGGAGTTACGGGAGATGAATCAAACTCGACTCCAGCTTGATGACTGCTTTATTACAGTAGTTAACTTAATTATATATAAATTTTGTGGTCAATACACATTGATACCTATTTACATGTGTGTTGTGTGTGTATCGAGCCGATGAAGCGAAGATCTCAGCAGGTCACTTCTTAGTGCTGACGGTGTGCCGGTGTTGCCGGCGGAACGAATGTATGTCGCTCTTAACGCTGACGCTGTAATGATGTAGCTGGCTCGTGTAACTACTGTTCATGGTTGAACATTCTGGCGCCTCTCAGGACCTGGACTCCAGTTGATATAACTCAATAGTTTCGTGTTGATTTGGTACACTGTACATAGGTTCCGATCTGATAGTTGGTTGGCCTGTTGTTCGTTGGGTAGCTGTTTTGTTGGCAGCGGGTGAGTTTGGTTCTCTTGCTGGTTGGTTAGCTGTCTCGGTACTTGTTCTCCTGGTCTTGTGCTGCACTGTGACTCCAATCCATTTCAGTATTGCTGGGCCGTAGCAAACTAGAAACAAAAATATTAAAAACATGATTATACAAGATATTGCATTTGTTAAGTACGTGTGAGAACTAATTTGACTCCAAACAGTACTATCTAATTCGGTTTGTAACGCACTTTCTTTATTAATTAGATGCTGAAAAATCTCTTTTGAGTTACCTATGACTTCTTCTTTGGTTATGTTTAGCATTGATTTAGACACAATGTGCGTATTAATGGGAAAATCTATTTGTTTTGAGTATGATGTTACAATCGGTACTGAAACAATTCTTTTGGCAGTTAATATGTTATTAGTTGTTTTAATAACGCAGTTATCTGCAATTCGTATTACGCCAACATTTTGAAGTTCCAATTCTTCTCTTTGTCCATCACAAATGATTGAAGTCGTAACCCGATCTCTTACAATGAACAACCAAGTGTTTGGCATGTGAAGCTGTTTCCATATTATTTTATTGGATAAATAAAACGCTTTGGTAGGACAATTTGATAGTGTCTGGTTTTTAAACAGTTGATTTACAATGCAATTGTCATTTAATTGCATGTTTTTCACGGCCCCAGGAAAGCAAATAAAATGGTTAGTCCATTCTAAACAGCGTTTGAACTCTTCATAGTTCAGGTCAAAATATAGTTCTTTGTTGTAATCTAACCCCATGTACGCTTTAGGTACTTCTAGACTTTGGCCATACTTATCTGAGTTTATCTTTGGGACTGGTGTAATATACATTAAAGTATATTTAGTTATCTCTTGTATAGGAAAATAGGAGTATACTTTTATATGAGTATTGTTTTCAGATATCTTGGTGTCTAGTAATTGTTCTTGAACGATTCTTAAATTTGAAGGTAATTTTTTGTTTGCTGATGATATCAGGTCACTGACGTTCTTTGGTGTTAAAACACTATATACTGTTGCCTTGGTTAAGTATATTTCTAATAATCCGTTATAACAATCCATGATTTCTTTTATGTAATTATAGGCTAATTGGTAAGTCTGCATAATACGTATGTTTACACTGTTGTGGTCGACTTTAATGAACCAATGGTTGTAACTCTCCATGTAATCTATAACTTGGTTTAGTTTAGTTTGATATCCTATAAGTTTCTGTTTTATTCTTTCTTCAGTTTTGTTGACTTGTGAGATTGTTGATATCATAAATTTAGTTTGATGGTTGGCAGCTTCAATTAATTTTTTTTTGGTTTAAATTTAATGACTCTATATCTCGGTATGCCTCATCATTCACTCCGAAGATAGATGTTAGTAACTGTCCCAATATGCCCCTTTTCTTCCTAGTTTGGTTCACTTCTGTCAAATATTCTTTAGTCCGCTCAAATTTGGTTTTTTCTTCTAACAAATGGTGGTGTAATTGCTTGCAAAATGCGGAATCTGTTATTTTTTCTGCATTAGTACATAGTTGATTAAATTGTGACGTCACTGTTTTTATTTTGGTAAACTCTTGCTCTAGATGTTGTTTGTCATAATTTATTTCTATCCTAAATATTCCTCTGTCAATACTTGCTGTTCCTATTTGTTCAACATATAATCCTGGTGGTACTGGTTTTAAAAAGTATGTCGTTGTAGTCGATTTTGCTGACCCCAATACGAGTATTTGCAAAGTGATGAAAAGCAATGTGAACCATTTGGATATTTTATTACATCGTTTGGGTTGATTAGTTTTGTTATTTTTTAGGATTCTAGCGGTATTTGTTTGTATTGCGTGCATAGATTCATTACTACTACTGCTACTACACGTATTTGTTTCTATTGGCAATGGTATTAATGTGTGGATTGATCGTTTTTGAGTTGCTCCTGACGATTTCTGAAGTGTCACTACTCGGGATAAGTCGTCGTTTCCCGTATGTATCGCCTTTATTTTTGCTAATGGCCATTGGCTGGGAGAGATTTTTTCATCTTTTATGATTACTAGAGTTCCAACTGACAAGTTTCCTTGATTAGTTTTCCATTTGTATCTCTGTTGTAGTGTGTGTAGATAATCTTTAGTCCAGCTATTCCAGAAATCCTTTTTCATTTTTTGGATCTCTTTCCATCTGTTTATGTGATCTGTATTAGTTTCCGATAGCGGGTCTGGTACCCCTACTGCTTCTCTTCCTATTAAGAAATGACTTGGTGTTAACACGATATTGTCGTTTATATCTTCACTTAGTGCACATAAAGGTCTTGAGTTTAAACATGCTTCAGTTTGTTGTAAAAACGTGCTCATTTCTTCATAAGTCAGTGTCTGCTCTCCTATCACTCTACGCAAATGGTGTTTCATAGATTTTACGCCTGCTTCCCATATCCCTCCGAAGTGAGGAGATGCTGGAGGTATAAAGTGCCATTGTGTTCCAATGTTGGTCAACGTGTTTTGAAAGACGTCAGACTGAGTTATGTCTAACATTTCTTTATACAAGTAATTGGCAGTGCCTATGAAATTTGTCGCGTTGTCACTATACATGTGTGATACTGGACCTCTGCGTGCCATAAACCTTCGTAGTGCCGCTATGAATGTTTCTGTTGATAAGTCGCCAGCGAGCTCCAAATGTACCGCTTTCGTGGATAAGCAAACAAATATTGCAATGTAGCCCTTGTACGATTTATGACCCCTGCCTTTCATTGTTCTCACCGATATTGGTCCAGCATAATCCACGCCTGTGTGACTGAATGGGTACGATTCCGTCACTCTTGGTTTTGGTAATGAGCCCATTTTTTGTGAGGCGGTGGATGATCTGTATCTAGTACACTTTATACATTTTCTAATGCTACTTTTCACTGTCCGCTTCCCTCCAAGAATCCAATACTTCTGTCGTATATACGCTAAGGTCAAATTGTTACCTCCATGTAATGTGGTTAAATGGGCATCACGAACTATAATTAATGTTACATGATGGTCAGGAGATAACAGAATTGGGTGTTTTTGATCATAGGGTAAACTGGAGTTTTGTAGTCTTCCTCCTACTCGCAGTAAACCCTCATTATCAATAAATGGATCGAGGCATGATAACCTGTTTCCTCTCTTTAATGCTTGACCGGCCTTAATGGTTTTGTACTCCTCAGAAAACACTTCTTGTTGGACTAAGAAGAGGACTTTTTTCGTTGTTAAATTAAGTTCCATACAACTTAATGGTTTTTTGTGTTCTGGTTTATTTACAATTCTGTAGCAATGTGATAACACTCGTATCATCCTTTGGAAGCTTGAAAACCTTATCCAGATATCGTTTTTCGGCATAATAGTTATATGATTACATCGTTTAATCTCCTCACATATTTCTGGTACAGTTTTTGTATTAGGGATGTTATCACTCTTTAACCACTTTGGTCCATTCCACCACAGAGATAAGTTTTGTAATTTATTTGGCGCAATACCTCTTGTAATTAGGTCAGCTGGATTTTGTAATGTATTTACATAATTCCATTTTGCTTGTGGTAATATTCTTTGTATTTCGGATACCCTGTTAGCTACGAACGTCTTCCATCGTTCAGCTTCACCTTTGATCCAGCCGAGAGTAATCATTGAGTCAGTCCAACAATAAATATCTTCGATTGGCATTTCCATTCCTGTAATAACTTTCTCCATCAGTTGGGTTAATAATACTGCAGCGCATAACTCCAATTTTGGTAATGTAGTTTTCTGCTTTTTTGGCGCTACCTTTGATTTAGCTTGTAAAAGGGTTGCGTTACAGATATTATTATTATGTATTCGACAGTATATCACTGCACCGTAAGCTTTTTCAGAAGTATCACTGAACCCATGCAGCTCAACTCTGGAATGGTTTGAAAAATGACACCATCTTGGGATGGAGATCTTCTCAATTGTCTTTAGTTGTTTTTGTAGTTCAATCCATCTTGTTTTAATAGTTTCCTCCACGGGCTGATCCCACCCTGTGCCATTTGTCCAAAGTTCCTGAATCATTAGTTTCATATTTATGACAACAGGTGCTAACCATCCCAGAGGATCGAATATCTTAGCGATTTCCGATAAGATAAATCGTTTTGTTGGTTTTTCGTTTTGATTGATAGTAATATGAAAACAGAAACTATCCTCTAATGGTGACCATAATACCCCTAAGGATTTTCTAGTTTCATCTAGTGGTATTTTCATCAGTTGGTCGTCTTTGCTTTCATTAGGTATGTTTTCTAACAATGCAGTACTGTTAGACGACCATTTCCGTAACTTAAATCCGCCTTTTCGTAGCATATTTGTTAAGCTTTCTTGTAACATTTTTGCTGACTCGACTTTAGTATCTCCTGACAAAATATCGTCTACGTAGAAGTCCTCGAGAGTTCTTTGGCTGGCTATTGGGTAGTTCACTTTTTCATCAATAGCGAGTTGTTGCAGCGTCTTAATCGCTAAGTATGGGGCAGCTGCAGTTCCATACGTTACAGTAGTTAATTCGTATTCGTCGATAATATGTTTCGGCGATTCCCTCCATACTATTCGCTGGTATGTGTAATCTTGTTCGTTGATATTTATGTACCGGTACATTTTTTCGATGTCCGCCATAAATGCTATTTTGTGTTTACGCCAGCGTAACAAAATAACTGCTAAATCTTGTTGTAGTCTTGGTCCCGTAAACATATTATCGTTTAGACTCATGTTTGTACTTGACTTGCTCGACGCATCAAAAACTACTCGTAGCTTAGTAGTTAGTGAGTCTTCCTTGATTACTGGTTGATGTGGTATATAGTATTTACCTTGGTAATAGTCAGTACTAGTAACTTTCCTCATATGGCCCATTTCTAAGTACTCATTGAGGAAGTCTTGGTATTTTTTCCGTAAGTTTTCATTTTTGTCGAACTTCCGTTCTAATTGTAAAAGTCTTGCAATAGCTTTTTTGCGCGAATTCCCATAATCTACGTTGTGATTCTTAAATGGGAGTTTCACTGTGTATGTTCCATCTGGATTTCTTATAGTAGTTTTTTGGTAATGGTTTTCACAAGCCTGATCCTCATTGGATAATTGGTATATTTCAGGAATTTCTTCTAATTCCCAAAACTTGTTCAGTTGTTGAACTTCTGTAGTACGTGTCATCATACTAATAACTGTATTAGTGTTAGTAGTAGTGCCGCAAATACCGGATAAAATCCACCCAAACTCTGTATTCTGAGCGATTATTCCGTCTTGCATCTTGTGTAACCCGTTTAGAAGTAAGTTACTATATTCTTGAGCCCCCAATATTATATCTATTGGTCCTCTTTTGAAGTACATAGGGTCGGCAAGTAGCTTGTTTTCTAAACAATCTGATTTTAGTTCCGGTAAACTTTTCTCTGGTTAACAGCCAGTTAGTTTTGGTAGTATTATAAGTGTGACTGGTAACCTATATTCACTCGGAAATCTAGGCTGTAGTATGACATTGATAGAGCTTTTCGATGTTTTAGGTTTTTCGTCAGCAATCCCGATCACTTCAGTATGTATCTTAATACGTGGGTACGACAATAGTTGGGCAACCTCTTCTGTACAGAATGATGCTTCTGAACCTTGATCACACAACACCCTTAGTAAATGCGATGTCCCATCCGTCGAGTTAGTTTTTATTAGGGCTGTCGCTAGTAGTGTTATTTTTAGTATATTCGTTTTGTTAATAGTAGACATGTTAGATACAGTTTTCGTCATGGATTTACTTGTTGATGGGGTTGTCAAGTCATCCTTTTTTGACTCACTTTTTGCGGGTCTTATATAATTATTGTTTTGGTGTAAATAGGAATGATGACCTCTTTTCCCACAATATCCACAATTTTTATTGCTGTGACATTTTATCGACGTTTCATGACTCAAACAGTTTCTGCACATATGTTTTTCGTTTACGATCTTATTGCGATCTTGCACTGATAGCGTTTTAAAACTAGCACAATGGTAAATGCTGTGTTCGTGATTTTGACAAAACCAGCATACACGTTCATCCACTTGTTTGGTTGTTGAATTTGATGACTCACGGCGCGATCTGTGAGTGAAAGCTTCTTCCCTCAAACAGCTTGAAGTTTCCAAGCACTTAAACCTTTTTTCTAAGAATTGCATCATTTCCGAAAACTCTTGTAACTTATTAGGCTCTTTTATTTGATGTTCGTATTTTTCATCAGTTTCTGAGTCCCATATTCTACTGAGTATTCTTGTCAAAATAGGGTCCCAAGTTGAGACGTTGATGTTTTGACTTTTTAAGGCTTCTAGGTTTTCGTTGATTGTATCATGGAGATTCCTTAAGTTGAAGGCATTACATTTCTTTATTTTCGACATACACAGAATATTATCAATATGTTTAGTAATGATTATTCTTTCGTTTTTGTAACGTCTTGTTAACAGATTCCATGCAGTGGTATAATTGGTGTCACAAACGGTTAAATGCTTGATCAACTTGGCGGCGTCACCTCGCACATGCGTTTTTAAATACTGCATTTTTTCTGTGTCACTTAACGATTTATCTTCGTGTACTATTTTCAAGAATAAATCATAAAAGGAATTCCATGACTCATAACTTCCACTAAATGTTGGAATTATTATTTTTGGTAACTTAACCGAGGTTTTATGGTTGTTGTGTGTCGATTTTTGACCTATTATTGCAAATAATTTTTCCATCACAAGATCGAATTCCGTCTGTGTTTTCTCAAACATTTTTTCTTGGAAATAGCTGTGTTCCAATGTACTATCTTCCATTAGAATGAGTACATGTGTTTCTTCAATTTCTTGCCATTGGTTTTGCAAAATAGTCATTAAAGTTTCTAAATGCCAACTCGCTTTCTCTTCAGTCATCGATTGAATTGCAGATTGTAACTTTTTCTGCATCTGATTAATCCGAAATAGTTGAATAAATGGTTTGGGTGAGCTAATGCTTTCTTCCTCTTCGGGTTCTATATCTTCTGGCTCATATAGTTGGTTTACTACCTGTAGTCTTTTCTCACACATCAATAGGTATTCAATAGCCTGCTTATAGTGTGTATTGATAGAACTAAAGTAGTTTGTAGTGATGTATTTGTGATCACACAACACATCTAGGTCTTTTAGTATGGAATGGTTTTTGGACGTTCTAGTAAATATTTCTGTAAGTCGAGTTTTTCTCTCCGTGATATATTTTAGAGTTTTTCTTGATGCCGAGTCTTTCTTGATGTTGGTGAATATCTGTCTTAGTTCATTGTAATCTGCTTCTTGGCTTCTTATAACTTTGTTTATTTCTTGTATGTCCATTTTTCTTTACTGTCCCTAGTAGCCCTATTTGTTTAGGATGTTACCTAATTGCCCTTTGATACTATAAGTGCGACTTCTCAAAATATTGGTGAACCCGCTTGTTGGTGCCGATTTCTGATTCGCTATCGTACAAATGGCGTATAAGTATGTCAGTTACCTTACATACCCCAAACAAGCGCTTGTTGAGTACGCAAGTTTGAAGTACGTCTAAACGTCAGTCAGTCAGTATTAGCGTGAGACAAACAGAAGAACGTTTTTGTTTTTTTTTTTTATTTCATATATGTTACAAAGTTAAAGTACCGATTAAACAAATTACCCTGGTTTCCCTAAAAATAGCTCGCAGGACCAAAATGTACGCACCGGGACTTACAGCTTAGTACGGCCGTTATTCCAAATGCGTACAGTGCGGCTACGTTAGCAACAATTGAGTCTGGTACCTATGAAATACCTAAGACCCTACTGACTCTAAACCTAGCCCTATAGCAATTACCTAGCACCCTAATTACCCTAACGCCCTAGCCTATCATACAAACCACACCAAACGTAAGTTAAGTTGGTTTTACGTACGGGAAGTCTGTCACAAGGAGACCTACGGTGACAGACGGAATTTGGGTAGGAATAGAGGTTTGTGTACGTCGTGCAATGTACACAGGAAATGGTTTTCTCACTGCCGATCCCACAGACTCATAGGACCGATGATGGCTAAAGGTGTCTTGGCCACAGTGAGAGGAGTTACGGGAGATGAATCAAACTCGACTCCAGCTTGATGACTGCTTTATTACAGTAGTTCAACTTAATTATATATAAATTTTGTGGTCAATACACATTGATACCTATTTACATGTGTGTTGTGTGTGTATCGAGCCGATGAAGCGAAGATCTCAGCAGGTCACTTCTTAGTGCTGACGGTGTGCCGGTGTTGCCGGCGGAAGAATGTATGTCGCTCTTAACGCTGACGCTGTAATGATGTAGCTGGCTCGTGTAACTACTGTTCATGGTTGAACATAGCCATAATATCGATATATTCTATCAAAATTTACGAGGTCTACGAACTAAACTGGATGAATTCCGGACCAACATTGAGGCATTCAACTTTGATTTATGGGCAATAACGGAATCTGGTTGCAATAATTCCATAGAAGATCCTGAAATAATCCCTCCGGGATATCAAATACTACGTTGCGATCGAGCGGATGGTCGGAAGCAGGGAGGAGCGTTTTTAATGGCCACACACCGATATGAGCTGCGACAAGTACAAATAGCGGACGCGTCGATAGACACATACGTTTTTGAAATAGTGCAACGGTTAGTCATTTCAAAAATAGATTTTTGTTTTTATGTTGTGTTGTTTACATACCACCAGGGAGTTCTGAGAATGACTACTTGACTTTATTTAGATTAATAGAAAAATTTGCTGTTAGATATGGAGAAATAATTGTTATTGGTGATTTTAATTTGTATTCGTGTCCTATAAATGTTAAAAATTATCATGAATGTTTTGTGTCCTATTGCGAATTCACTCAAAGTAACACAGTAACAAACTATCTAGGTCGTCAGTTGGATTTGGTTCTGAGCACAGGTTTTAGCGGAGAGGTGTTGGTAGCGGCGGCCGACGACGCGCTCGTGCCCGTCGATGCACATCACCCGCCGCTCGCGGTCAGCGTGCGCTGTACGCGCGCGCTCCCTGCACCCGCCGCGTCAAACCCGTCCGCGACTTCTGCCGGCGGCGGCAGTCCTGCAGCGCGTAGTGTAAGGCCGCAATGGAACTTTTATCGAGCCGACTACGAGTTGTTATACTCTATGCTGACTTCCACTGATTGGAGTATGATTTATGACATGCATGATTTGGAGGATATGTTGAATATGTTTTATGATAAACTAAGTGATATTTTAGATACATGCGTACCCCGGAAAAAGCTTAAACGTGAAAATTCTCGATACGTTTATCCCGAATGGTACACAGCAGATATTATAAGAGATATAAAGAATAAAGCTGGATGCCATAAAAATTTCAAAAAAACAAAGCTAGATAGCGATTATTCTGAATTTTCAAAGTACAGAGCTCGTATTAAAAAATCAATAGAAATTGCACACAGAGAACATAAGTTAAAAATACAAAATCAATTTTCAAAAGATCAAAAATCATTCTGGCTGTATATTAGGTCCAAACGAAGTAGGAAAAACAGGCAAATTATCATAAAGGATGGTTAACATCTTGCGGATGAGGAGTGCGCTCGACTATTTGCGTCATTTTTTGAGTCAGTGTATAATAAAGAGCAGCCGCGGCTGGAGGTGCGGGAGGCGGGGGCGGAGGCGGAAGCAAACAGTGAGCGGCGGGTGCACATCGAGACCCTCAGTCTTCAAGACGTAAGGAAAGGGCTCATAAAGCTCAAGCCAAAGCGCTCGTCTGGCCCCGATGGCATTCCAGCTTTTCTGTTCTGAGACTGTGGCAGGGTGCTGGCTGAGCCCCTGCATCATATCTTTAATATTTGCCTAAAACAAGCAACGTGTCCGCCTCGGTGGAAAATCACGCGAGTGATTCCGGTTCCCAAGGGTAAGTCAGGTTCGGATGTCAGTGGCTACAGACCGGTGGCAGTGTTGTCGACACCTGCAAAAGTGTTCCAGTCTGCCATCCAACTCTGCGTGCAGGCTCAAGTGAGCGGACAGCTATCGGAAGCGCAGCACGGATTCCGGTCGGCGCGCAGCACTGCCACTAATCTGCTTAACTTCATGGCGAAGGTGGTGCCGGCCGTCGATGCCGGTGTGCAGGTAGACGCAACATATTTAGATTTTAGAAAGGCGTTTGATACCGTCGACAATGATGTACTGCTAATGAAGCTGGCAAAAATTGGCTGCAGTCCGCACATACTACAGTTTTTCGCCAGCTACTTGAAAGACCGACAGCAGTACGTTGACTACAACGGGTTCGAATCCGAGCCATACCAGGTCAGGCGTGAGCCAGGGCAGCAATTTGGGTCCTCTCGAATTTATTTTAATGATAAATGACTTACCAGACGTAGTCAAAAATAGTCTATGTTTATTGTTTGCAGATGACCTCAAATTGGCAAAATAATCTGGCAACTTTGGCAGCTTTTCGGCAATATTGCCCAATATTGCCGGCAATATTGAAAACTTTCCTGGTAAGTTTCGGAAACATTCCGCAATTTCCATCCCTACATAGGGCAAGAGCGTGCGAAGGGCACCCCGAGGTTAGGTTTGGTTAGATTAAACCCTTTACACAGAAATAAAAGCCCCGTGAAGCAGAGCTCCGTCGACATAGGATGCAAGAGCGAGTGAAGGGCACCCCGAGGTTAGGTTTGGTTAGATTACTTTAAACCCTTTACACAGAAATAAAAGCCCCGCGAAGCAGAGCTCCGTCGACATAGGATGCAAGAGCGAGCGAAGGGCACCCTGAGGTTAGGTTTGGTTAGATTACTTTAAACCCTTTACACAGAAATAAAAGCCCCTCGAAGCAGAGCTCCGTCGACATAGGATGCAAGAGCGAGCAAAGGGCACCCCGAGGTTAGGTTTCGTTAGATTACTTTAAACCCTTTACACAGAAATAAAAGCCCCTCGAAGCAGAGCTCCGTCGACATAGGATGCAAGAGCGAGCAAAGGGCACCCCGAGGTTAGGTTTGGTTAGATTACTTTAAACCCTTTACATAGAAATAAAAGCCCCTCGAAGCAGAGCTCCGTCGACATAGGATGCAAGAGCGAGCGAGGGGCACCCCGAGGTTAGGTTTGGTGACCTTGCTCATATTTTACTACTCATCTCGGCATTTTCTACTCGTTATCCGCCGGCTGTAGCTGCCAACCTATTATGATAGCTGACTACATGAAATAAGAGCTTCTACCATTATTTCATGACAATAATGAGATAAAATTATGTCCGATTATAGTAGATTCACTCAATAATTACTTATCCCTTCATCTGTCGACGCCATTTTGCGAAATCCGCGCATCGGTTTCACTTATTTTATCTGACCTTGGCTGACCTCGCGCATTAGCGGCACGCGTGATTAAAATGACGATATCTCTAAAGTTTTGTATGGGAGCTGTACATAAAACTTATGTCGTTGAAATAGTTATGAAATAAGCTAACTTATTAAACATGCATTAGTACTGTTTTATCTTGTAATGTATCATTAACAGTAAGTTGAAATCAAAATGAGCGAATTTTTCCCAGTTTTTTGTTAAAAACTTGTTCTAAATAAATGAAATTAATATTTCAAAGAGTTTTTATTTTATTTACATAAAGATAAACTATTTTACATAAATCAATAAGAAAACACACATCCCATCCCCATACATTTTTTTCATCTCACAAGCTTTACAATGTCACGACTTATTTTTGCGACCCGCGCGCCGGGCAAATATTAAATGTAACGTATACAAATATAGGCGACTACAAGAAATTAGAGTACGATGAAATTATTTTATAAATGCCTTCAGAAATCTGACTTAGTCAATTTAAATGGATTTAAAATATTTTTCGAGGAAAGTTGTGACTGAAAAATGCCAAGAGGATTATCAGAAGTTTTACGAGCAAGAATTGTAACTTTGAGGGAAGAAGGATATTCCACGAGAGAAATAGCACGCAGAGTTGCTGTATCTCAATCCTGTATCGTGGCCACGTTGCAGAGGTATTACGGCATGGATAATTCAGTAAACCGGCCCCGCAGTGGTCGCTGAACTGTTCTGACTGCTGCTCAGAAGCGACTAGATTGCTGGCAGCCCGTGTCTCAACAATCAACGCCACTACAATAAAAGCAGAAGTGCGGGCCACTTCTGGACTGAAGGGACTACGAGCAAGGAGGTCCTGACGAGCACTTCTGAATTCACGGCAACGTCAGCAACGTAGATTGCAGTGGGCTAGGCTCCGGCAAAATTAAGAAGATGAGGAGGAAAACATTTAGCAAAACTGTCTCTTCGTTGACGAATCGTGAATCAGTACTCATCCAGATAACCAACGTGTCCGTATCTGGAGAAGACCTAGAGACTCTGAAAGGCAAAGAATTACCACTGGAACCGTTCAGCAAGCCGGGAAATCAGTGATTCCTATAAGGGTGGAATTATGATTGGAGCTAGAGAACGCCTTTGATACCCTATCGAGGCTCCATGACGGCAGATAGGTACAAAACAGTCGCTATTGATGGAATTGTTTAGTGTGTACTTCCTTATTTTATTCTCCTTTTATTTAATTGCTAATGCATATATAAATAATATCTTTAAATATTAGAATAAAAACACAAAGTAGTAGCCCACCGGTAACAGGAACAGGGTCCAAGCTACCAGTGGTCAGGGCTCCAGAGAGAGGAACCTCCTAACAATGCGAGCCGTGTCCAGAAGTACCGTTTCCTGAATCAAGCCCTTGATCCAGCTGCCCAACGAGAGCCTCCTTAGGTGTTGGTCGAGGCTCTTGGCAATTAAGCCATTGGCTGATACGACTATCGGCACAATGATCGCTGAGTCGACATCCGATGTCGACAACCTCGCGAGCCAAGTCAAGATACTTGATTTGTTTATCTTTTTCGACTTTCACGAGGTTCCCGTCATGCGGGACCGTTATGTCAATAATCATTGCGCACCGCTCTATTCGATCCACCACCACTACAATAGTCCTGTCAGTGGTGATGGATCGATCCCAGTACAAAGTGATATTTCCATTTTCTAGAACTGGGTCGGGCACAAACCTGTAGTACTGCACGTCCGATTCTACAAGGGTGTATTTCAGAGCAAGTTGCTGATGGATAATCCTGGCTACAAGGTTGTGTCTATGCAAATACTCTTCGTTAGCTAGACGAGAACACCTGTAGATAATGTGTCGGCTTGATTCTCCTGGACGGTGGCGTGCCCGACAGATGTCAACCATTCCATCCTTCACAATACATCTCCAGTAATTGTTCGTCATGATAACTTCGTCCATAATTGCACAGACAAAACCTTCGGTTTCCCCAAAGGTCACCGGAACAGAACCAGGCTACGGACGCTAGCAGATGTACATCGGGTCCATGTAGGGCCCGGAAAAAACGTCTGTGAAGCTCTTTAATCTGCCATACCTCCATGCGATCGTTAGTGTCAAGGCTTGCGCCAGTTCTCTTTAGCCAAAGAGAGCGGGGTGAGGCCCTTGTCCACCGCGACCACATCTCGATGCATCCCCATGTCTGCTTCTAGGAAATATTCCCTGAGACTGCATATCCCGCGATTGTGAAGGGTCTTAGCGTTTAAAAGCCTCGACCTGCGCACTTTCGCGGGATATACAGTCAGTGCATTCGATATGCAGTCAGCAGCATACGGACTCTCCTATCCGGGGCGTCGAGTTCGGTCTGAGTCCATTTGAGTATGCCAAAAGAGTACATCAGAATTGGCATGACCCAACCGTTGAAGGCACGCACTTTGTTTCTTCCTGATAGAAGACTATTGAATACTTTGTTCAGGCGGCCAAAGAAGCGCTCCTTCAACGATTGCTTCATGTCAGTAACATTGATGCCCAACGCTTTCGACATACACAAATATACGTACTTATAGGTTTCGGATGCGGAAAGGGCTCTCAGGTTTATTTGGGTTCACACGGATTCCACAATCTCCTCACGCTTTACATGCATGACCGCACATTTGTCCACACCAAATTCGATCCTGATGGTGCTACTAAACGTTTGGGTTACTTTCATTAGCTATATCAGTTGCAAATTGGGAGAGAGGAGGTGAGATATAACCTGACCACCTCTCCTCAGCCGATAGCCTAGGCCTGAATCCTCCAGCAGTGTGCTTAGAGGGTTCAAGGCTAAGCAGAACCAAAACGGACTCAAACTATCGCCCTGAAATATGCCTCGATCGATCCTTATCGTTTCACTATTCCTCTAGATATTTCGACATCCTGGATAGCGAAGGACCGTCCTCCACTGCCCCAAACACGTCGCTAGGAAGGTGCTCAGAGTTGTATCAATTTTGTACAACTGTAACACCCTCAAGAGCCATGTATGGGGCACCGAATCATAGGTCTTCTTATAGTCTATCCAACATGTCGACAAATCCTTTCGGGATCGACGGACCTGTTCGCTTATGGCCATGTCAATGAGGAGTAGCTCCTTGGTGCCGCGGGACCTATTCCTTCATCCATTTTGAGAGGCAAACATAATAGAATTCTTTTCTAAATGAGAATTTTCACTCTCAAAATAGATGTAAGAAGTTTATAGACCGTCGGAAAACAAGTGATCGGCCTATAATTTTTGAGTTCCGCGACATCACCTGACTTATGGAGCAGGTGGGTAACTCCTGTTGTAAAGAACTGTGGCAGCGACCCAGACTCTAAGGCCGATTGGAATTGCGATGCCAGGCACGTGTGTGACAATTGCGGCGCTAAGTCCCCTCTTTGAGGAGTGGTTGGAGAGGCGTCACGGCGTCCTCACCGTCCGCCTGACGCAGGTCCTCACCGGACACGGCTGCTTCGGGAGATTCCTGTTCCGGATAAGGCGGGAGGAAACGCCCGGGTGTAACCATTGTGTGATTCGCCCGGAGGACACGGTGAAGCATATGGTGGAGGTCTGCGCGGCTTGGGCAGAAAACCGCCGCGTCCTCGCGGAGACGATCGGCGGCGGCGATTTCTCGCGTCCGGCCCTAGTACAGGCCATGGTACGGAGCGAGAGTGCATGGGAAGCCGTCACCTCCTTCTGCGAAGCGGTAATGCTCGCGAAGGAGGAGGCTGAACGCGTGACGGAGAGGCAATCTTTGCGCCCTCACGCCCCTAGTCGCCGCAGGAGACGCCCTGGGCGTCGGGAATCGATAGCCGATTCCCGGCCACCGTAGGCGCGGGCTTGCGGATGGCGAGCAATGGGTAGCTCGCCGTCCGGTAAGGACCAGGCCCGGATCGACGGTGCGTTGTGTTCCACGCGCGCCTCAAAGAGATGTCAGCGTTAGCTGAAGGGGTCCGCTAAGGCCGATGCCTGCCAGGGTTGCGGGTTGTTCGAAAGAGTTAATAATAATAATAAATTAATAATAATAAATTATTTATTGATCTTGAAAGTACAGATGATGAGAAAAACAAAACTTAAAATAGTAACAATCAAGATATATAAAGTTATGTAACTACATTATTATGGTAGAACATGGTGATGTAATTACACGGTACATCTGTTGACAATTTCTGATACCCTGTCTCTTAAACTAGGGTATACCTGTTTCTTAAGAGACAGTGGACGGCCATAAAGTTATGTTCTAATATTAACTATTAATCAAGTGAGGACCCTGTCGATCTACCCACAATTAAACAATTATCAAAAATCATAAGGAAGTAAAATTAAATAAGGTTAATAATGAACGTATTTCTTGTGTGTATGTGCGTGCATGTGTGTAGGAGTGTGTATGTGTGTATGTATGTGTGTGTGTGTGTGTGTGTGTGTATGTTTGGGCGTGTGTACACGAGTGTACAAGTGCTAGGTTATGTAGGTTAATAATGATTCTGTGTGATCATAGTCTTGTTGAAGTAGCCACTCTGTAAGTTTTTGTTTAATATCCCATTTTGTCAGATCAAGTATGTTTAGGTGTTTATGTATTTTTCTGTAGATGAAAGAGCTCAGAATATGATACTGATGTTTGGCAAAGGCTGTTCTATGAGGAGTACTTGGAGGGATAAAGGTTCGTTTTTCTCGGTTTGAAGGGGGTAGGGATGAATGTATTTTAAGGACTGAGTAGAGCACAAAGAGTTGACGTACTGTGAGTACTTTACAGTTGGAATACAGTTGAGCTGTTGGGTATCTGTAGGGTTTTCTCGTCATTACTTTAAGTATTGCTCTCTGTGCTCTCTCTAGTTTGAGAAGGAATGTTTTACATGCCCCTCCCCACACCGTACTGTGGCCGTGGCACAGGCAACTGAAGGAACACGGGTGGGTTTTAGTCAGTAGAAGTCTGACACGCCCTCCCGCTCCACCCAGAGCGGGAGAAGTTATTTGATGATGTCCCATCCAAAAAAAAAAAACCGGCCAAGAGCGTGTCGGGCCACGCTCAGTGTAGGGTTCCGTAGTTTCCCGTCCGTAAAAATATAATAAAATATGTAAGCGAAGTTAAAAAAATAATGCTTGCATATACGATTATACTACAAACTTAGTCCAGAAATTATTTTGTACAACTTTTTGTCTTTTTTGTACAAAAACGGTTGTTTCCATCAAGTTCAAAATGATTTTCCTAGAAAGTCCTTATAAAGTTCTACTTTTCAGATTTTTTTCATATTTTCTAAACTTATGGCTCTTCATTTTTAAATACCTTTCCAACAATATATCACACGTTAGGGTTGAAATAAAAAAAAAAAAATCACTTCTCACTTTACATATAGGAGGGCTACCCTAATAAAACATTTTTTTCCAATTTTTATTTTACCATTTTGTCGGCGTGATTGATATACATATTGGTACTAAATTTCAACTTTCTAGTGCTAACGGTCACAGAGATTAAGCGAGGACGGACAGACGGACGGACAGACAGACATGGCGAAACTATAAGGGTTCCTAGTTAAAAAAAGGCACGCGTGTGAACTTTGCAGCCATTTAAGCCAAAAATTGTGCAGTCCGTCCGGTCCCGGCGATTTCCAGTTCGGTATCGGGCGGGCTGCACTGGCTACATTGGAGGAAGTAATTATTACTTCCTCCATCTGCGGTATGGCGTCACACACTCGCTCAACATCGCGCATCTATTCAGCCTCAGTATGGCAGAAGGGCACCGACCAGATGTTGCGCCAGAATATGCTAGTGGCAACATCATCCGGGCGGCATACGTCTGCCACATTTTGCTCAGGTCGCTCCCATGTTCTATACACCCACCTTTGATCACGCTAGAATATGCGATTCTGGGTATACCGTTCAACCCGTCGCTTATACCTACGGATACGGCCCATGCACAGACCTTCTGCTTCAGGAAGTTCATGCGCTCTGTAACACGGGACATATCGCACACCTAGATCAAAAGTAGCACAACTCAAAATATAGGTACCCCTTTTTTCAGGCACAGTAAAAAACGTTTTACTCGTTTTCTGTTTGATCAATTTAAAATATTTTTGTATGGTGTTGTAATTCATTAATGGAGATTGGTACCCATGTGTCTTTGAAGTCAATCAGTAAATGTAGTTTTCAACGCAGAGTCCGATAATCGCAATAACTCGATTTTGGATTATTTTTAGTCGTGCTACTCTTTATCTAGGTGTGCGATATATTCTGGAGGACTGATGCCAGTCCCCGAGAACGCCCGCCTCACAAAGCGCATCACTCTAGGGCGAGTATTGCCCTCCCTGAAGCAGTACAGTTTGCCGAAGAGCACCCTGGTCCCCTCGATACGCCGCTCGATCCTGCACTGCCAGGCTGGAACGGTGGGTTTTGGTCGTGTAGCTATGGCACAATTTGGAAATGTGACATTGGCTACACGACACGCCGCAATAGTCGCGGAATACAAGATCGAGTGCGTATCTACGAGATCTTCGCTGCTTTCAAAATAAGAAACAAGCAGCGAATTCAAGGCACACACCAACGCCCTATTCGCATGCACAGAATGCATAGACAAGCGAGGTAAATGTGATCTAAGTTGGACGGGGGCAGTTCTAAGCTCCCGAATCACATCCTCCAGCGCGCTCCTCAATAGGTCGTTCCGCACCACCTCCCTCCTCATTATTAATATAAGATCGCGGTTGGATTATGTTTAGAGGTTGCACTGCGGTCTGTGACGGGACAGGGACGATACGGTTGCTCCGTACTTTTGAGCGCAGCCTATCAAGCGCGGCGTCTTCCAATCTTTGATTCCGTTGGATAACCCGCACCTGATCCGACAGCCGTTGGGCTGAGACGTTGATGGCTGGTTGAAGCGCCTGGAACAGAGACAGCACCCTATCGCTGTACGTAGTGAGGTTAGTTCCCCCTCTGTTGCTCCGTAATATGCGCGCATGACGTTCTCATTCATTTGTCGAGTCCATTTCATGCGCTGTACACAACCACCGGCAGCGGGGACCCGGCTCGGGGCCGGTTTGCCCCTAGATCCCATGCCGTTTGATGGCCGGCCTCTTCCCGGCCGACGTGCAGGTGGTGGCGATGTCGGTGGAGAGAAGTACTCGTCGCTCGAGCTCGACGCGGCTGCAGCCGCCGGTGCCACCGCCGGAACTCGGATCACCAGTCGATCCGAGTTCTGGCGGCGGCGAGGCGGAGCTGAGTGACGAGTCCGGGGGTGGTAGTAGTGCGCGACGTACAGCTGCTCTGGTCAGCATCTATTTACATCAACGATCTTTCCTCGCATTGTACCTATATATGTGTCGGTCAATATCATGTCTATTTGTTGTAGACGAAATTGTCAGTTTTGTTATTATTTTTCATTTACACTTTCATCTGATACTGTTCTGGATAATTGTAGGTGTTTTTAACTACTGATATGTTGAATTTAAAATAAAACAATATGCAAAATACGAAATGAAAAAAAAAATACGTCATTTATTTTATTTATTTATTAAAACTTTATGCTCAAGTAAAAAAACAAATACCGTACAAAGGCAGACTTAATGCCCGAGGCATTTTCTACCAGTCAACCTTAGGGTGGTGCAGAGAAAACATGGCAGGTGCAATATAAAGGATAGATAACACGAAAATAACTATAAAATAAATACATCAATATATACATATATATGTAGTATCACGAGTAAATGGCTAAATAATAACAGCCGCATGGGTCGAACCATCAGGTTAAGCTACGCTTGCCGGGGTTGGTCTGTGGATGGGTGACCATCTTTCCATACCGAGATTCCTCCGTGCCTCGGAAAGCACGTTAAGCCGTTGGTCCCGGCTGTCATTCGTGGATCTTTGACAGTCGTTACGGGTCGTCAGAAGCCCGAAGGTCTGACAACCAGTCTTACCAAAGGGTATCGTATTACCCAATAACTGGGTTGTGGAGGTCAGATATGCAGTCGCTCCATGTAAAATACTGGTATTCAGCTGCATCCGGTTAGACTGGAAGCCGACACCAACATAGTTGGGAAAAGGCTAGGCAGATTGATTGATATGTAGTATCACGAGTGCCGAGCAGAGGTATATCGTCAGGGCTTGGATTTCCCATTTTATTGGGACAAACAAGACAGTAAACACAATAACAAAAAACACATAATACAAATGGAACGCAGTTATTCGAACAAACCAATATGGTTACAGTTCGTATAGTAGCCTAAGCCACCCAAATACAAAGGGTATCGTATCGCTATCAGTAAGCCAATACAGCTATGTCAATATACAGCAGCGCTGTACCAGGTAAACCGACAGTAATGTCAGGAGCAGGGGAGCTCTTTATTGAATCGAATCCGAAGATCGACTGACTAGCAAACCGAATGCACGCTTTTTTATAGCACGATGTTCCTACCTTGCAATCCCTCCACAACAACTCTGTCCGATGACACACGGAAGTACGTCATCGTATTTACTTGATATAAAACACTAAAATGTGCTAAAGCTAACAAGACTTTCATTCTAAAATAATCAAATAATAATATAATGCTGATTTCACAAAGCAAATCATTCTAAAATCGAAGTAACATGTGATCAACTGTTTTGAACAAAACAGTCTGTTAGAATTATCAAAATAAGTTGCCAAAAATCAATTAGTGTGTACACAGAGTACTCAATAAATTATGTCCCGATTTATTGAACAATAATTGATAGTAAAACAATAAAAGAACAAATTATATCAAATACGGTTGACTACCCACAATTGTATTTGACAACCGTCTCCGACACGGCCAGAACTGACGTTCTGCACGACCTCGTGTGGTCTTGGAAATAAAAATTTCTTTATGAATATCGATCGGCCTTTCTGACAAACAAAAGCCTTAATAAAGGGTGTGTTCAAAAGAAAAATTCTGAATCAATCAAATAAAATTATTATCAATAGCAGTTGCAACGCAAACATTCAAAATGACTTACTGTTACTGACCATACATAGCTCAACCAAAGTAGAGACATAGTCTCCCAGCCAAAATCACACCATGGGATTTGATAAGTAATTTGGAGTCGAATAGACAACAATTGTATTTGACAACCGTCTTCGACATATACATACATATAATCAGAATAAACTTTGTCAGGAGAAATAACGATCGGTAGAGGAGAAATAACAATCAGTAGAGGAGAAAAAGAAGACGTCATATCAGTGTTGCTAGATTATACATATATTGTCAGACCATTTCGAGTAAACCATGGGCAACAATTCGTACTGGTCGATGATAACGCACCCGCACATCGAGCTCAACGAGCTGCTCTCCGAGAATACATCACAAGGTTAGACTGGCTTAAACCTAATAAAGCACGCGTGGGATGCTCTTAAGCAAGATGTTTGGAACCGTCAGCCACCTCCCCAGACAGTGCTAGAGATGAGCGAAGCCGCTTTTCAAGAATGCGACAGATTACTGCAAGAAATGTTGGATAACTTGATCCCTCAGTATGCCCAGGAGGATCTCTGCATAATTATGCTCCCCATGTGTTCGAGCCAGAAGTTATATTGTACTAGATTTTGCCCGCGGCTTCGCCCGCGTACATGTGGAAAATATCCCACGTATTACCGGAATTAAAAGTACTCTATGCGTTAATCTAGGTAAACAATGTCATCACGCACTGCTTACATAGTATCCGAGGAGCGGCACGCAGATTTATACGAGTACATGATTACTGGAGGATAAAAAATCCTAAAACCTAAAATTAGTAACGGAATATATAACGGAACAGAAAATTACAAGCATGCCTTTGAAGGCAACGTATACCTACTCAGCTGCACCCCGCGGTTTCACCCGCGTAAGTTTAAATTCCGTGGGAATGGAAATATCGGAATAAAAAGTAACGGCTATAGGTAACATCAAGGTGTTATCTCGGCTGAGCGGGAACACATTCCATCAAAAACCTCAACAATTAACGTCTCTGCATCGGGAAAGGCAATATTTTTTAAACGGTGATGACATTAGATTAATTACAAACTGACCCACTAAAAAGTGAAAAATATAAACTTTTTTCCAAAAATACAACTGACTTCTAAGAAAAACACTAAAAAGTTGAAAAATAACTTTAATATCGGAAATCGGTGGAAAAAAAACTAATTTACAGTTCCAAAGACACCGGCCTCCGAAATAAAAGTTATTTTTCACTTTGTAGTTCTTTTTTTGGAAGTCGGTTGTATTAAAAAAAAAGTTTTTATAGTTTTGCAACATTGTCATCAGCCGAAATTGCTCAGTTGGGACAGCGGCAGCGTTAGACTGAAGATATAAAACTCCCCCAATACCGGGTTTCGGCAGTCCTATGTTTTTGTTTCCTCTTTATTTAGGACCCCGAATATTACTGTGATATCATTTTTATTATGAGTATTTTCTAACACTCAACTTTCATTTTAGGTTCCCCTCAACCCTCAAACTCAAATTCCAAAGCATTGATTACACTTACAGACACTTTTGAAAAATAAAGAAATCAAATCAAACAAAAGCTTTAGGAGCTTAATAATGTCCATAGTCTCACTAGTAATGCAAACAAAAGGTTCAATCACCCTCTTTATAATAAAAAAGAAACAAAAAATATTGCATCGACCCGGTATCGAACCCGGGCCGCCTGCATAGCAGGCGACCGTTCTGCCACTGAACCATCGATGCTTATAAATATGTGATGAAATAGGGGAATGCTATGTTCTCAAAGTGAAGAAACAGCATTGACACAGCAGTAGACGGCATGTAGATCACCTAATAAAAAAAATGTGATCAGACATGATCGACGTCGAGAGCAGGCCCAGTCAGCAATAAAAAAAAGTAGTTTTTTGCCACCGAATTCCGAAATGAAACTTATTTTTAACCGCGTTCAAAAAAAGAACTAGGGTGCTCAGTTCGTCGGAATCCTTTTTATTATGTATGTTACCCGTATACTCAAAGATGGCGGGACCGATTGGGAAAATTCTTTTTTTGTTTGAAAGGGTATACTTTCAAGTTGGGCTCATTGTCATCCGGTCAAGATCTCATGATGGGACCTTGGAGAAATCGATGGAAATCTTCAATTGTTATAGGCACATCTATAGCGCTTAGGGTAATTTTATACACTCCTTTGCAAAAATATGGGTGGTGTTGATTTTTCTACATTATTGGTAATCATTTAGTTCTAAAGAGGTTTTAATAGCCAAACTATGTTACTACCTAATACTTAATAAAGAGTAAGTTCGCCTAAAGTTAATTCAAAATTCGGAACTTTTGTTTTTAAATATAATAATTCTTTTTTCAGATAAAGCGCGGGAAACTTCTAACTTGGCGGACGAAAAAAAACCTGTCATATAAGTTCAGACCGGTATTCGTCGTTTGGATTGGCCAGCGCAGAGCCCCGACCTTAACCCCATTGAGCACGTCTGGGACCTCCTTAATAGGCAAGTACGATCTGTTCAACCACTTTCACAAAACATCAAGGAACTTAAACGTGTGATCTCGGCTGAGTGGGAACACATTCCATAGGACACCATCAAAAACCTCAACAATTAACGTCTCTGCATCGGGAAAGGCAATATTTTGTAAACGGTGATGACATTAGATTAATTACAAACTGACCCACTAAAAAGTGAAAAATATAAACTTTTTTCCAAAAATACAACTGACTTCTAAGAAAAACACTAAAAAGTTAAAAAATTATTTTAATATCTGAAGTCGGTGGAAAAAAAACTAAATTACAGTTCCAAAGACACCGGCCTCCGAAATAAGTTATTTTTCACTTTGTAGTTCTTTTTTTGGAAGTCGGTTGTATTAAAAAAAAAGTTTTTATAGTTTTGCAACATTGTCATCAGCCGAAATTGCTCAGTTGGGACGGCGTTAGACTGCCCTCAAACTCAAATTCCAAAGCATTGATTACACTTACAGACACTTTTGAAAAATAAAGAAATCAAATCAAACAAAAGCTTTAGGAGCTTAATAATGTCCATAGTCTCACTAGTAATGCAAACAAAAGGTTCAATCACCCTCTTTATAATAAAAAAGAAACAAAAAATATTGCATCGACCGGGTATTGAACCCGGGCCGCCTGCATAGCAGGCGACCGTTCTGCCACTGAACCATCGATGCTTATAAATATGTGATGAAATAGGGGAATGCTATGTTCTCAAAGTGAAGAAACAGCATTGACACAGCAGTAGACGGCATGTAGATCACCTAATAAAAAAAATGTGATCAACATGATCGAGGTCGAGAGCAGGCCCAGTCAGCAATAAAAAAAAAGTAGTTTTTTGCCACCGAATTCCGAAATGAAACTTATTTTTAACCGCGTTCAAAAAAAGGACTAGGGTTCTCAGTTTGTCGGAATCCTTTTTATTATGTATGTTACCCGTATACTCAAAGATGGCGGGACCGATTGGGAAAATTCTTTTTTTGTTTGAAAGGGTATACTTTCAAGTTGGGCTCATTGTCATCCGGTCAAGATCTCATGATGGGACCTTGGAGAAATCGATGGAAATCTTCAATTGTTATAGGCACATCTATAGCGCTTAGGGTAATTTTATACACTCCTTTGCAAAAATATGGGTGGTGTTGATTTTTCTACATTATTGGTAATCATTTAGTTCTAAAGAGGTTTTAATAGCCAAACTATGTTACTACCTAATACTTAATAAAGAGTAAGTTCGCCTAAAGTTAATTCAAAATTCGGAACTTTTGTTTTTAAATATAATAATTCTTTTTTCAGATAAAGCGCGGGAAACTTCTAACTTGGCGGACGAAAAAAAACCTGTCATATAAGTTCAGACCGGTATTCGTCGTTTGGATTGGCCAGCGCAGAGCCCCGACCTTAACCCCATTGAGCACGTCTGGGACCTCCTTAATAGGCAAGTACGATCTGTTCAACCACTTTCACAAAACATCAAGGAACTTAAACGTGTGATCTCGGCTGAGTGGGAACACATTCCATAGGACACCATCAAAAACCTCAACAATTAACGTCTGCATCGGGAAAGGCAATATTTTGTAAACGGTGATGACATTAGATTAATTACAAACTGACCCACTAAAAAGTGAAAAATATAAGCTTTTTTCCAAAAATACAACTGACTTCTAAGAAAAACACTAAAAAGTTGAAAAATAACTTTAATATCTGAAGTCGGTGGAAAAAAAAACTAAATTACAGTTCCAAAGACACCGGCCTCCGAAATAAAAGTTATTTTTCACTTTGTAGTTCTTTTTTTGGAAGTCGGTTGTATTAAAAAAAAAAAAATTATAGTTTTGCAGCATTGTCATCAGCCGAAATTGCTCAGTTGGGACGGCGTTAGACTGCCCTCAAACTCAAATTCCAAAGCATTGATTACACTTACAGACACTTTTGAAAAATAAAGAAATCAAATCAAACAAAAGCTTAATAATGTCCATAGTCTCACTAGTAATGCAAACAAAAGGTTCAATCACCCTCTTTATAATAAAAAAGAAACAAAAAATATTGCATCGACCCGGTATCGAACCCGGGCCGCCTGCATAGCAGGCGACCGTTCTGCCACTGAACCATCGATGCTTATAAATATGCGATGAAATAGGGGAATGCTATGTTCTCAAAGTGAAGAAACAGCATTGACACAGCAGTAGACGGCATGTAGATCACCTAATAAAAAAAATGTGATCAACATGATCGAGGTCGAGAGCAGGCCCAGTCAGCAATAAAAAAAAAGTAGTTTTTTGCCACCGAATTCCGAAATGAAACTTATTTTTAACCGCGTTCAAAAAAAGGACTAGGGTTCTCAGTTTGTCGGAATCCTTTTTATTATGTATGTTACCCGTATACTCAAAGATGGCGGGACCGATTGGGAAAATTCTTTTTTTGTTTGAAAGGGTATACTTTCAAGTTGGGCTCATTGTCATCCGGTCAAGATCTCATGATGGGACCTTGGAGAAATCGATGGAAATCTTCAATTGTTATAGGCACATCTATAGCGCTTAGGGTAATTTTATACACTCCCTTGCAAAAATATGGGTGGTGTTGATTTTTCTACATTATTGGTAATCATTTAGTTCTAAAGAGGTTTTAATAGCCAAACTATGTTACTACCTAATACTTAATAAAGAGTAAGTTCGCCTAAAGTTAATTCAAAATTCGGAACTTTTGTTTTTAAATATAATAATTCTTTTTTCAGATAAAGCGCGGGAAACTTCTAACTTGGCGGACGAAAAAAAAACCTGTCATATAAGTTCAGACCGGTATTCGTCGTTTGGATTGGCCAGCGCAGAGCCCCGACCTTAACCCCATTGAGCACGTCTGGGACCTCCTTAATAGGCAAGTACGATCTGTTCAACCACTTTCACAAAACATCAAGGAACTTAAACGTGTGATCTCGGCTGAGTGGGAACACATTCCATAGGACACCATCAAAAACCTCAACAATTAACGTCTCTGCATCGGGAAAGGCAATATTTTGTAAACGGTGATGACATTAGATTAATTACAAACTGACCCACTAAAAAGTGAAAAATATAAACTTTTTTCCAAAAATACAGCTGACTTCTAAGAAAAACACTAAAAAGTTGAAAAATAACTTTAATATCTGAAGTCGGTGGAAAAAAAACTAAATTACAGTTCCAAAGACACCAGCCTCCGAAATAAAAGTTATTTTTCACTTTGTAGTTCTTTTTTTGGAAGTCGGTTGTATTAAAAAAAAAGTTTTTATAGTTTTGCAACATTGTCATCAGCCGAAATTGCTCAGTTGGGACGGCGTTAGACTGCCCTCAAACTCAAATTCCAAAGCATTGATTACACTTACAGACACTTTTGAAAAATAAAGAAATCAAATCAAACAAAAGCTTTAGGAGCTTAATAATGTCCATAGTCTCACTAGTAATGCAAACAAAAGGTTCAATCACCCTCTTTATAATAAAAAAGAAACAAAAAATATCGCATCGACCCGGTATCGAACCCGGGCCGCCTGCATAGCAGGCGACCGTTCTGCCACTGAACCATCGATGCTTATAAATATGCGATGAAATAGGGGAATGCTATGTTCTCAAAGTGAAGAAACAGCATTGACACAGCAGTAGACGGCATGTAGATCACCTAATAAAAAAAATGTGATCAACATGATCGAGGTCGAGAGCAGGCCCAGTCAGCAATAAAAAAAAAGTAGTTTTTTGCCACCGAATTCCGAAATGAAACTTATTTTTAACCGCGTTCAAAAAAAGGACTAGGGTTCTCAGTTTGTCGGAATCCTTTTTATTATGTATGTTACCCGTATACTCAAAGATGGCGGGACCGATTGGGAAAATTCTTTTTTTGTTTGAAAGGGTATACTTTCAAGTTGGGCTCATTGTCATCCGGTCAAGATCTCATGATGGGACCTTGGAGAAATCGATGGAAATCTTCAATTGTTATAGGCACATCTATAGCGCTTAGGGTAATTTTATACACTCCTTTGCAAAAATATGGGTGGTGTTGATTTTTCTACATTATTGGTAATCATTTAGTTCTAAAGAGGTTTTAATAGCCAAACTATGTTACTACCTAATACTTAATAAAGAGTAAGTTCGCCTAAAGTTAATTCAAAATTCGGAACTTTTGTTTTTAAATATAATAATTCTTTTTTCAGATAAAGCGCGGGAAACTTCTAACTTGGCGGACGAAAAAAAACCTGTCATATAAGTTGAGACCGGTATTCGTCGTTTGGATTGGCCAGCGCAGAGCCCCGACCTTAACCCCATTGAGCACGTCTGGGACCTCCTTAATAGGCAAGTACGATCTGTTCAACCACTTTCACAAAACATCAAGGAACTTAAACGTGTGATCTCGGCTGAGTGGGAACACATTCCATAGGACACCATCAAAAACCTCAACAATTAACGTCTCTGCATCGGGAAAGGCAATATTTTGTAAACGGTGATGACATTAGATTAATTACAAACTGACCCACTAAAAAGTGAAAAATATAAACTTTTTTCCAAAAATACAACTGACTTCTAAGAAAAACACTAAAAAGTTGAAAAATAACTTTAATATCTGAAGTCGGTGGAAAAAAAATAAATTACAGTTCCAAAGACACCGGCCTCCGAAATAAAAGTTATTTTTCACTTTGTAGTTCTTTTTTTGGAAGTCGGTTGTATTAAAAAAAAAGTTTTTATAGTTTTGCAACATTGTCATCAGCCGAAATTGCTCAGTTGGGACGGCGTTAGACTGCCCTCAAACTCAAATTCCAAAGCATTGATTACACTTACAGACACTTTTGAAAAATAAAGAAATCAAATCAAACAAAAGCTTTAGGAGCTTAATAATGTCCATAGTCTCACTAGTAATGCAAACAAAAGGTTCAATCACCCTCTTTATAATAAAAAAGAAACAAAAAATATTGCATCGACCCGGTATCGAACCCGGGCCGCCTGCATAGCAGGCGACCGTTCTGCCACTGAACCATCGATGCTTATAAATATGCGATGAAATAGGGGAATGCTATGTTCTCAAAGTGAAGAAACAGCATTGACACAGCAGTAGACGGCATGTAGATCACCTAATAAAAAAAATGTGATCAACATGATCGAGGTCAAGAGCAGGCCCAGTCAGCAATAAAAAAAAGTAGTTTTTTGCCACCGAATTCCGAAATGAAACTTATTTTTAACCGCGTTCAAAAAAAGGACTAGGGTTCTCAGTTCGTCGGAATCCTTTTTATTATGTATGTTACCCGTATACTCAAAGATGGCGGGACCGATTGGGAAAATTCTTTTTTTGTTTGAAAGGGTATACTTTCAAGTTGGGCTCATTGTCATCCGGTCAAGATCTCATGATGGGACCTTGGAGAAATCGATGGAAATCTTCAATTGTTATAGGCACAACTATAGCGCTTAGGGTAATTTTATACACTCCTTTGCAAAAATATGGGTGGTGTTGATTTTTCTACATTATTGGTAATCATTTAGTTCTAAAGAGGTTTTAATAGCCAAACTATGTTACTACCTAATACTTAATAAAGAGTAAGTTCGCCTAAAGTTAATTCAAAATTCGGAACTTTTGTTTTTAAATATAATAATTCTTTTTTCAGATAAAGCGCGGGAAACTTCTAACTTGGCGGACGAAAAAAAAACCTGTCATATAAGTTCAGACCGGTATTCGTCGTTTGGATTGGCCAGCGCAGAGCCCCGACCTTAACCCCATTGAGCACGTCTGGGACCTCCTTAATAGGCAAGTACGATCTGTTCAACCACTTTCACAAAACATCAAGGAACTTAAACGTGTGATCTCGGCTGAGTGGGAACACATTCCATAGGACACCATCAAAAACCTCAACAATTAACGTCTCTGCATCGGGAAAGGCAATATTTTGTAAACGGTGATGACATTAGATTAATTACAAACTGACCCACTAAAAAGTGAAAAATATAAACTTTTTTCCAAAAATACAACTGACTTCTAAGAAAAACACTAAAAAGTTGAAAAATAACTTTAATATCTGAAGTCGGTGGAAAAAAAACTAAATTACAGTTCCAAAGACACCGGCCTCCGAAATAAAAGTTATTTTTCACTTTGTAGTTCTTTTTTTGGAAGTCGGTTGTATTAAAAAAAAAGTTTTTATAGTTTTGCAGCATTGTCATCAGCCGAAATTGCTCAGTTGGGACGGCGTTAGACTGCCCTCAAACTCAAATTCCAAAGCATTGATTACACTTACAGACACTTTTGAAAAATAAAGAAATCAAATCAAACAAAAGCTTTAGGAGCTTAATAATGTCAATAGTCTCACTAGTAATGCAAACAAAAGGTTCAATCACCCTCTTTATAATAAAAAAGAAACAAAAAATATCGCATCGACCCGGTATCGAACCCGGGCCACCTGCATAGCAGGCGACCGTTCTGCCACTGAACCATCGATGCTTATAAATATGCGATGAAATAGGGGAATGCTATGTTCTCAAAGTGAAGAAACAGCATTGACACAGCAGTAGACGGCATGTAGATCACCTAATAAAAAAAATGTGATCAACATGATCGAGGTCGAGAGCAGGCCCAGTCAGCAATAAAAAAAAAGTAGTTTTTTGCCACCGAATTCCGAAATGAAACTTATTTTTAACCGCGTTCAAAAAAAGGACTAGGGTTCTCAGTTTGTCGGAATCCTTTTTATTATGTATGTTACCCGTATACTCAAAGATGGCGGGACCGATTGGGAAAATTCTTTTTTTGTTTGAAAGGGTATACTTTCAAGTTGGGCTCATTGTCATCCGGTCAAGATCTCATGATGGGACCTTGGAGAAATCGATGGAAATCTTCAATTGTTATAGGCACATCTATAGCGCTTAGGGTAATTTTATACACTCCTTTGCAAAAATATGGGTGGTGTTGATTTTTCTACATTATTGGTAATCATTTAGTTCTAAAGAGGTTTTAATAGCCAAACTATGTTACTACCTAATACTTAATAAAGAGTAAGTTCGCCTAAAGTTAATTCAAAATTCGGAACTTTTGTTTTTAAATATAATAATTCTTTTTTCAGATAAAGCGCGGGAAACTTCTAACTTGGCGGACGAAAAAAAACCTGTCATATGAGTTCAGACCGGTATTCGTCGTTTGGATTGGCCAGCGCAGAGCCCCGACCTTAACCCCATTGAGCACGTCTGGGACCTCCTTAATAGGCAAGTACGATCTGTTCAACCACTTTCACAAAACATCAAGGAACTTAAACGTGTGATCTCGGCTGAGTGGGAACACATTCCATAGGACACCATCAAAAACCTCAACAATTAACGTCTCTGCATCGGGAAAGGCAATATTTTGTAAACGGTGATGACATTAGATTAATTACAAACTGACCCACTAAAAAGTGAAAAATATAAACTTTTTTCCAAAAATACAACTGACTTCTAAGAAAAACACTAAAAAGTTGAAAAATAACTTTAATATCTGAAGTCGGTGGAAAAAAAAACTAAATTACAGTTCCAAAGACACCGGCCTCCGAAATAAAAGTTATTTTTCACTTTGTAGTTCTTTTTTTGGAAGTCGGTTGTATTAAAAAAAAAAATTTTATAGTTTTGCAGCATTGTCATCAGCCGAAATTGCTCAGTTGGGACGGCGTTAGACTGCCCTCAAACTCAAATTCCAAAGCATTGATTACACTTACAGACACTTTTGAAAAATAAAGAAATCAAATCAAACAAAAGCTTAATAATGTCCATAGTCTCACTAGTAATGCAAACAAAAGGTTCAATCACCCTCTTTATAATAAAAAAGAAACAAAAAATATCGCATCGACCCGGTATCGAACCCGGGCCGCCTGCATAGCAGGCGACCGTTCTGCCACTGAACCATCGATGCTTATAAATATGCGATGAAATAGGGGAATGCTATGTTCTCAAAGTGAAGAAACAGCATTGACACAGCAGTAGACGGCATGTAGATCACCTAATAAAAAAAATGTGATCAACATGATCGAGGTCGAGAGCAGGCCCAGTCAGCAATAAAAAAAAAGTAGTTTTTTGCCACCGAATTCCGAAATGAAACTTATTTTTAACCGCGTTCAAAAAAAGGACTAGGGTTCTCAGTTTGTCGGAATCCTTTTTATTATGTATGTTACCCGTATACTCAAAGATGGCGGGACCGATTGGGAAAATTCTTTTTTTGTTTGAAAGGGTATACTTTCAAGTTGGGCTCATTGTCATCCGGTCAAGATCTCATGATGGGACCTTGGAGAAATCGATGGAAATCTTCAATTGTTATAGGCACATCTATAGCGCTTAGGGTAATTTTATACACTCCTTTGCAAAAATATGGGTGGTGTTGATTTTTCTACATTATTGGTAATCATTTAGTTCTAAAGAGGTTTTAATAGCCAAACTATGTTACTACCTAATACTTAATAAAGAGTAAGTTCGCCTAAAGTTAATTCAAAATTCGGAACTTTTGTTTTTAAATATAATAATTCTTTTTTCAGATAAAGCGCGGGAAACTTCTAACTTGGCGGACGAAAAAAAACCTGTCATATGAGTTCAGACCGGTATTCGTCGTTTGGATTGGCCAGCGCAGAGCCCCGACCTTAACCCCATTGAGCACGTCTGGGACCTCCTTAATAGGCAAGTACGATCTGTTCAACCACTTTCACAAAACATCAAGGAACTTAAACGTGTGATCTCGGCTGAGTGGGAACACATTCCATAGGACACCATCAAAAACCTCAACAATTAACGTCTCTGCATCGGGAAAGGCAATATTTTGTAAACGGTGATGACATTAGATTAATTACAAACTGACCCACTAAAAAGTGAAAAATATAAACTTTTTTCCAAAAATACAACTGACTTCTAAGAAAAACACTAAAAAGTTGAAAAATAACTTTAATATCTGAAGTCGGTGGAAAAAAAACTAAATTACAGTTCCAAAGACACCGGCCTCCGAAATAAAAGTTATTTTTCACTTTGTAGTTCTTTTTTTGGAAGTCGGTTGTATTAAAAAAAAAGTTTTTATAGTTTTGCAGCATTGTCATCAGCCGAAATTGCTCAGTTGGGACGGCGTTAGACTGCCCTCAAACTCAAATTCCAAAGCATTGATTACACTTACAGACACTTTTGAAAAATAAAGAAATCAAATCAAACAAAAGCTTTAGGAGCTTAATAATGTCCATAGTCTCACTAGTAATGCAAACAAAAGGTTCAATCACCCTCTTTATAATAAAAAAGAAACAAAAAATATCGCATCGACCCGGTATCGAACCCGGGCCGCCTGCATAGCAGGCGACCGTGCTGCCACTGAACCATCGATGCTTATAAATATGTGATGAAATAGGGGAATGCTATGTTCTGAAAGTGAAGAAACAGCATTGACACAGCAGTAGACGGCATGTAGATCACCTAATAAAAAAAATGTGATCAACATGATCGAGGTCGAGAGCAGGCCCAGTCAGCAATAAAAAAAAAGTAGTTTTTTGCCACCGAATTCCGACATGAAACTTATTTTTAACCGCGTTCAAAAAAAGGACTAGGGTTCTCAGTTTGTCGGAATCCTTTTTATTATGTATGTTACCCGTATACTCAAAGATGGCGGGACCGATTGGGAAAATTCTTTTTTTGTTTGAAAGGGTATACTTTCAAGTTGGGCTCATTGTCATCCGGTCAAGATCTCATGATGGGACCTTGGAGAAATCGATGGAAATCTTCAATTGTTATAGGCACATCTATAGCGCTTAGGGTAATTTTATACACTCCTTTGCAAAAATATGGGTGGTGTTGATTTTTCTACATTATTGGTAATCATTTAGTTCTAAAGAGGTTTTAATAGCCAAACTATGTTACTACCTAATACTTAATAAAGAGTAAGTTCGCCTAAAGTTAATTCAAAATTCGGAACTTTTGTTTTTAAATATAATAATTCTTTTTTCAGATAAAGCGCGGGAAACTTCTAACTTGGCGGACGAAAAAAAACCTGTCATATAAGTTGAGACCGGTATTCGTCGTTTGGATTGGCCAGCGCAGAGCCCCGACCTTAACCCCATTGAGCACGTCTGGGACCTCCTTAATAGGCAAGTACGATCTGTTCAACCACTTTCACAAAACATCAAGGAACTTAAACGTGTGATCTCGGCTGAGTGGGAACACATTCCATAGGACACCATCAAAAACCTCAACAATTAACGTCTCTGCATCGGGAAAGGCAATATTTTGTAAACGGTGATGACATTAGATTAATTACAAACTGACCCACTAAAAAGTGAAAAATATAAACTTTTTTCCAAAAATACAACTGACTTCTAAGAAAAACACTAAAAAGTTGAAAAATAACTTTAATATCTGAAGTCGGTGGAAAAAAAATAAATTACAGTTCCAAAGACACCGGCCTCCGAAATAAAAGTTATTTTTCACTTTGTAGTTCTTTTTTTGGAAGTCGGTTGTATTAAAAAAAAAGTTTTTATAGTTTTGCAACATTGTCATCAGCCGAAATTGCTCAGTTGGGACGGCGTTAGACTGCCCTCAAACTCAAATTCCAAAGCATTGATTACACTTACAGACACTTTTGAAAAATAAAGAAATCAAATCAAACAAAAGCTTTAGGAGCTTAATAATGTCCATAGTCTCACTAGTAATGCAAACAAAAGGTTCAATCACCCTCTTTATAATAAAAAAGAAACAAAAAATATTGCATCGACCCGGTATCGAACCCGGGCCGCCTGCATAGCAGGCGACCGTTCTGCCACTGAACCATCGATGCTTATAAATATGCGATGAAATAGGGGAATGCTATGTTCTCAAAGTGAAGAAACAGCATTGACACAGCAGTAGACGGCATGTAGATCACCTAATAAAAAAAATGTGATCAACATGATCGAGGTCGAGAGCAGGCCCAGTCAGCAATAAAAAAAAAGTAGTTTTTTGCCACCGAATTCCGAAATGAAACTTATTTTTAACCGCGTTCAAAAAAAGGACTAGGGTTCTCAGTTTGTCGGAATCCTTTTTATTATGTATGTTACCCGTATACTCAAAGATGGCGGGACCGATTGGGAAAATTCTTTTTTTGTTTGAAAGGGTATACTTTCAAGTTGGGCTCATTGTCATCCGGTCAAGATCTCATGATGGGACCTTGGAGAAATCGATGGAAATCTTCAATTGTTATAGGCACATCTATAGCGCTTAGGGTAATTTTATACACTCCCTTGCAAAAATATGGGTGGTGTTGATTTTTCTACATTATTGGTAATCATTTAGTTCTAAAGAGGTTTTAATAGCCAAACTATGTTACTACCTAATACTTAATAAAGAGTAAGTTCGCCTAAAGTTAATTCAAAATTCGGAACTTTTGTTTTTAAATATAATAATTCTTTTTTCAGATAAAGCGCGGGAAACTTCTAACTTGGCGGACGAAAAAAAAACCTGTCATATAAGTTCAGACCGGTATTCGTCGTTTGGATTGGCCAGCGCAGAGCCCCGACCTTAACCCCATTGAGCACGTCTGGGACCTCCTTAATAGGCAAGTACGATCTGTTCAACCACTTTCACAAAACATCAAGGAACTTAAACGTGTGATCTCGGCTGAGTGGGAACACATTCCATAGGACACCATCAAAAACCTCAACAATTAACGTCTCTGCATCGGGAAAGGCAATATTTTGTAAACGGTGATGACATTAGATTAATTACAAACTGACCCACTAAAAAGTGAAAAATATAAACTTTTTTCCAAAAATACAGCTGACTTCTAAGAAAAACACTAAAAAGTTGAAAAATAACTTTAATATCTGAAGTCGGTGGAAAAAAAATAAATTACAGTTCCAAAGACACCGGCCTCCGAAATAAAAGTTATTTTTCACTTTGTAGTTCTTTTTTTGGAAGTCGGTTGTATTAAAAAAAAAGTTTTTATAGTTTTGCAACATTGTCATCAGCCGAAATTGCTCAGTTGGGACGGCGTTAGACTGCCCTCAAACTCAAATTCCAAAGCATTGATTACACTTACAGACACTTTTGAAAAATAAAGAAATCAAATCAAACAAAAGCTTTAGGAGCTTAATAATGTCCATAGTCTCACTAGTAATGCAAACAAAAGGTTCAATCACCCTCTTTATAATAAAAAAGAAACAAAAAATATCGCATCGACCCGGTATCGAACCCGGGCCGCCTGCATAGCAGGCGACCGTGCTGCCACTGAACCATCGATGCTTATAAATATGTGATGAAATAGGGGAATGCTATGTTCTGAAAGTGAAGAAACAGCATTGACACAGCAGTAGACGGCATGTAGATCACCTAATAAAAAAAATGTGATCAACATGATCGAGGTCGAGAGCAGGCCCAGTCAGCAATAAAAAAAAAGTAGTTTTTTGCCACCGAATTCCGACATGAAACTTATTTTTAACCGCGTTCAAAAAAAGGACTAGGGTTCTCAGTTTGTCGGAATCCTTTTTATTATGTATGTTACCCGTATACTCAAAGATGGCGGGACCGATTGGGAAAATTCTTTTTTTGTTTGAAAGGGTATACTTTCAAGTTGGGCTCATTGTCATCCGGTCAAGATCTCATGATGGGACCTTGGAGAAATCGATGGAAATCTTCAATTGTTATAGGCACATCTATAGCGCTTAGGGTAATTTTATACACTCCTTTGCAAAAATATGGGTGGTGTTGATTTTTCTACATTATTGGTAATCATTTAGTTCTAAAGAGGTTTTAATAGCCAAACTATGTTACTACCTAATACTTAATAAAGAGTAAGTTCGCCTAAAGTTAATTCAAAATTCGGAACTTTTGTTTTTAAATATAATAATTCTTTTTTCAGATAAAGCGCGGGAAACTTCTAACTTGGCGGACGAAAAAAAACCTGTCATATAAGTTGAGACCGGTATTCGTCGTTTGGATTGGCCAGCGCAGAGCCCCGACCTTAACCCCATTGAGCACGTCTGGGACCTCCTTAATAGGCAAGTACGATCTGTTCAACCACTTTCACAAAACATCAAGGAACTTAAACGTGTGATCTCGGCTGAGTGGGAACACATTCCATAGGACACCATCAAAAACCTCAACAATTAACGTCTCTGCATCGGGAAAGGCAATATTTTGTAAACGGTGATGACATTAGATTAATTACAAACTGACCCACTAAAAAGTGAAAAATATAAACTTTTTTCCAAAAATACAACTGACTTCTAAGAAAAACACTAAAAAGTTGAAAAATAACTTTAATATCTGAAGTCGGTGGAAAAAAAATAAATTACAGTTCCAAAGACACCGGCCTCCGAAATAAAAGTTATTTTTCACTTTGTAGTTCTTTTTTTGGAAGTCGGTTGTATTAAAAAAAAAGTTTTTATAGTTTTGCAACATTGTCATCAGCCGAAATTGCTCAGTTGGGACGGCGTTAGACTGCCCTCAAACTCAAATTCCAAAGCATTGATTACACTTACAGACACTTTTGAAAAATAAAGAAATCAAATCAAACAAAAGCTTTAGGAGCTTAATAATGTCCATAGTCTCACTAGTAATGCAAACAAAAGGTTCAATCACCCTCTTTATAATAAAAAAGAAACAAAAAATATTGCATCGACCCGGTATCGAACCCGGGCCGCCTGCATAGCAGGCGACCGTTCTGCCACTGAACCATCGATGCTTATAAATATGCGATGAAATAGGGGAATGCTATGTTCTCAAAGTGAAGAAACAGCATTGACACAGCAGTAGACGGCATGTAGATCACCTAATAAAAAAAATGTGATCAACATGATCGAGGTCAAGAGCAGGCCCAGTCAGCAATAAAAAAAAGTAGTTTTTTGCCACCGAATTCCGAAATGAAACTTATTTTTAACCGCGTTCAAAAAAAGGACTAGGGTTCTCAGTTCGTCGGAATCCTTTTTATTATGTATGTTACCCGTATACTCAAAGATGGCGGGACCGATTGGGAAAATTCTTTTTTTGTTTGAAAGGGTATACTTTCAAGTTGGGCTCATTGTCATCCGGTCAAGATCTCATGATGGGACCTTGGAGAAATCGATGGAAATCTTCAATTGTTATAGGCACAACTATAGCGCTTAGGGTAATTTTATACACTCCTTTGCAAAAATATGGGTGGTGTTGATTTTTCTACATTATTGGTAATCATTTAGTTCTAAAGAGGTTTTAATAGCCAAACTATGTTACTACCTAATACTTAATAAAGAGTAAGTTCGCCTAAAGTTAATTCAAAATTCGGAACTTTTGTTTTTAAATATAATAATTCTTTTTTCAGATAAAGCGCGGGAAACTTCTAACTTGGCGGACGAAAAAAAAACCTGTCATATAAGTTCAGACCGGTATTCGTCGTTTGGATTGGCCAGCGCAGAGCCCCGACCTTAACCCCATTGAGCACGTCTGGGACCTCCTTAATAGGCAAGTACGATCTGTTCAACCACTTTCACAAAACATCAAGGAACTTAAACGTGTGATCTCGGCTGAGTGGGAACACATTCCATAGGACACCATCAAAAACCTCAACAATTAACGTCTCTGCATCGGGAAAGGCAATATTTTGTAAACGGTGATGACATTAGATTAATTACAAACTGACCCACTAAAAAGTGAAAAATATAAACTTTTTTCCAAAAATACAACTGACTTCTAAGAAAAACACTAAAAAGTTGAAAAATAACTTTAATATCTGAAGTCGGTGGAAAAAAAACTAAATTACAGTTCCAAAGACACCGGCCTCCGAAATAAAAGTTATTTTTCACTTTGTAGTTCTTTTTTTGGAAGTCGGTTGTATTAAAAAAAAAGTTTTTATAGTTTTGCAGCATTGTCATCAGCCGAAATTGCTCAGTTGGGACGGCGTTAGACTGCCCTCAAACTCAAATTCCAAAGCATTGATTACACTTACAGACACTTTTGAAAAATAAAGAAATCAAATCAAACAAAAGCTTTAGGAGCTTAATAATGTCAATAGTCTCACTAGTAATGCAAACAAAAGGTTCAATCACCCTCTTTATAATAAAAAAGAAACAAAAAATATCGCATCGACCCGGTATCGAACCCGGGCCACCTGCATAGCAGGCGACCGTTCTGCCACTGAACCATCGATGCTTATAAATATGCGATGAAATAGGGGAATGCTATGTTCTCAAAGTGAAGAAACAGCATTGACACAGCAGTAGACGGCATGTAGATCACCTAATAAAAAAAATGTGATCAACATGATCGAGGTCGAGAGCAGGCCCAGTCAGCAATAAAAAAAAAGTAGTTTTTTGCCACCGAATTCCGAAATGAAACTTATTTTTAACCGCGTTCAAAAAAAGGACTAGGGTTCTCAGTTTGTCGGAATCCTTTTTATTATGTATGTTACCCGTATACTCAAAGATGGCGGGACCGATTGGGAAAATTCTTTTTTTGTTTGAAAGGGTATACTTTCAAGTTGGGCTCATTGTCATCCGGTCAAGATCTCATGATGGGACCTTGGAGAAATCGATGGAAATCTTCAATTGTTATAGGCACATCTATAGCGCTTAGGGTAATTTTATACACTCCTTTGCAAAAATATGGGTGGTGTTGATTTTTCTACATTATTGGTAATCATTTAGTTCTAAAGAGGTTTTAATAGCCAAACTATGTTACTACCTAATACTTAATAAAGAGTAAGTTCGCCTAAAGTTAATTCAAAATTCGGAACTTTTGTTTTTAAATATAATAATTCTTTTTTCAGATAAAGCGCGGGAAACTTCTAACTTGGCGGACGAAAAAAAACCTGTCATATGAGTTCAGACCGGTATTCGTCGTTTGGATTGGCCAGCGCAGAGCCCCGACCTTAACCCCATTGAGCACGTCTGGGACCTCCTTAATAGGCAAGTACGATCTGTTCAACCACTTTCACAAAACATCAAGGAACTTAAACGTGTGATCTCGGCTGAGTGGGAACACATTCCATAGGACACCATCAAAAACCTCAACAATTAACGTCTCTGCATCGGGAAAGGCAATATTTTGTAAACGGTGATGACATTAGATTAATTACAAACTGACCCACTAAAAAGTGAAAAATATAAACTTTTTTCCAAAAATACAACTGACTTCTAAGAAAAACACTAAAAAGTTGAAAAATAACTTTAATATCTGAAGTCGGTGGAAAAAAAAACTAAATTACAGTTCCAAAGACACCGGCCTCCGAAATAAAAGTTATTTTTCACTTTGTAGTTCTTTTTTTGGAAGTCGGTTGTATTAAAAAAAAAAATTTTATAGTTTTGCAGCATTGTCATCAGCCGAAATTGCTCAGTTGGGACGGCGTTAGACTGCCCTCAAACTCAAATTCCAAAGCATTGATTACACTTACAGACACTTTTGAAAAATAAAGAAATCAAATCAAACAAAAGCTTAATAATGTCCATAGTCTCACTAGTAATGCAAACAAAAGGTTCAATCACCCTCTTTATAATAAAAAAGAAACAAAAAATATCGCATCGACCCGGTATCGAACCCGGGCCGCCTGCATAGCAGGCGACCGTTCTGCCACTGAACCATCGATGCTTATAAATATGCGATGAAATAGGGGAATGCTATGTTCTCAAAGTGAAGAAACAGCATTGACACAGCAGTAGACGGCATGTAGATCACCTAATAAAAAAAATGTGATCAACATGATCGAGGTCGAGAGCAGGCCCAGTCAGCAATAAAAAAAAAGTAGTTTTTTGCCACCGAATTCCGAAATGAAACTTATTTTTAACCGCGTTCAAAAAAAGGACTAGGGTTCTCAGTTTGTCGGAATCCTTTTTATTATGTATGTTACCCGTATACTCAAAGATGGCGGGACCGATTGGGAAAATTCTTTTTTTGTTTGAAAGGGTATACTTTCAAGTTGGGCTCATTGTCATCCGGTCAAGATCTCATGATGGGACCTTGGAGAAATCGATGGAAATCTTCAATTGTTATAGGCACATCTATAGCGCTTAGGGTAATTTTATACACTCCTTTGCAAAAATATGGGTGGTGTTGATTTTTCTACATTATTGGTAATCATTTAGTTCTAAAGAGGTTTTAATAGCCAAACTATGTTACTACCTAATACTTAATAAAGAGTAAGTTCGCCTAAAGTTAATTCAAAATTCGGAACTTTTGTTTTTAAATATAATAATTCTTTTTTCAGATAAAGCGCGGGAAACTTCTAACTTGGCGGACGAAAAAAAACCTGTCATATGAGTTCAGACCGGTATTCGTCGTTTGGATTGGCCAGCGCAGAGCCCCGACCTTAACCCCATTGAGCACGTCTGGGACCTCCTTAATAGGCAAGTACGATCTGTTCAACCACTTTCACAAAACATCAAGGAACTTAAACGTGTGATCTCGGCTGAGTGGGAACACATTCCATAGGACACCATCAAAAACCTCAACAATTAACGTCTCTGCATCGGGAAAGGCAATATTTTGTAAACGGTGATGACATTAGATTAATTACAAACTGACCCACTAAAAAGTGAAAAATATAAACTTTTTTCCAAAAATACAACTGACTTCTAAGAAAAACACTAAAAAGTTGAAAAATAACTTTAATATCTGAAGTCGGTGGAAAAAAAACTAAATTACAGTTCCAAAGACACCGGCCTCCGAAATAAAAGTTATTTTTCACTTTGTAGTTCTTTTTTTGGAAGTCGGTTGTATTAAAAAAAAAGTTTTTATAGTTTTGCAGCATTGTCATCAGCCGAAATTGCTCAGTTGGGACGGCGTTAGACTGCCCTCAAACTCAAATTCCAAAGCATTGATTACACTTACAGACACTTTTGAAAAATAAAGAAATCAAATCAAACAAAAGCTTTAGGAGCTTAATAATGTCCATAGTCTCACTAGTAATGCAAACAAAAGGTTCAATCACCCTCTTTATAATAAAAAAGAAACAAAAAATATCGCATCGACCCGGTATCGAACCCGGGCCGCCTGCATAGCAGGCGACCGTGCTGCCACTGAACCATCGATGCTTATAAATATGTGATGAAATAGGGGAATGCTATGTTCTGAAAGTGAAGAAACAGCATTGACACAGCAGTAGACGGCATGTAGATCACCTAATAAAAAAAATGTGATCAACATGATCGAGGTCGAGAGCAGGCCCAGTCAGCAATAAAAAAAAAGTAGTTTTTTGCCACCGAATTCCGACATGAAACTTATTTTTAACCGCGTTCAAAAAAAGGACTAGGGTTCTCAGTTTGTCGGAATCCTTTTTATTATGTATGTTACCCGTATACTCAAAGATGGCGGGACCGATTGGGAAAATTCTTTTTTTGTTTGAAAGGGTATACTTTCAAGTTGGGCTCATTGTCATCCGGTCAAGATCTCATGATGGGACCTTGGAGAAATCGATGGAAATCTTCAATTGTTATAGGCACATCTATAGCGCTTAGGGTAATTTTATACACTCCTTTGCAAAAATATGGGTGGTGTTGATTTTTCTACATTATTGGTAATCATTTAGTTCTAAAGAGGTTTTAATAGCCAAACTATGTTACTACCTAATACTTAATAAAGAGTAAGTTCGCCTAAAGTTAATTCAAAATTCGGAACTTTTGTTTTTAAATATAATAATTCTTTTTTCAGATAAAGCGCGGGAAACTTCTAACTTGGCGGACGAAAAAAAACCTGTCATATAAGTTGAGACCGGTATTCGTCGTTTGGATTGGCCAGCGCAGAGCCCCGACCTTAACCCCATTGAGCACGTCTGGGACCTCCTTAATAGGCAAGTACGATCTGTTCAACCACTTTCACAAAACATCAAGGAACTTAAACGTGTGATCTCGGCTGAGTGGGAACACATTCCATAGGACACCATCAAAAACCTCAACAATTAACGTCTCTGCATCGGGAAAGGCAATATTTTGTAAACGGTGATGACATTAGATTAATTACAAACTGACCCACTAAAAAGTGAAAAATATAAACTTTTTTCCAAAAATACAACTGACTTCTAAGAAAAACACTAAAAAGTTGAAAAATAACTTTAATATCTGAAGTCGGTGGAAAAAAAATAAATTACAGTTCCAAAGACACCGGCCTCCGAAATAAAAGTTATTTTTCACTTTGTAGTTCTTTTTTTGGAAGTCGGTTGTATTAAAAAAAAAGTTTTTATAGTTTTGCAACATTGTCATCAGCCGAAATTGCTCAGTTGGGACGGCGTTAGACTGCCCTCAAACTCAAATTCCAAAGCATTGATTACACTTACAGACACTTTTGAAAAATAAAGAAATCAAATCAAACAAAAGCTTTAGGAGCTTAATAATGTCCATAGTCTCACTAGTAATGCAAACAAAAGGTTCAATCACCCTCTTTATAATAAAAAAGAAACAAAAAATATTGCATCGACCCGGTATCGAACCCGGGCCGCCTGCATAGCAGGCGACCGTTCTGCCACTGAACCATCGATGCTTATAAATATGCGATGAAATAGGGGAATGCTATGTTCTCAAAGTGAAGAAACAGCATTGACACAGCAGTAGACGGCATGTAGATCACCTAATAAAAAAAATGTGATCAACATGATCGAGGTCGAGAGCAGGCCCAGTCAGCAATAAAAAAAAAGTAGTTTTTTGCCACCGAATTCCGAAATGAAACTTATTTTTAACCGCGTTCAAAAAAAGGACTAGGGTTCTCAGTTTGTCGGAATCCTTTTTATTATGTATGTTACCCGTATACTCAAAGATGGCGGGACCGATTGGGAAAATTCTTTTTTTGTTTGAAAGGGTATACTTTCAAGTTGGGCTCATTGTCATCCGGTCAAGATCTCATGATGGGACCTTGGAGAAATCGATGGAAATCTTCAATTGTTATAGGCACATCTATAGCGCTTAGGGTAATTTTATACACTCCCTTGCAAAAATATGGGTGGTGTTGATTTTTCTACATTATTGGTAATCATTTAGTTCTAAAGAGGTTTTAATAGCCAAACTATGTTACTACCTAATACTTAATAAAGAGTAAGTTCGCCTAAAGTTAATTCAAAATTCGGAACTTTTGTTTTTAAATATAATAATTCTTTTTTCAGATAAAGCGCGGGAAACTTCTAACTTGGCGGACGAAAAAAAAACCTGTCATATAAGTTCAGACCGGTATTCGTCGTTTGGATTGGCCAGCGCAGAGCCCCGACCTTAACCCCATTGAGCACGTCTGGGACCTCCTTAATAGGCAAGTACGATCTGTTCAACCACTTTCACAAAACATCAAGGAACTTAAACGTGTGATCTCGGCTGAGTGGGAACACATTCCATAGGACACCATCAAAAACCTCAACAATTAACGTCTCTGCATCGGGAAAGGCAATATTTTGTAAACGGTGATGACATTAGATTAATTACAAACTGACCCACTAAAAAGTGAAAAATATAAACTTTTTTCCAAAAATACAGCTGACTTCTAAGAAAAACACTAAAAAGTTGAAAAATAACTTTAATATCTGAAGTCGGTGGAAAAAAAATAAATTACAGTTCCAAAGACACCGGCCTCCGAAATAAAAGTTATTTTTCACTTTGTAGTTCTTTTTTTGGAAGTCGGTTGTATTAAAAAAAAAGTTTTTATAGTTTTGCAACATTGTCATCAGCCGAAATTGCTCAGTTGGGACGGCGTTAGACTGCCCTCAAACTCAAATTCCAAAGCATTGATTACACTTACAGACACTTTTGAAAAATAAAGAAATCAAATCAAACAAAAGCTTTAGGAGCTTAATAATGTCCATAGTCTCACTAGTAATGCAAACAAAAGGTTCAATCACCCTCTTTATAATAAAAAAGAAACAAAAAATATTGCATCGACCCGGTATCGAACCCGGGCCGCCTGCATAGCAGGCGACCGTTCTGCCACTGATCCATCGATGCTTATAAATATGCGATGAAATAGGGGAATGCTATGTTCTCAAAGTGAAGAAACAGCATTGACACAGCAGTAGACGGCATGTAGATCACCTAATAAAAAAAATGTGATCAACATGATCGAGGTCGAGAGCAGGCCCAGTCAGCAATAAAAAAAAAGTAGTTTTTTGCCACCGAATTCCGAAATGAAACTTATTTTTAACCGCGTTCAAAAAAAGGACTAGGGTTCTCAGTTTGTCGGAATCCTTTTTATTATGTATGTTACCCGTATACTCAAAGATGGCGGGACCGATTGGGAAAATTCTTTTTTTGTTTGAAAGGGTATACTTTCAAGTTGGGCTCATTGTCATCCGGTCAAGATCTCATGATGGGACCTTGGAGAAATCGATGGAAATCTTCAATTGTTATAGGCACATCTATAGCGCTTAGGGTAATTTTATACACTCCCTTGCAAAAATATGGGTGGTGTTGATTTTTCTACATTATTGGTAATCATTTAGTTCTAAAGAGGTTTTAATAGCCAAACTATGTTACTACCTAATACTTAATAAAGAGTAAGTTCGCCTAAAGTTAATTCAAAATTCGGAACTTTTGTTTTTAAATATAATAATTCTTTTTTCAGATAAAGCGCGGGAAACTTCTAACTTGGCGGACGAAAAAAAAACCTGTCATATAAGTTCAGACCGGTATTCGTCGTTTGGATTGGCCAGCGCAGAGCCCCGACCTTAACCCCATTGAGCACGTCTGGGACCTCCTTAATAGGCAAGTACGATCTGTTCAACCACTTTCACAAAACATCAAGGAACTTAAACGTGTGATCTCGGCTGAGTGGGAACACATTCCATAGGACACCATCAAAAACCTCAACAATTAACGTCTCTGCATCGGGAAAGGCAATATTTTGTAAACGGTGATGACATTAGATTAATTACAAACTGACCCACTAAAAAGTGAAAAATATAAACTTTTTTCCAAAAATACAACTGACTTCTAAGAAAAACACTAAAAAGTTGAAAAATAACTTTAATATCTGAAGTCGGTGGAAAAAAAAACTAAATTACAGTTCCAAAGACACCGGCCTCCGAAATAAAAGTTATTTTTCACTTTGTAGTTCTTTTTTTGGAAGTCGGTTGTATTAAAAAAAAAAATTTTATAGTTTTGCAGCATTGTCATCAGCCGAAATTGCTCAGTTGGGACGGCGTTAGACTGCCCTCAAACTCAAATTCCAAAGCATTGATTACACTTACAGACACTTTTGAAAAATAAAGAAATCAAATCAAACAAAAGCTTAATAATGTCCATAGTCTCACTAGTAATGCAAACAAAAGGTTCAATCACCCTCTTTATAATAAAAAAGAAACAAAAAATATCGCATCGACCCGGTATCGAACCCGGGCCGCCTGCATAGCAGGCGACCGTTCTGCCACTGAACCATCGATGCTTATAAATATGCGATGAAATAGGGGAATGCTATGTTCTCAAAGTGAAGAAACAGCATTGACACAGCAGTAGACGGCATGTAGATCACCTAATAAAAAAAATGTGATCAACATGATCGAGGTCGAGAGCAGGCCCAGTCAGCAATAAAAAAAAAGTAGTTTTTTGCCACCGAATTCCGAAATGAAACTTATTTTTAACCGCGTTCAAAAAAAGGACTAGGGTTCTCAGTTTGTCGGAATCCTTTTTATTATGTATGTTACCCGTATACTCAAAGATGGCGGGACCGATTGGGAAAATTCTTTTTTTGTTTGAAAGGGTATACTTTCAAGTTGGGCTCATTGTCATCCGGTCAAGATCTCATGATGGGACCTTGGAGAAATCGATGGAAATCTTCAATTGTTATAGGCACATCTATAGCGCTTAGGGTAATTTTATACACTCCTTTGCAAAAATATGGGTGGTGTTGATTTTTCTACATTATTGGTAATCATTTAGTTCTAAAGAGGTTTTAATAGCCAAACTATGTTACTACCTAATACTTAATAAAGAGTAAGTTCGCCTAAAGTTAATTCAAAATTCGGAACTTTTGTTTTTAAATATAATAATTCTTTTTTCAGATAAAGCGCGGGAAACTTCTAACTTGGCGGACGAAAAAAAACCTGTCATATGAGTTCAGACCGGTATTCGTCGTTTGGATTGGCCAGCGCAGAGCCCCGACCTTAACCCCATTGAGCACGTCTGGGACCTCCTTAATAGGCAAGTACGATCTGTTCAACCACTTTCACAAAACATCAAGGAACTTAAACGTGTGATCTCGGCTGAGTGGGAACACATTCCATAGGACACCATCAAAAACCTCAACAATTAACGTCTCTGCATCGGGAAAGGCAATATTTTGTAAACGGTGATGACATTAGATTAATTACAAACTGACCCACTAAAAAGTGAAAAATATAAACTTTTTTCCAAAAATACAACTGACTTCTAAGAAAAACACTAAAAAGTTGAAAAATAACTTTAATATCTGAAGTCGGTGGAAAAAAAACTAAATTACAGTTCCAAAGACACCGGCCTCCGAAATAAAAGTTATTTTTCACTTTGTAGTTCTTTTTTTGGAAGTCGGTTGTATTAAAAAAAAAGTTTTTATAGTTTTGCAGCATTGTCATCAGCCGAAATTGCTCAGTTGGGACGGCGTTAGACTGCCCTCAAACTCAAATTCCAAAGCATTGATTACACTTACAGACACTTTTGAAAAATAAAGAAATCAAATCAAACAAAAGCTTTAGGAGCTTAATAATGTCCATAGTCTCACTAGTAATGCAAACAAAAGGTTCAATCACCCTCTTTATAATAAAAAAGAAACAAAAAATATCGCATCGACCCGGTATCGAACCCGGGCCGCCTGCATAGCAGGCGACCGTGCTGCCACTGAACCATCGATGCTTATAAATATGTGATGAAATAGGGGAATGCTATGTTCTGAAAGTGAAGAAACAGCATTGACACAGCAGTAGACGGCATGTAGATCACCTAATAAAAAAAATGTGATCAACATGATCGAGGTCGAGAGCAGGCCCAGTCAGCAATAAAAAAAAAGTAGTTTTTTGCCACCGAATTCCGACATGAAACTTATTTTTAACCGCGTTCAAAAAAAGGACTAGGGTTCTCAGTTTGTCGGAATCCTTTTTATTATGTATGTTACCCGTATACTCAAAGATGGCGGGACCGATTGGGAAAATTCTTTTTTTGTTTGAAAGGGTATACTTTCAAGTTGGGCTCATTGTCATCCGGTCAAGATCTCATGATGGGACCTTGGAGAAATCGATGGAAATCTTCAATTGTTATAGGCACATCTATAGCGCTTAGGGTAATTTTATACACTCCTTTGCAAAAATATGGGTGGTGTTGATTTTTCTACATTATTGGTAATCATTTAGTTCTAAAGAGGTTTTAATAGCCAAACTATGTTACTACCTAATACTTAATAAAGAGTAAGTTCGCCTAAAGTTAATTCAAAATTCGGAACTTTTGTTTTTAAATATAATAATTCTTTTTTCAGATAAAGCGCGGGAAACTTCTAACTTGGCGGACGAAAAAAAACCTGTCATATAAGTTGAGACCGGTATTCGTCGTTTGGATTGGCCAGCGCAGAGCCCCGACCTTAACCCCATTGAGCACGTCTGGGACCTCCTTAATAGGCAAGTACGATCTGTTCAACCACTTTCACAAAACATCAAGGAACTTAAACGTGTGATCTCGGCTGAGTGGGAACACATTCCATAGGACACCATCAAAAACCTCAACAATTAACGTCTCTGCATCGGGAAAGGCAATATTTTGTAAACGGTGATGACATTAGATTAATTACAAACTGACCCACTAAAAAGTGAAAAATATAAACTTTTTTCCAAAAATACAACTGACTTCTAAGAAAAACACTAAAAAGTTGAAAAATAACTTTAATATCTGAAGTCGGTGGAAAAAAAATAAATTACAGTTCCAAAGACACCGGCCTCCGAAATAAAAGTTATTTTTCACTTTGTAGTTCTTTTTTTGGAAGTCGGTTGTATTAAAAAAAAAGTTTTTATAGTTTTGCAACATTGTCATCAGCCGAAATTGCTCAGTTGGGACGGCGTTAGACTGCCCTCAAACTCAAATTCCAAAGCATTGATTACACTTACAGACACTTTTGAAAAATAAAGAAATCAAATCAAACAAAAGCTTTAGGAGCTTAATAATGTCCATAGTCTCACTAGTAATGCAAACAAAAGGTTCAATCACCCTCTTTATAATAAAAAAGAAACAAAAAATATTGCATCGACCCGGTATCGAACCCGGGCCGCCTGCATAGCAGGCGACCGTTCTGCCACTGAACCATCGATGCTTATAAATATGCGATGAAATAGGGGAATGCTATGTTCTCAAAGTGAAGAAACAGCATTGACACAGCAGTAGACGGCATGTAGATCACCTAATAAAAAAAATGTGATCAACATGATCGAGGTCGAGAGCAGGCCCAGTCAGCAATAAAAAAAAAGTAGTTTTTTGCCACCGAATTCCGAAATGAAACTTATTTTTAACCGCGTTCAAAAAAAGGACTAGGGTTCTCAGTTTGTCGGAATCCTTTTTATTATGTATGTTACCCGTATACTCAAAGATGGCGGGACCGATTGGGAAAATTCTTTTTTTGTTTGAAAGGGTATACTTTCAAGTTGGGCTCATTGTCATCCGGTCAAGATCTCATGATGGGACCTTGGAGAAATCGATGGAAATCTTCAATTGTTATAGGCACATCTATAGCGCTTAGGGTAATTTTATACACTCCCTTGCAAAAATATGGGTGGTGTTGATTTTTCTACATTATTGGTAATCATTTAGTTCTAAAGAGGTTTTAATAGCCAAACTATGTTACTACCTAATACTTAATAAAGAGTAAGTTCGCCTAAAGTTAATTCAAAATTCGGAACTTTTGTTTTTAAATATAATAATTCTTTTTTCAGATAAAGCGCGGGAAACTTCTAACTTGGCGGACGAAAAAAAAACCTGTCATATAAGTTCAGACCGGTATTCGTCGTTTGGATTGGCCAGCGCAGAGCCCCGACCTTAACCCCATTGAGCACGTCTGGGACCTCCTTAATAGGCAAGTACGATCTGTTCAACCACTTTCACAAAACATCAAGGAACTTAAACGTGTGATCTCGGCTGAGTGGGAACACATTCCATAGGACACCATCAAAAACCTCAACAATTAACGTCTCTGCATCGGGAAAGGCAATATTTTGTAAACGGTGATGACATTAGATTAATTACAAACTGACCCACTAAAAAGTGAAAAATATAAACTTTTTTCCAAAAATACAGCTGACTTCTAAGAAAAACACTAAAAAGTTGAAAAATAACTTTAATATCTGAAGTCGGTGGAAAAAAAATAAATTACAGTTCCAAAGACACCGGCCTCCGAAATAAAAGTTATTTTTCACTTTGTAGTTCTTTTTTTGGAAGTCGGTTGTATTAAAAAAAAAGTTTTTATAGTTTTGCAACATTGTCATCAGCCGAAATTGCTCAGTTGGGACGGCGTTAGACTGCCCTCAAACTCAAATTCCAAAGCATTGATTACACTTACAGACACTTTTGAAAAATAAAGAAATCAAATCAAACAAAAGCTTTAGGAGCTTAATAATGTCCATAGTCTCACTAGTAATGCAAACAAAAGGTTCAATCACCCTCTTTATAATAAAAAAGAAACAAAAAATATTGCATCGACCCGGTATCGAACCCGGGCCGCCTGCATAGCAGGCGACCGTTCTGCCACTGATCCATCGATGCTTATAAATATGCGATGAAATAGGGGAATGCTATGTTCTCAAAGTGAAGAAACAGCATTGACACAGCAGTAGACGGCATGTAGATCACCTAATAAAAAAAATGTGATCAACATGATCGAGGTCGAGAGCAGGCCCAGTCAGCAATAAAAAAAAGTAGTTTTTTGCCACCGAATTCCGAAATGAAACTTATTTTTAACCGCGTTCAAAAAAAGGACTAGGGTTCTCAGTTTGTCGGAATCCTTTTTATTATGTATGTTACCCGTATACTCAAAGATGGCGGGACCGATTGGGAAAATTCTTTTTTTGTTTGAAAGGGTATACTTTCAAGTTGGGCTCATTGTCATCCGGTCAAGATCTCATGATGGGACCTTGGAGAAATCGATGGAAATCTTCAATTGTTATAGGCACATCTATAGCGCTTAGGGTAATTTTATACACTCCCTTGCAAAAATATGGGTGGTGTTGATTTTTCTACATTATTGGTAATCATTTAGTTCTAAAGAGGTTTTAATAGCCAAACTATGTTACTACCTAATACTTAATAAAGAGTAAGTTCGCCTAAAGTTAATTCAAAATTCGGAACTTTTGTTTTTAAATATAATAATTCTTTTTTCAGATAAAGCGCGGGAAACTTCTAACTTGGCGGACGAAAAAAAAACCTGTCATATAAGTTCAGACCGGTATTCGTCGTTTGGATTGGCCAGCGCAGAGCCCCGACCTTAACCCCATTGAGCACGTCTGGGACCTCCTTAATAGGCAAGTACGATCTGTTCAACCACTTTCACAAAACATCAAGGAACTTAAACGTGTGATCTCGGCTGAGTGGGAACACATTCCATAGGACACCATCAAAAACCTCAACAATTAACGTCTCTGCATCGGGAAAGGCAATATTTTGTAAACGGTGATGACATTAGATTAATTACAAACTGACCCACTAAAAAGTGAAAAATATAAACTTTTTTCCAAAAATACAGCTGACTTCTAAGAAAAACACTAAAAAGTTGAAAAATAACTTTAATATCTGAAGTCGGTGGAAAAAAAACTAAATTACAGTTCCAAAGACACCGGCCTCCGAAATAAAAGTTATTTTTCACTTTGTAGTTCTTTTTTTGGAAGTCGGTTGTATTAAAAAAAAAGTTTTTATAGTTTTGCAACATTGTCATCAGCCGAAATTGCTCAGTTGGGACGGCGTTAGACTGCCCTCAAACTCAAATTCCAAAGCATTGATTACACTTACAGACACTTTTGAAAAATAAAGAAATCAAATCAAACAAAAGCTTTAGGAGCTTAATAATGTCCATAGTCTCACTAGTAATGCAAACAAAAGGTTCAATCACCCTCTTTATAATAAAAAAGAAACAAAAAATATCGCATCGACCCGGTATCGAACCCGGGCCGCCTGCATAGCAGGCGACCGTTCTGCCACTGAACCATCGATGCTTATAAATATGCGATGAAATAGGGGAATGCTATGTTCTCAAAGTGAAGAAACAGCATTGACACAGCAGTAGACGGCATGTAGATCACCTAATAAAAAAAATGTGATCAACATGATCGAGGTCGAGAGCAGGCCCAGTCAGCAATAAAAAAAAAGTAGTTTTTTGCCACCGAATTCCGAAATGAAACTTATTTTTAACCGCGTTCAAAAAAAGGACTAGGGTTCTCAGTTTGTCGGAATCCTTTTTATTATGTATGTTACCCGTATACTCAAAGATGGCGGGACCGATTGGGAAAATTCTTTTTTTGTTTGAAAGGGTATACTTTCAAGTTGGGCTCATTGTCATCCGGTCAAGATCTCATGATGGGACCTTGGAGAAATCGATGGAAATCTTCAATTGTTATAGGCACATCTATAGCGCTTAGGGTAATTTTATACACTCCTTTGCAAAAATATGGGTGGTGTTGATTTTTCTACATTATTGGTAATCATTTAGTTCTAAAGAGGTTTTAATAGCCAAACTATGTTACTACCTAATACTTAATAAAGAGTAAGTTCGCCTAAAGTTAATTCAAAATTCGGAACTTTTGTTTTTAAATATAATAATTCTTTTTTCAGATAAAGCGCGGGAAACTTCTAACTTGGCGGACGAAAAAAAACCTGTCATATGAGTTCAGACCGGTATTCGTCGTTTGGATTGGCCAGCGCAGAGCCCCGACCTTAACCCCATTGAGCACGTCTGGGACCTCCTTAATAGGCAAGTACGATCTGTTCAACCACTTTCACAAAACATCAAGGAACTTAAACGTGTGATCTCGGCTGAGTGGGAACACATTCCATAGGACACCATCAAAAACCTCAACAATTAACGTCTCTGCATCGGGAAAGGCAATATTTTGTAAACGGTGATGACATTAGATTAATTACAAACTGACCCACTAAAAAGTGAAAAATATAAACTTTTTTCCAAAAATACAACTGACTTCTAAGAAAAACACTAAAAAGTTGAAAAATAACTTTAATATCTGAAGTCGGTGGAAAAAAAACTAAATTACAGTTCCAAAGACACCGGCCTCCGAAATAAAAGTTATTTTTCACTTTGTAGTTCTTTTTTTGGAAGTCGGTTGTATTAAAAAAAAAGTTTTTATAGTTTTGCAGCATTGTCATCAGCCGAAATTGCTCAGTTGGGACGGCGTTAGACTGCCCTCAAACTCAAATTCCAAAGCATTGATTACACTTACAGACACTTTTGAAAAATAAAGAAATCAAATCAAACAAAAGCTTTAGGAGCTTAATAATGTCCATAGTCTCACTAGTAATGCAAACAAAAGGTTCAATCACCCTCTTTATAATAAAAAAGAAACAAAAAATATCGCATCGACCCGGTATCGAACCCGGGCCGCCTGCATAGCAGGCGACCGTTCTGCCACTGAACCATCGATGCTTATAAATATGTGATGAAATAGGGGAATGCTATGTTCTGAAAGTGAAGAAACAGCATTGACACAGCAGTAGACGGCATGTAGATCACCTAATAAAAAAAATGTGATCAACATGATCGAGGTCGAGAGCAGGCCCAGTCAGCAATAAAAAAAAAGTAGTTTTTTGCCACCGAATTCCGAAATGAAACTTATTTTTAACCGCGTTCAAAAAAAGGACTAGGGTTCTCAGTTTGTCGGAATCCTTTTTATTATGTATGTTACCCGTATACTCAAAGATGGCGGGACCGATTGGGAAAATTCTTTTTTTGTTTGAAAGGGTATACTTTCAAGTTGGGCTCATTGTCATCCGGTCAAGATCTCATGATGGGACCTTGGAGAAATCGATGGAAATCTTCAATTGTTATAGGCACATCTATAGCGCTTAGGGTAATTTTATACACTCCTTTGCAAAAATATGGGTGGTGTTGATTTTTCTACATTATTGGTAATCATTTAGTTCTAAAGAGGTTTTAATAGCCAAACTATGTTACTACCTAATACTTAATAAAGAGTAAGTTCGCCTAAAGTTAATTCAAAATTCGGAACTTTTGTTTTTAAATATAATAATTCTTTTTTCAGATAAAGCGCGGGAAACTTCTAACTTGGCGGACGAAAAAAAACCTGTCATATGAGTTCAGACCGGTATTCGTCGTTTGGATTGGCCAGCGCAGAGCCCCGACCTTAACCCCATTGAGCACGTCTGGGACCTCCTTAATAGGCAAGTACGATCTGTTCAACCACTTTCACAAAACATCAAGGAACTTAAACGTGTGATCTCGGCTGAGTGGGAACACATTCCATAGGACACCATCAAAAACCTCAACAATTAACGTCTCTGCATCGGGAAAGGCAATATTTTGTAAACGGTGATGACATTAGATTAATTACAAACTGACCCACTAAAAAGTGAAAAATATAAACTTTTTTCCAAAAATACAACTGACTTCTAAGAAAAACACTAAAAAGTTGAAAAATAACTTTAATATCTGAAGTCGGTGGAAAAAAAATAAATTACAGTTCCAAAGACACCGGCCTCCGAAATAAAAGTTATTTTTCACTTTGTAGTTCTTTTTTTGGAAGTCGGTTGTATTAAAAAAAAAGTTTTTATAGTTTTGCAACATTGTCATCAGCCGAAATTGCTCAGTTGGGACGGCGTTAGACTGCCCTCAAACTCAAATTCCAAAGCATTGATTACACTTACAGACACTTTTGAAAAATAAAGAAATCAAATCAAACAAAAGCTTTAGGAGCTTAATAATGTCCATAGTCTCACTAGTAATGCAAACAAAAGGTTCAATCACCCTCTTTATAATAAAAAAGAAACAAAAAATATTGCATCGACCCGGTATCGAACCCGGGCCGCCTGCATAGCAGGCGACCGTTCTGCCACTGAACCATCGATGCTTATAAATATGCGATGAAATAGGGGAATGCTATGTTCTCAAAGTGAAGAAACAGCATTGACACAGCAGTAGACGGCATGTAGATCACCTAATAAAAAAAATGTGATCAACATGATCGAGGTCAAGAGCAGGCCCAGTCAGCAATAAAAAAAAGTAGTTTTTTGCCACCGAATTCCGAAATGAAACTTATTTTTAACCGCGTTCAAAAAAAGGACTAGGGTTCTCAGTTCGTCGGAATCCTTTTTATTATGTATGTTACCCGTATACTCAAAGATGGCGGGACCGATTGGGAAAATTCTTTTTTTGTTTGAAAGGGTATACTTTCAAGTTGGGCTCATTGTCATCCGGTCAAGATCTCATGATGGGACCTTGGAGAAATCGATGGAAATCTTCAATTGTTATAGGCACAACTATAGCGCTTAGGGTAATTTTATACACTCCTTTGCAAAAATATGGGTGGTGTTGATTTTTCTACATTATTGGTAATCATTTAGTTCTAAAGAGGTTTTAATAGCCAAACTATGTTACTACCTAATACTTAATAAAGAGTAAGTTCGCCTAAAGTTAATTCAAAATTCGGAACTTTTGTTTTTAAATATAATAATTCTTTTTTCAGATAAAGCGCGGGAAACTTCTAACTTGGCGGACGAAAAAAAAACCTGTCATATAAGTTCAGACCGGTATTCGTCGTTTGGATTGGCCAGCGCAGAGCCCCGACCTTAACTCCATTGAGCACGTCTGGGACCTCCTTAATAGGCAAGTACGATCTGTTCAACCACTTTCACAAAACATCAAGGAACTTAAACGTGTGATCTCGGCTGAGTGGGAACACATTCCATAGGACACCATCAAAAACCTCAACAATTAACGTCTCTGCATCGGGAAAGGCAATATTTTGTAAACGGTGATGACATTAGATTAATTACAAACTGACCCACTAAAAAGTGAAAAATATAAGCTTTTTTCCAAAAATACAACTGACTTCTAAGAAAAACACTAAAAAGTTGAAAAATAACTTTAATATCTGAAGTCGGTGGAAAAAAAAACTAAATTACAGTTCCAAAGACACCGGCCTCCGAAATAAAAGTTATTTTTCACTTTGTAGTTCTTTTTTTGGAAGTCGGTTGTATTAAAAAAAAAAATTTTATAGTTTTGCAGCATTGTCATCAGCCGAAATTGCTCAGTTGGGACGGCGTTAGACTGCCCTCAAACTCAAATTCCAAAGCATTGATTACACTTACAGACACTTTTGAAAAATAAAGAAATCAAATCAAACAAAAGCTTAATAATGTCCATAGTCTCACTAGTAATGCAAACAAAAGGTTCAATCACCCTCTTTATAATAAAAAAGAAACAAAAAATATTGCATCGACCCGGTATCGAACCCGGGCCGCCTGCATAGCAGGCGACCGTTCTGCCACTGAACCATCGATGCTTATAAATATGCGATGAAATAGGGGAATGCTATGTTCTCAAAGTGAAGAAACAGCATTGACACAGCAGTAGACGGCATGTAGATCACCTAATAAAAAAAATGTGATCAACATGATCGAGGTCGAGAGCAGGCCCAGTCAGCAATAAAAAAAAAGTAGTTTTTTGCCACCGAATTCCGAAATGAAACTTATTTTTAACCGCGTTCAAAAAAAGGACTAGGGTTCTCAGTTTGTCGGAATCCTTTTTATTATGTATGTTACCCGTATACTCAAAGATGGCGGGACCGATTGGGAAAATTCTTTTTTTGTTTGAAAGGGTATACTTTCAAGTTGGGCTCATTGTCATCCGGTCAAGATCTCATGATGGGACCTTGGAGAAATCGATGGAAATCTTCAATTGTTATAGGCACATCTATAGCGCTTAGGGTAATTTTATACACTCCCTTGCAAAAATATGGGTGGTGTTGATTTTTCTACATTATTGGTAATCATTTAGTTCTAAAGAGGTTTTAATAGCCAAACTATGTTACTACCTAATACTTAATAAAGAGTAAGTTCGCCTAAAGTTAATTCAAAATTCGGAACTTTTGTTTTTAAATATAATAATTCTTTTTTCAGATAAAGCGCGGGAAACTTCTAACTTGGCGGACGAAAAAAAAACCTGTCATATAAGTTCAGACCGGTATTCGTCGTTTGGATTGGCCAGCGCAGAGCCCCGACCTTAACCCCATTGAGCACGTCTGGGACCTCCTTAATAGGCAAGTACGATCTGTTCAACCACTTTCACAAAACATCAAGGAACTTAAACGTGTGATCTCGGCTGAGTGGGAACACATTCCATAGGACACCATCAAAAACCTCAACAATTAACGTCTCTGCATCGGGAAAGGCAATATTTTGTAAACGGTGATGACATTAGATTAATTACAAACTGACCCACTAAAAAGTGAAAAATATAAACTTTTTTCCAAAAATACAGCTGACTTCTAAGAAAAACACTAAAAAGTTGAAAAATAACTTTAATATCTGAAGTCGGTGGAAAAAAAATAAATTACAGTTCCAAAGACACCGGCCTCCGAAATAAAAGTTATTTTTCACTTTGTAGTTCTTTTTTTGGAAGTCGGTTGTATTAAAAAAAAAGTTTTTATAGTTTTGCAACATTGTCATCAGCCGAAATTGCTCAGTTGGGACGGCGTTAGACTGCCCTCAAACTCAAATTCCAAAGCATTGATTACACTTACAGACACTTTTGAAAAATAAAGAAATCAAATCAAACAAAAGCTTTAGGAGCTTAATAATGTCCATAGTCTCACTAGTAATGCAAACAAAAGGTTCAATCACCCTCTTTATAATAAAAAAGAAACAAAAAATATTGCATCGACCCGGTATCGAACCCGGGCCGCCTGCATAGCAGGCGACCGTTCTGCCACTGAACCATCGATGCTTATAAATATGCGATGAAATAGGGGAATGCTATGTTCTCAAAGTGAAGAAACAGCATTGACACAGCAGTAGACGGCATGTAGATCACCTAATAAAAAAAATGTGATCAACATGATCGAGGTCGAGAGCAGGCCCAGTCAGCAATAAAAAAAAAGTAGTTTTTTGCCACCGAATTCCGAAATGAAACTTATTTTTAACCGCGTTCAAAAAAAGGACTAGGGTTCTCAGTTTGTCGGAATCCTTTTTATTATGTATGTTACCCGTATACTCAAAGATGGCGGGACCGATTGGGAAAATTCTTTTTTTGTTTGAAAGGGTATACTTTCAAGTTGGGCTCATTGTCATCCGGTCAAGATCTCATGATGGGACCTTGGAGAAATCGATGGAAATCTTCAATTGTTATAGGCACATCTATAGCGCTTAGGGTAATTTTATACACTCCCTTGCAAAAATATGGGTGGTGTTGATTTTTCTACATTATTGGTAATCATTTAGTTCTAAAGAGGTTTTAATAGCCAAACTATGTTACTACCTAATACTTAATAAAGAGTAAGTTCGCCTAAAGTTAATTCAAAATTCGGAACTTTTGTTTTTAAATATAATAATTCTTTTTTCAGATAAAGCGCGGGAAACTTCTAACTTGGCGGACGAAAAAAAAACCTGTCATATAAGTTCAGACCGGTATTCGTCGTTTGGATTGGCCAGCGCAGAGCCCCGACCTTAACCCCATTGAGCACGTCTGGGACCTCCTTAATAGGCAAGTACGATCTGTTCAACCACTTTCACAAAACATCAAGGAACTTAAACGTGTGATCTCGGCTGAGTGGGAACACATTCCATAGGACACCATCAAAAACCTCAACAATTAACGTCTCTGCATCGGGAAAGGCAATATTTTGTAAACGGTGATGACATTAGATTAATTACAAACTGACCCACTAAAAAGTGAAAAATATAAACTTTTTTCCAAAAATACAGCTGACTTCTAAGAAAAACACTAAAAAGTTGAAAAATAACTTTAATATCTGAAGTCGGTGGAAAAAAAACTAAATTACAGTTCCAAAGACACCGGCCTCCGAAATAAAAGTTATTTTTCACTTTGTAGTTCTTTTTTTGGAAGTCGGTTGTATTAAAAAAAAAGTTTTTATAGTTTTGCAACATTGTCATCAGCCGAAATTGCTCAGTTGGGACGGCGTTAGACTGCCCTCAAACTCAAATTCCAAAGCATTGATTACACTTACAGACACTTTTGAAAAATAAAGAAATCAAATCAAACAAAAGCTTTAGGAGCTTAATAATGTCCATAGTCTCACTAGTAATGCAAACAAAAGGTTCAATCACCCTCTTTATAATAAAAAAGAAACAAAAAATATCGCATCGACCCGGTATCGAACCCGGGCCGCCTGCATAGCAGGCGACCGTTCTGCCACTGAACCATCGATGCTTATAAATATGCGATGAAATAGGGGAATGCTATGTTCTCAAAGTGAAGAAACAGCATTGACACAGCAGTAGACGGCATGTAGATCACCTAATAAAAAAAATGTGATCAACATGATCGAGGTCGAGAGCAGGCCCAGTCAGCAATAAAAAAAAAGTAGTTTTTTGCCACCGAATTCCGAAATGAAACTTATTTTTAACCGCGTTCAAAAAAAGGACTAGGGTTCTCAGTTTGTCGGAATCCTTTTTATTATGTATGTTACCCGTATACTCAAAGATGGCGGGACCGATTGGGAAAATTCTTTTTTTGTTTGAAAGGGTATACTTTCAAGTTGGGCTCATTGTCATCCGGTCAAGATCTCATGATGGGACCTTGGAGAAATCGATGGAAATCTTCAATTGTTATAGGCACATCTATAGCGCTTAGGGTAATTTTATACACTCCTTTGCAAAAATATGGGTGGTGTTGATTTTTCTACATTATTGGTAATCATTTAGTTCTAAAGAGGTTTTAATAGCCAAACTATGTTACTACCTAATACTTAATAAAGAGTAAGTTCGCCTAAAGTTAATTCAAAATTCGGAACTTTTGTTTTTAAATATAATAATTCTTTTTTCAGATAAAGCGCGGGAAACTTCTAACTTGGCGGACGAAAAAAAACCTGTCATATGAGTTCAGACCGGTATTCGTCGTTTGGATTGGCCAGCGCAGAGCCCCGACCTTAACCCCATTGAGCACGTCTGGGACCTCCTTAATAGGCAAGTACGATCTGTTCAACCACTTTCACAAAACATCAAGGAACTTAAACGTGTGATCTCGGCTGAGTGGGAACACATTCCATAGGACACCATCAAAAACCTCAACAATTAACGTCTCTGCATCGGGAAAGGCAATATTTTGTAAACGGTGATGACATTAGATTAATTACAAACTGACCCACTAAAAAGTGAAAAATATAAACTTTTTTCCAAAAATACAACTGACTTCTAAGAAAAACACTAAAAAGTTGAAAAATAACTTTAATATCTGAAGTCGGTGGAAAAAAAACTAAATTACAGTTCCAAAGACACCGGCCTCCGAAATAAAAGTTATTTTTCACTTTGTAGTTCTTTTTTTGGAAGTCGGTTGTATTAAAAAAAAAGTTTTTATAGTTTTGCAGCATTGTCATCAGCCGAAATTGCTCAGTTGGGACGGCGTTAGACTGCCCTCAAACTCAAATTCCAAAGCATTGATTACACTTACAGACACTTTTGAAAAATAAAGAAATCAAATCAAACAAAAGCTTTAGGAGCTTAATAATGTCCATAGTCTCACTAGTAATGCAAACAAAAGGTTCAATCACCCTCTTTATAATAAAAAAGAAACAAAAAATATCGCATCGACCCGGTATCGAACCCGGGCCGCCTGCATAGCAGGCGACCGTTCTGCCACTGAACCATCGATGCTTATAAATATGTGATGAAATAGGGGAATGCTATGTTCTGAAAGTGAAGAAACAGCATTGACACAGCAGTAGACGGCATGTAGATCACCTAATAAAAAAAATGTGATCAACATGATCGAGGTCGAGAGCAGGCCCAGTCAGCAATAAAAAAAAAGTAGTTTTTTGCCACCGAATTCCGAAATGAAACTTATTTTTAACCGCGTTCAAAAAAAGGACTAGGGTTCTCAGTTTGTCGGAATCCTTTTTATTATGTATGTTACCCGTATACTCAAAGATGGCGGGACCGATTGGGAAAATTCTTTTTTTGTTTGAAAGGGTATACTTTCAAGTTGGGCTCATTGTCATCCGGTCAAGATCTCATGATGGGACCTTGGAGAAATCGATGGAAATCTTCAATTGTTATAGGCACATCTATAGCGCTTAGGGTAATTTTATACACTCCTTTGCAAAAATATGGGTGGTGTTGATTTTTCTACATTATTGGTAATCATTTAGTTCTAAAGAGGTTTTAATAGCCAAACTATGTTACTACCTAATACTTAATAAAGAGTAAGTTCGCCTAAAGTTAATTCAAAATTCGGAACTTTTGTTTTTAAATATAATAATTCTTTTTTCAGATAAAGCGCGGGAAACTTCTAACTTGGCGGACGAAAAAAAACCTGTCATATGAGTTCAGACCGGTATTCGTCGTTTGGATTGGCCAGCGCAGAGCCCCGACCTTAACCCCATTGAGCACGTCTGGGACCTCCTTAATAGGCAAGTACGATCTGTTCAACCACTTTCACAAAACATCAAGGAACTTAAACGTGTGATCTCGGCTGAGTGGGAACACATTCCATAGGACACCATCAAAAACCTCAACAATTAACGTCTCTGCATCGGGAAAGGCAATATTTTGTAAACGGTGATGACATTAGATTAATTACAAACTGACCCACTAAAAAGTGAAAAATATAAACTTTTTTCCAAAAATACAACTGACTTCTAAGAAAAACACTAAAAAGTTGAAAAATAACTTTAATATCTGAAGTCGGTGGAAAAAAAATAAATTACAGTTCCAAAGACACCGGCCTCCGAAATAAAAGTTATTTTTCACTTTGTAGTTCTTTTTTTGGAAGTCGGTTGTATTAAAAAAAAAGTTTTTATAGTTTTGCAACATTGTCATCAGCCGAAATTGCTCAGTTGGGACGGCGTTAGACTGCCCTCAAACTCAAATTCCAAAGCATTGATTACACTTACAGACACTTTTGAAAAATAAAGAAATCAAATCAAACAAAAGCTTTAGGAGCTTAATAATGTCCATAGTCTCACTAGTAATGCAAACAAAAGGTTCAATCACCCTCTTTATAATAAAAAAGAAACAAAAAATATTGCATCGACCCGGTATCGAACCCGGGCCGCCTGCATAGCAGGCGACCGTTCTGCCACTGAACCATCGATGCTTATAAATATGCGATGAAATAGGGGAATGCTATGTTCTCAAAGTGAAGAAACAGCATTGACACAGCAGTAGACGGCATGTAGATCACCTAATAAAAAAAATGTGATCAACATGATCGAGGTCAAGAGCAGGCCCAGTCAGCAATAAAAAAAAGTAGTTTTTTGCCACCGAATTCCGAAATGAAACTTATTTTTAACCGCGTTCAAAAAAAGGACTAGGGTTCTCAGTTCGTCGGAATCCTTTTTATTATGTATGTTACCCGTATACTCAAAGATGGCGGGACCGATTGGGAAAATTCTTTTTTTGTTTGAAAGGGTATACTTTCAAGTTGGGCTCATTGTCATCCGGTCAAGATCTCATGATGGGACCTTGGAGAAATCGATGGAAATCTTCAATTGTTATAGGCACAACTATAGCGCTTAGGGTAATTTTATACACTCCTTTGCAAAAATATGGGTGGTGTTGATTTTTCTACATTATTGGTAATCATTTAGTTCTAAAGAGGTTTTAATAGCCAAACTATGTTACTACCTAATACTTAATAAAGAGTAAGTTCGCCTAAAGTTAATTCAAAATTCGGAACTTTTGTTTTTAAATATAATAATTCTTTTTTCAGATAAAGCGCGGGAAACTTCTAACTTGGCGGACGAAAAAAAAACCTGTCATATAAGTTCAGACCGGTATTCGTCGTTTGGATTGGCCAGCGCAGAGCCCCGACCTTAACTCCATTGAGCACGTCTGGGACCTCCTTAATAGGCAAGTACGATCTGTTCAACCACTTTCACAAAACATCAAGGAACTTAAACGTGTGATCTCGGCTGAGTGGGAACACATTCCATAGGACACCATCAAAAACCTCAACAATTAACGTCTCTGCATCGGGAAAGGCAATATTTTGTAAACGGTGATGACATTAGATTAATTACAAACTGACCCACTAAAAAGTGAAAAATATAAGCTTTTTTCCAAAAATACAACTGACTTCTAAGAAAAACACTAAAAAGTTGAAAAATAACTTTAATATCTGAAGTCGGTGGAAAAAAAAACTAAATTACAGTTCCAAAGACACCGGCCTCCGAAATAAAAGTTATTTTTCACTTTGTAGTTCTTTTTTTGGAAGTCGGTTGTATTAAAAAAAAAAATTTTATAGTTTTGCAGCATTGTCATCAGCCGAAATTGCTCAGTTGGGACGGCGTTAGACTGCCCTCAAACTCAAATTCCAAAGCATTGATTACACTTACAGACACTTTTGAAAAATAAAGAAATCAAATCAAACAAAAGCTTAATAATGTCCATAGTCTCACTAGTAATGCAAACAAAAGGTTCAATCACCCTCTTTATAATAAAAAAGAAACAAAAAATATTGCATCGACCCGGTATCGAACCCGGGCCGCCTGCATAGCAGGCGACCGTTCTGCCACTGAACCATCGATGCTTATAAATATGCGATGAAATAGGGGAATGCTATGTTCTCAAAGTGAAGAAACAGCATTGACACAGCAGTAGACGGCATGTAGATCACCTAATAAAAAAAATGTGATCAACATGATCGAGGTCGAGAGCAGGCCCAGTCAGCAATAAAAAAAAAGTAGTTTTTTGCCACCGAATTCCGAAATGAAACTTATTTTTAACCGCGTTCAAAAAAAGGACTAGGGTTCTCAGTTTGTCGGAATCCTTTTTATTATGTATGTTACCCGTATACTCAAAGATGGCGGGACCGATTGGGAAAATTCTTTTTTTGTTTGAAAGGGTATACTTTCAAGTTGGGCTCATTGTCATCCGGTCAAGATCTTATGATGGGACCTTGGAGAAATCGATGGAAATCTTCAATTGTTATAGGCACATCTATAGCGCTTAGGGTAATTTTATACACTCCCTTGCAAAAATATGGGTGGTGTTGATTTTTCTATATTATTGGTAATCATTTAGTTCTAAAGAGGTTTTAATAGCCAAACTATGTTACTACCTAATACTTAATAAAGAGTAAGTTCGCCTAAAGTTAATTCAAAATTCGGAACTTTTGTTTTTAAATATAATAATTCTTTTTTCAGATAAAGCGCGGGAAACTTCTAACTTGGCGGACGAAAAAAAAACCTGTCATATAAGTTCAGACCGGTATTCGTCGTTTGGATTGGCCAGCGCAGAGCCCCGACCTTAACCCCATTGAGCACGTCTGGGACCTCCTTAATAGGCAAGTACGATCTGTTCAACCACTTTCACAAAACATCAAGGAACTTAAACGTGTGATCTCGGCTGAGTGGGAACACATTCCATAGGACACCATCAAAAACCTCAACAATTAACGTCTCTGCATCGGGAAAGGCAATATTTTGTAAACGGTGATGACATTAGATTAATTACAAACTGACCCACTAAAAAGTGAAAAATATAAACTTTTTTCCAAAAATACAGCTGACTTCTAAGAAAAACACTAAAAAGTTGAAAAATAACTTTAATATCTGAAGTCGGTGGAAAAAAAAACTAAATTACAGTTCCAAAGACACCGGCCTCCGAAATAAAAGTTATTTTTCACTTTGTAGTTCTTTTTTTGGAAGTCGGTTGTATTAAAAAAAAAAAATTTATAGTTTTGCAGCATTGTCATCAGCCGAAATTGCTCAGTTGGGACGGCGTTAGACTGCCCTCAAACTCAAATTCCAAAGCATTGATTACACTTACAGACACTTTTGAAAAATAAAGAAATCAAATCAAACAAAAGCTTAATAATGTCCATAGTCTCACTAGTAATGCAAACAAAAGGTTCAATCACCCTCTTTATAATAAAAAAGAAACAAAAAATATTGCATCGACCCGGTATCGAACCCGGGCCGCCTGCATAGCAGGCGACCGTTCTGCCACTGAACCATCGATGCTTATAAATATGCGATGAAATAGGGGAATGCTATGTTCTCAAAGTGAAGAAACAGCATTGACACAGCAGTAGACGGCATGTAGATCACCTAATAAAAAAAATGTGATCAACATGATCGAGGTCGAGAGCAGGCCCAGTCAGCAATAAAAAAAAAGTAGTTTTTTGCCACCGAATTCCGAAATGAAACTTATTTTTAACCGCGTTCAAAAAAAGGACTAGGGTTCTCAGTTTGTCGGAATCCTTTTTATTATGTATGTTACCCGTATACTCAAAGATGGCGGGACCGATTGGGAAAATTCTTTTTTTGTTTGAAAGGGTATACTTTCAAGTTGGGCTCATTGTCATCCGGTCAAGATCTCATGATGGGACCTTGGAGAAATCGATGGAAATCTTCAATTGTTATAGGCACATCTATAGCGCTTAGGGTAATTTTATACACTCCCTTGCAAAAATATGGGTGGTGTTGATTTTTCTACATTATTGGTAATCATTTAGTTCTAAAGAGGTTTTAATAGCCAAACTATGTTACTACCTAATACTTAATAAAGAGTAAGTTCGCCTAAAGTTAATTCAAAATTCGGAACTTTTGTTTTTAAATATAATAATTCTTTTTTCAGATAAAGCGCGGGAAACTTCTAACTTGGCGGACGAAAAAAAAACCTGTCATATAAGTTCAGACCGGTATTCGTCGTTTGGATTGGCCAGCGCAGAGCCCCGACCTTAACCCCATTGAGCACGTCTGGGACCTCCTTAATAGGCAAGTACGATCTGTTCAACCACTTTCACAAAACATCAAGGAACTTAAACGTGTGATCTCGGCTGAGTGGGAACACATTCCATAGGACACCATCAAAAACCTCAACAATTAACGTCTCTGCATCGGGAAAGGCAATATTTTGTAAACGGTGATGACATTAGATTAATTACAAACTGACCCACTAAAAAGTGAAAAATATAAACTTTTTTCCAAAAATACAGCTGACTTCTAAGAAAAACACTAAAAAGTTGAAAAATAACTTTAATATCTGAAGTCGGTGGAAAAAAAACTAAATTACAGTTCCAAAGACACCGGCCTCCGAAATAAAAGTTATTTTTCACTTTGTAGTTCTTTTTTTGGAAGTCGGTTGTATTAAAAAAAAAGTTTTTATAGTTTTGCAACATTGTCATCAGCCGAAATTGCTCAGTTGGGACGGCGTTAGACTGCGACACTTTTGAAAAATAAAGAAATCAAATCAAACAAAAGCTTTAGGAGCTTAATAATGTCCATAGTCTCACTAGTAATGCAAACAAAAGGTTCAATCACCCTCTTTATAATAAAAAAGAAACAAAAAAATATTGCATCGACCCGGTATCGAACCCGGGCCGCCTGCATAGCGGGCGACCGTTCTGCCACTGAACCATCGATGCTTATAAATATGCGATGAAATAGGGGAATGCTATGTTCTCAAAGTGAAGAAACAGCATTGAAACAGCAGTAGACGGCATGTAGATCACCTAATAAAAAAAATGTGATCAACATGATCGAGGTCGAGAGCAGGCCCAGTCAGCAATAAAAAAAAAGTAGTTTTTTGCCACCGAATTCCGAAATGAAACTTATTTTTAACCGCGTTCAAAAAAAGGACTAGGGTTCTCAGTTTGTCGGAATCCTTTTTATTATGTATGTTACCCGTATACTCAAAGATGGCGGGACCGATTGGGAAAATTCTTTTTTTGTTTGAAAGGGTATACTTTCAAGTTGGGCTCATTGTCATCCGGTCAAGATCTCATGATGGGACCTTGGAGAAATCGATGGAAATCTTCAATTGTTATAGGCACATCTATAGCGCTTAGGGTAATTTTATACACTCCTTTGCAAAAATATGGGTGGTGTTGATTTTTCTACATTATTGGTAATCATTTAGTTCTAAAGAGGTTTTAATAGCCAAACTATGTTACTACCTAATACTTAATAAAGAGTAAGTTCGCCTAAAGTTAATTCAAAATTCGGAACTTTTGTTTTTAAATATAATAATTCTTTTTTCAGATAAAGCGCGGGAAACTTCTAACTTGGCGGACGAAAAAAAACCTGTCATAAAAGTTCAGACCGGTATTCGTCGTTTGGATTGGCCAGCGCAGAGCCCCGACCTTAACCCCATTGAGCACGTCTGGGACCTCCTTAATAGGCAAGTACGATCTGTTCAACCACTTTCACAAAACATCAAGGAACTTAAACGTGTGATCTCGGCTGAGTGAGAACACATTCCATAGGACACCATCAAAAACCTCAACAATTAACGTCTCTGCATCGGGAAAGGCAATATTTTGTAAACGGTGATGACATTAGATTAATTACAAACTGACCCACTAAAAAGTGAAAAATATAAACTTTTTTCCAAAAATACAACTGACTTCTAAGAAAAACATTAAAAAGTTGAAAAATAACTTTAATATCTGAAGTCGGTGGAAAAAAAACTAAATTACAGTTCCAAAGACACCGGCCTCCGAAATAAAAGTTATTTTTCACTTTGTAGTTCTTTTTTTGGAAGTCGGTTGTATTAAAAAAAAAAGTTTTTATAGTTTTGCAACATTGTCATCAGCCGAAATTGCTCAGTTGGGACGGCGGCGTTAGACTGCCCTCAAACTCAAATTCCAAAGCATTGATTACACTTACAGACACTTTTGAAAAATAAAGAAATCAAATCAAACAAAAGCTTTAGGAGCTTAATAATGTCCATAGTCTCACTAGTAATGCAAACAAAAGGTTCAATCACCCTCTTTATAATAAAAAAGAAACAAAAAATATTGCATCGACCCGGTATCGAACCCGGGCCGCCTGCATAGCAGGCGACCGTTCTGCCACTGAACCATCGATGCTTATAAATATGCGATGAAATAGGGGAATGCTATGTTCTCAAAGTGAAGAAACAGCATTGACACAGCAGTAGACGGCATGTAGATCACCTAATAAAAAAAATGTGATCAACATGATCGAGGTCGAGAGCAGGCCCAGTCAGCAATAAAAAAAAAGTCGTTTTTTGCCACCGAATTCCGAAATGAAACTTAGTTTTAACCGCGTTCAAAAAAAGGACTAGGGTTCTCAGTTTGTCGGAATCCTTTTTATTATGTATGTTACCCGTATACTCAAAGATGGCGGGACCGATTGGGAAAATTCTTTTTTTGTTTGAAAGGGTATACTTTCAAGTTGGGCTCATTGTCATCCGGTCAAGATCTCATGATGGGACCTTGGAGAAATCGATGGAAATCTTCAATTGTTATAGGCACATCTATAGCGCTTAGGGTAATTTTATACACTCCTTTGCAAAAATATGGGTGGTGTTGATTTTTCTACATTATTGGTAATCATTTAGTTCTAAAGAGGTTTTAATAGCCAAACTATGTTACTACCTAATACTTAATAAAGAGTAAGTTCGCCTAAAGTTAATTCAAAATTCGGAACTTTTGTTTTTAAATATAATAATTCTTTTTTCAGATAAAGCGCGGGAAACTTCTAACTTGGCGGACGAAAAAAAAACCTGTCATATAAGTTCAGACCGGTATTCGTCGTTTGGATTGGCCAGCGCAGAGCCCCGACCTTAACCCCATTGAGCACGTCTGGGACCTCCTTAATAGGCAAGTACGATCTGTTCAACCACTTTCACAAAACATCAAGGAACTTAAACGTGTGATCTCGGCTGAGTGGGAACACATTCCATAGGACACCATCAAAAACCTCAACAATTAACGTCTCTGCATCGGGAAAGGCAATATTTTGTAAACGGTGATGACATTAGATTAATTACAAACTGACCCACTAAAAAGTGAAAAATATAAACTTTTTTCCAAAAATACAACTGACTTCTAAGAAAAACACTAAAAATTTGAAAAATAACTTTAATATCTGAAGTCGGTGGAAAAAAAACTAAATTACAGTTCCAAAGACACCGGCCTCCGAAATAAAAGTTATTTTTCACTTTGTAGTTCTTTTTTTGGAAGTCGGTTGTATTAAAAAAAAAGTTTTTGTAGTTTTGCAACATTGTCATCAGCCGAAATTGCTCAGTTGGGACGGCGTTAGACTGCCCTCAAACTCAAATTCCAAAGCATTGATTACACTTACAGACACTTTTGAAAAATAAAGAAATCAAATCAAACAAAAGCTTTAGGAGCTTAATAATGTCCATAGTCTCACTAGTAATGCAAACAAAAGGTTCAATCACCCTCTTTATAATAAAAAAGAAACAAAAAATATCGCATCGACCCGGTATCGAACCCGGGCCGCCTGCATAGCAGGCGACCGTTCTGCCACTGAACCATCGATGCTTATAAATATGCGATGAAATAGGGGAATGCTATGTTCTCAAAGTGAAGAAACAGCATTGACACAGCAGTAGACGGCATGTAGATCACCTAATAAAAAAAATGTGATCAACATGATCGAGGTCGAGAGCAGGCCCAGTCAGCAATAAAAAAAAAGTAGTTTTTTGCCACCGAATTCCGAAATGAAACTTATTTTTAACCGCGTTCAAAAAAAGGACTAGGGTTCTCAGTTTGTCGGAATCCTTTTTATTATGTATGTTACCCGTATACTCAAAGATGGCGGGACCGATTGGGAAAATTCTTTTTTTGTTTGAAAGGGTATACTTTCAAGTTGGGCTCATTGTCATCCGGTCAAGATCTCATGATGGGACCTTGGAGAAATCGATGGAAATCTTCAATTGTTATAGGCACATCTATAGCGCTTAGGGTAATTTTATACACTCCTTTGCAAAAATATGGGTGGTGTTGATTTTTCTACATTATTGGTAATCATTTAGTTCTAAAGAGGTTTTAATAGCCAAACTATGTTACTACCTAATACTTAATAAAGAGTAAGTTCGCCTAAAGTTAATTCAAAATTCGGAACTTTTGTTTTTAAATATAATAATTCTTTTTTCAGATAAAGCGCGGGAAACTTCTAACTTGGCGGACGAAAAAAAAACCTGTCATATAAGTTCAGACCGGTATTCGTCGTTTGGATTGGCCAGCGCAGAGCCCCGACCTTAACCCCATTGAGCACGTCTGGGACCTCCTTAATAGGCAAGTACGATCTGTTCAACCACTTTCACAAAACATCAAGGAACTTAAACGTGTGATCTCGGCTGAGTGGGAACACATTCCATAGGACACCATCAAAAACCTCAACAATTAACGTCTCTGCATCGGGAAAGGCAATATTTTGTAAACGGTGATGACATTAGATTAATTACAAACTGACCCACTAAAAAAAGAAAAATATAAACTTTTTTCCAAAAATACAACTGACTTCTAAGAAAAACACTAAAAAGTTGAAAAATAACTTTAATATCTGAAGTCGGTGGAAAAAAAAACTAAATTACAGTTCCAAAGACACCGGCCTCCGAAATAAAAGTTATTTTTCACTTTGTAGTTCTTTTTTTGGAAGTCGGTTGTATTAAAAAAAAAGTTTTTATAGTTTTGCAGCATTGTCATCAGCCGAAATTGCTCAGTTGGGACGGCGTTAGACTGCCCTCAAACTCAAATTCCAAAGCATTGATTACACTTACAGACACTTTTGAAAAATAAAGAAATCAAATCAAACAAAAGCTTTAGGAGCTTAATAATGTCCATAGTCTCACTAGTAATGCAAACAAAAGGTTCAATCACCCTCTTTATAATAAAAAAGAAACAAAAAATATTGCATCGACCCGGTATCGAACCCGGGCCGCCTGCATAGCAGGCGACCGTTCTGCCACTGAACCATCGATGCTTATAAATATGCGATGAAATAGGGGAATGCTATGTTCTCAAAGTGAAGAAACAGCATTGACACAGCAGTAGACGGCATGTAGATCACCTAATAAAAAAAATGTGATCAACATGATCGAGGTCGAGAGCAGGCCCAGTCAGCAATAAAAAAAAAGTCGTTTTTTGCCACCGAATTCCGAAATGAAACTTAGTTTTAACCGCGTTCAAAAAAAGGACTAGGGTTCTCAGTTTGTCGGAATCCTTTTTATTATGTATGTTACCCGTATACTCAAAGATGGCGGGACCGATTGGGAAAATTCTTTTTTTGTTTGAAAGGGTATACTTTCAAGTTGGGCTCATTGTCATCCGGTCAAGATCTCATGATGGGACCTTGGAGAAATCGATGGAAATCTTCAATTGTTATAGGCACATCTATAGCGCTTAGGGTAATTTTATACACTCCTTTGCAAAAATATGGGTGGTGTTGATTTTTCTACATTATTGGTAATCATTTAGTTCTAAAGAGGTTTTAATAGCCAAACTATGTTACTACCTAATACTTAATAAAGAGTAAGTTCGCCTAAAGTTAATTCAAAATTCGGAACTTTTGTTTTTAAATATAATAATTCTTTTTTCAGATAAAGCGCGGGAAACTTCTAACTTGGCGGACGAAAAAAAAACCTGTCATATAAGTTCAGACCGGTATTCGTCGTTTGGATTGGCCAGCGCAGAGCCCCGACCTTAACCCCATTGAGCACGTCTGGGACCTCCTTAATAGGCAAGTACGATCTGTTCAACCACTTTCACAAAACATCAAGGAACTTAAACGTGTGATCTCGGCTGAGTGGGAACACATTCCATAGGACACCATCAAAAACCTCAACAATTAACGTCTCTGCATCGGGAAAGGCAATATTTTGTAAACGGTGATGACATTAGATTAATTACAAACTGACCCACTAAAAAGTGAAAAATATAAACTTTTTTCCAAAAATACAACTGACTTCTAAGAAAAACACTAAAAAGTTGAAAAATAACTTTAATATCTGAAGTCGGTGGAAAAAAAAACTAAATTACAGTTCCAAAGACACCGGCCTCCGAAATAAAAGTTATTTTTCACTTTGTAGTTCTTTTTTTGGAAGTCGGTTGTATTAAAAAAAAAGTTTTTATAGTTTTGCAACATTGTCATCAGCCGAAATTGCTCAGTTGGGACGGCGTTAGACTGCCCTCAAACTCAAATTCCAAAGCATTGATTACACTTACAGACACTTTTGAAAAATAAAGAAATCAAATCAAACAAAAGCTTTAGGAGCTTAATAATGTCCATAGTCTCACTAGTAATGCAAACAAAAGGTTCAATCACCCTCTTTATAATAAAAAAGAAACAAAAAATATTGCATCGACCCGGTATCGAACCCGGGCCGCCTGCATAGCAGGCGACCGTTCTGCCACTGAACCATCGATGCTTATAAATATGCGATGAAATAGGGGAATGCTATGTTCTCAAAGTGAAGAAACAGCATTGACACAGCAGTAGACGGCATGTAGATCACCTAATAAAAAAAATGTGATCAACATGATCGAGGTCGAGAGCAGGCCCAGTCAGCAATAAAAAAAAAGTCGTTTTTGCCACCGAATTCCGAAATGAAACTTATTTTGAACCGCGTTCAAAAAAAGGACTAGGGTTCTCAGTTTGTCGGAATCCTTTTTATTATGTATGTTACCCGTATACTCAAAGATGGCGGGACCGATTGGGAAAATTCTTTTTTTGTTTGAAAGGGTATACTTTCAAGTTGGGCTCATTGTCATCCGGTCAAGATCTCATGATGGGACCTTGGAGAAATCGATGGAAATCTTCAATTGTTATAGGCACATCTATAGCGCTTAGGGTAATTTTATACACTCCTTTGCAAAAATATGGGTGGTGTTGATTTTTCTACATTATTGGTAATCATTTAGTTCTAAAGAGGTTTTAATAGCCAAACTATGTTACTACCTAATACTTAATAAAGAGTAAGTTCGCCTAAAGTTAATTCAAAATTCGGAACTTTTGTTTTTAAATATAATAATTCTTTTTTTCAGATAAAGCGCGGGAAACTTCTAACTTGGCGGACGAAAAAAAACCTGTCATAAAAGTTCAGACCGGTATTCGTCGTTTGGATTGGCCAGCGCAGAGCCCCGACCTTAACCCCATTGAGCACGTCTGGGACCTCCTTAATAGGCAAGTACGATCTGTTCAACCACTTTCACAAAACATCAAGGAACTTAAACGTGTGATCTCGGCTGAGTGGGAACACATTCCATAGGACACCATCAAAAACCTCAACAATTAACGTCTCTGCATCGGGAAAGGCAATATTTTGTAAACGGTGATGACATTAGATTAATTACAAACTGACCCACTAAAAAGTGAAAAATATAAACTTTTTTCCAAAAATACAACTGACTTCTAAGAAAAACACTAAAAAGTTGAAAAATAACTTTAATATCTGAAGTCGGTGGAAAAAAAACTAAATTACAGTTCCAAAGACACCGGCCTCCGAAATAAAAGTTATTTTTCACTTTGTAGTTCTTTTTTTGGAAGTCGGTTGTATTAAAAAAAAAGTTTTTATAGTTTTGCAACATTGTCATCAGCCGAAATTGCTCAGTTGGGACGGCGGCGTTAGACTGCCCTCAAACTCAAATTCCAAAGCATTGATTACACTTACAGACACTTTTGAAAAATAAAGAAATCAAATCAAACAAAAGCTTTAGGAGCTTAATAATGTCCATAGTCTCACTAGTAATGCAAACAAAAGGTTCAATCACCCTCTTTATAATAAAAAAGAAACAAAAAATATTGCATCGACCCGGTATCGAACCCGGGCCGCCTGCATAGCAGGCGACCGTTCTGCCACTGAACCATCGATGCTTATAAATTTGCGATGAAATAGGGGAATGCTATGTTCTCAAAGTGAAGAAACAGCATTGACACAGCAGTAGACGGCATGTAGATCACCTAATAAAAAAAATGTGATCAACATGATCGAGGTCGAGAGCAGGCCCAGTCAGCAATAAAAAAAAAGTCGTTTTTTGCCACCGAATTCCGAAATGAAACTTATTTTTAACCGCGTTCAAAAAAAGGACTAGGGTTCTCAGTTTGTCGGAATCCTTTTTATTATGTATGTTACCCGTATACTCAAAGATGGCGGGACCGATTGGGAAAATTCTTTTTTTGTTTGAAAGGGTATACTTTCAAGTTGGGCTCATTGTCATCCGGTCAAGATCTCATGATGGGACCTTGGAGAAATCGATGGAAATCTTCAATTGTTATAGGCACATCTATAGCGCTTAGGGTAATTTTATACACTCCTTTGCAAAAATATGGGTGGTGTTGATTTTTCTACATTATTGGTAATCATTTAGTTCTAAAGAGGTTTTAATAGCCAAACTATGTTACTACCTAATACTTAATAAAGAGTAAGTTCGCCTAAAGTTAATTCAAAATTCGGAACTTTTGTTTTTAAATATAATAATTCTTTTTTCAGATAAAGCGCGGGAAACTTCTAACTTGGCGGACGAAAAAAAAACCTGTCATATAAGTTCAGACCGGTATTCGTCGTTTGGATTGGCCAGCGCAGAGCCCCGACCTTAACCCCATTGAGCACGTCTGGGACCTCCTTAATAGGCAAGTACGATCTGTTCAACCACTTTCACAAAACATCAAGGAACTTAAACGTGTGATCTCGGCTGAGTGGGAACACATTCCATAGGACACCATCAAAAACCTCAACAATTAACGTCTCTGCATCGGGAAAGGCAATATTTTGTAAACGGTGATGACATTAGATTAATTACAAACTGACCCACTAAAAAGTGAAAAATATAAACTTTTTTCCAAAAATACAACTGACTTCTAAGAAAAACACTAAAAAGTTGAAAAATAACTTTAATATCTGAAGTCGGTGGAAAAAAAACTAAATTACAGTTCCAAAGACACCGGCCTCCGAAATAAAAGTTATTTTTCACTTTGTAGTTCTTTTTTTGGAAGTCGGTTGTATTAAAAAAAAAGTTTTTATAGTTTTGCAACATTGTCATCAGCCGAAATTGCTCAGTTGGGACGGCGTTAGACTGCCCTCAAACTCAAATTCCAAAGCATTGATTACACTTACAGACACTTTTGAAAAATAAAGAAATCAAATCAAACAAAAGCTTTAGGAGCTTAATAATGTCCATAGTCTCACTAGTAATGCAAACAAAAGGTTCAATCACCCTCTTTATAATAAAAAAGAAACAAAAAATATCGCATCGACCCGGTATCGAACCCGGGCCGCCTGCATAGCAGGCGACCGTTCTGCCACTGAACCATCGATGCTTATAAATATGCGATGAAATAGGGGAATGCTATGTTCTCAAAGTGAAGAAACAGCATTGACACAGCAGTAGACGGCATGTAGATCACCTAATAAAAAAAATGTGATCAACATGATCGAGGTCGAGAGCAGGCCCAGTCAGCAATAAAAAAAAGTAGTTTTTTGCCACCGAATTCCGAAATGAAACTTATTTTTAACCGCGTTCAAAAAAAGGACTAGGGTTCTCAGTTTGTCGGAATCCTTTTTATTATGTATGTTACCCGTATACTCAAAGATGGCGGGACCGATTGGGAAAATTCTTTTTTTGTTTGAAAGGGTATACTTTCAAGTTGGGCTCATTGTCATCCGGTCAAGATCTCATGATGGGACCTTGGAGAAATCGATGGAAATCTTCAATTGTTATAGGCACATCTATAGCGCTTAGGGTAATTTTATACACTCCTTTGCAAAAATATGGGTGGTGTTGATTTTTCTACATTATTGGTAATCATTTAGTTCTAAAGAGGTTTTAATAGCCAAACTATGTTACTACCTAATACTTAATAAAGAGTAAGTTCGCCTAAAGTTAATTCAAAATTCGGAACTTTTGTTTTTAAATATAATAATTCTTTTTTCAGATAAAGCGCGGGAAACTTCTAACTTGGCGGACGAAAAAAAAACCTGTCATATAAGTTCAGACCGGTATTCGTCGTTTGGATTGGCCAGCGCAGAGCCCCGACCTTAACCCCATTGAGCACGTCTGGGACCTCCTTAATAGGCAAGTACGATCTGTTCAACCACTTTCACAAAACATCAAGGAACTTAAACGTGTGATCTCGGCTGAGTGGGAACACATTCCATAGGACACCATCAAAAACCTCAACAATTAACGTCTCTGCATCGGGAAAGGCAATATTTTGTAAACGGTGATGACATTAGATTAATTACAAACTGACCCACTAAAAAGTGAAAAATATAAACTTTTTTCCAAAAATACAACTGACTTCTAAGAAAAACACTAAAAAGTTGAAAAATAACTTTAATATCTGAAGTCGGTGGAAAAAAAACTAAATTACAGTTCCAAAGACACCGGCCTCCGAAATAAAAGTTATTTTTCACTTTGTAGTTCTTTTTTTGGAAGTCGGTTGTATTAAAAAAAAAGTTTTTATAGTTTTGCAACATTGTCATCAGCCGAAATTGCTCAGTTGGGACGGCGTTAGACTGCCCTCAAACTCAAATTCCAAAGCATTGATTACACTTACACAGACACTTTTGAAAAATAAAGAAATCAAATCAAACAAAAGCTTTAGGAGCTTAATAATGTCCATAGTCTCACTAGTAATGCAAACAAAAGGTTCAATCACCCTCTTTATAATAAAAAAGAAACAAAAAATATCGCATCGACCCGGTATCGAACCCGGGCCGCCTGCATAGCAGGCGACCGTTCTGCCACTGAACCATCGATGCTTATAAATATGCGATGAAATAGGGGAATGCTATGTTCTCAAAGTGAAGAAACAGCATTGACACAGCAGTAGACGGCATGTAGATCACCTAATAAAAAAAATGTGATCAACATGATCGAGGTCGAGAGCAGGCCCAGTCAGCAATAAAAAAAAGTAGTTTTTTGCCACCGAATTCCGAAATGAAACTTATTTTTAACCGCGTTCAAAAAAAGGACTAGGGTTCTCAGTTTGTCGGAATCCTTTTATTATGTATGTTACCCGTATACTCAAAGATGGCGAGACCGATTGGGAAAATTCTTTTTTTGTTTGAAAGGGTATACTTTCAAGTTGGGCTCATTGTCATCCGGTCAAGATCTCATGATGGGACCTTGGAGAAATCGATGGAAATCTTCAATTGTTATAGGCACATCTATAGCGCTTAGGGTAATTTTATACACTCCTTTGCAAAAATATGGGTGGTGTTGATTTTTCTACATTATTGGTAATCATTTAGTTCTAAAGATGTTTTAATAGCCAAACTATGTTACTACCTAATACTTAATAAAGAGTAAGTTCGCCTAAAGTTAATTCAAAATTCGGAACTTTTGTTTTTAAATATAATAATTCTTTTTTCAGATAAAGCGCGGGAAACTTCTAACTTGGCGGACGAAAAAAAAACCTGTCATATAAGTTCAGACCGGTATTCGTCGTTTGGATTGGCCAGCGCAGAGCCCCGACCTTAACCCCATTGAGCACGTCTGGGACCTCCTTAATAGGCAAGTACGATCTGTTCAACCACTTTCACAAAACATCAAGGAACTTAAACGTGTGATCTCGGCTGAGTGGGAACACATTCCATAGGACACCATCAAAAACCTCAACAATTAACGTCTCTGCATCGGGAAAGGCAATATTTTGTAAACGGTGATGACATTAGATTAATTACAAACTGACCCACTAAAAAGTGAAAAATATAAACTTTTTTCCAAAAATACAACTGACTTCTAAGAAAAACACTAAAAAGTTGAAAAATAACTTTAATATCTGAAGTCGGTGGAAAAAAAACTAAATTACAGTTCCAAAGACACCGGCCTCCGAAATAAAAGTTATTTTTCACTTTGTAGTTCTTTTTTTGGAAGTCGGTTGTATTAAAAAAAAAGTTTTTATAGTTTTGCAACATTGTCATCAGCCGAAATTGCTCAGTTGGGACGGCGTTAGACTGCCCTCAAACTCAAATTCCAAAGCATTGATTACACTTAGACACTTTTGAAAAATAAAGAAATCAAATCAAACAAAAGCTTTAGGAGCTTAATAATGTCCATAGTCTCACTAGTAATGCAAACAAAAGGTTCAATCACCCTCTTTATAATAAAAAAGAAACAAAAAATATTGCATCGACCCGGTATCGAACCCGGGCCGCCTGCATAGCAGGCGACCGTTCTGCCACTGAACCATCGATGCTTATAAATATGCGATGAAATAGGGGAATGCTATGTTCTCAAAGTGAAGAAACAGCATTGACACAGCAGTAGACGGCATGTAGATCACCTAATAAAAAAAATGTGATCAACATGATCGAGGTCGAGAGCAGGCCCAGTCAGCAATAAAAAAAAAGTAGTTTTTTGCCACCGAATTCCGAAATGAAACTTATTTTTAACCGCGTTCAAAAAAAGGACTAGGGTTCTCAGTTTGTCGGAATCCTTTTTATTATGTATGTTACCCGTATACTCAAAGATGGCGGGACCGATTGGGAAAATTCTTTTTTTGTTTGAAAGGGTATACTTTCAAGTTGGGCTCATTGTCATCCGGTCAAGATCTCATGATGGGACCTTGGAGAAATCGATGGAAATCTTCAATTGTTATAGGCACAACTATAGCGCTTAGGGTAATTTTATACACTCCTTTGCAAAAATATGGGTGGTGTTGATTTTTCTACATTATTGGTAATCATTTAGTTCTAAAGAGGTTTTAATAGCCAAACTATGTTACTACCTAATACTTAATAAAGAGTAAGTTCGCCTAAAGTTAATTCAAAATTCGGAACTTTTGTTTTTAAATATAATAATTCTTTTTTCAGATAAAGCGCGGGAAACTTCTAACTTGGCGGACGAAAAAAAAACCTGTCATATAAGTTCAGACCGGTATTCGTCGTTTGGATTGGCCAGCGCAGAGCCCCGACCTTAACCCCATTGAGCACGTCTGGGACCTCCTTAATAGGCAAGTACGATCTGTTCAACCACTTTCACAAAACATCAAGGAACTTAAACGTGTGATCTCGGCTGAGTGGGAACACATTCCATAGGACACCATCAAAAACCTCAACAATTAACGTCTCTGCATCGGGAAAGGCAATATTTTGTAAACGGTGATGACATTAGATTAACCCGTGAGAAGGCGCGCCTAATTTTCTTACACGAGTAGGCGCGTGCGAGCAAATTGCTCACACTATCATAAATGTTTATATTTTTAGTGTTTCTATATTTATTGGCTTATAATGTATTTAAATAAATAACACAAGGTTTAGTAAGTAAGAAAACAAGTATTTTAATCAAAACTATTAAACATAATAGCAACTTTTAACGCAAATAACAAAACAACCTAGTATTAATTAATTTTTTTGGCACGTTTCATAAAAATCACAATAAAAACTGTTACATAACAAAAACTAAAAAGTGTTATTCATCCATTAAATCTACACTAATGTGCCTCTCGAAACACACTGAACACATGTATTTTACATGTTCGGTGCAAAGTAATTGGATGGGCGCGTGATGAGCAAATTGCCGCACGTTGGTACACGGCCTCCACAAACGCCTTGCTGCGCGGTCGCAACGCCACTGAGCGGATCGAGAATTGCGTCAGGGGAGAGGGGGTGAATATTTAGGAAGGTACTTAAGTGCTTGAATTGGTGTGGCATGGGAAAGACAAAAAATTTTTGAATTAGATTTTTGTGTGAGCAAATTGCTCATAGCGCGCCTTCTCACGGGTTAATTACAAACTGACCCACTAAAAAGTGAAAAATATAAACTTTTTTCCAAAAATACAACTGACTTCTAAGAAAAACACTAAAAAGTTGAAAAATAACTTTAATATCTGAAGTCGGTGGAAAAAAAACTAAATTACAGTTCCGAAGACACCGGCCTCCGAAATAAAAGTTATTTTTCACTTTGTAGTTCTTTTTTTGGAAGTCGGTTGTATTAAAAAAAAAGTTTTTATAGTTTTGCAGCATTGTCATCAGCCGAAATTGCTCAGTTGGGACGGCGTTAGACTGCCCTCAAACTCAAATTCCAAAGCATTGATTACACTTACAGACACTTTTGAAAAATAAAGAAATCAAATCAAACAAAAGCTTTAGGAGCTTAATAATGTCCATAGTCTCACTAGTAATGCAAACAAAAGGTTCAATCACCCTCTTTATAATAAAAAAGAAACAAAAAATATCGCATCGACCCGGTATCGAACCCGGGCCGCCTGCATAGCAGGCGACCGTTCTGCCACTGAACCATCGATGCTTATAAATATGCGATGAAATAGGGGAATGCTATGTTCTCAAAGTGAAGAAACAGCATTGACACAGCAGTAGACGGCATGTAGATCACCTAATAAAAAAAATGTGATCAACATGATCGAGGTCGAGAGCAGGCCCAGTCAGCAATAAAAAAAAAGTCGTTTTTTGCCACCGAATTCCGAAATGAAACTTAGTTTTAACCGCGTTCAAAAAAAGGACTAGGGTTCTCAGTTTGTCGGAATCCTTTTTATTATGTATGTTACCCGTATACTCAAAGATGGCGGGACCGATTGGGAAAATTCTTTTTTTGTTTGAAAGGGTATACTTTCAAGTTGGGCTCATTGTCATCCGGTCAAGATCTCATGATGGGACCTTGGAGAAATCGATGGAAATCTTCAATTGTTATAGGCACATCTATAGCGCTTAGGGTAATTTTATACACTCCTTTGCAAAAATATGGGTGGTGTTGATTTTTCTACATTATTGGTAATCATTTAGTTCTAAAGAGGTTTTAATAGCCAAACTATGTTACTACCTAATACTTAATAAAGAGTAAGTCCGCCTAAAGTTAATTCAAAATTCGGAACTTTTGTTTTTAAATATAATAATTCTTTTTTCAGATAAAGCGCGGGAAACTTCTAACTTGGCGGACGAAAAAAAAACCTGTCATATAAGTTCAGACCGGTATTCGTCGTTTGGATTGGCCAGCGCAGAGCCCCGACCTTAACCCCATTGAGCACGTCTGGGACCTCCTTAATAGGCAAGTACGATCTGTTCAACCACTTTCACAAAACATCAAGGAACTTAAACGTGTGATCTCGGCTGAGTGGGAACACATTCCATAGGACACCATCAAAAACCTCAACAATTAACGTCTCTGCATCGGGAAAGGCAATATTTTGTAAACGGTGATGACATTAGATTAATTACAAACTGACCCACTAAAAAGTGAAAAATATAAACTTTTTTCCAAAAATACAACTGACTTCTAAGAAAAACACTAAAAAGTTGAAAAATAACTTTAATATCTGAAGTCGGTGGAAAAAAAAACTAAATTACAGTTCCAAAGACACCGGCCTCCGAAATAAAAGTTATTTTTCACTTTGTAGTTCTTTTTTTGGAAGTCGGTTGTATTAAAAAAAAAGTTTTTATAGTTTTGCAACATTGTCATCAGCCGAAATTGCTCAGTTGGGACGGCGTTAGACTGCCCTCAAACTCAAATTCCAAAGCATTGATTACACTTACAGACACTTTTGAAAAATAAAGAAATCAAATCAAACAAAAGCTTTAGGAGCTTAATAATGTCCATAGTCTCACTAGTAATGCAAACAAAAGGTTCAATCACCCTCTTTATAATAAAAAAGAAACAAAAAATATCGCATCGACCCGGTATCGAACCCGGGCCGCCTGCATAGCAGGCGACCGTTCTGCCACTGAACCATCGATGCTTATAAATATGCGATGAAATAGGGGAATGCTATGTTCTCAAAGTGAAGAAACAGCATTGACACAGCAGTAGACGGCATGTAGATCACCTAATAAAAAAAATGTGATCAACATGATCGAGGTCGAGAACAGGCCCAGTCAGCAATAAAAAAAAAGTAGTTTTTTGCCACCGAATTCCGAAATGAAACTTATTTTTAACCGCGTTCAAAAAAAGGACTAGGGTTCTCAGTTTGTCGGAATCCTTTTTATTATGTATGTTACCCGTATACTCAAAGATGGCGGGACCGATTGGGAAAATTCTTTTTTTGTTTGAAAGGGTATACTTTCAAGTTGGGCTCATTGTCATCCGGTCAAGATCTCATGATGGGACCTTGGAGAAATCGATGGAAATCTTCAATTGTTATAGGCACATCTATAGCGCTTAGGGTAATTTTATACACTCCTTTGCAAAAATATGGGTGGTGTTGATTTTTCTACATTATTGGTAATCATTTAGTTCTAAAGAGGTTTTAATAGCCAAACTATGTTACTACCTAATACTTAATAAAGAGTAAGTTCGCCTAAAGTTAATTCAAAATTCGGAACTTTTGTTTTTAAATATAATAATTCTTTTTTCAGATAAAGCGCGGGAAACTTCTAACTTGGCGGACGAAAAAAAAACCTGTCATATAAGTTCAGACCGGTATTCGTCGTTTGGATTGGCCAGCGCAGAGCCCCGACCTTAACCCCATTGAGCACGTCTGGGACCTCCTTAATAGGCAAGTACGATCTGTTCAACCACTTTCACAAAACATCAAGGAACTTAAACGTGTGATCTCGGCTGAGTGGGAACACATTCCATAGGACACCATCAAAAACCTCAACAATTAACGTCTCTGCATCGGGAAAGGCAATATTTTGTAAACGGTGATGACATTAGATTAATTACAAACTGACCCACTAAAAAGTGAAAAATATAAACTTTTTTCCAAAAATACAACTGACTTCTAAGAAAAACACTAAAAAGTTGAAAAATAACTTTAATATCTGAAGTCGGTGGAAAAAAAACTAAATTACAGTTCCAAAGACACCGGCCTCCGAAATAAAAGTTATTTTTCACTTTGTAGTTCTTTTTTTGGAAGTCGGTTGAATTAAAAAAAAAGTTTTTATAGTTTTGCAACATTGTCATCAGCCGAAATTGCTCAGTTGGGACGGCGTTAGACTGCCCTCAAACTCAAATTCCAAAGCATTGATTACACTTACAGATACTTTTGAAAAATAAAGAAATCAAATCAAACAAAAGCTTTAGGAGCTTAATAATGTCCATAGTCTCACTAGTAATGCAAACAAAAGGTTCAATCACCCTCTTTATAATAAAAAAGAAACAAAAAATATCGCATCGACCCGGTATCGAACCCGGGCCGCCTGCATAGCAGGCGACCGTTCTGCCACTGAACCATCGATGCTTATAAATATGCGATGAAATAGGGGAATGCTATGTTCTCAAAGTGAAGAAACAGCATTGACACAGCAGTAGACGGCATGTAGATCACCTAATAAAAAAAATGTGATCAACATGATCGAGGTCGAGAGCAGGCCCAGTCAGCAATAAAAAAAAAGTAGTTTTTTGCCACCGAATTCCGAAATGAAACTTATTTTTAACCGCGTTCAAAAAAAGGACTAGGGTTCTCAGTTTGTCGGAATCCTTTTTATTATGTATGTTACCCGTATACTCAAAGATGGCGGGACCGATTGGGAAAATTCTTTTTTTGTTTGAAAGGGTATACTTTCAAGTTGGGCTCATTGTCATCCGGTCAAGATCTCATGATGGGACCTTGGAGAAATCGATGGAAATCTTCAATTGTTATAGGCACATCTATAGCGCTTAGGGTAATTTTATACACTCCTTTGCAAAAATATGGGTGGTGTTGATTTTTCTACATTATTGGTAATCATTTAGTTCTAAAGAGGTTTTAATAGCCAAACTATGTTACTACCTAATACTTAATAAAGAGTAAGTTCGCCTAAAGTTAATTCAAAATTCGGAACTTTTGTTTTTAAATATAATAATTCTTTTTTCAGATAAAGCGCGGGAAACTTCTAACTTGGCGGACGAAAAAAAAACCTGTCATATAAGTTCAGACCGGTATTCGTCGTTTGGATTGGCCAGCGCAGAGCCCCGACCTTAACCCCATTGAGCACGTCTGGGACCTCCTTAATAGGCAAGTACGATCTGTTCAACCACTTTCACAAAACATCAAGGAACTTAAACGTGTGATCTCGGCTGAGTGGGAACACATTCCATAGGACACCATCAAAAACCTCAACAATTAACGTCTCTGCATCGGGAAAGGCAATATTTTGTAAACGGTGATGACATTAGATTAATTACAAACTGACCCACTAAAAAGTGAAAAATATAAACTTTTTTCCAAAAATACAACTGACTTCTAAGAAAAACACTAAAAAGTTGTAAAATAACTTTAATATCTGAAGTCGGTGGAAAAAAAACTAAATTACAGTTCCAAAGACACCGGCCTCCGAAATAAAAGTTATTTTTCACTTTGTAGTTCTTTTTTTGGAAGTCGGTTGTATTAAAAAAAAAGTTTTTATAGTTTTGCAACATTGTCATCAGCCGAAATTGCTCAGTTGGGACGGCGTTAGACTGCCCTCAAACTCAAATTCCAAAGCATTGATTACACTTAGACACTTTTGAAAAATAAAGAAATCAAATCAAACAAAAGCTTTAGGAGCTTAATAATGTCCATAGTCTCACTAGTAATGCAAACAAAAGGTTCAATCACCCTCTTTATAATAAAAAAGAAACAAAAAATATCGCATCGACCCGGTATCGAACCCGGGCCGCCTGCATAGCAGGCGACCGTTCTGCCACTGAACCATCGATGCTTATAAATATGCGATGAAATAGGGGAATGCTATGTTCTCAAAGTGAAGAAACAGCATTGACACAGCAGTAGACGGCATGTAGATCACCTAATAAAAAAAATGTGATCAACATGATCGAGGTCGAGAGCAGGCCCAGTCAGCAATAAAAAAAAAGTAGTTTTTTGCCACCGAATTCCGAAATGAAACTTATTTTTAACCGCGTTCAAAAAAAGGACTAGGGTTCTCAGTTTGTCGGAATCCTTTTTATTATGTATGTTACCCGTATACTCAAAGATGGCGGGACCGATTGGGAAAATTCTTTTTTTGTTTGAAAGGGTATACTTTCAAGTTGGGCTCATTGTCATCCGGTCAAGATCTCATGATGGGACCTTGGAGAAATCGATGGAAATCTTCAATTGTTATAGGCACATCTATAGCGCTTAGGGTAATTTTATACACTCCTTTGCAAAAATATGGGTGGTGTTGATTTTTCTACATTATTGGTAATCATTTAGTTCTAAAGAGGTTTTAATAGCCAAACTATGTTACTACCTAATACTTAATAAAGAGTAAGTTCGCCTAAAGTTAATTCAAAATTCGGAACTTTTGTTTTTAAATATAATAATTCTTTTTTCAGATAAAGCGCGGGAAACTTCTAACTTGGCGGACGAAAAAAAAACCTGTCATATAAGTTCAGACCGGTATTCGTCGTTTGGATTGGCCAGCGCAGAGCCCCGACCTTAACCCCATTGAGCACGTCTGGGACCTCCTTAATAGGCAAGTACGATCTGTTCAACCACTTTCACAAAACATCAAGGAACTTAAACGTGTGATCTCGGCTGAGTGGGAACACATTCCATAGGACACCATCAAAAACCTCAACAATTAACGTCTCTGCATCGGGAAAGGCAATATTTTGTAAACGGTGATGACATTAGATTAATTACAAACTGACCCACTAAAAAGTGAAAAATATAAACTTTTTTCCAAAAATACAACTGACTTCTAAGAAAAACACTAAAAAGTTGAAAAATAACTTTAATATCTGAAGTCGGTGGAAAAAAAACTAAATTACAGTTCCAAAGACACCGGCCTCCGAAATAAAAGTTATTTTTCACTTTGTAGTTCTTTTTTTGGAAGTCGGTTGTATTAAAAAAAAAGTTTTTATAGTTTTGCAACATTGTCATCAGCCGAAATTGCTCAGTTGGGACGGCGTTAGACTGCCCTCAAACTCAAATTCCAAAGCATTGATTACACTTACAGATACTTTTGAAAAATAAAGAAATCAAATCAAACAAAAGCTTTAGGAGCTTAATAATGTCCATAGTCTCACTAGTAATGCAAACAAAAGGTTCAATCACCCTCTTTATAATAAAAAAGAAACAAAAAATATTGCATCGACCCGGTATCGAACCCGGGCCGCCTGCATAGCAGGCGACCGTTCTGCCACTGAACCATCGATGCTTATAAATATGCGATGAATTAGGGGAATGCTATGTTCTCAAAGTGAAGAAACAGCATTGACACAGCAGTAGACGGCATGTAGATCACCTAATAAAAAAAATGTGATCAACATGATCGAGGTCGAGAGCAGGCCCAGTCAGCAATAAAAAAAAAGTCGTTTTTTGCCACCGAATTCCGAAATGAAACTTATTTTTAACCGCGTTCAAAAAAAGGACTAGGGTTCTCAGTTTGTCGGAATCCTTTTTATTATGTATGTTACCCGTATACTCAAAGATGGCGGGACCGATTGGGAAAATTCTTTTTTTGTTTGAAAGGGTATACTTTCAAGTTGGGCTCATCGTCATCCGGTCAAGATCTCATGATGGGACCTTGGAGAAATCGATGGAAATCTTCAATTGTTATAGGCACATCTATAGCGCTTAGGGTAATTTTATACACTCCTTTGCAAAAATATGGGTGGTGTTGATTTTTCTACATTATTGGTAATCATTTAGTTCTAAAGAGGTTTTAATAGCCAAACTATGTTACTACCTAATACTTAATAAAGAGTAAGTCCGCCTAAAGTTAATTCAAAATTCGGAACTTTTGTTTTTAAATATAATAATTCTTTTTTCAGATAAAGCGCGGGAAACTTCTAACTTGGCGGACGAAAAAAAAACCTGTCATATAAGTTCAGACCGGTATTCGTCGTTTGGATTGGCCAGCGCAGAGCCCCGACCTTAACCCCATTGAGCACGTCTGGGACCTCCTTAATAGGCAAGTACGATCTGTTCAACCACTTTCACAAAACATCAAGGAACTTAAACGTGTGATCTCGGCTGAGTGGGAACACATTCCATAGGACACCATCAAAAACCTCAACAATTAACGTCTCTGCATCGGGAAAGGCAATATTTTGTAAACGGTGATGACATTAGATTAATTACAAACTGACCCACTAAAAAGTGAAAAATATAAACTTTTTTCCAAAAATACAACTGACTTCTAAGAAAAACACTAAAAAGTTGAAAAATAACTTTAATATCTGAAGTCGGTGGAAAAAAAAACTAAATTACAGTTCCAAAGACACCGGCCTCCGAAATAAAAGTTATTTTTCACTTTGTAGTTCTTTTTTTGGAAGTCGGTTGTATTAAAAAAAAAGTTTTTATAGTTTTGCAACATTGTCATCAGCCGAAATTGCTCAGTTGGGACGGCGTTAGACTGCCCTCAAACTCAAATTCCAAAGCATTGATTACACTTAGACACTTTTGAAAAATAAAGAAATCAAATCAAACAAAAGCTTTAGGAGCTTAATAATGTCCATAGTCTCACTAGTAATGCAAACAAAAGGTTCAATCACCCTCTTTATAATAAAAAAGAAACAAAAAATATCGCATCGACCCGGTATCGAACCCGGGCCGCCTGCATAGCAGGCGACCGTTCTGCCACTGAACCATCGATGCTTATAAATATGCGATGAAATAGGGGAATGCTATGTTCTCAAAGTGAAGAAACAGCATTGACACAGCAGTAGACGGCATGTAGATCACCTAATAAAAAAAATGTGATCAACATGATCGAGGTCGAGAGCAGGCCCAGTCAGCAATAAAAAAAAAGTAGTTTTTTGCCACCGAATTCCGAAATGAAACTTATTTTTAACCGCGTTCAAAAAAAGGACTAGGGTTCTCAGTTTGTCGGAATCCTTTTTATTATGTATGTTACCCGTATACTCAAAGATGGCGGGACCGATTGGGAAAATTCTTTTTTTGTTTGAAAGGGTATACTTTCAAGTTGGGCTCATTGTCATCCGGTCAAGATCTCATGATGGGACCTTGGAGAAATCGATGGAAATCTTCAATTGTTATAGGCACAACTATAGCGCTTAGGGTAATTTTATACACTCCTTTGCAAAAATATGGGTGGTGTTGATTTTTCTACATTATTGGTAATCATTTAGTTCTAAAGAGGTTTTAATAGCCAAACTATGTTACTACCTAATACTTAATAAAGAGTAAGTTCGCCTAAAGTTAATTCAAAATTCGGAACTTTTGTTTTTAAATATAATAATTCTTTTTTCAGATAAAGCGCGGGAAACTTCTAACTTGGCGGACGAAAAAAAAACCTGTCATATAAGTTCAGACCGGTATTCGTCGTTTGGATTGGCCAGCGCAGAGCCCCGACCGTAACCCCATTGAGCACGTCTGGGACCTCCTTAATAGGCAAGTACGATCTGTTCAACCACTTTCACAAAACATCAAGGAACTTAAACGTGTGATCTCGGCTGAGTGGGAACACATTCCATAGGACACCATCAAAAACCTCAACAATTAACGTCTCTGCATCGGGAAAGGCAATATTTTGTAAACGGTGATGACATTAGATTAATTACAAACTGACCCACTAAAAAGTGAAAAATATAAACTTTTTTCCAAAAATACAACTGACTTCTAAGAAAAACACTAAAAAGTTGAAAAATAACTTTAATATCTGAAGTCGGTGGAAAAAAAACTAAATTACAGTTCCAAAGACACCGGCCTCCGAAATAAAAGTTATTTTTCACTTTGTAGTTCTTTTTTTGGAAGTCGGTTGTATTAAAAAAAAAGTTTTTATAGTTTTGCAGCATTGTCATCAGCCGAAATTGCTCAGTTGGGACGGCGTTAGACTGCCCTCAAACTCAAATTCCAAAGCATTGATTACACTTACAGACACTTTTGAAAAATAAAGAAATCAAATCAAACAAAAGCTTTAGGAGCTTAATAATGTCCATAGTCTCACTAGTAATGCAAACAAAAGGTTCAATCACCCTCTTTATAATAAAAAAGAAACAAAAAATATTGCATCGACCCGGTATCGAACCCGGGCCGCCTGCATAGCAGGCGACCGTTCTGCCACTGAACCATCGATGCTTATAAATATGCGATGAAATAGGGGAATGCTATGTTCTCAAAGTGAAGAAACAGCATTGACACAGCAGTAGACGGCATGTAGATCACCTAATAAAAAAAATGTGATCAACATGATCGAGGTCGAGAGCAGGCCCAGTCAGCAATAAAAAAAAAGTCGTTTTTTGCCACCGAATTCCGAAATGAAACTTATTTTTAACCGCGTTCAAAAAAAGGACTAGGGTTCTCAGTTTGTCGGAATCCTTTTTATTATGTATGTTACCCGTATACTCAAAGATGGCGGGACCGATTGGGAAAATTCTTTTTTTGTTTGAAAGGGTATACTTTCAAGTTGGGCTCATTGTCATCCGGTCAAGATCTCATGATGGGACCTTGGAGAAATCGATGGAAATCTTCAATTGTTATAGGCACATCTATAGCGCTTAGGGTAATTTTATACACTCCTTTGCAAAAATATGGGTGGTGTTGATTTTTCTACATTATTGGTAATCATTTAGTTCTAAAGAGGTTTTAATAGCCAAACTATGTTACTACCTAATACTTAATAAAGAGTAAGTCCGCCTAAAGTTAATTCAAAATTCGGAACTTTTGTTTTTAAATATAATAATTCTTTTTTCAGATAAAGCGCGGGAAACTTCTAACTTGGCGGACGAAAAAAAAACCTGTCATATAAGTTCAGACCGGTATTCGTCGTTTGGATTGGCCAGCGCAGAGCCCCGACCTTAACCCCATTGAGCACGTCTGGGACCTCCTTAATAGGCAAGTACGATCTGTTCAACCACTTTCACAAAACATCAAGGAACTTAAACGTGTGATCTCGGCTGAGTGGGAACACATTCCATAGGACACCATCAAAAACCTCAACAATTAACGTCTCTGCATCGGGAAAGGCAATATTTTGTAAACGGTGATGACATTAGATTAATTACAAACTGACCCACTAAAAAGTGAAAAATATAAACTTTTTTCCAAAAATACAACTGACTTCTAAGAAAAACACTAAAAAGTTGAAAAATAACTTTAATATCTGAAGTCGGTGGAAAAAAAACTAAATTACAGTTCCAAAGACACCGGCCTCCGAAATAAAAGTTATTTTTCACTTTGTAGTTCTTTTTTTGGAAGTCGGTTGTATTAAAAAAAAAGTTTTTATAGTTTTGCAACATTGTCATCAGCCGAAATTGCTCAGTTGGGACGGCGTTAGACTGCCCTCAAACTCAAATTCCAAAGCATTGATTACACTTACAGACACTTTTGAAAAATAAAGAAATCAAATCAAACAAAAGCTTTAGGAGCTTAATAATGTCCATAGTCTCACTAGTAATGCAAACAAAAGGTTCAATCACCCTCTTTATAATAAAAAAGAAACAAAAAATATCGCATCGACCCGGTATCGAACCCGGGCCGCCTGCATAGCAGGCGACCGTTCTGCCACTGAACCATCGATGCTTATAAATATGCGATGAAATAGGGGAATGCTATGTTCTCAAAGTGAAGAAACAGCATTGACACAGCAGTAGACGGCATGTAGATCACCTAATAAAAAAAATGTGATCAACATGATCGAGGTCGAGAGCAGGCCCAGTCAGCAATAAAAAAAAAGTCGTTTTTTGCCACCGAATTCCGAAATGAAACTTATTTTTAACCGCGTTCAAAAAAAGGACTAGGGTTCTCAGTTTGTCGGAATCCTTTTTATTATGTATGTTACCCGTATACTCAAAGATGGCGGGACCGATTGGGAAAATTCTTTTTTTGTTTGAAAGGGTATACTTTCAAGTTGGGCTCATTGTCATCCGGTCAAGATCTCATGATGGGACCTTGGAGAAATCGATGGAAATCTTCAATTGTTATAGGCACATCTATAGCGCTTAGGGTAATTTTATACACTCCTTTGCAAAAATATGGGTGGTGTTGATTTTTCTACATTATTGGTAATCATTTAGTTCTAAAGAGGTTTTAATAGCCAAACTATGTTACTACCTAATACTTAATAAAGAGTAAGTTCGCCTAAAGTTAATTCAAAATTCGGAACTTTTGTTTTTAAATATAATAATTCTTTTTTCAGATAAAGCGCGGGAAACTTCTAACTTGGCGGACGAAAAAAAAACCTGTCATATAAGTTCAGACCGGTATTCGTCGTTTGGATTGGCCAGCGCAGAGCCCCGACCTTAACCCCATTGAGCACGTCTGGGACCTCCTTAATAGGCAAGTACGATCTGTTCAACCACTTTCACAAAACATCAAGGAACTTAAACGTGTGATCTCGGCTGAGTGGGAACACATTCCATAGGACACCATCAAAAACCTCAACAATTAACGTCTCTGCATCGGGAAAGGCAATATTTTGTAAACGGTGATGACATTAGATTAATTACAAACTGACCCACTAAAAAGTGAAAAATATAAACTTTTTTCCAAAAATACAACTGACTTCTAAGAAAAACACTAAAAAGTTGAAAAATAACTTTATTATCTGAAGTCGGTGGAAAAAAAACTAAATTACAGTTCCAAAGACACCGGCCTCCGAAATAAAAGTTATTTTTCACTTTGTAGTTCTTTTTTTGGAAGTCGGTTGTATTAAAAAAAAAGTTTTTATAGTTTTGCAACATTGTCATCAGCCGAAATTGCTCAGTTGGGACGGCGTTAGACTGCCCTCAAACTCAAATTCCAAAGCATTGATTACACTTACAGACACTTTTGAAAAATAAAGAAATCAAATCAAACAAAAGCTTTAGGAGCTTAATAATGTCCATAGTCTCACTAGTAATGCAAACAAAAGGTTCAATCACCCTCTTTATAATAAAAAAGAAACAAAAAATATCGCATCGACCCGGTATCGAACCCGGGCCGCCTGCATAGCAGGCGACCGTTCTGCCACTGAACCATCGATGCTTATAAATATGCGATGAAATAGGGGAATGCTATGTTCTCAAAGTGAAGAAACAGCATTGACACAGCAGTAGACGGCATGTAGATCACCTAATAAAAAAAATGTGATCAACATGATCGAGGTCGAGAGCAGGCCCAGTCAGCAATAAAAAAAAAGTAGTTTTTTGCCACCGAATTCCGAAATGAAACTTATTTTTAACCGCGTTCAAAAAAAGGACTGGGGTTCTCAGTTTGTCGGAATCCTTTTTATTATGTATGTTACCCGTATACTCAAAGATGGCGGGACCGATTGGGAAAATTCTTTTTTTGTTTGAAAGGGTATACTTTCAAGTTGGGCTCATTGTCATCCGGTCAAGATCTCATGATGGGACCTTGGAGAAATCGATGGAAATCTTCAATTGTTATAGGCACAACTATAGCGCTTAGGGTAATTTTATACACTCCTTTGCAAAAATATGGGTGGTGTTGATTTTTCTACATTATTGGTAATCATTTAGTTCTAAAGAGGTTTTAATAGCCAAACTATGTTACTACCTAATACTTAATAAAGAGTAAGTTCGCCTAAAGTTAATTCAAAATTCGGAACTTTTGTTTTTAAATATAATAATTCTTTTTTCAGATAAAGCGCGGGAAACTTCTAACTTGGCGGACGAAAAAAAAACCTGTCATATAAGTTCAGACCGGTATTCGTCGTTTGGATTGGCCAGCGCAGAGCCCCGACCGTAACCCCATTGAGCACGTCTGGGACCTCCTTAATAGGCAAGTACGATCTGTTCAACCACTTTCACAAAACATCAAGGAACTTAAACGTGTGATCTCGGCTGAGTGGGAACACATTCCATAGGACACCATCAAAAACCTCAACAATTAACGTCTCTGCATCGGGAAAGGCAATATTTTGTAAACGGTGATGACATTAGATTAATTACAAACTGACCCACTAAAAAGTGAAAAATATAAACTTTTTTCCAAAAATACAACTGACTTCTAAGAAAAACACTAAAAAGTTGAAAAATAACTTTAATATCTGAAGTCGGTGGAAAAAAAAACTAAATTACAGTTCCAAAGACACCGGCCTCCGAAATAAAAGTTATTTTTCACTTTGTAGTTCTTTTTTTGGAAGTCGGTTGAATTAAAAAAAAAGTTTTTATAGTTTTGCAACATTGTCATCAGCCGAAATTGCTCAGTTGGGACGGCGTTAGACTGCCCTCAAACTCAAATTCCAAAGCATTGATTACACTTACAGACACTTTTGAAAAATAAAGAAATCAAATCAAACAAAAGCTTTAGGAGCTTAATAATGTCCATAGTCTCACTAGTAATGCAAACAAAAGGTTCAATCACCCTCTTTATAATAAAAAAGAAACAAAAAATATTGCATCGACCCGGTATCGAACCCGGGCCGCCTGCATAGCAGGCGACCGTTCTGCCACTGAACCATCGATGCTTATAAATATGCGATGAATTAGGGGAATGCTATGTTCTCAAAGTGAAGAAACAGCATTGACACAGCAGTAGACGGCATGTAGATCACCTAATAAAAAAAATGTGATCAACATGATCGAGGTCGAGAGCAGGCCCAGTCAGCAATAAAAAAAAAGTCGTTTTTTGCCACCGAATTCCGAAATGAAACTTATTTTTAACCGCGTTCAAAAAAAGGACTAGGGTTCTCAGTTTGTCGGAATCCTTTTTATTATGTATGTTACCCGTATACTCAAAGATGGCGGGACCGATTGGGAAAATTCTTTTTTTGTTTGAAAGGGTATACTTTCAAGTTGGGCTCATCGTCATCCGGTCAAGATCTCATGATGGGACCTTGGAGAAATCGATGGAAATCTTCAATTGTTATAGGCACATCTATAGCGCTTAGGGTAATTTTATACACTCCTTTGCAAAAATATGGGTGGTGTTGATTTTTCTACATTATTGGTAATCATTTAGTTCTAAAGAGGTTTTAATAGCCAAACTATGTTACTACCTAATACTTAATAAAGAGTAAGTCCGCCTAAAGTTAATTCAAAATTCGGAACTTTTGTTTTTAAATATAATAATTCTTTTTTCAGATAAAGCGCGGGAAACTTCTAACTTGGCGGACGAAAAAAAAACCTGTCATATAAGTTCAGACCGGTATTCGTCGTTTGGATTGGCCAGCGCAGAGCCCCGACCTTAACCCCATTGAGCACGTCTGGGACCTCCTTAATAGGCAAGTACGATCTGTTCAACCACTTTCACAAAACATCAAGGAACTTAAACGTGTGATCTCGGCTGAGTGGGAACACATTCCATAGGACACCATCAAAAACCTCAACAATTAACGTCTCTGCATCGGGAAAGGCAATATTTTGTAAACGGTGATGACATTAGATTAATTACAAACTGACCCACTAAAAAGTGAAAAATATAAACTTTTTTCCAAAAATACAACTGACTTCTAAGAAAAACACTAAAAAGTTGAAAAATAACTTTAATATCTGAAGTCGGTGGAAAAAAAAACTAAATTACAGTTCCAAAGACACCGGCCTCCGAAATAAAAGTTATTTTTCACTTTGTAGTTCTTTTTTTGGAAGTCGGTTGTATTAAAAAAAAAGTTTTTATAGTTTTGCAACATTGTCATCAGCCGAAATTGCTCAGTTGGGACGGCGTTAGACTGCCCTCAAACTCTAATTCCAAAGCATTGATTACACTTACAGACACTTTTGAAAAATAAAGAAATCAAATCAAACAAAAGCTTTAGGAGCTTAATAATGTCCATAGTCTCACTAGTAATGCAAACAAAAGGTTCAATCACCCTCTTTATAATAAAAAAGAAACAAAAAATATCGCATCGACCCGGTATCGAACCCGGGCCGCCTGCATAGCAGGCGACCGTTCTGCCACTGAACCATCGATGCTTATAAATATGCGATGAAATAGGGGAATGCTATGTTCTCAAAGTGAAGAAACAGCATTGACACAGCAGTAGACGGCATGTAGATCACCTAATAAAAAAAATGTGATCAACATGATCGAGGTCGAGAGCAGGCCCAGTCAGCAATAAAAAAAAAGTAGTTTTTTGCCACCGAATTCCGAAATGAAACTTATTTTTAACCGCGTTCAAAAAAAGGACTAGGGTTCTCAGTTTGTCGGAATCCTTTTTATTATGTATGTTACCCGTATACTCAAAGATGGCGGGACCGATTGGGAAAATTCTTTTTTTGTTTGAAAGGGTATACTTTCAAGTTGGGCTCATTGTCATCCGGTCAAGATCTCATGATGGGACCTTGGAGAAATCGATGGAAATCTTCAATTGTTATAGGCACAACTATAGCGCTTAGGGTAATTTTATACACTCCTTTGCAAAAATATGGGTGGTGTTGATTTTTCTACATTATTGGTAATCATTTAGTTCTAAAGAGGTTTTAATAGCCAAACTATGTTACTACCTAATACTTAATAAAGAGTAAGTTCGCCTAAAGTTAATTCAAAATTCGGAACTTTTGTTTTTAAATATAATAATTCTTTTTTCAGATAAAGCGCGGGAAACTTCTAACTTGGCGGACGAAAAAAAAACCTGTCATATAAGTTCAGACCGGTATTCGTCGTTTGGATTGGCCAGCGCAGAGCCCCGACCGTAACCCCATTGAGCACGTCTGGGACCTCCTTAATAGGCAAGTACGATCTGTTCAACCACTTTCACAAAACATCAAGGAACTTAAACGTGTGATCTCGGCTGAGTGGGAACACATTCCATAGGACACCATCAAAAACCTCAACAATTAACGTCTCTGCATCGGGAAAGGCAATATTTTGTAAACGGTGATGACATTAGATTAATTACAAACTGACCCACTAAAAAGTGAAAAATATAAACTTTTTTCCAAAAATACAACTGACTTCTAAGAAAAACACTAAAAAGTTGAAAAATAACTTTAATATCTGAAGTCGGTGGAAAAAAAACTAAATTACAGTTCCAAAGACACCGGCCTCCGAAATAAAAGTTATTTTTCACTTTGTAGTTCTTTTTTTGGAAGTCGGTTGTATTAAAAAAAAAGTTTTTATAGTTTTGCAACATTGTCATCAGCCGAAATTGCTCAGTTGGGACGGCGTTAGACTGCCCTCAAACTCAAATTCCAAAGCATTGATTACACTTACAGACACTTTTGAAAAATAAAGAAATCAAATCAAACAAAAGCTTTAGGAGCTTAATAATGTCCATAGTCTCACTAGTAATGCAAACAAAAGGTTCAATCACCCTCTTTATAATAAAAAAGAAACAAAAAATATCGCATCGACCCGGTATCGAACCCGGGCCGCCTGCATAGCAGGCGACCGTTCTGCCACTGAACCATCGATGCTTATAAATATGCGATGAAATAGGGGAATGCTATGTTCTCAAAGTGAAGAAACAGCATTGACACAGCAGTAGACGGCATGTAGATCACCTAATAAAAAAAATGTGATCAACATGATCGAGGTCGAGAGCAGGCCCAGTCAGCAATAAAAAAAAAGTAGTTTTTTGCCACCGAATTCCGAAATGAAACTTATTTTTAACCGCGTTCAAAAAAAGGACTAGGGTTCTCAGTTTGTCGGAATCCTTTTTATTATGTATGTTACCCGTATACTCAAAGATGGCGGGACCGATTGGGAAAATTCTTTTTTTGTTTGAAAGGGTATACTTTCAAGTTGGGCTCATTGTCATCCGGTCAAGATCTCATGATGGGACCTTGGAGAAATCGATGGAAATCTTCAATTGTTATAGGCACATCTATAGCGCTTAGGGTAATTTTATACACTCCTTTGCAAAAATATGGGTGGTGTTGATTTTTCTACATTATTGGTAATCATTTAGTTCTAAAGAGGTTTTAATAGCCAAACTATGTTACTACCTAATACTTAATAAAGAGTAAGTTCGCCTAAAGTTAATTCAAAATTCGGAACTTTTGTTTTTAAATATAATAATTCTTTTTTCAGATAAAGCGCGGGAAACTTCTAACTTGGCGGACGAAAAAAAAACCTGTCATATAAGTTCAGACCGGTATTCGTCGTTTGGATTGGCCAGCGCAGAGCCCCGACCTTAACCCCATTGAGCACGTCTGGGACCTCCTTAATAGGCAAGTACGATCTGTTCAACCACTTTCACAAAACATCAAGGAACTTAAACGTGTGATCTCGGCTGAGTGGGAACACATTCCATAGGACACCATCAAAAACCTCAACAATTAACGTCTCTGCATCGGGAAAGGCAATATTTTGTAAACGGTGATGACATTAGATTAATAACAAACTGACCCACTAAAAAGTGAAAAATATAAACTTTTTTCCAAAAATACAACTGACTTCTAAGAAAAACACTAAAAAGTTGAAAAATAACTTTAATATCTGAAGTCGGTGGAAAAAAAACTAAATTACAGTTCCAAAGACACCGGCCTCCGAAATAAAAGTTATTTTTCACTTTGTAGTTCTTTTTTTGGAAGTCGGTTGTATTAAAAAAAAAGTTTTTATAGTTTTGCAACATTGTCATCAGCCGAAATTGCTCAGTTGGGACGGCGTTAGACTGCCCTCAAACTCAAATTCCAAAGCATTGATTACACTTACAGACACTTTTGAAAAATAAAGAAATCAAATCAAACAAAAGCTTTAGGAGCTTAATAATGTCCATAGTCTCACTAGTAATGCAAACAAAAGGTTCAATCACCCTCTTTATAATAAAAAAGAAACAAAAAATATCGCATCGACCCGGTATCGAACCCGGGCCGCCTGCATAGCAGGCGACCGTTCTGCCACTGAACCATCGATGCTTATAAATATGCGATGAAATAGGGGAATGCTATGTTCTCAAAGTGAAGAAACAGCATTGACACAGCAGTAGACGGCATGTAGATCACCTAATAAAAAAAATGTGATCAACATGATCGAGGTCGAGAGCAGGCCCAGTCAGCAATAAAAAAAAAGTAGTTTTTTGCCACCGAATTCCGAAATGAAACTTATTTTTAACCGCGTTCAAAAAAAGGACTAGGGTTCTCAGTTTGTCGGAATCCTTTTTATTATGTATGTTACCCGTATACTCAAAGATGGCGGGACCGATTGGGAAAATTCTTTTTATGTTTGAAAGGGTATACTTTCAAGTTGGGCTCATTGTCATCCGGTCAAGATCTCATGATGGGACCTTGGAGAAATCGATGGAAATCTTCAATTGTTATAGGCACATCTATAGTGCTTAGGGTAATTTTATACACTCCTTTGCAAAAGTATGGGTGGTGTTGATTTTTCTACATTATTGGTAATCATTTAGTTCTAAAGAGGTTTTAATAGCCAAACTATGTTACTACCTAATACTTAATAAAGAGTAAGTTCGCCTAAAGTTAATTCAAAATTCGGAACTTTTGTTTTTAAATATAATAATTCTTTTTTCAGATAAAGCGCGGGAAACTTCTAACTTGGCGGACGAAAAAAAAAACCTGTCATATAAGTTCAGACCGGTATTCGTCGTTTGGATTGGCCAGCGCAGAGCCCCGACCTTAACCCCATTGAGCACGTCTGGGACCTCCTTAATAGGCAAGTACGATCTGTTCAACCACTTTCACAAAACATCAAGGAACTTAAACGTGTGATCTCGGCTGAGTGGGAACACATTCCATAGGACACCATCAAAAACCTCAACAATTAACGTCTCTGCATCGGGAAAGGCAATATTTTGTAAACGGTGATGACATTAGATTAATTACAAACTGACCCACTAAAAAGTGAAAAATATAAACTTTTTTCCAAAAATACAACTGACTTCTAAGAAAAACACTAAAAAGTTGAAAAATAACTTTAATATCTGAAGTCGGTGGAAAAAAAACTAAATTACAGTTCCAAAGACACCGGCCTCCGAAATAAAAGTTATTTTTCACTTTGTAGTTCTTTTTTTGGAAGTCGGTTGTATTAAAAAAAAAAGTTTTTATAGTTTTGCAACATTGTCATCAGCCGAAATTGCTCAGTTGGGACGGCGTTAGACTGCCCTCAAACTCTAATTCCAAAGCATTGATTACACTTACAGACACTTTTGAAAAATAAAGAAATCAAATCAAACAAAAGCTTTAGGAGCTTAATAATGTCCATAGTCTCACTAGTAATGCAAACAAAAGGTTCAATCACCCTCTTTATAATAAAAAAGAAACAAAAAATATCGCATCGACCCGGTATCGAACCCGGGCCGCCTGCATAGCAGGCGACCGTTCTGCCACTGAACCATCGATGCTTATAAATATGCGATGAAATAGGGGAATGCTATGTTCTCAAAGTGAAGAAACAGCATTGACACAGCAGTAGACGGCATGTAGATCACCTAATAAAAAAAATGTGATCAACATGATCGAGGTCGAGAGCAGGCCCAGTCAGCAATAAAAAAAAAGTAGTTTTTTGCCACCGAATTCCGAAATGAAACTTATTTTTAACCGCGTTCAAAAAAAGGACTAGGGTTCTCAGTTTGTCGGAATCCTTTTTATTATGTATGTTACCCGTATACTCAAAGATGGCGGGACCGATTGGGAAAATTCTTTTTTTGTTTGAAAGGGTATACTTTCAAGTTGGGCTCATTGTCATCCGGTCAAGATCTCATGATGGGACCTTGGAGAAATCGATGGAAATCTTCAATTGTTATAGGCACATCTATAGCGCTTAGGGTAATTTTATACACTCCTTTGCAAAAATATGGGTGGTGTTGATTTTTCTACATTATTGGTAATCATTTAGTTCTAAAGAGGTTTTAATAGCCAAACTATGTTACTACCTAATACTTAATAAAGAGTAAGTTCGCCTAAAGTTAATTCAAAATTCGGAACTTTTGTTTTTAAATATAATAATTCTTTTTTCAGATAAAGCGCGGGAAACTTCTAACTTGGCGGACGAAAAAAAAACCTGTCATATAAGTTCAGACCGGTATTCGTCGTTTGGATTGGCCAGCGCAGAGCCCCGACCTTAACCCCATTGAGCACGTCTGGGACCTCCTTAATAGGCAAGTACGATCTGTTCAACCACTTTCACAAAACATCAAGGAACTTAAACGTGTGATCTCGGCTGAGTGGGAACACATTCCATAGGACACCATCAAAAACCTCAACAATTAACGTCTCTGCATCGGGAAAGGCAATATTTTGTAAACGGTGATGACATTAGATTAATTACAAACTGACCCACTAAAAAGTGAAAAATATAAACTTTTTTCCAAAAATACAACTGACTTCTAAGAAAAACACTAAAAAGTTGAAAAATAACTTTAATATCTGAAGTCGGTGGAAAAAAAACTAAATTACAGTTCCAAAGACACCGGCCTCCGAAATAAAAGTTATTTTTCACTTTGTAGTTCTTTTTTTGGAAGTCGGTTGTATTAAAAAAAAAGTTTTTATAGTTTTGCAACATTGTCATCAGCCGAAATTGCTCAGTTGGGACGGCGTTAGACTGCCCTCAAACTCAAATTCCAAAGCATTGATTACACTTACAGACACTTTTGAAAAATAAAGAAATCAAATCAAACAAAAGCTTTAGGAGCTTAATAATGTCCATAGTCTCACTAGTAATGCAAACAAAAGGTTCAATCACCCTCTTTATAATAAAAAAGAAACAAAAAATATCGCATCGACCCGGTATCGAACCCGGGCCGCCTGCATAGCAGGCGACCGTTCTGCCACTGAACCATCGATGCTTATAAATATGCGATGAAATAGGGGAATGCTATGTTCTCAAAGTGAAGAAACAGCATTGACACAGCAGTAGACGGCATGTAGATCACCTAATAAAAAAAATGTGATCAACATGATCGAGGTCGAGAGCAGGCCCAGTCAGCAATAAAAAAAAAGTAGTTTTTTGCCACCGAATTCCGAAATGAAACTTATTTTTAACCGCGTTCAAAAAAAGGACTAGGGTTCTCAGTTTGTCGGAATCCTTTTTATTATGTATGTTACCCGTATACTCAAAGATGGCGGGACCGATTGGGAAAATTCTTTTTTTGTTTGAAAGGGTATACTTTCAAGTTGGGCTCATTGTCATCCGGTCAAGATCTCATGATGGGACCTTGGAGAAATCGATGGAAATCTTCAATTGTTATAGGCACATCTATAGCGCTTAGGGTAATTTTATACACTCCTTTGCAAAAATATGGGTGGTGTTGATTTTTCTACATTATTGGTAATCATTTAGTTCTAAAGAGGTTTTAATAGCCAAACTATGTTACTACCTAATACTTAATAAAGAGTAAGTTCGCCTAAAGTTAAATCAAAATTCGGAACTTTTGTTTTTAAATATAATAATTCTTTTTTCAGATAAAGCGCGGGAAACTTCTAACTTGGCGGACGAAAAAAAAAACCTGTCATATAAGTTCAGACCGGTATTCGTCGTTTGGATTGGCCAGCGCAGAGCCCCGACCTTAACCCCATTGAGCACGTCTGGGACCTCCTTAATAGGCAAGTACGATCTGTTCAACCACTTTCACAAAACATCAAGGAACTTAAACGTGTGATCTCGGCTGAGTGGGAACACATTCCATAGGACACCATCAAAAACCTCAACAATTAACGTCTCTGCATCGGGAAAGGCAATATTTTGTAAACGGTGATGACATTAGATTAATTACAAACTGACCCACTAAAAAGTGAAAAGTATAAACTTTTTTCCAAAAATACAACTGACTTCTAAGAAAAACACTAAAAAGTTGAAAAATAACTTTAATATCTGAAGTCGGTGGAAAAAAAATTAATTACAGTTCCAAAGACACCGGCCTCCGAAATAAAAGTTATTTTTCACTTTGTAGTTCTTTTTTTGGAAGTCGGTTGTATTAAAAAAAAAGTTTTTATAGTTTTGCAACATTGTCATCAGCCGAAATTGCTCAGTTGGGACGGCGTTAGACTGCCCTCAAACTCAAATTCCAAAGCATTGATTACACTTACAGACACTTTTGAAAAATAAAGAAATCAAATCAAACAAAAGCTTTAGGAGCTTAATAATGTCCATAGTCTCACTAGTAATGCAAACAAAAGGTTCAATCACCCTCTTTATAATAAAAAAGAAACAAAAAATATTGCATCGACCCGGTATCGAACCCGGGCCGCCTGCATAGCAGGCGACCGTTCTGCCACTGAACCATCGATGCTTATAAATATGCGATGAAATAGGGGAATGCTATGTTCTCAAAGTGAAGAAACAGCATTGACACAGCAGTAGACGGCATGTAGATCACCTAATAAAAAAAATGTGATCAACATGATCGAGGTCGAGAGCAGGCCCAGTCAGCAATAAAAAAAAAGTAGTTTTTTGCCACCGAATTCCGAAATGAAACTTATTTTTAACCGCGTTCAAAAAAAGGACTAGGGTTCTCAGTTTGTCGGAATCCTTTTTATTATGTATGTTACCCGTATACTCAAAGATGGCGGGACCGATTGGGAAAATTCTTTTTTTGTTTGAAAGGGTATACTTTCAAGTTGGGCTCATTGTCATCCGGTCAAGATCTCATGATGGGACCTTGGAGAAATCGATGGAAATCTTCAATTGTTATAGGCACATCTATAGCGCTTAGGGTAATTTTATACACTCCTTTGCAAAAATATGGGTGGTGTTGATTTTTCTACATTATTGGTAATCATTTAGTTCTAAAGAGGTTTTAATAGCCAAACTATGTTACTACCTAATACTTAATAAAGAGTAAGTTCGCCTAAAGTTAATTCAAAATTCGGAACTTTTGTTTTTAAATATAATAATTCTTTTTTCAGATAAAGCGCGGGAAACTTCTAACTTGGCGGACGAAAAAAAAACCTGTCATATAAGTTCAGACCGGTATTCGTCGTTTGGATTGGCCAGCGCAGAGCCCCGACCTTAACCCCATTGAGCACGTCTGGGACCTCCTTAATAGGCAAGTACGATCTGTTCAACCACTTTCACAAAACATCAAGGAACTTAAACGTGTGATCTCGGCTGAGTGGGAACACATTCCATAGGACACCATCAAAAACCTCAACAATTAACGTCTCTGCATCGGGAAAGGCAATATTTTGTAAACGGTGATGACATTAGATTAATTACAAACTGACCCACTAAAAAGTGAAAAATATAAACTTTTTTCCAAAAATACAACTGACTTCTAAGAAAAACACTAAAAAGTTGAAAAATAACTTTAATATCTGAAGTCGGTGGAAAAAAAACTAAATTACAGTTCCAAAGACACCGGCCTCCGAAATAAAAGTTATTTTTCACTTTGTAGTTCTTTTTTTGGAAGTCGGTTGTATTAAAAAAAAAGTTTTTATAGTTTTGCAACATTGTCATCAGCCGAAATTGCTCAGTTGGGACGGCGTTAGACTGCCCTCAAACTCAAATTCCAAAGCATTGATTACACTTACAGACACTTTTGAAAAATAAAGAAATCAAATCAAACAAAAGCTTTAGGAGCTTAATAATGTCCATAGTCTCACTAGTAATGCAAACAAAAGGTTCAATCACCCTCTTTATAATAAAAAAGAAACAAAAAATATCGCATCGACCCGGTATCGAACCCGGGCCGCCTGCATAGCAGGCGACCGTTCTGCCACTGAACCATCGATGCTTATAAATATGCGATGAAATAGGGGAATGCTATGTTCTCAAAGTGAAGAAACAGCATTGACACAGCAGTAGACGGCATGTAGATCACCTAATAAAAAAAATGTGATCAACATGATCGAGGTCGAGAGCAGGCCCAGTCAGCAATAAAAAAAAAGTAGTTTTTTGCCACCGAATTCCGAAATGAAACTTATTTTTAACCGCGTTCAAAAAAAGGACTAGGGTTCTCAGTTTGTCGGAATCCTTTTTATTATGTATGTTACCCGTATACTCAAAGATGGCGGGACCGATTGGGAAAATTCTTTTTTTGTTTGAAAGGGTATACTTTCAAGTTGGGCTCATTGTCATCCGGTCAAGATCTCATGATGGGACCTTGGAGAAATCGATGGAAATCTTCAATTGTTATAGGCACATCTATAGTGCTTAGGGTAATTTTATACACTCCTTTGCAAAAGTATGGGTGGTGTTGATTTTTCTACATTATTGGTAATCATTTAGTTCTAAAGAGGTTTTAATAGCCAAACTATGTTACTACCTAATACTTAATAAAGAGTAAGTTCGCCTAAAGTTAATTCAAAATTCGGAACTTTTGTTTTTAAATATAATAATTCTTTTTTCAGATAAAGCGCGGGAAACTTCTAACTTGGCGGACGAAAAAAAAACCTGTCATATAAGTTCAGACCGGTATTCGTCGTTTGGATTGGCCAGCGCAGAGCCCCGACCTTAACCCCATTGAGCACGTCTGGGACCTCCTTAATAGGCAAGTACGATCTGTTCAACCACTTTCACAAAACATCAAGGAACTTAAACGTGTGATCTCGGCTGAGTGGGAACACATTCCATAGGACACCATCAAAAACCTCAACAATTAACGTCTCTGCATCGGGAAAGGCAATATTTTGTAAACGGTGATGACATTAGATTAATTACAAACTGACCCACTAAAAAGTGAAAAATATAAACTTTTTTCCAAAAATACAACTGACTTCTAAGAAAAACACTAAAAAGTTGAAAAATAACTTTAATATCTGAAGTCGGTGGAAAAAAAACTAAATTACAGTTCCAAAGACACCGGCCTCCGAAATAAAAGTTATTTTTCACTTTGTAGTTCTTTTTTTGGAAGTCGGTTGTATTAAAAAAAAAAGTTTTTATAGTTTTGCAACATTGTCATCAGCCGAAATTGCTCAGTTGGGACGGCGTTAGACTGCCCTCAAACTCTAATTCCAAAGCATTGATTACACTTACAGACACTTTTGAAAAATAAAGAAATCAAATCAAACAAAAGCTTTAGGAGCTTAATAATGTCCATAGTCTCACTAGTAATGCAAACAAAAGGTTCAATCACCCTCTTTATAATAAAAAAGAAACAAAAAATATCGCATCGACCCGGTATCGAACCCGGGCCGCCTGCATAGCAGGCGACCGTTCTGCCACTGAACCATCGATGCTTATAAATATGCGATGAAATAGGGGAATGCTATGTTCTCAAAGTGAAGAAACAGCATTGACACAGCAGTAGACGGCATGTAGATCACCTAATAAAAAAAATGTGATCAACATGATCGAGGTCGAGAGCAGGCCCAGTCAGCAATAAAAAAAAAGTAGTTTTTTGCCACCGAATTCCGAAATGAAACTTATTTTTAACCGCGTTCAAAAAAAGGACTAGGGTTCTCAGTTTGTCGGAATCCTTTTTATTATGTATGTTACCCGTATACTCAAAGATGGCGGGACCGATTGGGAAAATTCTTTTTTTGTTTGAAAGGGTATACTTTCAAGTTGGGCTCATTGTCATCCGGTCAAGATCTCATGATGGGACCTTGGAGAAATCGATGGAAATCTTCAATTGTTATAGGCACATCTATAGCGCTTAGGGTAATTTTATACACTCCTTTGCAAAAATATGGGTGGTGTTGATTTTTCTACATTATTGGTAATCATTTAGTTCTAAAGAGGTTTTAATAGCCAAACTATGTTACTACCTAATACTTAATAAAGAGTAAGTTCGCCTAAAGTTAATTCAAAATTCGGAACTTTTGTTTTTAAATATAATAATTCTTTTTTCAGATAAAGCGCGGGAAACTTCTAACTTGGCGGACGAAAAAAAAACCTGTCATATAAGTTCAGACCGGTATTCGTCGTTTGGATTGGCCAGCGCAGAGCCCCGACCTTAACCCCATTGAGCACGTCTGGGACCTCCTTAATAGGCAAGTACGATCTGTTCAACCACTTTCACAAAACATCAAGGAACTTAAACGTGTGATCTCGGCTGAGTGGGAACACATTCCATAGGACACCATCAAAAACCTCAACAATTAACGTCTCTGCATCGGGAAAGGCAATATTTTGTAAACGGTGATGACATTAGATTAATAACAAACTGACCCACTAAAAAGTGAAAAATATAAACTTTTTTCCAAAAATACAACTGACTTCTAAGAAAAACACTAAAAAGTTGAAAAATAACTTTAATATCTGAAGTCGGTGGAAAAAAAACTAAATTACAGTTCCAAAGACACCGGCCTCCGAAATAAAAGTTATTTTTCACTTTGTAGTTCTTTTTTTGGAAGTCGGTTGTATTAAAAAAAAAGTTTTTATAGTTTTGCAACATTGTCATCAGCCGAAATTGCTCAGTTGGGACGGCGTTAGACTGCCCTCAAACTCAAATTCCAAAGCATTGATTACACTTACAGACACTTTTGAAAAATAAAGAAATCAAATCAAACAAAAGCTTTAGGAGCTTAATAATGTCCATAGTCTCACTAGTAATGCAAACAAAAGGTTCAATCACCCTCTTTATAATAAAAAAGAAACAAAAAATATCGCATCGACCCGGTATCGAACCCGGGCCGCCTGCATAGCAGGCGACCGTTCTGCCACTGAACCATCGATGCTTATAAATATGCGATGAAATAGGGGAATGCTATGTTCTCAAAGTGAAGAAACAGCATTGACACAGCAGTAGACGGCATGTAGATCACCTAATAAAAAAAATGTGATCAACATGATCGAGGTCGAGAGCAGGCCCAGTCAGCAATAAAAAAAAAGTAGTTTTTTGCCACCGAATTCCGAAATGAAACTTATTTTTAACCGCGTTCAAAAAAAGGACTAGGGTTCTCAGTTTGTCGGAATCCTTTTTATTATGTATGTTACCCGTATACTCAAAGATGGCGGGACCGATTGGGAAAATTCTTTTTATGTTTGAAAGGGTATACTTTCAAGTTGGGCTCATTGTCATCCGGTCAAGATCTCATGATGGGACCTTGGAGAAATCGATGGAAATCTTCAATTGTTATAGGCACATCTATAGTGCTTAGGGTAATTTTATACACTCCTTTGCAAAAGTATGGGTGGTGTTGATTTTTCTACATTATTGGTAATCATTTAGTTCTAAAGAGGTTTTAATAGCCAAACTATGTTACTACCTAATACTTAATAAAGAGTAAGTTCGCCTAAAGTTAATTCAAAATTCGGAACTTTTGTTTTTAAATATAATAATTCTTTTTTCAGATAAAGCGCGGGAAACTTCTAACTTGGCGGACGAAAAAAAAAACCTGTCATATAAGTTCAGACCGGTATTCGTCGTTTGGATTGGCCAGCGCAGAGCCCCGACCTTAACCCCATTGAGCACGTCTGGGACCTCCTTAATAGGCAAGTACGATCTGTTCAACCACTTTCACAAAACATCAAGGAACTTAAACGTGTGATCTCGGCTGAGTGGGAACACATTCCATAGGACACCATCAAAAACCTCAACAATTAACGTCTCTGCATCGGGAAAGGCAATATTTTGTAAACGGTGATGACATTAGATTAATTACAAACTGACCCACTAAAAAGTGAAAAATATAAACTTTTTTCCAAAAATACAACTGACTTCTAAGAAAAACACTAAAAAGTTGAAAAATAACTTTAATATCTGAAGTCGGTGGAAAAAAAACTAAATTACAGTTCCAAAGACACCGGCCTCCGAAATAAAAGTTATTTTTCACTTTGTAGTTCTTTTTTTGGAAGTCGGTTGTATTAAAAAAAAAAGTTTTTATAGTTTTGCAACATTGTCATCAGCCGAAATTGCTCAGTTGGGACGGCGTTAGACTGCCCTCAAACTCTAATTCCAAAGCATTGATTACACTTACAGACACTTTTGAAAAATAAAGAAATCAAATCAAACAAAAGCTTTAGGAGCTTAATAATGTCCATAGTCTCACTAGTAATGCAAACAAAAGGTTCAATCACCCTCTTTATAATAAAAAAGAAACAAAAAATATCGCATCGACCCGGTATCGAACCCGGGCCGCCTGCATAGCAGGCGACCGTTCTGCCACTGAACCATCGATGCTTATAAATATGCGATGAAATAGGGGAATGCTATGTTCTCAAAGTGAAGAAACAGCATTGACACAGCAGTAGACGGCATGTAGATCACCTAATAAAAAAAATGTGATCAACATGATCGAGGTCGAGAGCAGGCCCAGTCAGCAATAAAAAAAAAGTAGTTTTTTGCCACCGAATTCCGAAATGAAACTTATTTTTAACCGCGTTCAAAAAAAGGACTAGGGTTCTCAGTTTGTCGGAATCCTTTTTATTATGTATGTTACCCGTATACTCAAAGATGGCGGGACCGATTGGGAAAATTCTTTTTTTGTTTGAAAGGGTATACTTTCAAGTTGGGCTCATTGTCATCCGGTCAAGATCTCATGATGGGACCTTGGAGAAATCGATGGAAATCTTCAATTGTTATAGGCACATCTATAGCGCTTAGGGTAATTTTATACACTCCTTTGCAAAAATATGGGTGGTGTTGATTTTTCTACATTATTGGTAATCATTTAGTTCTAAAGAGGTTTTAATAGCCAAACTATGTTACTACCTAATACTTAATAAAGAGTAAGTTCGCCTAAAGTTAATTCAAAATTCGGAACTTTTGTTTTTAAATATAATAATTCTTTTTTCAGATAAAGCGCGGGAAACTTCTAACTTGGCGGACGAAAAAAAAACCTGTCATATAAGTTCAGACCGGTATTCGTCGTTTGGATTGGCCAGCGCAGAGCCCCGACCTTAACCCCATTGAGCACGTCTGGGACCTCCTTAATAGGCAAGTACGATCTGTTCAACCACTTTCACAAAACATCAAGGAACTTAAACGTGTGATCTCGGCTGAGTGGGAACACATTCCATAGGACACCATCAAAAACCTCAACAATTAACGTCTCTGCATCGGGAAAGGCAATATTTTGTAAACGGTGATGACATTAGATTAATTACAAACTGACCCACTAAAAAGTGAAAAATATAAACTTTTTTCCAAAAATACAACTGACTTCTAAGAAAAACACTAAAAAGTTGAAAAATAACTTTAATATCTGAAGTCGGTGGAAAAAAAACTAAATTACAGTTCCAAAGACACCGGCCTCCGAAATAAAAGTTATTTTTCACTTTGTAGTTCTTTTTTTGGAAGTCGGTTGTATTAAAAAAAAAGTTTTTATAGTTTTGCAACATTGTCATCAGCCGAAATTGCTCAGTTGGGACGGCGTTAGACTGCCCTCAAACTCAAATTCCAAAGCATTGATTACACTTACAGACACTTTTGAAAAATAAAGAAATCAAATCAAACAAAAGCTTTAGGAGCTTAATAATGTCCATAGTCTCACTAGTAATGCAAACAAAAGGTTCAATCACCCTCTTTATAATAAAAAAGAAACAAAAAATATCGCATCGACCCGGTATCGAACCCGGGCCGCCTGCATAGCAGGCGACCGTTCTGCCACTGAACCATCGATGCTTATAAATATGCGATGAAATAGGGGAATGCTATGTTCTCAAAGTGAAGAAACAGCATTGACACAGCAGTAGACGGCATGTAGATCACCTAATAAAAAAAATGTGATCAACATGATCGAGGTCGAGAGCAGGCCCAGTCAGCAATAAAAAAAAAGTAGTTTTTTGCCACCGAATTCCGAAATGAAACTTATTTTTAACCGCGTTCAAAAAAAGGACTAGGGTTCTCAGTTTGTCGGAATCCTTTTTATTATGTATGTTACCCGTATACTCAAAGATGGCGGGACCGATTGGGAAAATTCTTTTTTTGTTTGAAAGGGTATACTTTCAAGTTGGGCTCATTGTCATCCGGTCAAGATCTCATGATGGGACCTTGGAGAAATCGATGGAAATCTTCAATTGTTATAGGCACATCTATAGCGCTTAGGGTAATTTTATACACTCCTTTGCAAAAATATGGGTGGTGTTGATTTTTCTACATTATTGGTAATCATTTAGTTCTAAAGAGGTTTTAATAGCCAAACTATGTTACTACCTAATACTTAATAAAGAGTAAGTTCGCCTAAAGTTAAATCAAAATTCGGAACTTTTGTTTTTAAATATAATAATTCTTTTTTCAGATAAAGCGCGGGAAACTTCTAACTTGGCGGACGAAAAAAAAAACCTGTCATATAAGTTCAGACCGGTATTCGTCGTTTGGATTGGCCAGCGCAGAGCCCCGACCTTAACCCCATTGAGCACGTCTGGGACCTCCTTAATAGGCAAGTACGATCTGTTCAACCACTTTCACAAAACATCAAGGAACTTAAACGTGTGATCTCGGCTGAGTGGGAACACATTCCATAGGACACCATCAAAAACCTCAACAATTAACGTCTCTGCATCGGGAAAGGCAATATTTTGTAAACGGTGATGACATTAGATTAATTACAAACTGACCCACTAAAAAGTGAAAAGTATAAACTTTTTTCCAAAAATACAACTGACTTCTAAGAAAAACACTAAAAAGTTGAAAAATAACTTTAATATCTGAAGTCGGTGGAAAAAAAATTAATTACAGTTCCAAAGACACCGGCCTCCGAAATAAAAGTTATTTTTCACTTTGTAGTTCTTTTTTTGGAAGTCGGTTGTATTAAAAAAAAAGTTTTTATAGTTTTGCAACATTGTCATCAGCCGAAATTGCTCAGTTGGGACGGCGTTAGACTGCCCTCAAACTCAAATTCCAAAGCATTGATTACACTTACAGACACTTTTGAAAAATAAAGAAATCAAATCAAACAAAAGCTTTAGGAGCTTAATAATGTCCATAGTCTCACTAGTAATGCAAACAAAAGGTTCAATCACCCTCTTTATAATAAAAAAGAAACAAAAAATATTGCATCGACCCGGTATCGAACCCGGGCCGCCTGCATAGCAGGCGACCGTTCTGCCACTGAACCATCGATGCTTATAAATATGCGATGAAATAGGGGAATGCTATGTTCTCAAAGTGAAGAAACAGCATTGACACAGCAGTAGACGGCATGTAGATCACCTAATAAAAAAAATGTGATCAACATGATCGAGGTCGAGAGCAGGCCCAGTCAGCAATAAAAAAAAAGTAGTTTTTTGCCACCGAATTCCGAAATGAAACTTATTTTTAACCGCGTTCAAAAAAAGGACTAGGGTTCTCAGTTTGTCGGAATCCTTTTTATTATGTATGTTACCCGTATACTCAAAGATGGCGGGACCGATTGGGAAAATTCTTTTTTTGTTTGAAAGGGTATACTTTCAAGTTGGGCTCATTGTCATCCGGTCAAGATCTCATGATGGGACCTTGGAGAAATCGATGGAAATCTTCAATTGTTATAGGCACATCTATAGCGCTTAGGGTAATTTTATACACTCCTTTGCAAAAATATGGGTGGTGTTGATTTTTCTACATTATTGGTAATCATTTAGTTCTAAAGAGGTTTTAATAGCCAAACTATGTTACTACCTAATACTTAATAAAGAGTAAGTTCGCCTAAAGTTAATTCAAAATTCGGAACTTTTGTTTTTAAATATAATAATTCTTTTTTCAGATAAAGCGCGGGAAACTTCTAACTTGGCGGACGAAAAAAAAACCTGTCATATAAGTTCAGACCGGTATTCGTCGTTTGGATTGGCCAGCGCAGAGCCCCGACCTTAACCCCATTGAGCACGTCTGGGACCTCCTTAATAGGCAAGTACGATCTGTTCAACCACTTTCACAAAACATCAAGGAACTTAAACGTGTGATCTCGGCTGAGTGGGAACACATTCCATAGGACACCATCAAAAACCTCAACAATTAACGTCTCTGCATCGGGAAAGGCAATATTTTGTAAACGGTGATGACATTAGATTAATTACAAACTGACCCACTAAAAAGTGAAAAATATAAACTTTTTTCCAAAAATACAACTGACTTCTAAGAAAAACACTAAAAAGTTGAAAAATAACTTTAATATCTGAAGTCGGTGGAAAAAAAACTAAATTACAGTTCCAAAGACACCGGCCTCCGAAATAAAAGTTATTTTTCACTTTGTAGTTCTTTTTTTGGAAGTCGGTTGTATTAAAAAAAAAGTTTTTATAGTTTTGCAACATTGTCATCAGCCGAAATTGCTCAGTTGGGACGGCGTTAGACTGCCCTCAAACTCAAATTCCAAAGCATTGATTACACTTACAGACACTTTTGAAAAATAAAGAAATCAAATCAAACAAAAGCTTTAGGAGCTTAATAATGTCCATAGTCTCACTAGTAATGCAAACAAAAGGTTCAATCACCCTCTTTATAATAAAAAAGAAACAAAAAATATCGCATCGACCCGGTATCGAACCCGGGCCGCCTGCATAGCAGGCGACCGTTCTGCCACTGAACCATCGATGCTTATAAATATGCGATGAAATAGGGGAATGCTATGTTCTCAAAGTGAAGAAACAGCATTGACACAGCAGTAGACGGCATGTAGATCACCTAATAAAAAAAATGTGATCAACATGATCGAGGTCGAGAGCAGGCCCAAAAAAAAAAAAAGTAGTTTTTTGCCACCGAATTCCGAAATGAAACTTATTTTTAACCGCGTTCAAAAAAAGGACTAGGGTTCTCAGTTTGTCGGAATCGTTTTTATTATGTATGTTACCCGTATACTCAAAGATGGCGGGACCGATTGGGAAAATTCTTTTTTTGTTTGAAAGGGTATACTTTCAAGTTGGGCTCATTGTCATCCGGTCAAGATCTCATGATGGGACCTTGGAGAAATCGATGGAAATCTTCAATTGTTATAGGCACATCTATAGCGCTTAGGGTAATTTTATACACTCCTTTGCAAAAATATGGGTGGTGTTGATTTTTCTACATTATTGGTAATCATTTAGTTCTAAAGAGGTTTTAATAGCCAAACTATGTTACTACCTAATACTTAATAAAGAGTAAGTTCGCCTAAAGTTAATTCAAAATTCGGAACTTTTGTTTTTAAATATAATAATTCTTTTTTCAGATAAAGCGCGGGAAACTTCTAACTTGGCGGACGAAAAAAAAACCTGTCATATAAGTTCAGACCGGTATTCGTCGTTTGGATTGGCCAGCGCAGAGCCCCGACCTTAACCCCATTGAGCACGTCTGGGACCTCCTTAATAGGCAAGTACGATCTGTTCAACCACTTTCACAAAACATCAAGGAACTTAAACGTGTGATCTCGGCTGAGTGGGAACACATTCCATAGGACACCATCAAAAACCTCAACAATTAACGTCTCTGCATCGGGAAAGGCAATATTTTGTAAACGGTGATGACATTAGATTAATAACAAACTGACCCACTAAAAAGTGAAAAATATAAACTTTTTTCCAAAAATACAACTGACTTCTAAGAAAAACACTAAAAAGTTGAAAAATAACTTTAATATCTGAAGTCGGTGGAAAAAAAACTAAATTACAGTTCCAAAGACACCGGCCTCCGAAATAAAAGTTATTTTTCACTTTGTAGTTCTTTTTTTGGAAGTCGGTTGTATTAAAAAAAAAGTTTTTATAGTTTTGCAACATTGTCATCAGCCGAAATTGCTCAGTTGGGACGGCGTTAGACTGCCCTCAAACTCAAATTCCAAAGCATTGATTACACTTACAGACACTTTTGAAAAATAAAGAAATCAAATCAAACAAAAGCTTTAGGAGCTTAATAATGTCCATAGTCTCACTAGTAATGCAAACAAAAGGTTCAATCACCCTCTTTATAATAAAAAAGAAACAAAAAATATCGCATCGACCCGGTATCGAACCCGGGCCGCCTGCATAGCAGGCGACCGTTCTGCCACTGAACCATCGATGCTTATAAATATGCGATGAAATAGGGGAATGCTATGTTCTCAAAGTGAAGAAACAGCATTGACACAGCAGTAGACGGCATGTAGATCACCTAATAAAAAAAATGTGATCAACATGATCGAGGTCGAGAGCAGGCCCAGTCAGCAATAAAAAAAAAGTAGTTTTTTGCCACCGAATTCCGAAATGAAACTTATTTTTAACCGCGTTCAAAAAAAGGACTAGGGTTCTCAGTTTGTCGGAATCCTTTTTATTATGTATGTTACCCGTATACTCAAAGATGGCGGGACCGATTGGGAAAATTCTTTTTTTGTTTGAAAGGGTATACTTTCAAGTTGGGCTCATTGTCATCCGGTCAAGATCTCATGATGGGACCTTGGAGAAATCGATGGAAATCTTCAATTGTTATAGGCACATCTATAGTGCTTAGGGTAATTTTATACACTCCTTTGCAAAAGTATGGGTGGTGTTGATTTTTCTACATTATTGGTAATCATTTAGTTCTAAAGAGGTTTTAATAGCCAAACTATGTTACTACCTAATACTTAATAAAGAGTAAGTTCGCCTAAAGTTAATTCAAAATTCGGAACTTTTGTTTTTAAATATAATAATTCTTTTTTCAGATAAAGCGCGGGAAACTTCTAACTTGGCGGACGAAAAAAAAAACCTGTCATATAAGTTCAGACCGGTATTCGTCGTTTGGATTGGCCAGCGCAGAGCCCCGACCTTAACCCCATTGAGCACGTCTGGGACCTCCTTAATAGGCAAGTACGATCTGTTCAACCACTTTCACAAAACATCAAGGAACTTAAACGTGTGATCTCGGCTGAGTGGGAACACATTCCATAGGACACCATCAAAAACCTCAACAATTAACGTCTCTGCATCGGGAAAGGCAATATTTTGTAAACGGTGATGACATTAGATTAATTACAAACTGACCCACTAAAAAGTGAAAAATATAAACTTTTTTCCAAAAATACAACTGACTTCTAAGAAAAACACTAAAAAGTTGAAAAATAACTTTAATATCTGAAGTCGGTGGAAAAAAAACTAAATTACAGTTCCAAAGACACCGGCCTCCGAAATAAAAGTTATTTTTCACTTTGTAGTTCTTTTTTTGGAAGTCGGTTGTATTAAAAAAAAAAGTTTTTATAGTTTTGCAACATTGTCATCAGCCGAAATTGCTCAGTTGGGACGGCGTTAGACTGCCCTCAAACTCTAATTCCAAAGCATTGATTACACTTACAGACACTTTTGAAAAATAAAGAAATCAAATCAAACAAAAGCTTTAGGAGCTTAATAATGTCCATAGTCTCACTAGTAATGCAAACAAAAGGTTCAATCACCCTCTTTATAATAAAAAAGAAACAAAAAATATCGCATCGACCCGGTATCGAACCCGGGCCGCCTGCATAGCAGGCGACCGTTCTGCCACTGAACCATCGATGCTTATAAATATGCGATGAAATAGGGGAATGCTATGTTCTCAAAGTGAAGAAACAGCATTGACACAGCAGTAGACGGCATGTAGATCACCTAATAAAAAAAATGTGATCAACATGATCGAGGTCGAGAGCAGGCCCAGTCAGCAATAAAAAAAAAGTAGTTTTTTGCCACCGAATTCCGAAATGAAACTTATTTTTAACCGCGTTCAAAAAAAGGACTAGGGTTCTCAGTTTGTCGGAATCCTTTTTATTATGTATGTTACCCGTATACTCAAAGATGGCGGGACCGATTGGGAAAATTCTTTTTTTGTTTGAAAGGGTATACTTTCAAGTTGGGCTCATTGTCATCCGGTCAAGATCTCATGATGGGACCTTGGAGAAATCGATGGAAATCTTCAATTGTTATAGGCACATCTATAGCGCTTAGGGTAATTTTATACACTCCTTTGCAAAAATATGGGTGGTGTTGATTTTTCTACATTATTGGTAATCATTTAGTTCTAAAGAGGTTTTAATAGCCAAACTATGTTACTACCTAATACTTAATAAAGAGTAAGTTCGCCTAAAGTTAATTCAAAATTCGGAACTTTTGTTTTTAAATATAATAATTCTTTTTTCAGATAAAGCGCGGGAAACTTCTAACTTGGCGGACGAAAAAAAAACCTGTCATATAAGTTCAGACCGGTATTCGTCGTTTGGATTGGCCAGCGCAGAGCCCCGACCTTAACCCCATTGAGCACGTCTGGGACCTCCTTAATAGGCAAGTACGATCTGTTCAACCACTTTCACAAAACATCAAGGAACTTAAACGTGTGATCTCGGCTGAGTGGGAACACATTCCATAGGACACCATCAAAAACCTCAACAATTAACGTCTCTGCATCGGGAAAGGCAATATTTTGTAAACGGTGATGACATTAGATTAATTACAAACTGACCCACTAAAAAGTGAAAAATATAAACTTTTTTCCAAAAATACAACTGACTTCTAAGAAAAACACTAAAAAGTTGAAAAATAACTTTAATATCTGAAGTCGGTGGAAAAAAAACTAAATTACAGTTCCAAAGACACCGGCCTCCGAAATAAAAGTTATTTTTCACTTTGTAGTTCTTTTTTTGGAAGTCGGTTGTATTAAAAAAAAAGTTTTTATAGTTTTGCAACATTGTCATCAGCCGAAATTGCTCAGTTGGGACGGCGTTAGACTGCCCTCAAACTCTAATTCCAAAGCATTGATTACACTTACAGACACTTTTGAAAAATAAAGAAATCAAATCAAACAAAAGCTTTAGGAGCTTAATAATGTCCATAGTCTCACTAGTAATGCAAACAAAAGGTTCAATCACCCTCTTTATAATAAAAAAGAAACAAAAAATATTGCATCGACCCGGTATCGAACCCGGGCCGCCTGCATAGCAGGCGACCGTTCTGCCACTGAACCATCGATGCTTATAAATATGCGATGAAATAGGGGAATGCTATGTTCTCAAAGTGAAGAAACAGCATTGACACAGCAGTAGACGGCATGTAGATCACCTAATAAAAAAAATGTGATCAACATGATCGAGGTCGAGAGCAGGCCCAGTCAGCAATAAAAAAAAAGTAGTTTTTTGCCACCGAATTCCGAAATGAAACTTATTTTTAACCGCGTTCAAAAAAAGGACTAGGGTTCTCAGTTTGTCGGAATCCTTTTTATTATGTATGTTACCCGTATACTCAAAGATGGCGGGACCGATTGGGAAAATTCTTTTTTTGTTTGAAAGGGTATACTTTCAAGTTGGGCTCATTGTCATCCGGTCAAGATCTCATGATGGGACCTTGGAGAAATCGATGGAAATCTTCAATTGTTATAGGCACATCTATAGCGCTTAGGGTAATTTTATACACTCCTTTGCAAAAATATGGGTGGTGTTGATTTTTCTACATTATTGGTAATCATTTAGTTCTAAAGAGGTTTTAATAGCCAAACTATGTTACTACCTAATACTTAATAAAGAGTAAGTTCGCCTAAAGTTAATTCAAAATTCGGAACTTTTGTTTTTAAATATAATAATTCTTTTTTCAGATAAAGCGCGGGAAACTTCTAACTTGGCGGACGAAAAAAAAACCTGTCATATAAGTTCAGACCGGTATTCGTCGTTTGGATTGGCCAGCGCAGAGCCCCGACCTTAACCCCATTGAGCACGTCTGGGACCTCCTTAATAGGCAAGTACGATCTGTTCAACCACTTTCACAAAACATCAAGGAACTTAAACGTGTGATCTCGGCTGAGTGGGAACACATTCCATAGGACACCATCAAAAACCTCAACAATTAACGTCTCTGCATCGGGAAAGGCAATATTTTGTAAACGGTGATGACATTAGATTAATTACAAACTGACCCACTAAAAAGTGAAAAATATAAACTTTTTTCCAAAAATACAACTGACTTCTAAGAAAAACACTAAAAAGTTGAAAAATAACTTTAATATCTGAAGTCGGTGGAAAAAAAACTAAATTACAGTTCCAAAGACACCGGCCTCCGAAATAAAAGTTATTTTTCACTTTGTAGTTCTTTTTTTGGAAGTCGGTTGTATTAAAAAAAAAGTTTTTATAGTTTTGCAACATTGTCATCAGCCGAAATTGCTCAGTTGGGACGGCGTTAGACTGCCCTCAAACTCAAATTCCAAAGCATTGATTACACTTACAGACACTTTTGAAAAATAAAGAAATCAAATCAAACAAAAGCTTTAGGAGCTTAATAATGTCCATAGTCTCACTAGTAATGCAAACAAAAGGTTCAATCACCCTCTTTATAATAAAAAAGAAACAAAAAATATCGCATCGACCCGGTATCGAACCCGGGCCGCCTGCATAGCAGGCGACCGTTCTGCCACTGAACCATCGATGCTTATAAATATGCGATGAAATAGGGGAATGCTATGTTCTCAAAGTGAAGAAACAGCATTGACACAGCAGTAGACGGCATGTAGATCACCTAATAAAAAAAATGTGATCAACATGATCGAGGTCGAGAGCAGGCCCAGTCAGCAATAAAAAAAAAGTAGTTTTTTGCCACCGAATTCCGAAATGAAACTTATTTTTAACCGCGTTCAAAAAAAGGACTAGGGTTCTCAGTTTGTCGGAATCCTTTTTATTATGTATGTTACCCGTATACTCAAAGATGGCGGGACCGATTGGGAAAATTCTTTTTTTGTTTGAAAGGGTATACTTTCAAGTTGGGCTCATTGTCATCCGGTCAAGATCTCATGATGGGACCTTGGAGAAATCGATGGAAATCTTCAATTGTTATAGGCACATCTATAGCGCTTAGGGTAATTTTATACACTCCTTTGCAAAAATATGGGTGGTGTTGATTTTTCTACATTATTGGTAATCATTTAGTTCTAAAGAGGTTTTAATAGCCAAACTATGTTACTACCTAATACTTAATAAAGAGTAAGTTCGCCTAAAGTTAATTCAAAATTCGGAACTTTTGTTTTTAAATATAATAATTCTTTTTTCAGATAAAGCGCGGGAAACTTCTAACTTGGCGGACGAAAAAAAAACCTGTCATATAAGTTCAGACCGGTATTCGTCGTTTGGATTGGCCAGCGCAGAGCCCCGACCTTAACCCCATTGAGCACGTCTGGGACCTCCTTAATAGGCAAGTACGATCTGTTCAACCACTTTCACAAAACATCAAGGAACTTAAACGTGTGATCTCGGCTGAGTGGGAACACATTCCATAGGACACCATCAAAAACCTCAACAATTAACGTCTCTGCATCGGGAAAGGCAATATTTTGTAAACGGTGATGACATTAGATTAATTACAAACTGACCCACTAAAAAGTGAAAAATATAAACTTTTTTCCAAAAATACAACTGACTTCTAAGAAAAACACTAAAAAGTTGAAAAATAACTTTAATATCTGAAGTCGGTGGAAAAAAAACTAAATTACAGTTCCAAAGACACCGGCCTCCGAAATAAAAGTTATTTTTCACTTTGTAGTTCTTTTTTTGGAAGTCGGTTGTATTAAAAAAAAAGTTTTTATAGTTTTGCAACATTGTCATCAGCCGAAATTGCTCAGTTGGGACGGCGTTAGACTGCCCTCAAACTCTAATTCCAAAGCATTGATTACACTTACAGACACTTTTGAAAAATAAAGAAATCAAATCAAACAAAAGCTTTAGGAGCTTAATAATGTCCATAGTCTCACTAGTAATGCAAACAAAAGGTTCAATCACCCTCTTTATAATAAAAAAGAAACAAAAAATATTGCATCGACCCGGTATCGAACCCGGGCCGCCTGCATAGCAGGCGACCGTTCTGCCACTGAACCATCGATGCTTATAAATATGCGATGAAATAGGGGAATGCTATGTTCTCAAAGTGAAGAAACAGCATTGACACAGCAGTAGACGGCATGTAGATCACCTAATAAAAAAAATGTGATCAACATGATCGAGGTCGAGAGCAGGCCCAGTCAGCAATAAAAAAAAAGTAGTTTTTTGCCACCGAATTCCGAAATGAAACTTATTTTTAACCGCGTTCAAAAAAAGGACTAGGGTTCTCAGTTTGTCGGAATCCTTTTTATTATGTATGTTACCCGTATACTCAAAGATGGCGGGACCGATTGGGAAAATTCTTTTTTTGTTTGAAAGGGTATACTTTCAAGTTGGGCTCATTGTCATCCGGTCAAGATCTCATGATGGGACCTTGGAGAAATCGATGGAAATCTTCAATTGTTATAGGCACATCTATAGCGCTTAGGGTAATTTTATACACTCCTTTGCAAAAATATGGGTGGTGTTGATTTTTCTACATTATTGGTAATCATTTAGTTCTAAAGAGGTTTTAATAGCCAAACTATGTTACTACCTAATACTTAATAAAGAGTAAGTTCGCCTAAAGTTAATTCAAAATTCGGAACTTTTGTTTTTAAATATAATAATTCTTTTTTCAGATAAAGCGCGGGAAACTTCTAACTTGGCGGACGAAAAAAAAACCTGTCATATAAGTTCAGACCGGTATTCGTCGTTTGGATTGGCCAGCGCAGAGCCCCGACCTTAACCCCATTGAGCACGTCTGGGACCTCCTTAATAGGCAAGTACGATCTGTTCAACCACTTTCACAAAACATCAAGGAACTTAAACGTGTGATCTCGGCTGAGTGGGAACACATTCCATAGGACACCATCAAAAACCTCAACAATTAACGTCTCTGCATCGGGAAAGGCAATATTTTGTAAACGGTGATGACATTAGATTAATAACAAACTGACCCACTAAAAAGTGAAAAATATAAACTTTTTTCCAAAAATACAACTGACTTCTAAGAAAAACACTAAAAAGTTGAAAAATAACTTTAATATCTGAAGTCGGTGGAAAAAAAACTAAATTACAGTTCCAAAGACACCGGCCTCCGAAATAAAAGTTATTTTTCACTTTGTAGTTCTTTTTTTGGAAGTCGGTTGTATTAAAAAAAAAGTTTTTATAGTTTTGCAACATTGTCATCAGCCGAAATTGCTCAGTTGGGACGGCGTTAGACTGCCCTCAAACTCAAATTCCAAAGCATTGATTACACTTACAGACACTTTTGAAAAATAAAGAAATCAAATCAAACAAAAGCTTTAGGAGCTTAATAATGTCCATAGTCTCACTAGTAATGCAAACAAAAGGTTCAATCACCCTCTTTATAATAAAAAAGAAACAAAAAATATCGCATCGACCCGGTATCGAACCCGGGCCGCCTGCATAGCAGGCGACCGTTCTGCCACTGAACCATCGATGCTTATAAATATGCGATGAAATAGGGGAATGCTATGTTCTCAAAGTGAAGAAACAGCATTGACACAGCAGTAGACGGCATGTAGATCACCTAATAAAAAAAATGTGATCAACATGATCGAGGTCGAGAGCAGGCCCAGTCAGCAATAAAAAAAAAGTAGTTTTTTGCCACCGAATTCCGAAATGAAACTTATTTTTAACCGCGTTCAAAAAAAGGACTAGGGTTCTCAGTTTGTCGGAATCCTTTTTATTATGTATGTTACCCGTATACTCAAAGATGGCGGGACCGATTGGGAAAATTCTTTTTTTGTTTGAAAGGGTATACTTTCAAGTTGGGCTCATTGTCATCCGGTCAAGATCTCATGATGGGACCTTGGAGAAATCGATGGAAATCTTCAATTGTTATAGGCACATCTATAGTGCTTAGGGTAATTTTATACACTCCTTTGCAAAAGTATGGGTGGTGTTGATTTTTCTACATTATTGGTAATCATTTAGTTCTAAAGAGGTTTTAATAGCCAAACTATGTTACTACCTAATACTTAATAAAGAGTAAGTTCGCCTAAAGTTAATTCAAAATTCGGAACTTTTGTTTTTAAATATAATAATTCTTTTTTCAGATAAAGCGCGGGAAACTTCTAACTTGGCGGACGAAAAAAAAAACCTGTCATATAAGTTCAGACCGGTATTCGTCGTTTGGATTGGCCAGCGCAGAGCCCCGACCTTAACCCCATTGAGCACGTCTGGGACCTCCTTAATAGGCAAGTACGATCTGTTCAACCACTTTCACAAAACATCAAGGAACTTAAACGTGTGATCTCGGCTGAGTGGGAACACATTCCATAGGACACCATCAAAAACCTCAACAATTAACGTCTCTGCATCGGGAAAGGCAATATTTTGTAAACGGTGATGACATTAGATTAATTACAAACTGACCCACTAAAAAGTGAAAAATATAAACTTTTTTCCAAAAATACAACTGACTTCTAAGAAAAACACTAAAAAGTTGAAAAATAACTTTAATATCTGAAGTCGGTGGAAAAAAAACTAAATTACAGTTCCAAAGACACCGGCCTCCGAAATAAAAGTTATTTTTCACTTTGTAGTTCTTTTTTTGGAAGTCGGTTGTATTAAAAAAAAAAGTTTTTATAGTTTTGCAACATTGTCATCAGCCGAAATTGCTCAGTTGGGACGGCGTTAGACTGCCCTCAAACTCTAATTCCAAAGCATTGATTACACTTACAGACACTTTTGAAAAATAAAGAAATCAAATCAAACAAAAGCTTTAGGAGCTTAATAATGTCCATAGTCTCACTAGTAATGCAAACAAAAGGTTCAATCACCCTCTTTATAATAAAAAAGAAACAAAAAATATCGCATCGACCCGGTATCGAACCCGGGCCGCCTGCATAGCAGGCGACCGTTCTGCCACTGAACCATCGATGCTTATAAATATGCGATGAAATAGGGGAATGCTATGTTCTCAAAGTGAAGAAACAGCATTGACACAGCAGTAGACGGCATGTAGATCACCTAATAAAAAAAATGTGATCAACATGATCGAGGTCGAGAGCAGGCCCAGTCAGCAATAAAAAAAAAGTAGTTTTTTGCCACCGAATTCCGAAATGAAACTTATTTTTAACCGCGTTCAAAAAAAGGACTAGGGTTCTCAGTTTGTCGGAATCCTTTTTATTATGTATGTTACCCGTATACTCAAAGATGGCGGGACCGATTGGGAAAATTCTTTTTTTGTTTGAAAGGGTATACTTTCAAGTTGGGCTCATTGTCATCCGGTCAAGATCTCATGATGGGACCTTGGAGAAATCGATGGAAATCTTCAATTGTTATAGGCACATCTATAGCGCTTAGGGTAATTTTATACACTCCTTTGCAAAAATATGGGTGGTGTTGATTTTTCTACATTATTGGTAATCATTTAGTTCTAAAGAGGTTTTAATAGCCAAACTATGTTACTACCTAATACTTAATAAAGAGTAAGTTCGCCTAAAGTTAATTCAAAATTCGGAACTTTTGTTTTTAAATATAATAATTCTTTTTTCAGATAAAGCGCGGGAAACTTCTAACTTGGCGGACGAAAAAAAAACCTGTCATATAAGTTCAGACCGGTATTCGTCGTTTGGATTGGCCAGCGCAGAGCCCCGACCTTAACCCCATTGAGCACGTCTGGGACCTCCTTAATAGGCAAGTACGATCTGTTCAACCACTTTCACAAAACATCAAGGAACTTAAACGTGTGATCTCGGCTGAGTGGGAACACATTCCATAGGACACCATCAAAAACCTCAACAATTAACGTCTCTGCATCGGGAAAGGCAATATTTTGTAAACGGTGATGACATTAGATTAATTACAAACTGACCCACTAAAAAGTGAAAAATATAAACTTTTTTCCAAAAATACAACTGACTTCTAAGAAAAACACTAAAAAGTTGAAAAATAACTTTAATATCTGAAGTCGGTGGAAAAAAAACTAAATTACAGTTCCAAAGACACCGGCCTCCGAAATAAAAGTTATTTTTCACTTTGTAGTTCTTTTTTTGGAAGTCGGTTGTATTAAAAAAAAAGTTTTTATAGTTTTGCAACATTGTCATCAGCCGAAATTGCTCAGTTGGGACGGCGTTAGACTGCCCTCAAACTCTAATTCCAAAGCATTGATTACACTTACAGACACTTTTGAAAAATAAAGAAATCAAATCAAACAAAAGCTTTAGGAGCTTAATAATGTCCATAGTCTCACTAGTAATGCAAACAAAAGGTTCAATCACCCTCTTTATAATAAAAAAGAAACAAAAAATATTGCATCGACCCGGTATCGAACCCGGGCCGCCTGCATAGCAGGCGACCGTTCTGCCACTGAACCATCGATGCTTATAAATATGCGATGAAATAGGGGAATGCTATGTTCTCAAAGTGAAGAAACAGCATTGACACAGCAGTAGACGGCATGTAGATCACCTAATAAAAAAAATGTGATCAACATGATCGAGGTCGAGAGCAGGCCCAGTCAGCAATAAAAAAAAAGTAGTTTTTTGCCACCGAATTCCGAAATGAAACTTATTTTTAACCGCGTTCAAAAAAAGGACTAGGGTTCTCAGTTTGTCGGAATCCTTTTTATTATGTATGTTACCCGTATACTCAAAGATGGCGGGACCGATTGGGAAAATTCTTTTTTTGTTTGAAAGGGTATACTTTCAAGTTGGGCTCATTGTCATCCGGTCAAGATCTCATGATGGGACCTTGGAGAAATCGATGGAAATCTTCAATTGTTATAGGCACATCTATAGCGCTTAGGGTAATTTTATACACTCCTTTGCAAAAATATGGGTGGTGTTGATTTTTCTACATTATTGGTAATCATTTAGTTCTAAAGAGGTTTTAATAGCCAAACTATGTTACTACCTAATACTTAATAAAGAGTAAGTTCGCCTAAAGTTAATTCAAAATTCGGAACTTTTGTTTTTAAATATAATAATTCTTTTTTCAGATAAAGCGCGGGAAACTTCTAACTTGGCGGACGAAAAAAAAACCTGTCATATAAGTTCAGACCGGTATTCGTCGTTTGGATTGGCCAGCGCAGAGCCCCGACCTTAACCCCATTGAGCACGTCTGGGACCTCCTTAATAGGCAAGTACGATCTGTTCAACCACTTTCACAAAACATCAAGGAACTTAAACGTGTGATCTCGGCTGAGTGGGAACACATTCCATAGGACACCATCAAAAACCTCAACAATTAACGTCTCTGCATCGGGAAAGGCAATATTTTGTAAACGGTGATGACATTAGATTAATTACAAACTGACCCACTAAAAAGTGAAAAATATAAACTTTTTTCCAAAAATACAACTGACTTCTAAGAAAAACACTAAAAAGTTGAAAAATAACTTTAATATCTGAAGTCGGTGGAAAAAAAACTAAATTACAGTTCCAAAGACACCGGCCTCCGAAATAAAAGTTATTTTTCACTTTGTAGTTCTTTTTTTGGAAGTCGGTTGTATTAAAAAAAAAGTTTTTATAGTTTTGCAACATTGTCATCAGCCGAAATTGCTCAGTTGGGACGGCGTTAGACTGCCCTCAAACTCAAATTCCAAAGCATTGATTACACTTACAGACACTTTTGAAAAATAAAGAAATCAAATCAAACAAAAGCTTTAGGAGCTTAATAATGTCCATAGTCTCACTAGTAATGCAAACAAAAGGTTCAATCACCCTCTTTATAATAAAAAAGAAACAAAAAATATCGCATCGACCCGGTATCGAACCCGGGCCGCCTGCATAGCAGGCGACCGTTCTGCCACTGAACCATCGATGCTTATAAATATGCGATGAAATAGGGGAATGCTATGTTCTCAAAGTGAAGAAACAGCATTGACACAGCAGTAGACGGCATGTAGATCACCTAATAAAAAAAATGTGATCAACATGATCGAGGTCGAGAGCAGGCCCAGTCAGCAATAAAAAAAAAGTAGTTTTTTGCCACCGAATTCCGAAATGAAACTTATTTTTAACCGCGTTCAAAAAAAGGACTAGGGTTCTCAGTTTGTCGGAATCCTTTTTATTATGTATGTTACCCGTATACTCAAAGATGGCGGGACCGATTGGGAAAATTCTTTTTTTGTTTGAAAGGGTATACTTTCAAGTTGGGCTCATTGTCATCCGGTCAAGATCTCATGATGGGACCTTGGAGAAATCGATGGAAATCTTCAATTGTTATAGGCACATCTATAGCGCTTAGGGTAATTTTATACACTCCTTTGCAAAAATATGGGTGGTGTTGATTTTTCTACATTATTGGTAATCATTTAGTTCTAAAGAGGTTTTAATAGCCAAACTATGTTACTACCTAATACTTAATAAAGAGTAAGTTCGCCTAAAGTTAATTCAAAATTCGGAACTTTTGTTTTTAAATATAATAATTCTTTTTTCAGATAAAGCGCGGGAAACTTCTAACTTGGCGGACGAAAAAAAAACCTGTCATATAAGTTCAGACCGGTATTCGTCGTTTGGATTGGCCAGCGCAGAGCCCCGACCTTAACCCCATTGAGCACGTCTGGGACCTCCTTAATAGGCAAGTACGATCTGTTCAACCACTTTCACAAAACATCAAGGAACTTAAACGTGTGATCTCGGCTGAGTGGGAACACATTCCATAGGACACCATCAAAAACCTCAACAATTAACGTCTCTGCATCGGGAAAGGCAATATTTTGTAAACGGTGATGACATTAGATTAATTACAAACTGACCCACTAAAAAGTGAAAAATATAAACTTTTTTCCAAAAATACAACTGACTTCTAAGAAAAACACTAAAAAGTTGAAAAATAACTTTAATATCTGAAGTCGGTGGAAAAAAAACTAAATTACAGTTCCAAAGACACCGGCCTCCGAAATAAAAGTTATTTTTCACTTTGTAGTTCTTTTTTTGGAAGTCGGTTGTATTAAAAAAAAAGTTTTTATAGTTTTGCAACATTGTCATCAGCCGAAATTGCTCAGTTGGGACGGCGTTAGACTGCCCTCAAACTCTAATTCCAAAGCATTGATTACACTTACAGACACTTTTGAAAAATAAAGAAATCAAATCAAACAAAAGCTTTAGGAGCTTAATAATGTCCATAGTCTCACTAGTAATGCAAACAAAAGGTTCAATCACCCTCTTTATAATAAAAAAGAAACAAAAAATATTGCATCGACCCGGTATCGAACCCGGGCCGCCTGCATAGCAGGCGACCGTTCTGCCACTGAACCATCGATGCTTATAAATATGCGATGAAATAGGGGAATGCTATGTTCTCAAAGTGAAGAAACAGCATTGACACAGCAGTAGACGGCATGTAGATCACCTAATAAAAAAAATGTGATCAACATGATCGAGGTCGAGAGCAGGCCCAGTCAGCAATAAAAAAAAAGTAGTTTTTTGCCACCGAATTCCGAAATGAAACTTATTTTTAACCGCGTTCAAAAAAAGGACTAGGGTTCTCAGTTTGTCGGAATCCTTTTTATTATGTATGTTACCCGTATACTCAAAGATGGCGGGACCGATTGGGAAAATTCTTTTTTTGTTTGAAAGGGTATACTTTCAAGTTGGGCTCATTGTCATCCGGTCAAGATCTCATGATGGGACCTTGGAGAAATCGATGGAAATCTTCAATTGTTATAGGCACATCTATAGCGCTTAGGGTAATTTTATACACTCCTTTGCAAAAATATGGGTGGTGTTGATTTTTCTACATTATTGGTAATCATTTAGTTCTAAAGAGGTTTTAATAGCCAAACTATGTTACTACCTAATACTTAATAAAGAGTAAGTTCGCCTAAAGTTAATTCAAAATTCGGAACTTTTGTTTTTAAATATAATAATTCTTTTTTCAGATAAAGCGCGGGAAACTTCTAACTTGGCGGACGAAAAAAAAACCTGTCATATAAGTTCAGACCGGTATTCGTCGTTTGGATTGGCCAGCGCAGAGCCCCGACCTTAACCCCATTGAGCACGTCTGGGACCTCCTTAATAGGCAAGTACGATCTGTTCAACCACTTTCACAAAACATCAAGGAACTTAAACGTGTGATCTCGGCTGAGTGGGAACACATTCCATAGGACACCATCAAAAACCTCAACAATTAACGTCTCTGCATCGGGAAAGGCAATATTTTGTAAACGGTGATGACATTAGATTAATTACAAACTGACCCACTAAAAAGTGAAAAATATAAACTTTTTTCCAAAAATACAACTGACTTCTAAGAAAAACACTAAAAAGTTGAAAAATAACTTTAATATCTGAAGTCGGTGGAAAAAAAACTAAATTACAGTTCCAAAGACACCGGCCTCCGAAATAAAAGTTATTTTTCACTTTGTAGTTCTTTTTTTGGAAGTCGGTTGTATTAAAAAAAAAGTTTTTATAGTTTTGCAACATTGTCATCAGCCGAAATTGCTCAGTTGGGACGGCGTTAGACTGCCCTCAAACTCAAATTCCAAAGCATTGATTACACTTACAGACACTTTTGAAAAATAAAGAAATCAAATCAAACAAAAGCTTTAGGAGCTTAATAATGTCCATAGTCTCACTAGTAATGCAAACAAAAGGTTCAATCACCCTCTTTATAATAAAAAAGAAACAAAAAATATCGCATCGACCCGGTATCGAACCCGGGCCGCCTGCATAGCAGGCGACCGTTCTGCCACTGAACCATCGATGCTTATAAATATGCGATGAAATAGGGGAATGCTATGTTCTCAAAGTGAAGAAACAGCATTGACACAGCAGTAGACGGCATGTAGATCACCTAATAAAAAAAATGTGATCAACATGATCGAGGTCGAGAGCAGGCCCAGTCAGCAATAAAAAAAAAGTAGTTTTTTGCCACCGAATTCCGAAATGAAACTTATTTTTAACCGCGTTCAAAAAAAGGACTAGGGTTCTCAGTTTGTCGGAATCCTTTTTATTATGTATGTTACCCGTATACTCAAAGATGGCGGGACCGATTGGGAAAATTCTTTTTTTGTTTGAAAGGGTATACTTTCAAGTTGGGCTCATTGTCATCCGGTCAAGATCTCATGATGGGACCTTGGAGAAATCGATGGAAATCTTCAATTGTTATAGGCACATCTATAGCGCTTAGGGTAATTTTATACACTCCTTTGCAAAAATATGGGTGGTGTTGATTTTTCTACATTATTGGTAATCATTTAGTTCTAAAGAGGTTTTAATAGCCAAACTATGTTACTACCTAATACTTAATAAAGAGTAAGTTCGCCTAAAGTTAATTCAAAATTCGGAACTTTTGTTTTTAAATATAATAATTCTTTTTTCAGATAAAGCGCGGGAAACTTCTAACTTGGCGGACGAAAAAAAAACCTGTCATATAAGTTCAGACCGGTATTCGTCGTTTGGATTGGCCAGCGCAGAGCCCCGACCTTAACCCCATTGAGCACGTCTGGGACCTCCTTAATAGGCAAGTACGATCTGTTCAACCACTTTCACAAAACATCAAGGAACTTAAACGTGTGATCTCGGCTGAGTGGGAACACATTCCATAGGACACCATCAAAAACCTCAACAATTAACGTCTCTGCATCGGGAAAGGCAATATTTTGTAAACGGTGATGACATTAGATTAATTACAAACTGACCCACTAAAAAGTGAAAAATATAAACTTTTTTCCAAAAATACAACTGACTTCTAAGAAAAACACTAAAAAGTTGAAAAATAACTTTAATATCTGAAGTCGGTGGAAAAAAAAACTAAATTACAGTTCCAAAGACACCGGCCTCCGAAATAAAAGTTATTTTTCACTTTGTAGTTCTTTTTTTGGAAGTCGGTTGTATTAAAAAAAAAGTTTTTATAGTTTTGCAACATTGTCATCAGCCGAAATTGCTCAGTTGGGACGGCGTTAGACTGCCCTCAAACTTAAATTCCAAAGCATTGATTACACTTACAGACACTTTTGAAAAATAAAGAAATCAAATCAAACAAAAGCTTTAGGAGCTTAATAATGTCCATAGTCTCACTAGTAATGCAAACAAAAGGTTCAATCACCCTCTTTATAATAAAAAAGAAACAAAAAATATCGCATCGACCCGGTATCGAACCCGGGCCGCCTGCATAGCAGGCGACCGTTCTGCCACTGAACCATCGATGCTTATAAATATGCGATGAAATAGGGGAATGCTATGTTCTCAAAGTGAAGAAACAGCATTGACACAGCAGTAGACGGCATGTAGATCACCTAATAAAAAAAATGTGATCAACATGATCGAGGTCGAGAACAGGCCCAGTCAGCAATAAAAAAAAAGTAGTTTTTTGCCACCGAATTCCGAAATGAAACTTATTTTTAACCGCGTTCAAAAAAAGGACTAGGGTTCTCAGTTTGTCGGAATCCTTTTTATTATGTATGTTACCCGTATACTCAAAGATGGCGGGACCGATTGGGAAAATTCTTTTTTTGTTTGAAAGGGTATACTTTCAAGTTGGGCTCATTGTCATCCGGTCAAGATCTCATGATGGGACCTTGGAGAAATCGATGGAAATCTTCAATTGTTATAGGCACATCTATAGCGCTTAGGGTAATTTTATACACTCCTTTGCAAAAATATGGGTGGTGTTGATTTTTCTACATTATTGGTAATCATTTAGTTCTAAAGAGGTTTTAATAGCCAAACTATGTTACTACCTAATACTTAATAAAGAGTAAGTTCGCCTAAAGTTAAATCAAAATTCGGAACTTTTGTTTTTAAATATAATAATTCTTTTTTCAGATAAAGCGCGGGAAACTTCTAACTTGGCGGACGAAAAAAAAAACCTGTCATATAAGTTCAGACCGGTATTCGTCGTTTGGATTGGCCAGCGCAGAGCCCCGACCTTAACCCCATTGAGCACGTCTGGGACCTCCTTAATAGGCAAGTACGATCTGTTCAACCACTTTCACAAAACATCAAGGAACTTAAACGTGTGATCTCGGCTGAGTGGGAACACATTCCATAGGACACCATCAAAAACCTCAACAATTAACGTCTCTGCATCGGGAAAGGCAATATTTTGTAAACGGTGATGACATTAGATTAATTACAAACTGACCCACTAAAAAGTGAAAAGTATAAACTTTTTTCCAAAAATACAACTGACTTCTAAGAAAAACACTAAAAAGTTGAAAAATAACTTTAATATCTGAAGTCGGTGGAAAAAAAATTAATTACAGTTCCAAAGACACCGGCCTCCGAAATAAAAGTTATTTTTCACTTTGTAGTTCTTTTTTTGGAAGTCGGTTGTATTAAAAAAAAAGTTTTTATAGTTTTGCAACATTGTCATCAGCCGAAATTGCTCAGTTGGGACGGCGTTAGACTGCCCTCAAACTCAAATTCCAAAGCATTGATTACACTTACAGACACTTTTGAAAAATAAAGAAATCAAATCAAACAAAAGCTTTAGGAGCTTAATAATGTCCATAGTCTCACTAGTAATGCAAACAAAAGGTTCAATCACCCTCTTTATAATAAAAAAGAAACAAAAAATATTGCATCGACCCGGTATCGAACCCGGGCCGCCTGCATAGCAGGCGACCGTTCTGCCACTGAACCATCGATGCTTATAAATATGCGATGAAATAGGGGAATGCTATGTTCTCAAAGTGAAGAAACAGCATTGACACAGCAGTAGACGGCATGTAGATCACCTAATAAAAAAAATGTGATCAACATGATCGAGGTCGAGAGCAGGCCCAGTCAGCAATAAAAAAAAAGTAGTTTTTTGCCACCGAATTCCGAAATGAAACTTATTTTTAACCGCGTTCAAAAAAAGGACTAGGGTTCTCAGTTTGTCGGAATCCTTTTTATTATGTATGTTACCCGTATACTCAAAGATGGCGGGACCGATTGGGAAAATTCTTTTTTTGTTTGAAAGGGTATACTTTCAAGTTGGGCTCATTGTCATCCGGTCAAGATCTCATGATGGGACCTTGGAGAAATCGATGGAAATCTTCAATTGTTATAGGCACATCTATAGCGCTTAGGGTAATTTTATACACTCCTTTGCAAAAATATGGGTGGTGTTGATTTTTCTACATTATTGGTAATCATTTAGTTCTAAAGAGGTTTTAATAGCCAAACTATGTTACTACCTAATACTTAATAAAGAGTAAGTTCGCCTAAAGTTAATTCAAAATTCGGAACTTTTGTTTTTAAATATAATAATTCTTTTTTCAGATAAAGCGCGGGAAACTTCTAACTTGGCGGACGAAAAAAAAACCTGTCATATAAGTTCAGACCGGTATTCGTCGTTTGGATTGGCCAGCGCAGAGCCCCGACCTTAACCCCATTGAGCACGTCTGGGACCTCCTTAATAGGCAAGTACGATCTGTTCAACCACTTTCACAAAACATCAAGGAACTTAAACGTGTGATCTCGGCTGAGTGGGAACACATTCCATAGGACACCATCAAAAACCTCAACAATTAACGTCTCTGCATCGGGAAAGGCAATATTTTGTAAACGGTGATGACATTAGATTAATTACAAACTGACCCACTAAAAAGTGAAAAATATAAACTTTTTTCCAAAAATACAACTGACTTCTAAGAAAAACACTAAAAAGTTGAAAAATAACTTTAATATCTGAAGTCGGTGGAAAAAAAACTAAATTACAGTTCCAAAGACACCGGCCTCCGAAATAAAAGTTATTTTTCACTTTGTAGTTCTTTTTTTGGAAGTCGGTTGTATTAAAAAAAAAGTTTTTATAGTTTTGCAACATTGTCATCAGCCGAAATTGCTCAGTTGGGACGGCGTTAGACTGCCCTCAAACTCAAATTCCAAAGCATTGATTACACTTACAGACACTTTTGAAAAATAAAGAAATCAAATCAAACAAAAGCTTTAGGAGCTTAATAATGTCCATAGTCTCACTAGTAATGCAAACAAAAGGTTCAATCACCCTCTTTATAATAAAAAAGAAACAAAAAATATCGCATCGACCCGGTATCGAACCCGGGCCGCCTGCATAGCAGGCGACCGTTCTGCCACTGAACCATCGATGCTTATAAATATGCGATGAAATAGGGGAATGCTATGTTCTCAAAGTGAAGAAACAGCATTGACACAGCAGTAGACGGCATGTAGATCACCTAATAAAAAAAATGTGATCAACATGATCGAGGTCGAGAGCAGGCCCAGTCAGCAATAAAAAAAAAGTAGTTTTTTGCCACCGAATTCCGAAATGAAACTTATTTTTAACCGCGTTCAAAAAAAGGACTAGGGTTCTCAGTTTGTCGGAATCCTTTTTATTATGTATGTTACCCGTATACTCAAAGATGGCGGGACCGATTGGGAAAATTCTTTTTTTGTTTGAAAGGGTATACTTTCAAGTTGGGCTCATTGTCATCCGGTCAAGATCTCATGATGGGACCTTGGAGAAATCGATGGAAATCTTCAATTGTTATAGGCACATCTATAGTGCTTAGGGTAATTTTATACACTCCTTTGCAAAAGTATGGGTGGTGTTGATTTTTCTACATTATTGGTAATCATTTAGTTCTAAAGAGGTTTTAATAGCCAAACTATGTTACTACCTAATACTTAATAAAGAGTAAGTTCGCCTAAAGTTAATTCAAAATTCGGAACTTTTGTTTTTAAATATAATAATTCTTTTTTCAGATAAAGCGCGGGAAACTTCTAACTTGGCGGACGAAAAAAAAAACCTGTCATATAAGTTCAGACCGGTATTCGTCGTTTGGATTGGCCAGCGCAGAGCCCCGACCTTAACCCCATTGAGCACGTCTGGGACCTCCTTAATAGGCAAGTACGATCTGTTCAACCACTTTCACAAAACATCAAGGAACTTAAACGTGTGATCTCGGCTGAGTGGGAACACATTCCATAGGACACCATCAAAAACCTCAACAATTAACGTCTCTGCATCGGGAAAGGCAATATTTTGTAAACGGTGATGACATTAGATTAATTACAAACTGACCCACTAAAAAGTGAAAAATATAAACTTTTTTCCAAAAATACAACTGACTTCTAAGAAAAACACTAAAAAGTTGAAAAATAACTTTAATATCTGAAGTCGGTGGAAAAAAAACTAAATTACAGTTCCAAAGACACCGGCCTCCGAAATAAAAGTTATTTTTCACTTTGTAGTTCTTTTTTTGGAAGTCGGTTGTATTAAAAAAAAAAGTTTTTATAGTTTTGCAACATTGTCATCAGCCGAAATTGCTCAGTTGGGACGGCGTTAGACTGCCCTCAAACTCTAATTCCAAAGCATTGATTACACTTACAGACACTTTTGAAAAATAAAGAAATCAAATCAAACAAAAGCTTTAGGAGCTTAATAATGTCCATAGTCTCACTAGTAATGCAAACAAAAGGTTCAATCACCCTCTTTATAATAAAAAAGAAACAAAAAATATCGCATCGACCCGGTATCGAACCCGGGCCGCCTGCATAGCAGGCGACCGTTCTGCCACTGAACCATCGATGCTTATAAATATGCGATGAAATAGGGGAATGCTATGTTCTCAAAGTGAAGAAACAGCATTGACACAGCAGTAGACGGCATGTAGATCACCTAATAAAAAAAATGTGATCAACATGATCGAGGTCGAGAGCAGGCCCAGTCAGCAATAAAAAAAAAGTAGTTTTTTGCCACCGAATTCCGAAATGAAACTTATTTTTAACCGCGTTCAAAAAAAGGACTAGGGTTCTCAGTTTGTCGGAATCCTTTTTATTATGTATGTTACCCGTATACTCAAAGATGGCGGGACCGATTGGGAAAATTCTTTTTTTGTTTGAAAGGGTATACTTTCAAGTTGGGCTCATTGTCATCCGGTCAAGATCTCATGATGGGACCTTGGAGAAATCGATGGAAATCTTCAATTGTTATAGGCACATCTATAGCGCTTAGGGTAATTTTATACACTCCTTTGCAAAAATATGGGTGGTGTTGATTTTTCTACATTATTGGTAATCATTTAGTTCTAAAGAGGTTTTAATAGCCAAACTATGTTACTACCTAATACTTAATAAAGAGTAAGTTCGCCTAAAGTTAATTCAAAATTCGGAACTTTTGTTTTTAAATATAATAATTCTTTTTTCAGATAAAGCGCGGGAAACTTCTAACTTGGCGGACGAAAAAAAAACCTGTCATATAAGTTCAGACCGGTATTCGTCGTTTGGATTGGCCAGCGCAGAGCCCCGACCTTAACCCCATTGAGCACGTCTGGGACCTCCTTAATAGGCAAGTACGATCTGTTCAACCACTTTCACAAAACATCAAGGAACTTAAACGTGTGATCTCGGCTGAGTGGGAACACATTCCATAGGACACCATCAAAAACCTCAACAATTAACGTCTCTGCATCGGGAAAGGCAATATTTTGTAAACGGTGATGACATTAGATTAATTACAAACTGACCCACTAAAAAGTGAAAAATATAAACTTTTTTCCAAAAATACAACTGACTTCTAAGAAAAACACTAAAAAGTTGAAAAATAACTTTAATATCTGAAGTCGGTGGAAAAAAAACTAAATTACAGTTCCAAAGACACCGGCCTCCGAAATAAAAGTTATTTTTCACTTTGTAGTTCTTTTTTTGGAAGTCGGTTGTATTAAAAAAAAAGTTTTTTATAGTTTTGCAACATTGTCATCAGCCGAAATTGCTCAGTTGGGACGGCGTTAGACTGCCCTCAAACTCAAATTCCAAAGCATTGATTACACTTACAGACACTTTTGAAAAATAAAGAAATCAAATCAAACAAAAGCTTTAGGAGCTTAATAATGTCCATAGTCTCACTAGTAATGCAAACAAAAGGTTCAATCACCCTCTTTATAATAAAAAAGAAACAAAAAATATCGCATCGACCCGGTATCGAACCCGGGCCGCCTGCATAGCAGGCGACCGTTCTGCCACTGAACCATCGATGCTTATAAATATGCGATGAAATAGGGGAATGCTATGTTCTCAAAGTGAAGAAACAGCATTGACACAGCAGTAGACGGCATGTAGATCACCTAATAAAAAAAATGTGATCAACATGATCGAGGTCGAGAACAGGCCCAGTCAGCAATAAAAAAAAAGTAGTTTTTTGCCACCGAATTCCGAAATGAAACTTATTTTTAACCGCGTTCAAAAAAAGGACTAGGGTTCTCAGTTTGTCGGAATCCTTTTTATTATGTATGTTACCCGTATACTCAAAGATGGCGGGGCCGATTGGGAAAATTCTTTTTTTGTTTGAAAGGGTATACTTTCAAGTTGGGCTCATTGTCATCCGGTCAGGATCTCATGATGGGACCTTGGAGAAATCGATGGAAATCTTCAATTGTTATAGGCACATCTATAGCGCTTAGGGTAATTTTATACACTCCTTTGCAAAAATATGGGTGGTGTTGATTTTTCTACATTATTGGTAATCATTTAGTTCTAAAGAGGTTTTAATAGCCAAACTATGTTACTACCTAATACTTAATAAAGAGTAAGTTCGCCTAAAGTTAATTCAAAATTCGGAACTTTTGTTTTTAAATATAATAATTCTTTTTTCAGATAAAGCGCGGGAAACTTCTAACTTGGCGGACGAAAAAAAAACCTGTCATTTAAGTTCAGACCGGTATTCGTCGTTTGGATTGGCTAGCGCAGAGCCCCGACCTTAACCCCATTGAGCACGTCTGGGACCTCCTTAATAGGCAAGTACGATCTGTTCAACCACTTTCACAAAACATCAAGGAACTTAAACGTGTGATCTCGGCTGAGTGGGAACACATTCCATAGGACACCATCAAAAACCTCAACAATTAACGTCTCTGCATCGGGAAAGGCAATATTTTGTAAACGGTGATGACATTAGATTAATTACAAACTGACCCACTAAAAAGTGAAAAATATAAACTTTTTTCCAAAAATACAACTGACTTCTAAGAAAAACACTAAAAAGTTGAAAAATAACTTTAATATCTGAAGTCGGTGGAAAAAAAACTAAATTACAGTTCCAAAGACACCGGCCTCCGAAATAAAAGTTATTTTTCACTTTGTAGTTCTTTTTTTGGAAGTCGGTTGTATTAAAAAAAAAGTTTTTATAGTTTTGCAGCATTGTCATCAGCCGAAATTGCTCAGTTGGGACGGCGTTAGACTGCCCTCAAACTCAAATTCCAAAGCATTGATTACACTTACAGACACTTTTGAAAAATAAAGAAATCAAATCAAACAAAAGCTTTAGGAGCTTAATAATGTCCATAGTCTCACTAGTAATGCAAACAAAAGGTTCAATCACCCTCTTTATAATAAAAAAGAAACAAAAAATATTGCATCGACCCGGTATCGAACCCGGGCCGCCTGCATAGCAGGCGACCGTTCTGCCACTGAACCATCGATGCTTATAAATATGCGATGAAATAGGGGAATGCTATGTTCTCAAAGTGAAGAAACAGCATTGACACAGCAGTAGACGGCATGTAGATCACCTAATAAAAAAAATGTGATCAACATGATCGAGGTCGAGAGCAGGCCCAGTCAGCAATAAAAAAAAAGTAGTTTTTTGCCACCGAATTCCGAAATGAAACTTATTTTTAACCGCGTTCAAAAAAAGGACTAGGGTTCTCAGTTTGTCGGAATCCTTTTTATTATGTATGTTACCCGTATACTCAAAGATGGCGGGACCGATTGGGAAAATTCTTTTTTTGTTTGAAAGGGTATACTTTCAAGTTGGGCTCATTGTCATCCGGTCAAGATCTCATGATGGGACCTTGGAGAAATCGATGGAAATCTTCAATTGTTATAGGCACATCTATAGCGCTTAGGGTAATTTTATACACTCCTTTGCAAAAATATGGGTGGTGTTGATTTTTCTACATTATTGGTAATCATTTAGTTCTAAAGAGGTTTTAATAGCCAAACTATGTTACTACCTAATACTTAATAAAGAGTAAGTTCGCCTAAAGTTAATTCAAAATTCGGAACTTTTGTTTTTAAATATAATAATTCTTTTTTCAGATAAAGCGCGGGAAACTTCTAACTTGGCGGACGAAAAAAAAACCTGTCATATAAGTTCAGACCGGTATTCGTCGTTTGGATTGGCCAGCGCAGAGCCCCGACCTTAACCCCATTGAGCACGTCTGGGACCTCCTTAATAGGCAAGTACGATCTGTTCAACCACTTTCACAAAACATCAAGGAACTTAAACGTGTGATCTCGGCTGAGTGGGAACACATTCCATAGGACACCATCAAAAACCTCAACAATTAACGTCTCTGCATCGGGAAAGGCAATATTTTGTAAACGGTGATGACATTAGATTAATTACAAACTGACCCACTAAAAAGTGAAAAATATAAACTTTTTTCCAAAAATACAACTGACTTCTAAGAAAAACACTAAAAAGTTGAAAAATAACTTTAATATCTGAAGTCGGTGGAAAAAAAACTAAATTACAGTTCCAAAGACACCGGCCTCCGAAATAAAAGTTATTTTTCACTTTGTAGTTCTTTTTTTGGAAGTCGGTTGTATTAAAAAAAAAGTTTTTTATAGTTTTGCAACATTGTCATCAGCCGAAATTGCTCAGTTGGGACGGCGTTAGACTGCCCTCAAACTCAAATTCCAAAGCATTGATTACACTTACAGACACTTTTGAAAAATAAAGAAATCAAATCAAACAAAAGCTTTAGGAGCTTAATAATGTCCATAGTCTCACTAGTAATGCAAACAAAAGGTTCAATCACCCTCTTTATAATAAAAAAGAAACAAAAAATATCGCATCGACCCGGTATCGAACCCCCGGGCCGCCTGCATAGCAGGCGACCGTTCTGCCACTGAACCATCGATGCTTATAAATATGCGATGAAATAGGGGAATGCTATGTTCTCAAAGTGAAGAAACAGCATTGACACAGCAGTAGACGGCATGTAGATCACCTAATAAAAAAAATGTGATCAACATGATCGAGGTCGAGAACAGGCCCAGTCAGCAATAAAAAAAAAGTAGTTTTTTGCCACCGAATTCCGAAATGAAACTTATTTTTAACCGCGTTCAAAAAAAGGACTAGGATTCTCAGTTTGTCGGAATCCTTTTTATTATGTATGTTACCCGTATACTCAAAGATGGCGGGACCGATTGGGAAAATTCTTTTTTTGTTTGAAAGGGTATACTTTCAAGTTGGGCTCATTGTCATCCGGTCAGGATCTCATGATGGGACCTTGGAGAAATCGATGGAAATCTTCAATTGTTATAGGCACATCTATAGCGCTTAGGGTAATTTTATACACTCCTTTGCAAAAATATGGGTGGTGTTGATTTTTCTACATTATTGGTAATCATTTAGTTCTAAAGAGGTTTTAATAGCCAAACTATGTTACTACCTAATACTTAATAAAGAGTAAGTTCGCCTAAAGTTAATTCAAAATTCGGAACTTTTGTTTTTAAATATAATAATTCTTTTTTCAGATAAAGCGCGGGAAACTTCTAACTTGGCGGACGAAAAAAAAACCTGTCATATAAGTTCAGACCGGTATTCGTCGTTTGGATTGGCCAGCGCAGAGCCCCGACCTTAACCCCATTGAGCACGTCTGGGACCTCCTTAATAGGCAAGTACGATCTGTTCAACCACTTTCACAAAACATCAAGGAACTTAAACGTGTGATCTCGGCTGAGTGGGAACACATTCCATAGGACACCATCAAAAACCTCAACAATTAACGTCTCTGCATCGGGAAAGGCAATATTTTGTAAACGGTGATGACATTAGATTAATTACAAACTGACCCACTAAAAAGTGAAAAATATAAATTTTTTTCCAAAAATACAACTGACTTCTAAGAAAAACACTAAAAAGTTGAAAAATAACTTTAATATCTGAAGTCGGTGGAAAAAAAACTAAATTACAGTTCCAAAGACACCGGCCTCCGAAATAAAAGTTATTTTTCACTTTGTAGTTCTTTTTTTGGAAGTCGGTTGTATTAAAAAAAAAGTTTTTATAGTTTTGCAACATTGTCATCAGCCGAAATTGCTCAGTTGGGACGGCGTTAGACTGCCCTCAAACTCAAATTCCAAAGCATTGATTACACTTACAGACACTTTTGAAAAATAAAGAAATCAAATCAAACAAAAGCTTTAGGAGCTTAATAATGTCCATAGTCTCACTAGTAATGCAAACAAAAGGTTCAATCACCCTCTTTATAATAAAAAAGAAACAAAAAATATCGCATCGACCCGGTATCGAACCCGGGCCGCCTGCATAGCAGGCGACCGTTCTGCCACTGAACCATCGATGCTTATAAATATGCGATGAAATAGGGGAATGCTATGTTCTCAAAGTGAAGAAACAGCATTGACACAGCAGTAGACGGCATGTAGATCACCTAATAAAAAAAATGTGATCAACATGATCGAGGTCGAGAGCAGGCCCAGTCAGCAATAAAAAAAAAGTAGTTTTTTGCCACCGAATTCCGAAATGAAACTTATTTTTAACCGCGTTCAAAAAAAGGACTAGGGTTCTCAGTTTGTCGGAATCCTTTTTATTATGTATGTTACCCGTATACTCAAAGATGGCGGGACCGATTGGGAAAATTCTTTTTTTGTTTGAAAGGGTATACTTTCAAGTTGGGCTCATTGTCATCCGGTCAAGATCTCATGATGGGACCTTGGAGAAATCGATGGAAATCTTCAATTGTTATAGGCACATCTATAGCGCTTAGGGTAATTTTGTACACTCCTTTGCAAAAATATAGGTGGCGTTGATTTTTCTACATTATTGGTAATCATTTAGTTCTAAAGAGGTTTTAATAGCCAAACTATGTTACTACCTAATACTTAATAAAGAGTAAGTTCGCCTAAAGTTAATTCAAAATTCGGAACTTTTGTTTTTAAATATAATAATTCTTTTTTCAGATAAAGCGCGGGAAACTTCTAACTTGACGGACGAAAAAAAAACCTGTCATATAAGTTCAGACCGGTATTCGTCGTTTGGATTGGCCAGCGCAGAGCCCCGACCTTAACCCCATTGAGCACGTCTGGGACCTCCTTAATAGGCAAGTACGATCTGTTCAACCACTTTCACAAAACATCAAGGAACTTAAACGTGTGATCTCGGCTGAGTGGGAACACATTCCATAGGACACCATCAAAAACCTCAACAATTAACGTCTCTGCATCGGGAAAGGCAATATTTTGTAAACGGTGATGACATTAGATTAATTACAAACTGACCCACTAAAAAGTGAAAAATATAAACTTTTTTCCAAAAATACAACTGACTTCTAAGAAAAACACTAAAAAGTTGAAAAATAACTTTAATATCTGAAGTCGGTGGAAAAAAAACTAAATTACAGTTCCAAAGACACCGGCCTCCGAAATAAAAGTTATTTTTCACTTTGTAGTTCTTTTTTTGGAAGTCGGTTGTATTAAAAAAAAAGTTTTTATAGTTTTGCAACATTGTCATCAGCCGAAATTGCTCAGTTGGGACGGCGTTAGACTGCCCTCAAACTCAAATTCCAAAGCATTGATTACACTTACAGACACTTTTGAAAAATAAAGAAAACAAATCAAACAAAAGCTTTAGGAGCTTAATAATGTCCATAGTCTCACTAGTAATGCAAACAAAAGGTTCAATCACCCTCTTTATAATAAAAAAGAAACAAAAAATATTGCATCGACCCGGTATCGAACCCGGGCCGCCTGCATAGCAGGCGACCGTTCTGCCACTGAACCATCGATGCTTATAAATATGCGATGAAATAGGGGAATGCTATGTTCTCAAAGTGAAGAAACAGCATTGACATAGCAGTAGACGGCATGTAGATCACCTAATAAAAAAAATGTGATCAACATGATCGAGGTCGAGAGCAGGCCCAGTCAGCAATAAAAAAAAGTAGATTTTTGCCACCGAATTCCGAAATGAAACTTATTTTTAACCGCGTTCAAAAAAAGGACTAGGGTTCTCAGTTTGTCGGAATCCTTTTTATTATGTATGTTACCCGTATACTCAAAGATGGCGGGACCGATTGGGAAAATTCTTTTTTTGTTTGAAAGGGTATACTTTCAAGTTGGGCTCATTGTCATCCGGTCAAGATCTCATGATGGGACCTTGGAGAAATCGATGGAAATCTTCAATTGTTATAGGCACATCTATAGCGCTTAGGGTAATTTTATACACTCCTTTGCAAAAATATGGGTGGTGTTGATTTTTCTACATTATTGGTAATCATTTAGTTCTAAAGAGGTTTTAATAGCCAAACTATGTTACTACCTAATACTTAATAAAGAGTAAGTTCGCCTAAAGTTAATTCAAAATTCGGAACTTTTGTTTTTAAATATAATAATTCTTTTTTCAGATAAAGCGCGGGAAACTTCTAACTTGGCGGACGAAAAAAAAACCTGTCATATAAGTTCAGACCGGTATTCGTCGTTTGGATTGGCCAGCGCAGAGCCCCGACCTTAACCCCATTGAGCACGTCTGGGACCTCCTTAATAGGCAAGTACGATCTGTTCAACCACTTTCACAAAACATCAAGGAACTTAAACGTGTGATCTCGGCTGAGTGGGAACACATTCCATAGGACACCATCAAAAACCTCAACAATTAACGTCTCTGCATCGGGAAAGGCAATATTTTGTAAACGGTGATGACATTAGATTAATTACAAACTGACCCACTAAAAAGTGAAAAATATAAACTTTTTTCCAAAAATACAACTGACTTCTAAGAAAAACACTAAAAAGTTGAAAAATAACTTGAATATCTGAAGTCGGTGGAAAAAAACTAAATTACAGTTCCAAAGACACCGGCCTCCGAAATAAAAGTTATTTTTCACTTTGTAGTTCTTTTTTTGGAAGTCGGTTGTATTAAAAAAAAAGTTTTAATAGTTTTGCAACATTGTCATCAGCCGAAATTGCTCAGTTGGGACGGCGTTAGACTGCCCTCAAACTCAAATTCCAAAGCATTGATTACACTTACAGACACTTTTGAAAAATAAAGAAATCAAATCAAACAAAAGCTTTAGGAGCTTAATAATGTCCATAGTCTCACTAGTAATGCAAACAAAAGGTTCAATCACCCTCTTTATAATAAAAAAGAAACAAAAAATATCGCATCGAACCGGTATCGAACCCAGGCCGCCTGCATAGCAGGCGACCGTTCTGCCACTGAACCATCGATGCTTATAAATATGCGATGAAATAGGGGAATGCTATGTTCTCAAAGTGAAGAAACAGCATTGACACAGCAGTAGACGGCATGTAGATCACCTAATAAAAAAAATGTGATCAACATGATCGAGGTCGAGAACAGGCCCAGTCAGCAATAAAAAAAAAGTAGTTTTTTGCCACCGAATTCCGAAATGAAACTTATTTTTAACCGCGTTCAAAAAAAGGACTAGGGTTCTCAGTTTGTCGGAATCCTTTTTATTATGTATGTTACCCGTATACTCAAAGATGGCGGGACCGATTGGGAAAATTCTTTTTTTGTTTGAAAGGGTATACTTTCAAGTTGGGCTCATTGTCATCCGGTCAAGATCTCATGATGGGACCTTGGAGAAATCGATGGAAATCTTCAATTGTTATAGGCACATCTATAGCGCTTAGGGTAATTTTATACACTCCTTTGCAAAAATATGGGTGGTGTTGATTTTTCTACATTATTGGTAATCATTTAGTTCTAAAGAGGTTTTAATAGCCAAACTATGTTACTACCTAATACTTAATAAAGAGTAAGTTCGCCTAAAGTTAATTCAAAATTCGGAACTTTTGTTTTTAAATATAATAATTCTTTTTTCAGATAAAGCGCGGGAAACTTCTAACTTGGCGGACGAAAAAAAAACCTGTCATATAAGTTCAGACCGGTATTCGTCGTTTGGATTGGCCAGCGCAGAGCCCCGACCTTAACCCCATTGAGCACGTCTGGGACCTCCTTAATAGGCAAGTACGATCTGTTCAACCACTTTCACAAAACATCAAGGAACTTAAACGTGTGATCTCGGCTGAGTGGGAACACATTCCATAGGACACCATCAAAAACCTCAACAATTAACGTCTCTGCATCGGGAAAGGCAATATTTTGTAAACGGTGATGACATTAGATTAATTACAAACTGACCCACTAAAAAGTGAAAAATATAAACTTTTTTCCAAAAATACAACTGACTTCTAAGAAAAACACTAAAAAGTTGAAAAATAACTTTAATATCTGAAGTCGGTGGAAAAAAAACTAAATTACAGTTCCAAAGACACCGGCCTCCGAAATAAAAGTTATTTTTCACTTTGTAGTTCTTTTTTTGGAAGTCGGTTGTATTAAAAAAAAAAGTTTTTATAGTTTTGCAACATTGTCATCAGCCGAAATTGCTCAGTTGGGACGGCGTTAGACTGCCCTCAAACTCTAATTCCAAAGCATTGATTACACTTACAGACACTTTTGAAAAATAAAGAAATCAAATCAAACAAAAGCTTTAGGAGCTTAATAATGTCCATAGTCTCACTAGTAATGCAAACAAAAGGTTCAATCACCCTCTTTATAATAAAAAAGAAACAAAAAATATCGCATCGACCCGGTATCGAACCCGGGCCGCCTGCATAGCAGGCGACCGTTCTGCCACTGAACCATCGATGCTTATAAATATGCGATGAAATAGGGGAATGCTATGTTCTCAAAGTGAAGAAACAGCATTGACACAGCAGTAGACGGCATGTAGATCACCTAATAAAAAAAATGTGATCAACATGATCGAGGTCGAGAGCAGGCCCAGTCAGCAATAAAAAAAAAGTAGTTTTTTGCCACCGAATTCCGAAATGAAACTTATTTTTAACCGCGTTCAAAAAAAGGACTAGGGTTCTCAGTTTGTCGGAATCCTTTTTATTATGTATGTTACCCGTATACTCAAAGATGGCGGGACCGATTGGGAAAATTCTTTTTTTGTTTGAAAGGGTATACTTTCAAGTTGGGCTCGTTGTCATCCGGTCAAGATCTCATGATGGGACCTTGGAGAAATCGATGGAAATCTTCAATTGTTATAGGCACATCTATAGCGCTTAGGGTAATTTTATACACTCCTTTGCAAAAATATGGGTGGTGTTGATTTTTCTACATTATTGGTAATCATTTAGTTCTAAAGAGGTTTTAATAGCCAAACTATGTTACTACCTAATACTTAATAAAGAGTAAGTTCGCCTAAAGTTAATTCAAAATTCGGAACTTTTGTTTTTAAATATAATAATTCTTTTTTCAGATAAAGCGCGGGAAACTTCTAACTTGGCGGACGAAAAAAAAACCTGTCATATAAGTTCAGACCGGTATTCGTCGTTTGGATTGGCCAGCGCAGAGCCCCGACCTTAACCCCATTGAGCACGTCTGGGACCTCCTTAATAGGCAAGTACGATCTGTTCAACCACTTTCACAAAACATCAAGGAACTTAAACGTGTGATCTCGGCTGAGTGGGAACACATTCCATAGGACACCATCAAAAACCTCAACAATTAACGTCTCTGCATCGGGAAAGGCAATATTTTGTAAACGGTGATGACATTAGATTAATTACAAACTGACCCACTAAAAAGTGAAAAATATAAACTTTTTTCCAAAAATACAACTGACTTCTAAGAAAAACACTAAAAAGTTGAAAAATAACTTTAATATCTGAAGTCGGTGGAAAAAAAACTAAATTACAGTTCCAAAGACACCGGCCTCCGAAATAAAAGTTATTTTTCACTTTGTAGTTCTTTTTTTGGAAGTCGGTTGTATTAAAAAAAAAGTTTTTTATAGTTTTGCAACATTGTCATCAGCCGAAATTGCTCAGTTGGGACGGCGTTAGACTGCCCTCAAACTCAAATTCCAAAGCATTGATTACACTTACAGACACTTTTGAAAAATAAAGAAATCAAATCAAACAAAAGCTTTAGGAGCTTAATAATGTCCATAGTCTCACTAGTAATGCAAACAAAAGGTTCAATCACCCTCTTTATAATAAAAAAGAAACAAAAAATATCGCATCGACCCGGTATCGAACCCGGGCCGCCTGCATAGCAGGCGACCGTTCTGCCACTGAACCATCGATGCTTATAAATATGCGATGAAATAGGGGAATGCTATGTTCTCAAAGTGAAGAAACAGCATTGACACAGCAGTAGACGGCATGTAGATCACCTAATAAAAAAAATGTGATCAACATGATCGAGGTCGAGAACAGGCCCAGTCAGCAATAAAAAAAAAGTAGTTTTTTGCCACCGAATTCCGAAATGAAACTTATTTTTAACCGCGTTCAAAAAAAGGACTAGGGTTCTCAGTTTGTCGGAATCCTTTTTATTATGTATGTTACCCGTATACTCAAAGATGGCGGGACCGATTGGGAAAATTCTTTTTTTGTTTGAAAGGGTATACTTTCAAGTTGGGCTCATTGTCATCCGGTCAAGATCTCATGATGGGACCTTGGAGAAATCGATGGAAATCTTCAATTGTTATAGGCACATCTATAGCGCTTAGGGTAATTTTATACACTCCTTTGCAAAAATATGGGTGGTGTTGATTTTTCTACATTATTGGTAATCATTTAGTTCTAAAGAGGTTTTAATAGCCAAACTATGTTACTACCTAATACTTAATAAAGAGTAAGTTCGCCTAAAGTTAATTCAAAATTCGGAACTTTTGTTTTTAAATATAATAATTCTTTTTTCAGATAAAGCGCGGGAAACTTCTAACTTGGCGGACGAAAAAAAAACCTGTCATATAAGTTCAGACCGGTATTCGTCGTTTGGATTGGCCAGCGCAGAGCCCCGACCTTAACCCCATTGAGCACGTCTGGGACCTCCTTAATAGGCAAGTACGATCTGTTCAACCACTTTCACAAAACATCAAGGAACTTAAACGTGTGATCTCGGCTGAGTGGGAACACATTCCATAGGACACCATCAAAAACCTCAACAATTAACGTCTCTGCATCGGGAAAGGCAATATTTTGTAAACGGTGATGACATTAGATTAATTACAAACTGACCCACTAAAAAGTGAAAAATATAAACTTTTTTCCAAAAATACAACTGACTTCTAAGAAAAACACTAAATGGTTGAAAAATAACTTTAATATCTGAAGTCGGTGGAAAAAAAACTAAATTACAGTTCCAAAGACACCGGCCTCCGAAATAAAAGTTATTTTTCACTTTGTAGTTCTTTTTTTGGAAGTCGGTTGTATTAAAAAAAAAGTTTTTATAGTTTTGCAACATTGTCATCAGCCGAAATTGCTCAGTTGGGACGGCGTTAGACTGCCCTCAAACTCAAATTCCAAAGCATTGATTACACTTACAGACACTTTTGAAAAATAAAGAAATCAAATCAAACAAAAGCTTTAGGAGCTTAATAATGTCCATAGTCTCACTAGTAATGCAAACAAAAGGTTCAATCACCCTCTTTATAATAAAAAAGAAACAAAAAATATTGCATCGACCCGGTATCGAACCCGGGCCGCCTGCATAGCAGGCGACCGTTCTGCCACTGAACCATCGATGCTTATAAATATGCGATGAAATAGGGGAATGCTATGTTCTCAAAGTGAAGAAACAGCATTGACACAGCAGTAGACGGCATGTAGATCACCTAATAAAAAAAATGTGATCAACATGATCGAGGTCGAGAGCAGGCCCAGTCAGCAATAAAAAAAAGTAGTTTTTTGCCACCGAATTCCGAAATGAAACTTATTTTTAACCGCGTTCAAAAAAAGGACTAGGGTTCTCAGTTTGTCGGAATCCTTTTTATTATGTATGTTACCCGTATTTTCAAAGATGGCGGGGCCGATTGGGAAAATTCTTTTTTTGTTTGAAAGGGTATACTTTCAAGTTGGGCTCATTGTCATCCGGTCAAGATCTCATGATGGGACCTTGGAGAAATCGATGGAAATCTTCAATTGTTATAGGCACATCTATAGCGCTTAGGGTAATTTTATACACTCCTTTGCAAAAATATGGGTGGTGTTGATTTTTCTACATTATTAGTAATCATTTAGTTCTAAAGAGGTTTTAATAGCCAAACTATGTTACTACCTAATACTTAATAAAGAGTAAGTTCGCCTAAAGTTAATTCAAAATTCGGAACTTTTGTTTTTAAATATAATAATTCTTTTTTCAGATAAAGCGCGGGAAACTTCTAACTTGGCGGACGAAAAAAAAACCTGTCATATAAGTTCAGACCGGTATTCGTCGTTTGGATTGGCCAGCGCAGAGCCCCGACCTTAACCCCATTGAGCACGTCTGGGACCTCCTTAATAGGCAAGTACGATCTGTTCAACCACTTTCACAAAACATCAAGGAACTTAAACGTGTGATCTCGGCTGAGTGGGAACACATTCCATAGGACACCATCAAAAACCTCAACAATTAACGTCTCTGCATCGGGAAAGGCAATATTTTGTAAACGGTGATGACATTAGATTAATTACAAACTGACCCACTAAAAAGTGAAAAATATAAACTTTTTTCCAAAAATACAACTGACTTCTAAGAAAAACACTAAAAAGTTGAAAAATAACTTTAATATCTGAAGTCGGTGGAAAAAAAACTAAATTACAGTTCCAAAGACACCGGCCTCCGAAATAAAAGTTATTTTTCACTTTGTAGTTCTTTTTTTGGAAGTCGGTTGTATTAAAAAAAAAGTTTTTATAGTTTTGCAACATTGTCATCAGCCGAAATTGCTCAGTTGGGACGGCGTTAGACTGCCCTCAAACTCAAATTCCAAAGCATTGATTACACTTACAGACACTTTTGAAAAATAAAGAAATCAAATCAAACAAAAGCTTTAGGAGCTTAATAATGTCCATAGTCTCACTAGTAATGCAAACAAAAGGTTCAATCACCCTCTTTATAATAAAAAAGAAACAAAAAATATTGCATCGACCCGGTATCGAACCCGGGCCGCCTGCATAGCAGGCGACCGTTCTGCCACTGAACCATCGATGCTTATAAATATGCGATGAAATAGGGGAATGCTATGTTCTCAAAGTGAAGAAACAGCATTGACACAGCAGTAGACGGCATGTAGATCACCTAATAAAAAAAATGTGATCAACATGATCGAGGTCGAGAGCAGGCCCAGTCAGCAATAAAAAAAAAAGTAGTTTTTTGCCACCGAATTCCGAAATGAAACTTATTTTTAACCGCGTTCAAAAAAAGGACTAGGGTTCTCAGTTTGTCGGAATCCTTTTTATTATGTATGTTACCCGTATACTCAAAGATGGCGGGGCCGATTGGGAAAATTCTTTTTTTGTTTGAAAGGGTATACTTTCAAGTTGGGCTCATTGTCATCCGGTCAAGATCTCATGATGGGACCTTGGAGAAATCGATGGAAATCTTCAATTGTTATAGGCACATCTATAGCGCTTAGGGTAATTTTATACACTCCTTTGCAAAAATATGGGTGGTGTTGATTTTTCTACATTATTGGTAATCATTTAGTTCTAAAGAGGTTTTAATAGCCAAACTATGTTACTACCTAATACTTAATAAAGAGTAAGTTCGCCTAAAGTTAATTCAAAATTCGGAACTTTTGTTTTTAAATATAATAATTCTTTTTTCAGATAAAGCGCGGGAAACTTCTAACTTGGCGGACGAAAAAAAAACCTGTCATATAAGTTCAGACCGGTATTCGTCGTTTGGATTGGCCAGCGCAGAGCCCCGACCTTAACCCCATTGAGCACGTCTGGGACCTCCTTAATAGGCAAGTACGATCTGTTCAACCACTTTCACAAAACATCAAGGAACTTAAACGTGTGATCTCGGCTGAGTGGGAACACATTCCATAGGACACCATCAAAAACCTCAACAATTAACGTCTCTGCATCGGGAAAGGCAATATTTTGTAAACGGTGATGACATTAGATTAATTACAAACTGACCCACTAAAAAGTGAAAAATATAAACTTTTTTCCAAAAATACAACTGACTTGTAACAAAAACACTAAAAAGTTGAAAAATAACTTTAATATCTGAAGTCGGTGGAAAAAAAACTAAATTACAGTTCCAAAGACACCGGCCTCCGAAATAAAAGTTATTTTTCACTTTGTAGTTCTTTTTTTGGAAGTCGGTTGTATTAAAAAAAAAGTTTTTATAGTTTTGCAACATTGTCATCAGCCGAAATTGCTCAGTTGGGACGGCGTTAGACTGCCCTCAAACTCAAATTCCAAAGCATTGATTACACTTACAGACACTTTTGAAAAATAAAGAAAACAAATCAAACAAAAGCTTTAGGAGCTTAATAATGTCCATAGTCTCACTAGTAATGCAAACAAAAGGTTCAATCACCCTCTTTATAATAAAAAAGAAACAAAAAATATTGCATCGACCCGGTATCGAACCCGGGCCGCCTGCATAGCAGGCGACCGTTCTGCCACTGAACCATCGATGCTTATAAATATGCGATGAAATAGGGGAATGCTATGTTCTCAAAGTGAAGAAACAGCATTGACACAGCAGTAGACGGCATGTAGATCACCTAATAAAAAAAATGTGATCAACATGATCGAGGTCGAGAGCAGGCCCAGTCAGCAATAAAAAAAAGTAGTTTTTTGCCACCGAATTCCGAAATGAAACTTATTTTTAACCGCGTTCAAAAAAAGGACTAGGGTTCTCAGTTTGTCGGAATCCTTTTTATTATGTATGTTACCCGTATACTCAAAGATGGCGGGACCGATTGGGAAAATTCTTTTTTTGTTTGAAAGGGTATACTTTCAAGTTGGGCTCATTGTCATCCGGTCAAGATCTCATGATGGGACCTTGGAGAAATCGATGGAAATCTTCAATTGTTATAGGCACATCTATAGCGCTTAGGGTAATTTTATACACTCCTTTGCAAAAATATGGGTGGTGTTGATTTTTCTACATTATTGGTAATCATTTAGTTCTAAAGAGGTTTTAATAGCCAAACTATGTTACTACCTAATACTTAATAAAGAGTAAGTTCGCCTAAAGTTAATTCAAAATTCGGAACTTTTGTTTTTAAATATAATAATTCTTTTTTCAGATAAAGCGCGGGAAACTTCTAACTTGGCGGACGAAAAAAAAACCTGTCATATAAGTTCAGACCGGTATTCGTCGTTTGGATTGGCCAGCGCAGAGCCCCGACCTTAACCCCATTGAGCACGTCTGGGACCTCCTTAATAGGCAAGTACGATCTGTTCAACCACTTTCACAAAACATCAAGGAACTTAAACGTGTGATCTCGGCTGAGTGGGAACACATTCCATAGGACACCATCAAAAACCTCAACAATTAACGTCTCTGCATCGGGAAAGGCAATATTTTGTAAACGGTGATGACATTAGATTAATTACAAACTGACCCACTAAAAAGTGAAAAATATAAACTTTTTTCCAAAAATACAACTGACTTCTAAGAAAAACACTAAAAAGTTGAAAAATAACTTTAATATCTGAAGTCGGTGGAAAAAAAACTAAATTACAGTTCCAAAGACACCGGCCTCCGAAATAAAAGTTATTTTTCACTTTGTAGTTCTTTTTTTGGAAGTCGGTTGTATTAAAAAAAAAGTTTTTATAGTTTTGCAACATTGTCATCAGCCGAAATTGCTCAGTTGGGACGGCGTTAGACTGCCCTCAAACTCAAATTCCAAAGCATTGATTACACTTACAGACACTTTTGAAAAATAAAGAAATCAAATCAAACAAAAGCTTTAGGAGCTTAATAATGTCCATAGTCTCACTAGTAATGCAAACAAAAGGTTCAATCACCCTCTTTATAATAAAAAAGAAACAAAAAATATCGCATCGACCCGGTATCGAACCCGGGCCGCCTGCATAGCAGGCGACCGTTCTGCCACTGAACCATCGATGCTTATAAATATGCGATGAAATAGGGGAATGCTATGTTCTCAAAGTGAAGAAACAGCATTGACACAGCAGTAGACGGCATGTAGATCACCTAATAAAAAAAATGTGATCAACATGATCGAGGTCGAGAGCAGGCCCAGTCAGCAATAAAAAAAAGTAGTTTTTTGCCACCGAATTCCGAAATGAAACTTATTTTTAACCGCGTTCAAAAAAAGGACTAGGGTTCTCAGTTTGTCGGAATCCTTTTATTATGTATGTTACCCGTATACTCAAAGATGGCGGGACCGATTGGGAAAATTCTTTTTTTGTTTGAAAGGGTATACTTTCAAGTTGGGCTCATTGTCATCCGGTCAAGATCTCATGATGGGACCTTGGAGAAATCGATGGAAATCTTCAATTGTTATAGGCACATCTATAGCGCTTAGGGTAATTTTATACACTCCTTTGCAAAAATATGGGTGGTGTTGATTTTTCTACATTATTGGTAATCATTTAGTTCTAAAGAGGTTTTAATAGCCAAACTATGTTACTACCTAATACTTAATAAAGAGTAAGTTCGCCTAAAGTTAATTCAAAATTCGGAACTTTTGTTTTTAAATATAATAATTCTTTTTTCAGATAAAGCGCGGGAAACTTCTAACTTGGCGGACGAAAAAAAAACCTGTCATATAAGTTCAGACCGGTATTCGTCGTTTGGATTGGCCAGCGCAGAGCCCCGACCTTAACCCCATTGAGCACGTCTGGGACCTCCTTAATAGGCAAGTACGATCTGTTCAACCACTTTCACAAAACATCAAGGAACTTAAACGTGTGATCTCGGCTGAGTGGGAACACATTCCATAGGACACCATCAAAAACCTCAACAATTAACGTCTCTGCATCGGGAAAGGCAATATTTTGTAAACGGTGATGACATTAGATTAATTACAAACTGACCCACTAAAAAGTGAAAAATATAAACTTTTTTCCAAAAATACAACTGACTTCTAAGAAAAACACTAAAAAGTTGAAAAATAACTTTAATATCTGAAGTCGGTGGAAAAAAAACTAAATTACAGTTCCAAAGACACCGGCCTCCGAAATAAAAGTTATTTTTCACTTTGTAGTTCTTTTTTTGGAAGTCGGTTGTATTAAAAAAAAAGTTTTTATAGTTTTGCAGCATTGTCATCAGCCGAAATTGCTCAGTTGGAACGGCGTTAGACTGCCCTCAAACTCAAATTCCAAAGCATTGATTACACTTACAGACACTTTTGAAAAATAAAGAAATCAAATCAAACAAAAGCTTTAGAAGCTTAATAATGTCCATAGTCTCACTAGTAATGCAAACAAAAGGTTCAATCACCCTCTTTATAATAAAAAAGAAACAAAAAATATCGCATCGACCCGGTATCGAACCCGGGCCGCCTGCATAGCAGGCGACCGTTCTGCCACTGAACCATCGATGCTTATAAATACGCGATGAAATAGGGGAATGCTATGTTCTCAAAGTGAAGAAACAGCATTGACACAGCAGTAGACGGCATGTAGATCACCTAATAAAAAAAATGTGATCAACATGATCGAGGTCGAGAGCAGGCCCAGTCAGCAATAAAAAAAAAGTAGTTTTTTGCCACCGAATTCCGAAATGAAACTTATTTTTAACCGCGTTCAAAAAAAGGACTAGGGTTCTCAGTTTGTCGGAATCCTTTTTATTATGTATGTTACCCGTATACTCAAAGATGGCGGGACCGATTGGGAAAATTCTTTTTTTGTTTGAAAGGGTATACTTTCAAGTTGGGCTCATTGTCATCCGGTCAAGATCTCATGATGGGACCTTGGAGAAATCGATGGAAATCTTCAATTGTTATAGGCACATCTATAGCGCTTAGGGTAATTTTATACACTCCTTTGCAAAAATATGGGTGGTGTTGATTTTTCTACATTATTGGTAATCATTTAGTTCTAAAGAGGTTTTAATAGCCAAACTATGTTACTACCTAATACTTAATAAAGAGTAAGTTCGCCTAAAGTTAATTCAAAATTCGGAACTTTTGTTTTTAAATATAATAATTCTTTTTTCAGATAAAGCGCGGGAAACTTCTAACTTGGCGGACGAAAAAAAAACCTGTCATATAAGTTCAGACCGGTATTCGTCGTTTGGATTGGCCAGCGCAGAGCCCCGACCTTAACCCCATTGAGCACGTCTGGGACCTCCTTAATAGGCAAGTACGATCTGTTCAACCACTTTCACAAAACATCAAGGAACTTAAACGTGTGATCTCGGCTGAGTGGGAACACATTCCATAGGACACCATCAAAAACCTCAACAATTAACGTCTCTGCATCGGGAAAGGCAATATTTTGTAAACGGTGATGACATTAGATTAATTACAAACTGACCCACTAAAAAGTGAAAAATATAAACTTTTTTCCAAAAATACAACTTACTTCTAAGAAAAACACTAAAAAGTTGAAAAATAACTTTAATATCTGAAGTCGGTGGAAAAAAAAACTAAATTACAGTTCCAAAGACACCGGCCTCCGAAATAAAAGTTATTTTTCACTTTGTAGTTCTTTTTTTGGAAGTCGGTTGTATTAAAAAAAAAGTTTTTATAGTTTTGCAACATTGTCATCAGCCGAAATTGCTCAGTTGGGACGGCGTTAGACTGCCCTCAAACTCAAATTCCAAAGCATTGATTACACTTACAGACACTTTTGAAAAATAAAGAAATCAAATCAAACAAAAGCTTTAGGAGCTTAATAATGTCCATAGTCTCACTAGTAATGCAAACAAAAGGTTCAATCACCCTCTTTATAATAAAAAAGAAACAAAAAATATCGCATCGACCCGGTATCGAACCCGGGCCGCCTGCATAGCAGGCGACCGTTCTGCCACTGAACCATCGATGCTTATAAATATGCGATGAAATAGGGGAATGCTATGTTCTCAAAGTGAAGAAACAGCATTGACACAGCAGTAGACGGCATGTAGATCACCTAATAAAAAAAATGTGATCAACATGATCGAGGTCGAGAACAGGCCCAGTCAGCAATAAAAAAAAAGTAGTTTTTTGCCACCGAATTCCGAAATGAAACTTATTTTTAACCGCGTTCAAAAAAAGGACTAGGGTTCTCAGTTTGTCGGAATCCTTTTTATTATGTATGTTACCCGTATACTCAAAGATGGCGGGACCGATTGGGAAAATTCTTTTTTTGTTTGAAAGGGTATACTTTCAAGTTGGGCTCATTGTCATCCGGTCAAGATCTCATGATGGGACCTTGGAGAAATCGATGGAAATCTTCAATTGTTATAGGCACATCTATAGCGCTTAGGGTAATTTTATACACTCCTTTGCAAAAATATGGGTGGTGTTGATTTTTCTACATTATTGGTAATCATTTAGTTCTAAAGAGGTTTTAATAGCCAAACTATGTTACTACCTAATACTTAATAAAGAGTAAGTTCGCCTAAAGTTAATTCAAAATTCGGAACTTTTGTTTTTAAATATAATAATTCTTTTTTCAGATAAAGCGCGGGAAACTTCTAACTTGGTGGACGAAAAAAAAACCTGTCATATAAGTTCAGACCGGTATTCGTCGTTTGGATTGGCCAGCGCAGAGCCCCGACCTTAACCCCATTGAGCACGTCTGGGACCTCCTTAATAGGCAAGTACGATCTGTTCAACCACTTTCACAAAACATCAAGGAACTTAAACGTGTGATCTCGGCTGAGTGGGAACACATTCCATAGGACACCATCAAAAACCTCAACAATTAACGTCTCTGCATCGGGAAAGGCAATATTTTGTAAACGGTGATGACATTAGATTAATTACAAACTGACCCACTAAAAAGTGAAAAATATAAACTTTTTTCCAAAAATACAACTGACTTCTAAGAAAAACACTAAAAAGTTGAAAAATAACTTTAATATCTGAAGTCGGTGGAAAAAAACTAAATTACAGTTCCAAAGACACCGGCCTCCGAAATAAAAGTTATTTTTCACTTTGTAGTTCTTTTTTTGGAAGTTGGTTGAATTAAAAAAAAAGTTTTTATAGTTTTGCAACATTGTCATCAGCCGAAATTGCTCAGTTGGGACGGCGTTAGACTGCCCTCAAACTCTAATTCCAAAGCATTGATTACACTTACAGACACTTTTGAAAAATAAAGAAATCAAATCAAACAAAAGCTTTAGGAGCTTAATAATGTCCATAGTCTCACTAGTAATGCAAACAAAAGGTTCAATCACCCTCTTTATAATAAAAAAGAAACAAAAAATATCGCATCGACCCGGTATCGAACCCGGGCCGCCTGCATAGCAGGCGACCGTTCTGCCACTGAACCATCGATGCTTATAAATATGCGATGAAATAGGGGAATGCTATGTTCTCAAAGTGAAGAAACAGCATTGACACAGCAGTAGACGGCATGTAGATCACCTAATAAAAAAAATGTGATCAACATGATCGAGGTCGAGAGCAGGCCCAGTCAACAATAAAAAAAAAGTAGTTTTTTGCCACCGAATTCCGAAATGAAACTTATTTTTAACCGCGTTCAAAAAAAGGACTAGGGTTCTCAGTTTGTCGGAATCCTTTTTATTATGTATGTTACCCGTATACTCAAAGATGGCGGGACCGATTGGGAAAATTCTTTTTTTGTTTGAAAGGGTATACTTTCAAGTTGGGCTCATTGTCATCCGGTCAAGATCTCATGAAGGGACCTTGGAGAAATCGATGGAAATCTTCAATTGTTATAGGCACATCTATAGCGCTTAGGGTAATTTTATACACTCCTTTGCAAAAATATGGGTGGTGTTGATTTTTCTACATTATTGGTAATCATTTAGTTCTAAAGAGGTTTTAATAGCCAAACTATGTTACTACCTAATACTTAATAAAGAGTAAGTTCGCCTAAAGTTAATTCAAAATTCGGAACTTTTGTTTTTAAATATAATAATTCTTTTTTCAGATAAAGCGCGGGAAACTTCTAACTTGGCGGACGAAAAAAAAACCTGTCATATAAGTTCAGACCGGTATTCGTCGTTTGGATTGGCCAGCGCAGAGCCCCGACCTTAACCCCATTGAGCACGTCTGGGACCTCCTTAATAGGCAAGTACGATCTGTTCAACCACTTTCACAAAACATCAATTAACTTAAACGTGTGATCTCGGCTGAGTGGGAACACATTCCATAGGACACCATCAAAAACCTCAACAATTAACGTCTCTGCATCGGGAAAGGCAATATTTTGTAAACGGTGATGACATTAGATTAATTACAAACTGACCCACTAAAAAGTGAAAAATATAAACTTTTTTCCAAAAATACAACTGACTTCTAAGAAAAACACTAAAAAGTTGAAAAATAACTTTAATATCTGAAGTCGGTGGAAAAAAAACTAAATTACAGTTCCAAAGACACCGGCCTCCGAAATAAAAGTTATTTTTCACTTTGTAGTTCTTTTTTTGGAAGTCGGTTGTATTAAAAAAAAAGTTTTTATAGTTTTGCAACATTGTCATCAGCCGAAATTGCTCAGTTGGGACGGCGTTAGACTGCCCTCAAACTCAAATTCCAAAGCATTGATTACACTTACAGACACTTTTGAAAAATAAAGAAATCAAATCAAACAAAAGCTTTAGGAGCTTAATAATGTCCATAGTCTCACTAGTAATGCAAACAAAAGGTTCAATCACCCTCTTTATAATAAAAAAAGAAACAAAAAATATCGCATCGACCCGGTATCGAACCCGGGCCGCCTGCATAGCAGGCGACCGTTCTGCCACTGAACCATCGATGCTTATAAATATGCGATGAAATAGGGGAATGCTATGTTCTCAAAGTGAAGAAACAGCATTGACACAGCAGTAGACGGCATGTAGATCACCTAATAAAAAAAATGTGATCAACATGATCGAGGTCGGGAGCAGGCCCAGTCAGCAATAAAAAAAAAGTAGTTTTTTGCCACCGAATTCCGAAATGAAACTTATTTTTAACCGCGTTCAAAAAAAGGACTAGGGTTCTCAGTTTGTCGGAATCCTTTTTATTATGTATGTTACCCGTATACTCAAAGATGGCGGGACCGATTGGGAAAATTCTTTTTTTGTTTGAAAGGGTATACTTTCAAGTTGGGCTCATTGTCATCCGGTCAAGATCTCATGATGGGACCTTGGAGAAATCGATGGAAATCTTCAATTGTTATAGGCACATCTATAGCGCTTAGGGTAATTTTATACACTCCTTTGCAAAAATATGGGTGGTGTTGATTTTTCTACATTATTGGTAATCATTTAGTTCTAAAGAGGTTTTAATAGCCAAACTATGTTACTACCTAATACTTAATAAAGAGTAAGTTCGCCTAAAGTTAATTCAAAATTCGGAACTTTTGTTTTTAAATATAATAATTCTTTTTTCAGATAAAGCGCGGGAAACTTCTAACTTGGCGGACGAAAAAAAAACCTGTCATATAAGTTCAGACCGGTATTCGTCGTTTGGATTGGCCAGCGCAGAGCCCCGACCGTAACCCCATTGAGCACGTCTGGGACCTCCTTAATAGGCAAGTACGATCTGTTCAACCACTTTCACAAAACATCAAGGAACTTAAACGTGTGATCTCGGCTGAGTGGGAACACATTCCATAGGACACCATCAAAAACCTCAACAATTAACGTCTCTGCATCGGGAAAGGCAATATTTTGTAAACGGTGATGACATTAGATTAATTACAAACTGACCCACTAAAAAGTGAAAAATATAAACTTTTTTCCAAAAATACAACTTACTTCTAAGAAAAACACTAAAAAGTTGAAAAATAACTTTAATATCTGAAGTCGGTGGAAAAAAAAACTAAATTACAGTTCCAAAGACACCGGCCTCCGAAATAAAAGTTATTTTTCACTTTGTAGTTCTTTTTTTGGAAGTCGGTTGTATTAAAAAAAAAGTTTTTATAGTTCTGCAACATTGTCATCAGCCGAAATTGCTCAGTTGGGACGGCGTTAGACTGCCCTCAAACTCAAATTCCAAAGCATTGATTACACTTACAGACACTTTTGAAAAATAAAGAAATCAAATCAAACAAAAGCTTTAGGAGCTTAATAATGTCCATAGTCTCACTAGTAATGCAAACAAAAGGTTCAATCACCCTCTTTATAATAAAAAAGAAACAAAAAATATCGCATCGACCCGGTATCGAACCCGGGCCGCCTGCATAGCAGGCGACCGTTCTGCCACTGAACCATCGATGCTTATAAATATGCGATGAAATAGGGGAATGCTATGTTCTCAAAGTGAAGAAACAGCATTGACACAGCAGTAGACGGCATGTAGATCACCTAATAAAAAAAATGTGATCAACATGATCGAGGTCGAGAACAGGCCCAGTCAGCAATAAAAAAAAAGTAGTTTTTTGCCACCGAATTCCGAAATGAAACTTATTTTTAACCGCGTTCAAAAAAAGGACTAGGGTTCTCAGTTTGTCGGAATCCTTTTTATTATGTATGTTACCCGTATACTCAAAGATGGCGGGACCGATTGGGAAAATTCTTTTTTTGTTTGAAAGGGTATACTTTCAAGTTGGGCTCATTGTCATCCGGTCAAGATCTCATGATGGGACCTTGGAGAAATCGATGGAAATCTTCAATTGTTATAGGCACATCTATAGCGCTTAGGGTAATTTTATACACTCCTTTGCAAAAATATGGGTGGTGTTGATTTTTCTACATTATTGGTAATCATTTAGTTCTAAAGAGGTTTTAATAGCCAAACTATGTTACTACCTAATACTTAATAAAGAGTAAGTTCGCCTAAAGTTAATTCAAAATTCGGAACTTTTGTTTTTAAATATAATAATTCTTTTTTCAGATAAAGCGCGGGAAACTTCTAACTTGGTGGACGAAAAAAAAACCTGTCATATAAGTTCAGACCGGTATTCGTCGTTTGGATTGGCCAGCGCAGAGCCCCGACCTTAACCCCATTGAGCACGTCTGGGACCTCCTTAATAGGCAAGTACGATCTGTTCAACCACTTTCACAAAACATCAAGGAACTTAAACGTGTGATCTCGGCTGAGTGGGAACACATTCCATAGGACACCATCAAAAACCTCAACAATTAACGTCTCTGCATCGGGAAAGGCAATATTTTGTAAACGGTGATGACATTAGATTAATTACAAACTGACCCACTAAAAAGTGAAAAATATAAACTTTTTTCCAAAAATACAACTTACTTCTAAGAAAAACACTAAAAAGTTGAAAAATAACTTTAATATCTGAAGTCGGTGGAAAAAAAAACTAAATTACAGTTCCAAAGACACCGGCCTCCGAAATAAAAGTTATTTTTCACTTTGTAGTTCTTTTTTTGGAAGTCGGTTGTATTAAAAAAAAAGTTTTTATAGTTTTGCAACATTGTCATCAGCCGAAATTGCTCAGTTGGGACGGCGTTAGACTGCCCTCAAACTCAAATTCCAAAGCATTGATTACACTTACAGACACTTTTGAAAAATAAAGAAATCAAATCAAACAAAAGCTTTAGGAGCTTAATAATGTCCATAGTCTCACTAGTAATGCAAACAAAAGGTTCAATCACCCTCTTTATAATAAAAAAGAAACAAAAAATATCGCATCGACCCGGTATCGAACCCGGGCCGCCTGCATAGCAGGCGACCGTTCTGCCACTGAACCATCGATGCTTATAAATATGCGATGAAATAGGGGAATGCTATGTTCTCAAAGTGAAGAAACAGCATTGACACAGCAGTAGACGGCATGTAGATCACCTAATAAAAAAAATGTGATCAACATGATCGAGGTCGAGAACAGGCCCAGTCAGCAATAAAAAAAAAGTAGTTTTTTGCCACCGAATTCCGAAATGAAACTTATTTTTAACCGCGTTCAAAAAAAGGACTAGGGTTCTCAGTTTGTCGGAATCCTTTTTATTATGTATGTTACCCGTATACTCAAAGATGGCGGGACCGATTGGGAAAATTCTTTTTTTGTTTGAAAGGGTATACTTTCAAGTTGGGCTCATTGTCATCCGGTCAAGATCTCATGATGGGACCTTGGAGAAATCGATGGAAATCTTCAATTGTTATAGGCACATCTATAGCGCTTAGGGTAATTTTATACACTCCTTTGCAAAAATATGGGTGGTGTTGATTTTTCTACATTATTGGTAATCATTTAGTTCTAAAGAGGTTTTAATAGCCAAACTATGTTACTACCTAATACTTAATAAAGAGTAAGTTCGCCTAAAGTTAATTCAAAATTCGGAACTTTTGTTTTTAAATATAATAATTCTTTTTTCAGATAAAGCGCGGGAAACTTCTAACTTGGTGGACGAAAAAAAAACCTGTCATATAAGTTCAGACCGGTATTCGTCGTTTGGATTGGCCAGCGCAGAGCCCCGACCTTAACCCCATTGAGCACGTCTGGGATCTCCTTAATAGGCAAGTACGATCTGTTCAACCACTTTCACAAAACATCAAGGAACTTAAACGTGTGATCTCGGCTGAGTGGGAACACATTCCATAGGACACCATCAAAAACCTCAACAATTAACGTCTCTGCATCGGGAAAGGCAATATTTTGTAAACGGTGATGACATTAGATTAATTACAAACTGACCCACTAAAAAGTGAAAAATATAAACTTTTTTCCAAAAATACAACTTACTTCTAAGAAAAACACTAAAAAGTTGAAAAATAACTTTAATATCTGAAGTCGGTGGAAAAAAAAACTAAATTACAGTTCCAAAGACACCGGCCTCCGAAATAAAAGTTATTTTTCACTTTGTAGTTCTTTTTTTGGAAGTCGGTTGTATTAAAAAAAAAGTTTTTATAGTTTTGCAACATTGTCATCAGCCGAAATTGCTCAGTTGGGACGGCGTTAGACTGCCCTCAAACTCAAATTCCAAAGCATTGATTACACTTACAGACACTTTTGAAAAATAAAGAAATCAAATCAAACAAAAGCTTTAGGAGCTTAATAATGTCCATAGTCTCACTAGTAATGCAAACAAAAGGTTCAATCACCCTCTTTATAATAAAAAAGAAACAAAAAATATCGCATCGACCCGGTATCGAACCCGGGCCGCCTGCATAGCAGGCGACCGTTCTGCCACTGAACCATCGATGCTTATAAATATGCGATGAAATAGGGGAATGCTATGTTCTCAAAGTGAAGAAACAGCATTGACACAGCAGTAGACGGCATGTAGATCACCTAATAAAAAAAATGTGATCAACATGATCGAGGTCGAGAACAGGCCCAGTCAGCAATAAAAAAAAAGTAGTTTTTTGCCACCGAATTCCGAAATGAAACTTATTTTTAACCGCGTTCAAAAAAAGGACTAGGGTTCTCAGTTTGTCGGAATCCTTTTTATTATGTATGTTACCCGTATACTCAAAGATGGCGGGACCGATTGGGAAAATTCTTTTTTTGTTTGAAAGGGTATACTTTCAAGTTGGGCTCATTGTCATCCGGTCAAGATCTCATGATGGGACCTTGGAGAAATCGATGGAAATCTTCAATTGTTATAGGCACATCTATAGCGCTTAGGGTAATTTTATACACTCCTTTGCAAAAATATGGGTGGTGTTGATTTTTCTACATTATTGGTAATCATTTAGTTCTAAAGAGGTTTTAATAGCCAAACTATGTTACTACCTAATACTTAATAAAGAGTAAGTTCGCCTAAAGTTAATTCAAAATTCGGAACTTTTGTTTTTAAATATAATAATTCTTTTTTCAGATAAAGCGCGGGAAACTTCTAACTTGGTGGACGAAAAAAAAACCTGTCATATAAGTTCAGACCGGTATTCGTCGTTTGGATTGGCCAGCGCAGAGCCCCGACCTTAACCCCATTGAGCACGTCTGGGACCTCCTTAATAGGCAAGTACGATCTGTTCAACCACTTTCACAAAACATCAAGGAACTTAAACGTGTGATCTCGGCTGAGTGGGAACACATTCCATAGGACACCATCAAAAACCTCAACAATTAACGTCTCTGCATCGGGAAAGGCAATATTTTGTAAACGGTGATGACATTAGATTAATTACAAACTGACCCACTAAAAAGTGAAAAATATAAACTTTTTTCCAAAAATACAACTGACTTCTAAGAAAAACACTAAAAAGTTGAAAAATAACTTTAATATCTGAAGTCGGTGGAAAAAAACTAAATTACAGTTCCAAAGACACCGGCCTCCGAAATAAAAGTTATTTTTCACTTTGTAGTTCTTTTTTTGGAAGTTGGTTGAATTAAAAAAAAAGTTTTTATAGTTTTGCAACATTGTCATCAGCCGAAATTGCTCAGTTGGGACGGCGTTAGACTGCCCTCAAACTCAAATTCCAAAGCATTGATTACACTTACAGACACTTTTGAAAAATAAAGAAATCAAATCAAACAAAAGCTTTAGGAGCTTAATAATGTCCATAGTCTCACTAGTAATGCAAACAAAAGGTTCAATCACCCTCTTTATAATAAAAAAGAAACAAAAAATATCGCATCGACCCGGTATCGAACCCGGGCCGCCTGCATAGCAGGCGACCGTTCTGCCACTGAACCATCGATGTTTATAAATATGCGATGAAATAGGGGAATGCTATGTTCTCAAAGTGAAGAAACAGCATTGACACAGCAGTAGACGGCATGTAGATCACCTAATAAAAAAAATGTGATCAACATGATCGAGGTCGAGAGCAGGCCCAGTCAACAATAAAAAAAAAGTAGTTTTTTGCCACCGAATTCCGAAATGAAACTTATTTTTAACCGCGTTCAAAAAAAGGACTAGGGTTCTCAGTTTGTCGGAATCCTTTTTATTATGTATGTTACCCGTATACTCAAAGATGGCGGGACCGATTGGGAAAATTCTTTTTTTGTTTGAAAGGGTATACTTTCAAGTTGGGCTCATTGTCATCCGGTCAAGATCTCATGAAGGGACCTTGGAGAAATCGATGGAAATCTTCAATTGTTATAGGCACATCTATAGCGCTTAGGGTAATTTTATACACTCCTTTGCAAAAATATGGGTGGTGTTGATTTTTCTACATTATTGGTAATCATTTAGTTCTAAAGAGGTTTTAATAGCCAAACTATGTTACTACCTAATACTTAATAAAGAGTAAGTTCGCCTAAAGTTAATTCAAAATTCGGAACTTTTGTTTTTAAATATAATAATTCTTTTTTCAGATAAAGCGCGGGAAACTTCTAACTTGGCGGACGAAAAAAAAACCTGTCATATAAGTTCAGACCGGTATTCGTCGTTTGGATTGGCCAGCGCAGAGCCCCGACCTTAACCCCATTGAGCACGTCTGGGACCTCCTTAATAGGCAAGTAGGTACGATCTGTTCAACCACTTTCACAAAACATCAAGGAACTTAAACGTGTGATCTCGGCTGAGTGGGAACACATTCCATAGGACACCATCAAAAACCTCAACAATTAACGTCTCTGCATCGGGAAAGGCAATATTTTGTAAACGGTGATGACATTAGATTAATTACAAACTGACCCACTAAAAAGTGAAAAATATAAACTTTTTTCCAAAAATACAACTGACTTCTAAGAAAAACACTAAAAAGTTGAAATAATATCTGAAGTCGGTGGAAAAAAAACTAAATTACAGTTCCAAAGACACCGGCCTCCGAAATAAAAGTTATTTTTCACTTTGTAGTTCTTTTTTTGGAAGTCGGTTGTATTAAAAAAAAAGTTTTTATATTTTTGCAACATTGTCATCAGCCGAAATTGCTCAGTTGGGACGGCGTTAGACTGCCCTCAAACTCAAATTCCAAAGCATTGATTACACTTACAGACACTTTTGAAAAATAAAGAAATCAAATCAAACAAAAGCTTTAGGAGCTTAATAATGTCCATAGTCTCACTAGTAATGCAAACAAAAGGTTCAATCACCCTCTTTATAATAAAAAAGAAACAAAAAATATTGCATCGACCCGGTATCGAACCCGGGCCGCCTGCATAGCAGGCGACCGTTCTGCCACTGAACCATCGATGCTTATAAATATGCGATGAAATAGGGGAATGCTATGTTCTCAAAGTGAAGAAACAGCATTGACACAGCAGTAGACGGCATGTAGATCACCTAATAAAAAAAATGTGATCAACATGATCGAGGTCGGGAGCAGGCCCAGTCAGCAATAAAAAAAAAGTAGTTTTTTGCCACCGAATTCCGAAATGAAACTTATTTTTAACCGCGTTCAAAAAAAGGACTAGGGTTCTCAGTTTGTCGGAATCCTTTTTATTATGTATGTTACCCGTATACTCAAAGATGGCGGGACCGATTGGGAAAATTCTTTTTTTGTTTGAAAGGGTATACTTTCAAGTTGGGCTCATTGTCATCCGGTCAAGATCTCATGATGGGACCTTGGAGAAATCGATGGAAATCTTCAATTGTTATAGGCACATCTATAGCGCTTAGGGTAATTTTATACACTCCTTTGCAAAAATATGGGTGGTGTTGATTTTTCTACATTATTGGTAATCATTTAGTTCTAAAGAGGTTTTAATAGCCAAACTATGTTACTACCTAATACTTAATAAAGAGTAAGTTCGCCTAAAGTTAATTCAAAATTCGGAACTTTTGTTTTTAAATATAATAATTCTTTTTTCAGATAAAGCGCGGGAAACTTCTAACTTGGCGGACGAAAAAAAAACCTGTCATATAAGTTCAGACCGGTATTCGTCGTTTGGATTGGCCAGCGCAGAGCCCCGACCGTAACCCCATTGAGCACGTCTGGGACCTCCTTAATAGGCAAGTACGATCTGTTCAACCACTTTCACAAAACATCAAGGAACTTAAACGTGTGATCTCGGCTGAGTGGGAACACATTCCATAGGACACCATCAAAAACCTCAACAATTAACGTCTCTGCATCGGGAAAGGCAATATTTTGTAAACGGTGATGACATTAGATTAATTACAAACTGACCCACTAAAAAGTGAAAAATATAAACTTTTTTCCAAAAATACAACTGACTTCTAAGAAAAACACTAAAAAGTTGAAATAATATCTGAAGTCGGTGGAAAAAAAACTAAATTACAGTTCCAAAGACACCGGCCTCCGAAATAAAAGTTATTTTTCACTTTGTAGTTCTTTTTTTGGAAGTCGGTTGTATTAAAAAAAAAGTTTTTATATTTTTGCAACATTGTCATCAGCCGAAATTGCTCAGTTGGGACGGCGTTAGACTGCCCTCAAACTCAAATTCCAAAGCATTGATTACACTTACAGACACTTTTGAAAAATAAAGAAATCAAATCAAACAAAAGCTTTAGGAGCTTAATAATGTCCATAGTCTCACTAGTAATGCAAACAAAAGGTTCAATCACCCTCTTTATAATAAAAAAGAAACAAAAAATATTGCATCGACCCGGTATCGAACCCGGGCCGCCTGCATAGCAGGCGACCGTTCTGCCACTGAACCATCGATGCTTATAAATATGCGATGAAATAGGGGAATGCTATGTTCTCAAAGTGAAGAAACAGCATTGACACAGCAGTAGACGGCATGTAGATCACCTAATAAAAAAAATGTGATCAACATGATCGAGGTCGAGAGCAGGCCCAGTCAGCAATAAAAAAAAAGTAGTTTTTTGCCACCGAATTCCGAAATGAAACTTATTTTTAACCGCGTTCAAAAAAAGGACTAGGGTTCTCAGTTTGTCGGAATCCTTTTTATTATGTATGTTACCCGTATACTCAAAGATGGCGGGACCGATTGGGAAAATTCTTTTTTTGTTTGAAAGGGTATACTTTCAAGTTGGGCTCATTGTCATCCGGTCAAGATCTCATGATGGGACCTTGGAGAAATCGATGGAAATCTTCAATTGTTATAGGCACATCTATAGCGCTTAGGGTAATTTTATACACTCCTTTGCAAAAATATGGGTGGTGTTGATTTTTCTACATTATTGGTAATCATTTAGTTCTAAAGAGGTTTTAATAGCCAAACTATGTTACTACCTAATACTTAATAAAGAGTAAGTTCGCCTAAAGTTAATTCAAAATTCGGAACTTTTGTTTTTAAATATAATAATTCTTTTTTCAGATAAAGCGCGGGAAACTTCTAACTTGGCGGACGAAAAAAAAACCTGTCATATAAGTTCAGACCGGTATTCGTCGTTTGGATTGGCCAGCGCAGAGCCCCGACCTTAACCCCATTGAGCACGTCTGGGACCTCCTTAATAGGCAAGTACGATCTGTTCAACCACTTTCACAAAACATCAAGGAACTTAAACGTGTGATCTCGGCTGAGTGGGAACACATTCCATAGGACACCATCAAAAACCTCAACAATTAACGTCTCTGCATCGGGAAAGGCAATATTTTGTAAACGGTGATGACATTAGATTAATTACAAACTGACCCACTAAAAAGTGAAAAATATAAACTTTTTTCCAAAAATACAACTGACTTCTAAGAAAAACACTAAAAAGTTGAAATAATATCTGAAGTCGGTGGAAAAAAAACTAAATTACAGTTCCAAAGACACCGGCCTCCGAAATAAAAGTTATTTTTCACTTTGTAGTTCTTTTTTTGGAAGTCGGTTGTATTAAAAAAAAAGTTTTTATATTTTTGCAACATTGTCATCAGCCGAAATTGCTCAGTTGGGACGGCGTTAGACTGCCCTCAAACTCAAATTCCAAAGCATTGATTACACTTACAGACACTTTTGAAAAATAAAGAAATCAAATCAAACAAAAGCTTTAGGAGCTTAATAATGTCCATAGTCTCACTAGTAATGCAAACAAAAGGTTCAATCACCCTCTTTATAATAAAAAAGAAACAAAAAATATTGCATCGACCCGGTATCGAACCCGGGCCGCCTGCATAGCAGGCGACCGTTCTGCCACTGAACCATCGATGCTTATAAATATGCGATGAAATAGGGGAATGCTATGTTCTCAAAGTGAAGAAACAGCATTGACACAGCAGTAGACGGCATGTAGATCACCTAATAAAAAAAATGTGATCAACATGATCGAGGTCGAGAGCAGGCCCAGTCAGCAATAAAAAAAAAGTAGTTTTTTGCCACCGAATTCCGAAATGAAACTTATTTTTAACCGCGTTCAAAAAAAGGACTAGGGTTCTCAGTTTGTCGGAATCCTTTTTCTTATGTATGTTACCCGTATACTCAAAGATGGCGGGACCGATTGGGAAAATTCTTTTTTTGTTTGAAAGGGTATACTTTCAAGTTGGGCTCATTGTCATCCGGTCAAGATCTCATGATGGGACCTTGGAGAAATCGATGGAAATCTTCAATTGTTATAGGCACATCTATAGCGCTTAGGGTAATTTTATACACTCCTTTGCAAAAATATGGGTGGTGTTGATTTTTCTACATTATTGGTAATCATTTAGTTCTAAAGAGGTTTTAATAGCCAAACTATGTTACTACCTAATACTTAATAAAGAGTAAGTTCGCCTAAAGTTAATTCAAAATTCGGAACTTTTGTTTTTAAATATAATAATTCTTTTTTCAGATAAAGCGCGGGAAACTTCTAACTTGGCGGACGAAAAAAAAACCTGTCATATAAGTTCAGACCGGTATTCGTCGTTTGGATTGGCCAGCGCAGAGCCCCGACCTTAACCCCATTGAGCACGTCTGGGACCTCCTTAATAGGCAAGTACGATCTGTTCAACCACTTTCACAAAACATCAAGGAACTTAAACGTGTGATCTCGGCTGAGTGGGAACACATTCCATAGGACACCATCAAAAACCTCAACAATTAACGTCTCTGCATCGGGAAAGGCAATATTTTGTAAACGGTGATGACATTAGATTAATTACAAACTGACCCACTAAAAAGTGAAAAATATAAACTTTTTTCCAAAAATACAACTGACTTCTAAGAAAAACACTAAAAAGTTGAAAAATAACTTTAATATCTGAAGTCGGTGGAAAAAAAACTAAATTACAGTTCCAAAGACACCGGCCTCCGAAATAAAAGTTATTTTTCACTTTGTAGTTCTTTTTTTGGAAGTCGGTTGTATTAAAAAAAAAGTTTTTATAGTTTTGCAACATTGTCATCAGCCGAAATTGCTCAGTTGGGACGGCGTTAGACTGCCCTCAAACTCAAATTCCAAAGCATTGATTACACTTACAGACACTTTTGAAAAATAAAGAAATCAAATCAAACAAAAGCTTTAGGAGCTTAATAATGTCCATAGTCTCACTAGTAATGCAAACAAAAGGTTCAATCACCCTCTTTATAATAAAAAAGAAACAAAAAATATTGCATCGACCCGGTATCGAACCCGGGCCGCCTGCATAGCAGGCGACCGTTCTGCCACTGAACCATCGATGCTTATAAATATGCGATGAAATAGGGGAATGCTATGTTCTCAAAGTGAAGAAACAGCATTGACACAGCAGTAGACGGCATGTAGATCACCTAATAAAAAAAATGTGATCAACATGATCGAGGTCGAGAGCAGGCCCAGTCAGCAATAAAAAAAAAGTAGTTTTTTGCCACCGAATTCCGAAATGAAACTTATTTTTAACCGCGTTCAAAAAAAGGACTAGGGTTCTCAGTTTGTCGGAATCCTTTTTATTATGTATGTTACCCGTATACTCAAAGATGGCGGGACCGATTGGGAAAATTCTTTTTTTGTTTGAAAGGGTATACTTTCAAGTTGGGCTCATTGTCATCCGGTCAAGATCTCATGATGGGACCTTGGAGAAATCGATGGAAATCTTCAATTGTTATAGGCACATCTATAGCGCTTAGGGTAATTTTATACACTCCTTTGCAAAAATATGGGTGGTGTTGATTTTTCTACATTATTGGTAATCATTTAGTTCTAAAGAGGTTTTAATAGCCAAACTATGTTACTACCTAATACTTAATAAAGAGTAAGTTCGCCTAAAGTTAATTCAAAATTCGGAACTTTTGTTTTTAAATATAATAATTCTTTTTTCAGATAAAGCGCGGGAAACTTCTAACTTGGCGGACGAAAAAAAAACCTGTCATATAAGTTCAGACCGGTATTCGTCGTTTGGATTGGCCAGCGCAGAGCCCCGACCTTAACCCCATTGAGCACGTCTGGGACCTCCTTAATAGGCAAGTACGATCTGTTCAACCACTTTCACAAAACATCAAGGAACTTAAACGTGTGATCTCGGCTGAGTGGGAACACATTCCATAGGACACCATCAAAAACCTCAAAAATTAACGTCTCTGCATCGGGAAAGGCAATATTTTGTAAACGGTGATGACATTAGATTAATTACAAACTGACCCACTAAAAAGTGAAAAATATAAACTTTTTTCCAAAAATACAACTGACTTCTAAGAAAAACACTAAAAAGTTGAAAAATAACTTTAATATCTGAAGTCGGTGGAAAAAAAACTAAATTACAGTTCCAAAGACACCGGCCTCCGAAATAAAAGTTATTTTTCACTTTGTAGTTCTTTTTTTGGAAGTCGGTTGTATTAAAAAAAAAGTTTTTATAGTTTTGCAACATTGTCATCAGCCGAAATTGCTCAGTTGGGACGGCGTTAGACTGCCCTCAAACTCTAATTCCAAAGCATTGATTACACTTACAGACACTTTTGAAAAATAAAGAAATCAAAGCAAACAAAAGCTTTAGGAGCTTAATAATGTCCATAGTCTCACTAGTAATGCAAACAAAAGGTTCAATCACCCTCTTTATAATAAAAAAGAAACAAAAAATATTGCATCGACCCGGTATCGAACCCGGGCCGCCTGCATAGCAGGCGACCGTTCTGCCACTGAACCATCGATGCTTATAAATATGCGATGAAATAGGGGAATGCTATGTTCTCAAAGTGAAGAAACAGCATTGACACAGCAGTAGACGGCATGTAGATCACCTAATAAAAAAAATGTGATCAACATGATCGAGGTCGAGAGCAGGCCCAGTCAGCAATAAAAAAAAAGTAGTTTTTTGCCACCGAATTCCGAAATGAAACTTATTTTTAACCGCGTTCAAAAAAAGGACTAGGGTTCTCAGTTTGTCGGAATCCTTTTTATTATGTATGTTACCCGTATACTCAAAGATGGCGGGACCGATTGGGAAAATTCTTTTTTTGTTTGAAAGGGTATACTTTCAAGTTGGGCTCATTGTCATCCGGTCAAGATCTCATGATGGGACCTTGGAGAAATCGATGGAAATCTTCAATTGTTATAGGCACATCTATAGCGCTTAGGGTAATTTTATACACTCCTTTGCAAAAATATGGGTGGTGTTGATTTTTCTACATTATTGGTAATCATTTAGTTCTAAAGAGGTTTTAATAGCCAAACTATGTTACTACCTAATACTTAATAAAGAGTAAGTTCGCCTAAAGTTAATTCAAAATTCGGAACTTTTGTTTTTAAATATAATAATTCTTTTTTCAGATAAAGCGCGGGAAACTTCTAACTTGGCGGACGAAAAAAAAACCTGTCATATAAGTTCAGACCGGTATTCGTCGTTTGGATTGGCCAGCGCAGAGCCCCGACCTTAACCCCATTGAGCACGTCTGGGACCTCCTTAATAGGCAAGTACGATCTGTTCAACCACTTTCACAAAACATCAAGGAACTTAAACGTGTGATCTCGGCTGAGTGGGAACACATTCCATAGGACACCATCAAAAACCTCAAAAATTAACGTCTCTGCATCGGGAAAGGCAATATTTTGTAAACGGTGATGACATTAGATTAATTACAAACTGACCCACTAAAAAGTGAAAAATATAAACTTTTTTCCAAAAATACAACTGACTTCTAAGAAAAACACTAAAAAGTTGAAAAATAACTTTAATATCTGAAGTCGGTGGAAAAAAAACTAAATTACAGTTCCAAAGACACCGGCCTCCGAAATAAAAGTTATTTTTCACTTTGTAGTTCTTTTTTTGGAAGTCGGTTGTATTAAAAAAAAAGTTTTTATAGTTTTGCAACATTGTCATCAGCCGAAATTGCTCAGTTGGGACGGCGTTAGACTGCCCTCAAACTCTAATTCCAAAGCATTGATTACACTTACAGACACTTTTGAAAAATAAAGAAATCAAAGCAAACAAAAGCTTTAGGAGCTTAATAATGTCCATAGTCTCACTAGTAATGCAAACAAAAGGTTCAATCACCCTCTTTATAATAAAAAAGAAACAAAAAATATTGCATCGACCCGGTATCGAACCCGGGCCGCCTGCATAGCAGGCGACCGTTCTGCCACTGAACCATCGATGCTTATAAATATGCGATGAAATAGGGGAATGCTATGTTCTCAAAGTGAAGAAACAGCATTGACACAGCAGTAGACGGCATGTAGATCACCTAATAAAAAAAATGTGATCAACATGATCGAGGTCGAGAGCAGGCCCAGTCAGCAATAAAAAAAAAGTAGTTTTTTGCCACCGAATTCCGAAATGAAACTTATTTTTAACCGCGTTCAAAAAAAGGACTAGGGTTCTCAGTTTGTCGGAATCCTTTTTATTATGTATGTTACCCGTATACTCAAAGATGGCGGGACCGATTGGGAAAATTCTTTTTTTGTTTGAAAGGGTATACTTTCAAGTTGGGCTCATTGTCATCCGGTCAAGATCTCATGATGGGACCTTGGAGAAATCGATGGAAATCTTCAATTGTTATAGGCACATCTATAGCGCTTAGGGTAATTTTATACACTCCTTTGCAAAAATATGGGTGGTGTTGATTTTTCTACATTATTGGTAATCATTTAGTTCTAAAGAGGTTTTAATAGCCAAACTATGTTACTACCTAATACTTAATAAAGAGTAAGTTCGCCTAAAGTTAATTCAAAATTCGGAACTTTTGTTTTTAAATATAATAATTCTTTTTTCAGATAAAGCGCGGGAAACTTCTAACTTGGCGGACGAAAAAAAAACCTGTCATATAAGTTCAGACCGGTATTCGTCGTTTGGATTGGCCAGCGCAGAGCCCCGACCTTAACCCCATTGAGCACGTCTGGGACCTCCTTAATAGGCAAGTACGATCTGTTCAACCACTTTCACAAAACATCAAGGAACTTAAACGTGTGATCTCGGCTGAGTGGGAACACATTCCATAGGACACCATCAAAAACCTCAACAATTAACGTCTCTGCATCGGGAAAGGCAATATTTTGTAAACGGTGATGACATTAGATTAATTACAAACTGACCCACTAAAAAGTGAAAAATATAAACTTTTTTCCAAAAATACAACTGACTTCTAAGAAAAACACTAAAAAGTTGAAATAATATCTGAAGTCGGTGGAAAAAAAACTAAATTACAGTTCCAAAGACACCGGCCTCCGAAATAAAAGTTATTTTTCACTTTGTAGTTCTTTTTTTGGAAGTCGGTTGTATTAAAAAAAAAGTTTTTATATTTTTGCAACATTGTCATCAGCCGAAATTGCTCAGTTGGGACGGCGTTAGACTGCCCTCAAACTCAAATTCCAAAGCATTGATTACACTTACAGACACTTTTGAAAAATAAAGAAATCAAATCAAACAAAAGCTTTAGGAGCTTAATAATGTCCATAGTCTCACTAGTAATGCAAACAAAAGGTTCAATCACCCTCTTTATAATAAAAAAGAAACAAAAAATATTGCATCGACCCGGTATCGAACCCGGGCCGCCTGCATAGCAGGCGACCGTTCTGCCACTGAACCATCGATGCTTATAAATATGCGATGAAATAGGGGAATGCTATGTTCTCAAAGTGAAGAAACAGCATTGACACAGCAGTAGACGGCATGTAGATCACCTAATAAAAAAAATGTGATCAACATGATCGAGGTCGAGAGCAGGCCCAGTCAGCAATAAAAAAAAAAGTAGTTTTTTGCCACCGAATTCCGAAATGAAACTTATTTTTAACCGCGTTCAAAAAAAGGACTAGGGTTCTCAGTTTGTCGGAATCCTTTTTATTATGTATGTTACCCGTATACTCAAAGATGGCGGGGCCGATTGGGAAAATTCTTTTTTTGTTTGAAAGGGTATACTTTCAAGTTGGGCTCATTGTCATCCGGTCAAGATCTCATGATGGGACCTTGGAGAAATCGATGGAAATCTTCAATTGTTATAGGCACATCTATAGCGCTTAGGGTAATTTTATACACTCCTTTGCAAAAATATGGGTGGTGTTGATTTTTCTACATTATTGGTAATCATTTAGTTCTAAAGAGGTTTTAATAGCCAAACTATGTTACTACCTAATACTTAATAAAGAGTAAGTTCGCCTAAAGTTAATTCAAAATTCGGAATTTTTGTTTTTAAATATAATAATTCTTTTTTCAGATAAAGCGCGGGAAACTTCTAACTTGGCGGACGAAAAAAAAACCTGTCATATAAGTTCAGACCGGTATTCGTCGTTTGGATTGGCCAGCGCAGAGCCCCGACCTTAACCCCATTGAGCACGTCTGGGACCTCCTTAATAGGCAAGTACGATCTGTTCAACCACTTTCACAAAACATCAAGGAACTTAAACGTGTGATCTCGGCTGAGTGGGAACACATTCCATAGGACACCATCAAAAACCTCAACAATTAACGTCTCTGCATCGGGAAAGGCAATATTTTGTAAACGGTGATGACATTAGATTAATTACAAACTGACCCACTAAAAAGTGAAAAATATAAACTTTTTTCCAAAAATACAACTGACTTCTAAGAAAAACACTAAAAAGTTGAAAAATAACTTTAATATCTGAAGTCGGTGGAAAAAAAACTAAATTACAGTTCCAAAGACACCGGCCTCCGAAATAAAAGTTATTTTTCACTTTGTAGTTCTTTTTTTGGAAGTCGGTTGTATTAAAAAAAAAGTTTTTATAGTTTTGCAACATTGTCATCAGCCGAAATTGCTCAGTTGGGACGGCGTTAGACTGCCCTCAAACTCTAATTCCAAAGCATTGATTACACTTACAGACACTTTTGAAAAATAAAGAAATCAAATCAAACAAAAGCTTTAGGAGCTTAATAATGTCCATAGTCTCACTAGTAATGCAAACAAAAGGTTCAATCACCCTCTTTATAATAAAAAAGAAACAAAAAATATTGCATCGACCCGGTATCGAACCCGGGCCGCCTGCATAGCAGGCGACCGTTCTGCCACTGAACCATCGATGCTTATAAATATGCGATGAAATAGGGGAATGCTATGTTCTCAAAGTGAAGAAACAGCATTGACACAGCAGTAGACGGCATGTAGATCACCTAATAAAAAAAATGTGATCAACATGATCGAGGTCGAGAGCAGGCCCAGTCAGCAATAAAAAAAAAGTAGTTTTTTGCCACCGAATTCCGAAATGAAACTTATTTTTAACCGCGTTCAAAAAAAGGACTAGGGTTCTCAGTTTGTCGGAATCCTTTTTCTTATGTATGTTACCCGTATACTCAAAGATGGCGGGACCGATTGGGAAAATTCTTTTTTTGTTTGAAAGGGTATACTTTCAAGTTGGGCTCATTGTCATCCGGTCAAGATCTCATGATGGGACCTTGGAGAAATCGATGGAAATCTTCAATTGTTATAGGCACATCTATAGCGCTTAGGGTAATTTTATACACTCCTTTGCAAAAATATGGGTGGTGTTGATTTTTCTACATTATTGGTAATCATTTAGTTCTAAAGAGGTTTTAATAGCCAAACTATGTTACTACCTAATACTTAATAAAGAGTAAGTTCGCCTAAAGTTAATTCAAAATTCGGAACTTTTGTTTTTAAATATAATAATTCTTTTTTCAGATAAAGCGCGGGAAACTTCTAACTTGGCGGACGAAAAAAAAACCTGTCATATAAGTTCAGACCGGTATTCGTCGTTTGGATTGGCCAGCGCAGAGCCCCGACCTTAACCCCATTGAGCACGTCTGGGACCTCCTTAATAGGCAAGTACGATCTGTTCAACCACTTTCACAAAACATCAAGGAACTTAAACGTGTGATCTCGGCTGAGTGGGAACACATTCCATAGGACACCATCAAAAACCTCAACAATTAACGTCTCTGCATCGGGAAAGGCAATATTTTGTAAACGGTGATGACATTAGATTAATTACAAACTGACCCACTAAAAAGTGAAAAATATAAACTTTTTTCCAAAAATACAACTGACTTCTAAGAAAAACACTAAAAAGTTGAAAAATAACTTTAATATCTGAAGTCGGTGGAAAAAAAACTAAATTACAGTTCCAAAGACACCGGCCTCCGAAATAAAAGTTATTTTTCACTTTGTAGTTCTTTTTTTGGAAGTCGGTTGTATTAAAAAAAAAGTTTTTATAGTTTTGCAACATTGTCATCAGCCGAAATTGCTCAGTTGGGACGGCGTTAGACTGCCCTCAAACTCAAATTCCAAAGCATTGATTACACTTACAGACACTTTTGAAAAATAAAGAAATCAAATCAAACAAAAGCTTTAGGAGCTTAATAATGTCCATAGTCTCACTAGTAATGCAAACAAAAGGTTCAATCACCCTCTTTATAATAAAAAAGAAACAAAAAATATCGCATCGACCCGGTATCGAACCCGGGCCGCCTGCATAGCAGGCGACCGTTCTGCCACTGAACCATCGATGCTTATAAATATGCGATGAAATAGGGGAATGCTATGTTCTCAAAGTGAAGAAACAGCATTGACACAGCAGTAGACGGCATGTAGATCACCTAATAAAAAAAATGTGATCAACATGATCGAGGTCGAGAACAGGCCCAGTCAGCAATAAAAAAAAAGTAGTTTTTTGCCACCGAATTCCGAAATGAAACTTATTTTTAACCGCGTTCAAAAAAAGGACTAGGGTTCTCAGTTTGTCGGAATCCTTTTTATTATGTATGTTACCCGTATACTCAAAGATGGCGGGACCGATTGGGAAAATTCTTTTTTTGTTTGAAAGGGTATACTTTCAAGTTGGGCTCATTGTCATCCGGTCAAGATCTCATGATGGGACCTTGGAGAAATCGATGGAAATCTTCAATTGTTATAGGCACATCTATAGCGCTTAGGGTAATTTTATACACTCCTTTGCAAAAATATGGGTGGTGTTGATTTTTCTACATTATTGGTAATCATTTAGTTCTAAAGAGGTTTTAATAGCCAAACTATGTTACTACCTAATACTTAATAAAGAGTAAGTTCGCCTAAAGTTAATTCAAAATTCGGAACTTTTGTTTTTAAATATAATAATTCTTTTTTCAGATAAAGCGCGGGAAACTTCTAACTTGGCGGACGAAAAAAAAACCTGTCATATAAGTTCAGACCGGTATTCGTCGTTTGGATTGGCCAGCGCAGAGCCCCGACCTTAACCCCATTGAGCACGTCTGGGACCTCCTTAATAGGCAAGTACGATCTGTTCAACCACTTTCACAAAACATCAAGGAACTTAAACGTGTGATCTCGGCTGAGTGGGAACACATTCCATAGGACACCATCAAAAACCTCAACAATTAACGTCTCTGCATCGGGAAAGGCAATATTTTGTAAACGGTGATGACATTAGATTAATTACAAACTGACCCACTAAAAAGTGAAAAATATAAACTTTTTTCCAAAAATACAACTGACTTCTAAGAAAAACACTAAAAAGTTGAAAAATAACTTTAATATCTGAAGTCGGTGGAAAAAAAACTAAATTACAGTTCCAAAGACACCGGCCTCCGAAATAAAAGTTATTTTTCACTTTGTAGTTCTTTTTTTGGAAGTCGGTTGTATTAAAAAAAAAGTTTTTATAGTTTTGCAACATTGTCATCAGCCGAAATTGCTCAGTTGGGACGGCGTTAGACTGCCCTCAAACTCAAATTCCAAAGCATTGATTACACTTACAGACACTTTTGAAAAATAAAGAAATCAAATCAAACAAAAGCTTTAGGAGCTTAATAATGTCCATAGTCTCACTAGTAATGCAAACAAAAGGTTCAATCACCCTCTTTATAATAAAAAAGAAACAAAAAATATCGCATCGACCCGGTATCGAACCCGGGCCGCCTGCATAGCAGGCGACCGTTCTGCCACTGAACCATCGATGCTTATAAATATGCGATGAAATAGGGGAATGCTATGTTCTCAAAGTGAAGAAACAGCATTGACACAGCAGTAGACGGCATGTAGATCACCTAATAAAAAAAATGTGATCAACATGATCGAGGTCGAGAGCAGGCCCAGTCAGCAATAAAAAAAAAGTCGTTTTTTGCCACCGAATTCCGAAATGAAACTTATTTTTAACCGCGTTCAAAAAAAGGACTAGGGTTCTCAGTTTGTCGGAATCCTTTTTATTATGTATGTTACCCGTATACTCAAAGATGGCGGGACCGATTGGGAAAATTCTTTTTTTGTTTGAAAGGGTATACTTTCAAGTTGGGCTCATTGTCATCCGGTCAAGACCTCATGATGGGACCTTGGAGAAATCGATGGAAATCTTCAATTGTTATAGGCACATCTATAGCGCTTAGGGTAATTTTGTACACTCCTTTGCAAAAATATGGGTGGTGTTGATTTTTCTACATTATTGGTAATCATTTAGTTCTAAAGAGGTTTTAATAGCCAAACTATGTTACTACCTAATACTTAATAAAGAGTAAGTTCGCCTAAAGTTAATTCAAAATTCGGAACTTTTGTTTTTAAATATAATAATTCTTTTTTCAGATAAAGCGCGGGAAACTTCTAACTTGGCGGACGAAAAAAAAACCTGTCATATAAGTTCAGACCGGTATTCGTCGTTTGGATTGGCCAGCGCAGAGCCCCGACCTTAACCCCATTGAGCACGTCTGGGACCTCCTTAATAGGCAAGTACGATCTGTTCAACCACTTTCACAAAACATCAAGGAACTTAAACGTGTGATCTCGGCTGAGTGGGAACACATTCCATAGGACACCATCAAAAACCTCAACAATTAACGTCTCTGCATCGGGAAAGGCAATATTTTGTAAACGGTGATGACATTAGATTAATTACAAACTGACCCACTAAAAAGTGAAAAATATAAACTTTTTTCCAAAAATACAACTGACTTCTAAGAAAAACACTAAAAAGTTGAAAAATAACTTTAATATCTGAAGTCGGTGGAAAAAAAACTAAATTACAGTTCCAAAGACACCGGCCTCCGAAATAAGTTATTTTTCACTTTGTAGTTCTTTTTTTGGAAGTCGGTTGTATTAAAAAAAAAGTTTTTATAGTTTTGCAACATTGTCATCAGCCGAAATTGCTCAGTTGGGACGGCGTTAGACTGCCCTCAAACTCAAATTCCAAAGCATTGATTACACTTACAGACACTTTTGAAAAATAAAGAAATCAAATCAAACAAAAGCTTTAGGAGCTTAATAATGTCCATAGTCTCACTAGTAATGCAAACAAAAGGTTCAATCACCCTCTTTATAATAAAAAAGAAACAAAAAATATCGCATCGACCCGGTATCGAACCCGGGCCGCCTGCATAGCAGGCGACCGTTCTGCCACTGAACCATCGATGCTTATAAATATGCGATGAAATAGGGGAATGCTATGTTCTCAAAGTGAAGAAACAGCATTGACACAGCAGTAGACGGCATGTAGATCACCTAATAAAAAAAATGTGATCAACATGATCGAGGTCGAGAACAGGCCCAGTCAGCAATAAAAAAAAAGTAGTTTTTTGCCACCGAATTCCGAAATGAAACTTATTTTTAACCGCGTTCAAAAAAAGGACTAGGGTTCTCAGTTTGTCGGAATCCTTTTTATTATGTATGTTACCCGTATACTCAAAGATGGCGGGACCGATTGGGAAAATTCTTTTTTTGTTTGAAAGGGTATACTTTCAAGTTGGGCTCATTGTCATCCGGTCAAGATCTCATGATGGGACCTTGGAGAAATCGATGGAAATCTTCAATTGTTATAGGCACATCTATAGCGCTTAGGGTAATTTTATACACTCCTTTGCAAAAATATGGGTGGTGTTGATTTTTCTACATTATTGGTAATCATTTAGTTCTAAAGAGGTTTTAATAGCCAAACTATGTTACTACCTAATACTTAATAAAGAGTAAGTTCGCCTAAAGTTAATTCAAAATTCGGAACTTTTGTTTTTAAATATAATAATTCTTTTTTCAGATAAAGCGCGGGAAACTTCTAACTTGGCGGACGAAAAAAAAACCTGTCATATAAGTTCAGACCGGTATTCGTCGTTTGGATTGGCCAGCGCAGAGCCCCGACCTTAACCCCATTGAGCACGTCTGGGACCTCCTTAATAGGCAAGTACGATCTGTTCAACCACTTTCACAAAACATCAAGGAACTTAAACGTGTGATCTCGGCTGAGTGGGAACACATTCCATAGGACACCATCAAAAACCTCAACAATTAACGTCTCTGCATCGGGAAAGGCAATATTTTGTAAACGGTGATGACATTAGATTAATTACAAACTGACCCACTAAAAAGTGAAAAATATAAACTTTTTTCCAAAAATACAACTGACTTCTAAGAAAAACACTAAAAAGTTGAAAAATAACTTTAATATCTGAAGTCGGTGGAAAAAAAACTAAATTACAGTTCCAAAGACACCGGCCTCCGAAATAAAAGTTATTTTTCACTTTGTAGTTCTTTTTTTGGAAGTCGGTTGTATTAAAAAAAAAGTTTTTATAGTTTTGCAACATTGTCATCAGCCGAAATTGCTCAGTTGGGACGGCGTTAGACTGCCCTCAAACTCAAATTCCAAAGCATTGATTACACTTACAGACACTTTTGAAAAATAAAGAAATCAAATCAAACAAAAGCTTTAGGAGCTTAATAATGTCCATAGTCTCACTAGTAATGCAAACAAAAGGTTCAATCACCCTCTTTATAATAAAAAAGAAACAAAAAATATCGCATCGACCCGGTATCGAACCCGGGCCGCCTGCATAGCAGGCGACCGTTCTGCCACTGAACCATCGATGCTTATAAATATGCGATGAAATAGGGGAATGCTATGTTCTCAAAGTGAAGAAACAGCATTGACACAGCTGGTAGACGGCATGTAGATCACCTAATAAAAAAAATGTGATCAACATGATCGAGGTCGAGAGCAGGCCCAGTCAGCAATAAAAAAAAAGTAGTTTTTTGCCACCGAATTCCGAATGAAACTTATTTTTAACCGCGTTCAAAAAAAGGACTAGGGTTCTCAGTTTGTCGGAATCCTTTTTATTATGTATGTTACCCGTATACTCAAAGATGGCGGGACCGATTGGGAAAATTCTTTTTTTGTTTGAAAGGGTATACTTTCAAGTTGGGCTCATTGTCATCCGGTCAAGACCTCATGATGGGACCTTGGAGAAATCGATGGAAATCTTCAATTGTTATAGGCACATCTATAGCGCTTAGGGTAATTTTATACACTCCTTTGCAAAAATATGGGTGGTGTTGATTTTTCTACATTATTGGTAATCATTTAGTTCTAAAGAGGTTTTAATAGCCAAACTATGTTACTACCTAATACTTAATAAAGAGTAAGTTCGCCTAAAGTTAATTCAAAATTCGGAACTTTTGTTTTTAAATATAATAATTCTTTTTTCAGATAAAGCGCGGGAAACTTCTAACTTGGCGGACGAAAAAAAAACCTGTCATATAAGTTCAGACCGGTATTCGTCGTTTGGATTGGCCAGCGCAGAGCCCCGACCTTAACCCCATTGAGCACGTCTGGGACCTCCTTAATAGGCAAGTACGATCTGTTCAACCACTTTCACAAAACATCAAGGAACTTAAACGTGTGATCTCGGCTGAGTGGGAACACATTCCATAGGACACCATCAAAAACCTCAACAATTAACGTCTCTGCATCGGGAAAGGCAATATTTTGTAAACGGTGATGACATTAGATTAATTACAAACTGACCCACTAAAAAGTGAAAAATATAAACTTTTTTCCAAAAATACAACTGACTTCTAAGAAAAACACTAAAAAGTTGAAAAATAACTTTAATATCTGAAGTCGGTGGAAAAAAAACTAAATTACAGTTCCAAAGACACCGGCCTCCGAAATAAAAGTTATTTTTCACTTTGTAGTTCTTTTTTTGGAAGTCGGTTGTATTAAAAAAAAAGTTTTTATAGTTTTGCAACATTGTCATCAGCCGAAATTGCTCAGTTGGGACGGCGTTAGACTGCCCTCAAACTCAAATTCCAAAGCATTGATTACACTTACAGACACTTTTGAAAAATAAAGAAATCAAATCAAACAAAAGCTTTAGGAGCTTAATAATGTCCATAGTCTCACTAGTAATGCAAACAAAAGGTTCAATCACCCTCTTTATAATAAAAAAGAAACAAAAAATATCGCATCGACCCGGTATCGAACCCGGGCCGCCTGCATAGCAGGCGACCGTTCTGCCACTGAACCATCGATGCTTATAAATATGCGATGAAATAGGGGAATGCTATGTTCTCAAAGTGAAGAAACAGCATTGACACAGCAGTAGACGGCATGTAGATCACCTAATAAAAAAAATGTGATCAACATGATCGAGGTCGAGAACAGGCCCAGTCAGCAATAAAAAAAAAGTAGTTTTTTGCCACCGAATTCCGAAATGAAACTTATTTTTAACCGCGTTCAAAAAAAGGACTAGGGTTCTCAGTTTGTCGGAATCCTTTTTATTATGTATGTTACCCGTATACTCAAAGATGGCGGGACCGATTGGGAAAATTCTTTTTTTGTTTGAAAGGGTATACTTTCAAGTTGGGCTCATTGTCATCCGGTCAAGATCTCATGATGGGACCTTGGAGAAATCGATGGAAATCTTCAATTGTTATAGGCACATCTATAGCGCTTAGGGTAATTTTATACACTCCTTTGCAAAAATATGGGTGGTGTTGATTTTTCTACATTATTGGTAATCATTTAGTTCTAAAGAGGTTTTAATAGCCAAACTATGTTACTACCTAATACTTAATAAAGAGTAAGTTCGCCTAAAGTTAATTCAAAATTCGGAACTTTTGTTTTTAAATATAATAATTCTTTTTTCAGATAAAGCGCGGGAAACTTCTAACTTGGCGGACGAAAAAAAAACCTGTCATATAAGTTCAGACCGGTATTCGTCGTTTGGATTGGCCAGCGCAGAGCCCCGACCTTAACCCCATTGAGCACGTCTGGGACATCCTTAATAGGCAAGTACGATCTGTTCAACCACTTTCACAAAACATCAAGGAACTTAAACGTGTGATCTCGGCTGAGTGGGAACACATTCCATAGGACACCATCAAAAACCTCAACAATTAACGTCTCTGCATCGGGAAAGGCAATATTTTGTAAACGGTGATGACATTAGATTAATTACAAACTGACCCACTAAAAAGTGAAAAATATAAACTTTTTTCCAAAAATACAACTGACTTCTAAGAAAAACACTAAAAAGTTGAAAAATAACTTTAATATCTGAAGTCGGTGGAAAAAAAACTAAATTACAGTTCCAAAGACACCGGCCTCCGAAATAAAAGTTATTTTTCACTTTGTAGTTCTTTTTTTGGAAGTCGGTTGTATTAAAAAAAAAGTTTTTATAGTTTTGCAACATTGTCATCAGCCGAAATTGCTCAGTTGGGACGGCGTTAGACTGCCCTCAAACTCAAATTCCAAAGCATTGATTACACTTACAGACACTTTTGAAAAATAAAGAAATCAAATCAAACAAAAGCTTTAGGAGCTTAATAATGTCCATAGTCTCACTAGTAATGCAAACAAAAGGTTCAATCACCCTCTTTATAATAAAAAAGAAACAAAAAATATCGCATCGACCCGGTATCGAACCCGGGCCGCCTGCATAGCAGGCGACCGTTCTGCCACTGAACCATCGATGCTTATAAATATGCGATGAAATAGGGGAATGCTATGTTCTCAAAGTGAAGAAACAGCATTGACACAGCAGTAGACGGCATGTAGATCACCTAATAAAAAAAATGTGATCAACATGATCGAGGTCGAGAGCAGGCCCAGTCAGCAATAAAAAAAAAGTAGTTTTTTGCCACCGAATTCCGAAATGAAACTTATTTTTAACCGCGTTCAAAAAAAGGACTAGGGTTCTCAGTTTGTCGGAATCCTTTTTATTATGTATGTTACCCGTATACTCAAAGATGGCGGGACCGATTGGGAAAATTCTTTTTTTGTTTGAAAGGGTATACTTTCAAGTTGGGCTCATTGTCATCCGGTCAAGATCTCATGATGGGACCTTGGAGAAATCGATGGAAATCTTCAATTGTTATAGGCACATCTATAGCGCTTAGGGTAATTTTATACACTCCTTTGCAAAAATATGGGTGGTGTTGATTTTTCTACATTATTGGTAATCATTTAGTTCTAAAGAGGTTTTAATAGCCAAACTATGTTACTACCTAATACTTAATAAAGAGTAAGTTCGCCTAAAGTTAATTCAAAATTCGGAACTTTTGTTTTTAAATATAATAATTCTTTTTTCAGATAAAGCGCGGGAAACTTCTAACTTGGCGGACGAAAAAAAAACCTGTCATATAAGTTCAGACCGGTATTCGTCGTTTGGATTGGCCAGCGCAGAGCCCCGACCTTAACCCTATTGAGCACGTCTGGGACCTCCTTAATAGGCAAGTACGATCTGTTCAACCACTTTCACAAAACATCAAGGAACTTAAACGTGTGATCTCGGCTGAGTGGGAACACATTCCATAGGACACCATCAAAAACCTCAACAATTAACGTCTCTGCATCGGGAAAGGCAATATTTTGTAAACGGTGATGACATTAGATTAATTACAAACTGACCCACTAAAAAGTGAAAAATATAAACTTTTTTCCAAAAATACAACTGACTTCTAAGAAAAACACTAAAAAGTTGAAAAATAACTTTAATATCTGAAGTCGGTGGAAAAAAAACTAAATTACAGTTCCAAAGACACCGGCCTCCGAAATAAAAGTTATTTTTCACTTTGTAGTTCTTTTTTTGGAAGTCGGTTGTATTAAAAAAAAAGTTTTTATAGTTTTGCAACATTGTCATCAGCCGAAATTGCTCAGTTGGGACGGCGTTAGACTGCCCTCAAACTCAAATTCCAAAGCATTGATTACACTTACAGACACTTTTGAAAAATAAAGAAATCAAATCAAACAAAAGCTTTAGGAGCTTAATAATGTCCATAGTCTCACTAGTAATGCAAACAAAAGGTTCAATCACCCTCTTTATAATAAAAAAGAAACAAAAAATATCGCATCGACCCGGTATGGAACCCGGGCCGCCTGCATAGCAGGCGACCGTTCTGCCACTGAACCATCGATGCTTATAAATATGCGATGAAATAGGGGAATGCTATGTTCTCAAAGTGAAGAAACAGCATTGACACAGCAGTAGACGGCATGTAGATCACCTAATAAAAAAAATGTGATCAACATGATCGAGGTCGAGAGCAGGCCCAGTCAGCAATAAAAAAAAAGTAGTTTTTTGCCACCGAATTCCGAAATGAAACTTATTTTTAACCGCGTTCAAAAAAAGGACTAGGGTTCTCAGTTTGTCGGAATCCTTTTTATTATGTATGTTACCCGTATACTCAAAGATGGCGGGACCGATTGGGAAAATTCTTTTTTTGTTTGAAAGGGTATACTTTCAAGTTGGGCTCATTGTCATCCGGTCAAGACCTCATGATGGGACCTTGGAGAAATCGATGGAAATCTTCAATTGTTATAGGCACATCTATAGCGCTTAGGGTAATTTTATACACTCCTTTGCAAAAATATGGGTGGTGTTGATTTTTCTACATTATTGGTAATCATTTAGTTCTAAAGAGGTTTTAATAGCCAAACTATGTTACTACCTAATACTTAATAAAGAGTAAGTTCGCCTAAAGTTAATTCAAAATTCGGAACTTTTGTTTTTAAATATAATAATTCTTTTTTCAGATAAAGCGCGGGAAACTTCTAACTTGGCGGACGAAAAAAAAACCTGTCATATAAGTTCAGACCGGTATTCGTCGTTTGGATTGGCCAGCGCAGAGCCCCGACCTTAACCCCATTGAGCACGTCTGGCACCTCCTTAATAGGCAAGTACGATCTGTTCAACCACTTTCACAAAACATCAAGGAACTTAAACGTGTGATCTCGGCTGAGTGGGAACACATTCCATAGGACACCATCAAAAACCTCAACAATTAACGTCTCTGCATCGGGAAAGGCAATATTTTGTAAACGGTGATGACATTAGATTAATTACAAACTGACCCACTAAAAAGTGAAAAATATAAACTTTTTTCCAAAAATACAACTGACTTGTAACAAAAACACTAAAAAGTTGAAAAATAACTTTAATATCTGAAGTCGGTGGAAAAAAAACTAAATTACAGTTCCAAAGACACCGGCCTCCGAAATAAAAGTTATTTTTCACTTTGTAGTTCTTTTTTTGGAAGTCGGTTGTATTAAAAAAAAAGTTTTTATAGTTTTGCAACATTGTCATCAGCCGAAATTGCTCAGTTGGGACGGCGTTAGACTGCCCTCAAACTCAAATTCCAAAGCATTGATTACACTTACAGACACTTTTGAAAAATAAAGAAAACAAATCAAACAAAAGCTTTAGGAGCTTAATAATGTCCATAGTCTCACTAGTAATGCAAACAAAAGGTTCAATCACCCTCTTTATAATAAAAAAGAAACAAAAAATATTGCATCGACCCGGTATCGAACCCGGGCCGCCTGCATAGCAGGCGACCGTTCTGCCACTGAACCATCGATGCTTATAAATATGCGATGAAATAGGGGAATGCTATGTTCTCAAAGTGAAGAAACAGCATTGACACAGCAGTAGACGGCATGTAGATCACCTAATAAAAAAAATGTGATCAACATGATCGAGGTCGAGAGCAGGACCAGTCAGCAATAAAAAAAAGTAGTTTTTTGCCACCGAATTCCGAAATGAAACTTATTTTTAACCGCGTTCAAAAAAAGGACTAGGGTTCTCAGTTTGTCGGAATCCTTTTTATTATGTATGTTACCCGTATACTCAAAGATGGCGGGACCGATTGGGAAAATTCTTTTTTTGTTTGAAAGGGTATACTTTCAAGTTGGGCTCATTGTCATCCGGTCAAGATCTCATGATGGGACCTTGGAGAAATCGATGGAAATCTTCAATTGTTATAGGCACATCTATAGCGCTTAGGGTAATTTTATACACTCCTTTGCAAAAATATGGGTGGTGTTGATTTTTCTACATTATTGGTAATCATTTAGTTCTAAAGAGGTTTTAATAGCCAAACTATGTTACTACCTAATACTTAATAAAGAGTAAGTTCGCCTAAAGTTAATTCAAAATTCGGAACTTTTGTTTTTAAATATAATAATTCTTTTTTCAGATAAAGCGCGGGAAACTTCTAACTTGGCGGACGAAAAAAAAACCTGTCATATAAGTTCAGACCGGTATTCGTCGTTTGGATTGGCCAGCGCAGAGCCCCGACCTTAACCCCATTGAGCACGTCTGGGACCTCCTTAATAGGCAAGTACGATCTGTTCAACCACTTTCACAAAACATCAAGGAACTTAAACGTGTGATCTCGGCTGAGTGGGAACACATTCCATAGGACACCATCAAAAACCTCAACAATTAACGTCTCTGCATCGGGAAAGGCAATATTTTGTAAACGGTGATGACATTAGATTAATTACAAACTGACCCACTAAAAAGTGAAAAATATAAACTTTTTTCCAAAAATACAACTGACTTCTAAGAAAAACACTAAAAAGTTGAAAAATAACTTTAATATCTGAAGTCGGTGGAAAAAAAACTAAATTACAGTTCCAAAGACACCGGCCTCCGAAATAAAAGTTATTTTTCACTTTGTAGTTCTTTTTTTGGAAGTCGGTTGTATTAAAAAAAAAGTTTTTATAGTTTTGCAACATTGTCATCAGCCGAAATTGCTCAGTTGGGACGGCGTTAGACTGCCCTCAAACTCAAATTCCAAAGCATTGATTACACTTACAGACACTTTTGAAAAATAAAGAAATCAAATCAAACAAAAGCTTTAGGAGCTTAATAATGTCCATAGTCTCACTAGTAATGCAAACAAAAGGTTCAATCACCCTCTTTATAATAAAAAAGAAACAAAAAATATCGCATCGACCCGGTATCGAACCCGGGCCGCCTGCATAGCAGGCGACCGTTCTGCCACTGAACCATCGATGCTTATAAATATGCGATGAAATAGGGGAATGCTATGTTCTCAAAGTGAAGAAACAGCATTGACACAGCAGTAGACGGCATGTAGATCACCTAATAAAAAAAATGTGATCAACATGATCGAGGTCGAGAGCAGGCCCAGTCAGCAATAAAAAAAAAGTAGTTTTTTGCCACCGAATTCCGAAATGAAACTTATTTTTAACCGCGTTCAAAAAAAGGACTAGGGTTCTCAGTTTGTCGGAATCCTTTTTATTATGTATGTTACCCGTATACTCAAAGATGGCGGGACCGATTGGGAAAATTCTTTTTTTGTTTGAAAGGGTATACTTTCAAGTTGGGCTCATTGTCATCCGGTCAAGATCTCATGATGGGACCTTGGAGAAATCGATGGAAATCTTCAATTGTTATAGGCACAACTATAGCGCTTAGGGTAATTTTATACACTCCTTTGCAAAAATATGGGTGGTGTTGATTTTTCTACATTATTGGTAATCATTTAGTTCTAAAGAGGTTTTAATAGCCAAACTATGTTACTACCTAATACTTAATAAAGAGTAAGTTCGCCTAAAGTTAATTCAAAATTCGGAACTTTTGTTTTTAAATATAATAATTCTTTTTTCAGATAAAGCGCGGGAAACTTCTAACTTGGCGGACGAAACAAAAACCTGTCATATAAGTTCAGACCGGTATTCGTTGTTTGGATTGGCCAGCGCAGAGCCCCGACCTTAACCCCATTGAGCACGTCTGGGACCTCCTTAATAGGCAAGTACGATCTGTTCAACCACTTTCACAAAACATCAAGGAACTTAAACGTGTGATCTCGGCTGAGTGGGAACACATTCCATAGGACACCATCAAAAACCTCAACAATTAACGTCTCTGCATCGGGAAAGGCAATATTTTGTAAACGGTGATGACATTAGATTAATTACAAACTGACCCACTAAAAAGTGAAAAATATAAACTTTTTTCCAAAAATACAACTGACTTCTAAGAAAAACACTAAAAAGTTGAAAAATAACTTTAATATCTGAAGTCGGTGGAAAAAAAACTAAATTACAGTTCCAAAGACACCGGCCTCCGAAATAAAAGTTATTTTTCACTTTGTAGTTCTTTTTTTGGAAGTCGGTTGTATTAAAAAAAAAGTTTTTATAGTTTTGCAGCATTGTCATCAGCCGAAATTACTCAGTTGGGACGGCGTTAGACTGCCCTCAAACTCAAATTCCAAAGCATTGATTACACTTACAGACACTTTTGAAAAATAAAGAAATCAAATCAAACAAAAGCTTTAGGAGCTTAATAATGTCCATAGTCTCACTAGTAATGCAAACAAAAGGTTCAATCACCCTCTTTATAATAAAAAAGAAACAAAAAATATTGCATCGACCCGGTATCGAACCCGGGCCGCCTGCATAGCAGGCGACCGTTCTGCCACTGAACCATCGATGCTTATAAATATGCGATGAAATAGGGGAATGCTATGTTCTCAAAGTGAAGAAACAGCATTGACACAGCAGTAGACGGCATGTAGATCACCTAATAAAAAAAATGTGATCAACATGATCGAGGTCGAGAGCAGGCCCAGTCAGCAATAAAAAAAAAGTAGTTTTTTGCCACCGAATTCCGAAATGAAACTTATTTTTAACCGCGTTCAAAAAAAGGACTAGGGTTCTCAGTTTGTCGGAATCCTTTTTATTATGTATGTTACCCGTATACTCAAAGATGGCGGGACCGATTGGGAAAATTCTTTTTTTGTTTGAAAGGGTATACTTTCAAGTTGGGCTCATTGTCATCCGGTCAAGATCTCATGATGGGACCTTGGAGAAATCGATGGAAATCTTCAATTGTTATAGGCACATCTATAGCGCTTAGGGTAATTTTATACACTCCTTTGCAAAAATATGGGTGGTGTTGATTTTTCTACATTATTGGTAATCATTTAGTTCTAAAGAGGTTTTAATAGCCAAACTATGTTACTACCTAATACTTAATAAAGAGTAAGTTCGCCTAAAGTTAATTCAAAATTCGGAACTTTTGTTTTTAAATATAATAATTCTTTTTTCAGATAAAGCGCGGGAAACTTCTAACTTGGCGGACGAAAAAAAAACCTGTCATATAAGTTCAGACCGGTATTCGTCGTTTGGATTGGCCAGCGCAGAGCCCCGACCTTAACCCCATTGAGCACGTCTGGGACCTCCTTAATAGGCAAGTACGATCTGTTCAACCACTTTCACAAAACATCAAGGAACTTAAACGTGTGATCTCGGCTGAGTGGGAACACATTCCATAGGACACCATCAAAAACCTCAACAATTAACGTCTCTGCATCGGGAAAGGCAATATTTTGTAAACGGTGATCACATTAGATTAATTACAAACTGACCCACTAAAAAGTGAAAAATATAAACTTTTTTCCAAAAATACAACTGACTTCTAAGAAAAACACTAAAAAGTTGAAAAATAACTTTAATATCTGAAGTCGGTGGAAAAAAACTAAATTACAGTTCCAAAGACACCGGCCTCCGAAATAAAAGTTATTTTTCACTTTGTAGTTCTTTTTTTGGAAGTCGGTGTATTAAAAAAAAAGTTTTTATAGTTTTGCAACATTGTCATCAGCCGAAATTGCTCAGTTGGGACGGCGTTAGACTGCCCTCAAACTCAAATTCCAAAGCATTGATTACACTTACAGACACTTTTGAAAAATAAAGAAATCAAATCAAACAAAAGCTTTAGGAGCTTAATAATGTCCATAGTCTCACTAGTAATGCAAACAAAAGGTTCAATCACCCTCTTTATAATAAAAAAGAAACAAAAAATATCGCATCGACCCGGTATCGAACCCGGGCCGCCTGCATAGCAGGCGACCGTTCTGCCACTGAACCATCGATGCTTATAAATATGCGATGAAATAGGGGAATGCTATGTTCTCAAAGTGAAGAAACAGCATTGACACAGCAGTAGACCTAATAAAAAAAATGTGATCAACATGATCGAGGTCGAGAGCAGGCCCAGTCAGCAATAAAAAAAAAGTAGTTTTTTGCCACCGAATTCCGAAATGAAACTTATTTTTAACCGCGTTCAAAAAAAGGACTAGGGTTCTCAGTTTGTCGGAATCCTTTTTATTATGTATGTTACCCGTATACTCAAAGATGGCGGGACCGATTGGGAAAATTCTTTTTTTGTTTGAAAGGGTATACTTTCAAGTTGGGCTCATTGTCATCCGGTCAAGATCTCATGATGGGACCTTGGAGAAATCGATGGAAATCTTCAATTGTTATAGGCACATCTATAGCGCTTAGGGTAATTTTATACACTCCTTTGCAAAAATATGGGTGGTGTTGATTTTTCTACATTATTGGTAATCATTTAGTTCTAAAGAGGTTTTAATAGCCAAACTATGTTACTACCTAATACTTAATAAAGAGTAAGTTCGCCTAAAGTTAATTCAAAATTCGGAACTTTTGTTTTTAAATATAATAATTCTTTTTTCAGATAAAGCGCGGGAAACTTCTAACTTGGCGGACGAAAAAAAAACCTGTCATATAAGTTCAGACCGGTATTCGTCGTTTGGATTGGCCAGCGCAGAGCCCCGACCTTAACCCCATTGAGCACGTCTGGGACCTCCTTAATAGGCAAGTACGATCTGTTCAACCACTTTCACAAAACATCAAGGAACTTAAACGTGTGATCTCGGCTGAGTGGGAACACATTCCATAGGACACCATCAAAAACCTCAACAATTAACGTCTCTGCATCGGGAAAGGCAATATTTTGTAAACGGTGATGACATTAGATTAATTACAAACTGACCCACTAAAAAGTGAAAAATATAAACTTTTTTCCAAAAATACAACTGACTTCTAAGAAAAACACTAAAAAGTTGAAAAATAACTTTAATATCTGAAGTCGGTGGAAAAAAAAAACTAAATTACAGTTCCAAAGACACCGGCCTCCGAAATAAAAGTTATTTTTCACTTTGTAGTTCTTTTTTTGGAAGTCGGTTGTATTAAAAAAAAAGTTTTTATATTTTTGCAACATTGTCATCAGCCGAAATTGCTCAGTTGGGACGGCGTTAGACTGCCCTCAAACTCAAATTCCAAAGCATTGATTACACTTACAGACACTTTTGAAAAATAAAGAAATCAAATCAAACAAAAGCTTTAGGAGCTTAATAATGTCCATAGTCTCACTAGTAATGCAAACAAAAGGTTCAATCACCCTCTTTATAATAAAAAAGAAACAAAAAATATCGCATCGACCCGGTATCGAACCCGGGCCGCCTGCATAGCAGGCGACCGTTCTGCCACTGAACCATCGATGCTTATAAATATGCGATGAAATAGGGGAATGCTATGTTCTCAAAGTGAAGAAACAGCATTGACACAGCAGTAGACGGCATGTAGATCACCTAATAAAAAAAATGTGATCAACATGATCGAGGTCGAGAGCAGGCCCAGTCAGCAATAAAAAAAAAGTAGTTTTTTGCCACCGAATTCCGAAATGAAACTTATTTTTAACCGCGTTCAAAAAAAGGACTAGGGTTCTCAGTTTGTCGGAATCCTTTTTATTATGTATGTTACCCGTATACTCAAAGATGGCGGGACCGATTGGGAAAATTCTTTTTTTGTTTGAAAGGGTATACTTTCAAGTTGGGCTCATTGTCATCCGGTCAAGATCTCATGATGGGACCTTGGAGAAATCGATGGAAATCTTCAATTGTTATAGGCACATCTATAGCGCTTAGGGTAATTTTATACACTCCTTTGCAAAAATATGGGTGGTGTTGATTTTTCTACATTATTGGTAATCATTTAGTTCTAAAGAGGTTTTAATAGCCAAACTATGTTACTACCTAATACTTAATAAAGAGTAAGTTCGCCTAAAGTTAATTCAAAATTCGGAACTTTTGTTTTTAAATATAATAATTCTTTTTTCAGATAAAGCGCGGGAAACTTCTAACTTGGCGGACGAAAAAAAAACCTGTCATATAAGTTCAGACCGGTATTCGTCGTTTGGATTGGCCAGCGCAGAGCCCCGACCTTAACCCCATTGAGCACGTCTGGGACCTCCTTAATAGGCAAGTACGATCTGTTCAACCACTTTCACAAAACATCAAGGAACTTAAACGTGTGATCTCGGCTGAGTGGGAACACATTCCATAGGACACCATCAAAAACCTCAACAATTAACGTCTCTGCATCGGGAAAGGCAATATTTTGTAAACGGTGATGACATTAGATTAATTACAAACTGACCCACTAAAAAGTGAAAAATATAAACTTTTTTCCAAAAATACAACTGACTTCTAAGAAAAACACTAAAAAGTTGAAAAATAACTTTAATATCTGAAGTCGGTGGAAAAAAAAACTAAATTACAGTTCCAAAGACACCGGCCTCCGAAATAAAAGTTATTTTTCACTTTGTAGTTCTTTTTTTGGAAGTCGGTTGTATTAAAAAAAAAGTTTTTATATTTTTGCAACATTGTCATCAGCCGAAATTGCTCAGTTGGGACGGCGTTAGACTGCCCTCAAACTCAAATTCCAAAGCATTGATTACACTTACAGACACTTTTGAAAAATAAAGAAATCAAATCAAACAAAAGCTTTAGGAGCTTAATAATGTCCATAGTCTCACTAGTAATGCAAACAAAAGGTTCAATCACCCTCTTTATAATAAAAAAGAAACAAAAAATATTGCATCGACCCGGTATCGAACCCGGGCCGCCTGCATAGCAGGCGACCGTTCTGCCACTGAACCATCGATGCTTATAAATATGCGATGAAATAGGGGAATGCTATGTTCTCAAAGTGAAGAAACAGCATTGACACAGCAGTAGACGGCATGTAGATCACCTAATAAAAAAAATGTGATCAACATGATCGAGGTCGAGAGCAGGCCCAGTCAGCAATAAAAAAAAGTAGTTTTTTGCCACCGAATTCCGAAATGAAACTTATTTTTAACCGCGTTCAAAAAAAGGACTAGGGTTCTCAGTTTGTCGGAATCCTTTTTATTATGTATGTTACCCGTATACTCAAAGATGGCGGGACCGATTGGGAAAATTCTTTTTTTGTTTGAAAGGGTATACTTTCAAGTTGGGCTCATTGTCATCCGGTCAAGATCTCATGATGGGACCTTGGAGAAATCGATGGAAATCTTCAATTGTTATAGGCACATCTATAGCGCTTAGGGTAATTTTATACACTCCTTTGCAAAAATATGGGTGGTGTTGATTTTTCTACATTATTGGTAATCATTTAGTTCTAAAGAGGTTTTAATAGCCAAACTATGTTACTACCTAATTCTTAATAAAGAGTAAGTTCGCCTAAAGTTAATTCAAAATTCGGAACTTTTCTTTTTAAATATAATAATTCTTTTTTCAGATAAAGCGCGGGAAACTTCTAACTTGGCGGACGAAAAAAAAACCTGTCATATAAGTTCAGACCGGTATTCGTCGTTTGGATTGGCCAGCGCAGAGCCCCGACCTTAACCCCATTGAGCACGTCTGGGACCTCCTTAATAGGCAAGTACGATCTGTTCAACCACTTTCACAAAACATCAAGGAACTTAAACGTGTGATCTCGGCTGAGTGGGAACACATTCCATAGGACACCATCAAAAACCTCAACAATTAACGTCTCTGCATCGGGAAAGGCAATATTTTGTAAACGGTGATGACATTAGATTAATTACAAACTGACCCACTAAAAAGTGAAAAATATAAACTTTTTTCCAAAAATACAACTGACTTCTAAGAAAAACACTAAAAAGTTGAAAAATAACTTTAATATCTGAAGTCGGTGGAAAAAAAACTAAATTACAGTTCCAAAGACACCGGCCTCCGAAATAAAAGTTATTTTTCACTTTGTAGTTCTTTTTTTGGAAGTCGGTTGTATTAAAAAAAAAGTTTTTATAGTTTTGCAACATTGTCATCAGCCGAAATTGCTCAGTTGGGACGGCGTTAGACTGCCCTCAAACTCAAATTCCAAAGCATTGATTACACTTACAGACACTTTTGAAAAATAAAGAAATCAAATCAAACAAAAGCTTTAGGAGCTTAATAATGTCCATAGTCTCACTAGTAATGCAAACAAAAGGTTCAATCACCCTCTTTATAATAAAAAAGAAACAAAAAATATTGCATCGACCCGGTATCGAACCCGGGCCGCCTGCATAGCAGGCGACCGTTCTGCCACTGAACCATCGATGCTTATAAATATGCGATGAAATAGGGGAATGCTATGTTCTCAAAGTGAAGAAACAGCATTGACACAGCAGTAGACGGCATGTAGATCACCTAATAAAAAAAATGTGATCAACATGATCGAGGTCGAGAGCAGGCCCAGTCAGCAATAAAAAAAAAGTAGTTTTTTTGCCACAGAATTCCGAAATGAAACTTATTTTTAACCGCGTTCAAAAAAAAGACTAGGGTTCTCAGTTTGTCGGAATCCTTTTTATTATGTATGTTACCCGTATACTCAAAGATGGCGGGACCGATTGGGAAAATTCTTTTTTTGTTTGAAAGGGTATACTTTCAAGTTGGGCTCATTGTCATCCGGTCAAGATCTCATGATGGGACCTTGGAGAAATCGATGGAAATCTTCAATTGTTATAGGCACATCTATAGCGCTTAGGGTAATTTTATACACTCCTTTGCAAAAATATGGGTGGTGTTGATTTTTCTACATTATTGGTAATCATTTAGTTCTAAAGAGGGTTTAATAGCCAAACTATGTTACTACCTAATACTTAATAAAGAGTAAGTTCGCCTAAAGTTAATTCAAAATTCGGAACTTTTGTTTTTAAATATAATAATTCTTTTTTCAGATAAAGCGCGGGAAACTTCTAACTTGGCGGACGAAAAAAAAACCTGTCACATAAGTTCAGACCGGTATTCGTCGTTTGGATTGGCCAGCGCAGAGCCCCGACCTTAACCCCATTGAGCACGTCTGGGACCTCCTTAATAGGCAAGTACGATCTGTTCAACCACTTTCACAAAACATCAAGGAACTTAAACGTGTGATCTCGGCTGAGTGGGAACACATTCCATAGGACACCATCAAAAACCTCAACAATTAACGTCTCTGCATCGGGAAAGGCAATATTTTGTAAACGGTGATGACATTAGATTAATTACAAACTGACCCACTAAAAAGTGAAAAATATAAACTTTTTTCCAAAAATACAACTGACTTCTAAGAAAAACACTAAATGGTTGAAAAATAACTTTAATATCTGAAGTCGGTGGAAAAAAACTAAATTACAGTTCCAAAGACACCGGCCTCCGAAATAAAAGTTATTTTTCACTTTGTAGTTCTTTTTTTGGAAGTCGGTTGTATTAAAAAAAAAGTTTTTATAGTTTTGCAACATTGTCATCAGCCGAAATTGCTCAGTTGGGACGGCGTTAGACTGCCCTCAAACTCAAATTCCAAAGCATTGATTACACTTACAGACACTTTTGAAAAATAAAGAAATCAAATCAAACAAAAGCTTTAGGAGCTTAATAATGTCCATAGTCTCACTAGTAATGCAAACAAAAGGTTCAATCACCCTCTTTATAATAAAAAAGAAACAAAAAATATTGCATCGACCCGGTATCGAACCCGGGCCGCCTGCATAGCAGGCGACCGTTCTGCCACTGAACCATCGATGCTTATAAATATGCGATGAAATAGGGGAAGGCTATGTTCTCAAAGTGAAGAAACAGCATTGACACAGCAGTAGACGGCATGTAGATCACCTAATAAAAAAAATGTGATCAACATGATCGAGGTCGAGAGCAGGCCCAGTCAGCAATAAAAAAAAGTAGTTTTTTGCCACCGAATTCCGAAATGAAACTTATTTTTAACCGCGTTCAAAAAAAGGACTAGGGTTCTCAGTTTGTCGGCATCCTTTTTATTATGTATGTTACCCGTATACTCAAAGATGGCGGGGCCGATTGGGAAAATTCTTTTTTTGTTTGAAAGGGTATACTTTCAAGTTGGGCTCATTGTCATCCGGTCAAGATCTCATGATGGGACCTTGGAGAAATCGATGGTAATCTTCAATTGTTATAGGCACATCTATAGCGCTTAGGGTAATTTTATACACTCCTTTGCAAAAATATGGGTGGTGTTGATTTTTCTACATTATTGGTAATCATTTAGTTCTAAAGAGGTTTTAATAGCCAAACTATTTTACTACCTAATACTTAATAAAGAGTAAGTTCGCCTAAAGTTAATTCAAAATTCGGAACTTTTGTTTTTAAATATAATAATTCTTTTTTCAGATAAAGCGCGGGAAACTTCTAACTTGGCGGACGAAAAAAAAACCTGTCATATAAGTTCAGACCGGTATTCGTCGTTTGGATTGGCCAGCGCAGAGCCCCGACCTTAACCCTATTGAGCACGTCTGGGACCTCCTTAATAGGCAAGTACGATCTGTTCAACCACTTTCACAAAACATTATGGAACTTAAACGTGTGATCTCGGCTGAGTGGGAACACATTCCATAGGACACCATCAAAAACCTCAACAATTAACGTCTCTGCATCGGGAAAGGCAATATTTTGTAAACGGTGATGACATTAGATTAATTACAAACTGACCCACTAAAAAGTGAAAAATATAAACTTTTTTCCAAAAATACAACTGACTTCTAAGAAAAACACTAAAAAGTTGAAAAATAACTTTAATATCTGAAGTCGGTGGAAAAAAAACTAAATTACAGTTCCAAAGACACCGGCCTCCGAAATAAAAGTTATTTTTCACTTTGTAGTTCTTTTTTTGGAAGTCGGTTGTATTAAAAAAAAAGTTTTTATAGTTTTGCAACATTGTCATCAGCCGAAATTGCTCAGTTGGGACGGCGTTAGACTGCCCTCAAACTCAAATTCCAAAGCATTGATTACACTTACAGACACTTTTGAAAAATAAAGAAATCAAATCAAACAAAAGCTTTAGGAGCTTAATAATGTCCATAGTCTCACTAGTAATGCAAACAAAATGTTCAATCACCCTCTTTATAATAAAAAAGAAACAAAAAATATCGCATCGACCCGGTATCGAACCTGGGCCGCCTGCATAGCAGGCGACCGTTCTGCCACTGAACCATCGATGCTTATAAATATGCGATGAAATAGGGGAATGCTATGTTCTCAAAGTGAAGAAACAGCATTGACACAGCAGTAGACGGCATGTAGATCACCTAATAAAAAAAATGTGATCAACATGATCGAGGTCGAGAGCAGGCCCAGTCAGCAATAAAAAAAAAGTAGTTTTTTGCCACCGAATTCCGAAATGAAACTTATTTTTAACCGCGTTCAAAAAAAGGACTAGGGTTCTCAGTTTGTCGGAATCCTTTTTATTATGTATGTTACCCGTATACTCAAAGATGACGGGGCCGATTGGGAAAATTCTTTTTTTGTTTGAAAGGGTATACTTTCAAGTTGGGCTCATTGTCATCCGGTCAAGATCTCATGATGGGACCTTGGAGAAATCGATGGTAATCTTCAATTGTTATAGGCACATCTATAGCGCTTAGGGTAATTTTATACACTCCTTTGCAAAAATATGGGTGGTGTTGATTTTTCTACATTATTGGTAATCATTTAGTTCTAAAGAGGTTTTAATAGCCAAACTATTTTACTACCTAATACTTAATAAAGAGTAAGTTCGCCTAAAGTTAATTCAAAATTCGGAACTTTTGTTTTTAAATATAATAATTCTTTTTTCAGATAAAGCGCGGGAAACTTCTAACTTGGCGGACGAAAAAAAAACCTGTCATATAAGTTCAGACCGGTATTCGTCGTTTGGATTGGCCAGCGCAGAGCCCCGACCTTAACCCCATTGAGCACGTCTGGGACCTCCTTAATAGGCAAGTACGATCTGTTCAACCACTTTCACAAAACATCAAGGAACTTAAACGTGTGATCTCGGCTGAGTGGGAACACATTCCATAGGACACCATCAAAAACCTCAACAATTAACGTCTCTGCATCGGGAAAGGCAATATTTTGTAAACGGTGATGACATTAGATTAATTACAAACTGACCCACTAAAAAGTGAAAAATATAAACTTTTTTCCAAAAATACAACTGACTTCTAAGAAAAACACTAAAAAGTTGAAAAATAACTTTAATATCTGAAGTCGGTGGAAAAAAAAAACTAAATTACAGTTCCAAAGACACCGGCCTCCGAAATAAAAGTTATTTTTCACTTTGTAGTTCTTGTTTTGGAAGTCGGTTGTATTAAAAAAAAAGTTTTTATAGTTTTGCAACATTGTCATCAGCCGAAATTGCTCAGTTGGGACGGCGTTAGACTGCCCTCAAACTCAAATTCCAAAGCATTCATTACACTTACAGACACTTTTGAAAAATAAAGAAATCAAATCAAACAAAAGCTTTAGGAGCTTAATAATGTCCATAGTCTCACTAGTAATGCAAACAAAAGGTTCAATCACCCTCTTTATAATAAAAAAGAAACAAAAAATATTGCATCGACCCGGTATCGAACCCGGGCCGCCTGCATAGCAGGCGACCGTTCTGCCACTGAACCATCGATGCTTATAAATATGCGATGAAATAGGGGAATGCTATGTTCTCAAAGTGAAGAAACAGCATTGACACAGCAGTAGACGGCATGTAGATCACCTAATAAAAAAAATGTGATCAACATGATCGAGGTCGAGAGCAGGCCCAGTCAGCAATAAAAAAAAAGTAGTTTTTTTGCCACAGAATTCCGAAATGAAACTTATTTTTAACCGCGTTCAAAAAAAGGACTAGGGTTCTCAGTTTGTCGGAATCCTTTTTATTATGTATGTTACCCGTATACTCAAAGATGGCGGGACCGATTGGGAAAATTCTTTTTTTGTTTGAAAGGGTATACTTTCAAGTTGGGCTCATTGTCATCCGGTCAAGATCTCATGATGGGACCTTGGAGAAATCGATGGAAATCTTCAATTGTTATAGGCACATCTATAGCGCTTAGGGTAATTTTATACACTCCTTTGCAAAAATATGGATGGTGTTGATTTTTCTACATTATTGGTAATCATTTAGTTCTAAAGAGGTTTTAATAGCCAAACTATGTTACTACCTAATACTTAATAAAGAGTAAGTTCGCCTAAAGTTAATTCAAAATTCGGAACTTTTGTTTTTAAATATAATAATTCTTTTTTCAGATAAAGCGCGGGAAACTTCTAACTTGGCGGACGAAAAAAAAACCTGTCATATAAGTTCAGACCGGTATTCGTCGTTTGGATTGGCCAGCGCAGAGCCCCGACCTTAACCCCATTGAGCACGTCTGGGACCTCCTTAATAGGCAAGTACGATCTGTTCAACCACTTTCACAAAACATCAAGGAACTTAAACGTGTGATCTCGGCTGAGTGGGAACACATTCCATAGGACACCATCAAAAACCTCAACAATTAACGTCTCTGCATCGGGAAAGGCAATATTTTGTAAACGGTGATGACATTAGATTAATTACAAACTGACCCACTAAAAAGTGAAAAATATAAACTTTTTTCCAAAAATACAACTGACTTCTAAGAAAAACACTAAAAAGTTGAAAAATAACTTTAATATCTGAAGTCGGTGGAAAAAAAAAACTAAATTACAGTTCCAAAGACACCGGCCTCCGAAATAAAAGTTATTTTTCACTTTGTAGTTCTTTTTTTGGAAGTCGGTTGTATTAAAAAAAAAGTTTTTATAGTTTTGCAACATTGTCATCAGCCGAAATTGCTCAGTTGGGACGGCGTTATACTGCCCTCAAACTCAAATTCCAAAGCATTGATTACACTTACAGACACTTTTGAAAAATAAAGAAATCAAATCAAACAAAAGCTTTAGGAGCTTAATAATGTCCATAGTCTCACTAGTAATGCAAACAAAAGGTTCAATCACCCTCTTTATAATAAAAAAGAAACAAAAAATATCGCATCGACCCGGTATCGAACCCGGGCCGCCTGCATAGCAGGCGACCGTTCTGCCACTGAACCATCGATGCTTATAAATATACGATGAAATAGGGGAATGCTATGTTCTCAAAGTGAAGAAACAGCATTGACACAGCAGTAGACAGCATGTAGATCACCTAATAAAAAAAATGTGATCAACATGATCGAGGTCGAGAGCAGGCCCAGTCAGCAATAAAAAAAAAGTAGTTTTTTGCCACCGAATTCCGAAATGAAACTTATTTTTAACCGCGTTCAAAAAAAGGACTAGGGTTCTCAGTTTGTCGGAATCCTTTTTATTATGTATGTTACCCGTATACTCAAAGATGGCGGGACCGATTGGGAAAATTCTTTTTTTGTTTGAAAGGGTATACTTTCAAGTTGGGCTCATTGTCATCCGGTCAAGATCTCATGATGGGACCTTGGAGAAATCGATGGAAATCTTCAATTGTTATAGGCACAACTATAGCGCTTAGGGTAATTTTATACACTCCTTTGCAAAAATATGGGTGGTGTTGATTTTTCTACATTATTGGTAATCATTTAGTTCTAAAGAGGTTTTAATAGCCAAACTATGTTACTACCTAATACTTAATAAAGAGTAAGTTCGCCTAAAGTTAATTCAAAATTCGGAACTTTTGTTTTTAAATATAATAATTCTTTTTTCAGATAAAGCGCGGGAAACTTCTAACTTGGCGGACGAAAAAAAAACCTGTCATATAAGTTCAGACCGGTATTCATCGTTTGGATTGGCCAGCGCAGAGCCCCGACCTTAACCCCATTGAGCACGTCTGGGACCTCCTTAATAGGCAAGTACGATCTGTTCAACCACTTTCACAAAACATCAAGGAACTTAAACGTGTGATCTCGGCTGAGTGGGAACACATTCCATAGGACACCATCAAAAACCTCAACAATTAACGTCTCTGCATCGGGAAAGGCAATATTTTGTAAACGGTGATGACATTAGATTAATTACAAACTGACCCACTAAAAAGTGAAAAATATAAACTTTTTTCCAAAAATACAACTGACTTCTAAGAAAAACACTAAAAAGTTGAAAAATAACTTTAATATCTGAAGTCGGTGGAAAAAAAAAACTAAATTACAGTTCCAAAGACACCGGCCTCCGAAATAAAAGTTATTTTTCACTTTGTAGTTCTTGTTTTGGAAGTCGGTTGTATTAAAAAAAAAGTTTTTATAGTTTTGCAACATTGTCATCAGCCGAAATTGCTCAGTTGGGACGGCGTTAGACTGCCCTCAAACTCAAATTCCAAAGCATTCATTACACTTACAGACACTTTTGAAAAATAAAGAAATCAAATCAAACAAAAGCTTTAGGAGCTTAATAATGTCCATAGTCTCACTAGTAATGCAAACAAAAGGTTCAATCACCCTCTTTATAATAAAAAAGAAACAAAAAATATTGCATCGACCCGGTATCGAACCCGGGCCGCCTGCATAGCAGGCGACCGTTCTGCCACTGAACCATCGATGCTTATAAATATGCGATGAAATAGGGGAATGCTATGTTCTCAAAGTGAAGAAACAGCATTGACACAGCAGTGGACGGCATGTAGATCACCTAATAAAAATAATGTGATCAACATGATCGAGGTCGAGAGCAGGCCCAGTCAGCAATAAAAAAAAAGTCGTTTTTTGCCACCGAATTCCGAAATGAAACTTATTTTTAACCGCGTTCAAAAAAAGGACTAGGGTTCTCAGTTTGTCGGAATCCTTTTTATTATGTATGTTACCCGTATACTCAAAGATGGCGGGACCGATTGGGAAAATTCTTTTTTTGTTTGAAAGGGTATACTTTCAAGTTGGGCTCATTGTCATCCGGTCAAGATCTCATGATGGGACCTTGGAGAAATCGATGGAAATCTTCAATTGTTATAGGCACATCTATAGCGCTTAGGGTAATTTTATACACTCCTTTGCAAAAATATGGGTGGTGTTGATTTTTCTACATTATTGGTAATCATTTAGTTCTAAAGAGGTTTTAATAGCCAAACTATGTTACTACCTAATACTTAATAAAGAGTAAGTTCGCCTAAAGTTAATTCAAAATTCGGAACTTTTGTTTTTAAATATAATAATTCTTTTTTCAGATAAAGCGCGGGAAACTTCTAACTTGGCGGACGAAAAAAAAACCTGTCATATAAGTTCAGACCGGTATTCGTCGTTTGGATTGGCCAGCGCAGAGCCCCGACCTTAACCCCATTGAGCACGTCTGGGACCTCCTTAATAGGCAAGTACGATCTGTTCAACCACTTTCACAAAACATCAAGGAACTTAAACGTGTGATCTCGGCTGAGTGGGAACACATTCCATAGGACACCATCAAAAACCTCAACAATTAACGTCTCTGCATCGGGAAAGGCAATATTTTGTAAACGGTGATGACATTAGATTAATTACAAACTGACCCACTAAAAAGTGAAAAATATAAACTTTTTTCCAAAAATACAACTGACTTCTAAGAAAAACACTAAAAAGTTGAAAAATAACTTTAATATCTGAAGTCGGTGGAAAAAAAAAACTAAATTACAGTTCCAAAGACACCGGCCTCCGAAATAAAAGTTATTTTTCACTTTGTAGTTCTTTTTTTGGAAGTCGGTTGTATTAAAAAAAAAGTTTTTATAGTTTTGCAACATTGTCATCAGCCGAAATTGCTCAGTTGGGACGGCGTTATACTGCCCTCAAACTCAAATTCCAAAGCATTGATTACACTTACAGACACTTTTGAAAAATAAAGAAATCAAATCAAACAAAAGCTTTAGGAGCTTAATAATGTCCATAGTCTCACTAGTAATGCAAACAAAAGGTTCAATCACCCTCTTTATAATAAAAAAGAAACAAAAAATATCGCATCGACCCGGTATCGAACCCGGGCCGCCTGCATAGCAGGCGACCGTTCTGCCACTGAACCATCGATGCTTATAAATATACGATGAAATAGGGGAATGCTATGTTCTCAAAGTGAAGAAACAGCATTGACACAGCAGTAGACAGCATGTAGATCACCTAATAAAAAAAATGTGATCAACATGATCGAGGTCGAGAGCAGGCCCAGTCAGCAATAAAAAAAAAGTAGTTTTTTGCCACCGAATTCCGAAATGAAACTTATTTTTAACCGCGTTCAAAAAAAGGACTAGGGTTCTCAGTTTGTCGGAATCCTTTTTATTATGTATGTTACCCGTATACTCAAAGATGGCGGGACCGATTGGGAAAATTCTTTTTTTGTTTGAAAGGGTATACTTTCAAGTTGGGCTCATTGTCATCCGGTCAAGATCTCATGATGGGACCTTGGAGAAATCGATGGAAATCTTCAATTGTTATAGGCACAACTATAGCGCTTAGGGTAATTTTATACACTCCTTTGCAAAAATATGGGTGGTGTTGATTTTTCTACATTATTGGTAATCATTTAGTTCTAAAGAGGTTTTAATAGCCAAACTATTTTACTACCTAATACTTAATAAAGAGTAAGTTCGCCTAAAGTTAATTCAAAATTCGGAACTTTTGTTTTTAAATATAATAATTCTTTTTTCAGATAAAGCGCGGGAAACTTCTAACTTGGCGGACGAAAAAAAAACCTGTCATATAAGTTCAGACCGGTATTCGTCGTTTGGATTGGTCAGCGCAGAGCCCCGACCTTAACCCCATTGAGCACGTCTGGGACCTCCTTAATAGGCAAGTACGATCTGTTCAACCACTTTCACAAAACATCAAGGAACTTAAACGTGTGATCTCGGCTGAGTGGGAACACATTCCATAGGACACCATCAAAAACCTCAACAATTAACGTCTCTGCATCGGGAAAGGCAATATTTTGTAAACGGTGATGACATTAGATTAATTACAAACTGACCCACTAAAAAGTGAAAAATATAAACTTTTTTCCAAAAATACAACTGACTTCTAAGAAAAACACTAAAAAGTTGAAAAATAACTTTAATATCTGAAGTCGGTGGAAAAAAAAAACTAAATTACAGTTCCAAAGACACCGGCCTCCGAAATAAAAGTTATTTTTCACTTTGTAGTTCTTTTTTTGGAAGTCGGTTGTATTAAAAAAAAAGTTTTTATAGTTTTGCAACATTGTCATCAGCCGAAATTGCTCAGTTGGGACGGCGTTATACTGCCCTCAAACTCAAATTCCAAAGCATTGATTACACTTACAGACACTTTTGAAAAATAAAGAAATCAAATCAAACAAAAGCTTTAGGAGCTTAATAATGTCCATAGTCTCACTAGTAATGCAAACAAAAGGTTCAATCACCCTCTTTATAATAAAAAAGAAACAAAAAATATCGCATCGACCCGGTATCGAACCCGGGCCGCCTGCATAGCAGGCGACCGTTCTGCCACTGAACCATCGATGCTTATAAATATACGATGAAATAGGGGAATGCTATGTTCTCAAAGTGAAGAAACAGCATTGACACAGCAGTAGACAGCATGTAGATCACCTAATAAAAAAAATGTGATCAACATGATCGAGGTCGAGAGCAGGCCCAGTCAGCAATAAAAAAAAAGTAGTTTTTTGCCACCGAATTCCGAAATGAAACTTATTTTTAACCGCGTTCAAAAAAAGGACTAGGGTTCTCAGTTTGTCGGAATCCTTTTTATTATGTATGTTACCCGTATACTCAAAGATGGCGGGACCGATTGGGAAAATTCTTTTTTTGTTTGAAAGGGTATACTTTCAAGTTGGGCTCATTGTCATCCGGTCAAGATCTCATGATGGGACCTTGGAGAAATCGATGGAAATCTTCAATTGTTATAGGCACAACTATAGCGCTTAGGGTAATTTTATACACTCCTTTGCAAAAATATGGGTGGTGTTGATTTTTCTACATTATTGGTAATCATTTAGTTCTAAAGAGGTTTTAATAGCCAAACTATGTTACTACCTAATACTTAATAAAGAGTAAGTTCGCCTAAAGTTAATTCAAAATTCGGAACTTTTGTTTTTAAATATAATAATTCTTTTTTCAGATAAAGCGCGGGAAACTTCTAACTTGGCGGACGAAAAAAAAACCTGTCATATAAGTTCAGACCGGTATTCATCGTTTGGATTGGCCAGCGCAGAGCCCCGACCTTAACCCCATTGAGCACGTCTGGGACCTCCTTAATAGGCAAGTACGATCTGTTCAACCACTTTCACAAAACATCAAGGAACTTAAACGTGTGATCTCGGCTGAGTGGGAACACATTCCATAGGACACCATCAAAAACCTCAACAATTAACGTCTCTGCATCGGGAAAGGCAATATTTTGTAAACGGTGATGACATTAGATTAATTACAAACTGACCCACTAAAAAGTGAAAAATATAAACTTTTTTCCAAAAATACAACTGACTTCTAAGAAAAACACTAAAAAGTTGAAAAATAACTTTAATATCTGAAGTCGGTGGAAAAAAAAAACTAAATTACAGTTCCAAAGACACCGGCCTCCGAAATAAAAGTTATTTTTCACTTTGTAGTTCTTTTTTTGGAAGTCGGTTGTATTAAAAAAAAAGTTTTTATAGTTTTGCAACATTGTCATCAGCCGAAATTGCTCAGTTGGGACGGCGTTATACTGCCCTCAAACTCAAATTCCAAAGCATTGATTACACTTACAGACACTTTTGAAAAATAAAGAAATCAAATCAAACAAAAGCTTTAGGAGCTTAATAATGTCCATAGTCTCACTAGTAATGCAAACAAAAGGTTCAATCACCCTCTTTATAATAAAAAAGAAACAAAAAATATCGCATCGACACGGTATCGAACCCGGGCCGCCTGCATAGCAGGCGACCGTTCTGCCACTGAACCATCGATGCTTATAAATATACGATGAAATAGGGGAATGCTATGTTCTCAAAGTGAAGAAACAGCATTGACACAGCAGTAGACAGCATGTAGATCACCTAATAAAAAAAATGTGATCAACATGATCGAGGTCGAGAGCAGGCCCAGTCAGCAATAAAAAAAAAGTAGTTTTTTGCCACCGAATTCCGAAATGAAACTTATTTTTAACCGCGTTCAAAAAAAGGACTAGGGTTCTCAGTTTGTCGGAATCCTTTTTATTATGTATGTTACCCGTATACTCAAAGATGGCGGGACCGATTGGGAAAATTCTTTTTTTGTTTGAAAGGGTATACTTTCAAGTTGGGCTCATTGTCATCCGGTCAAGATCTCATGATGGGACCTTGGAGAAATCGATGGAAATCTTCAATTGTTATAGGCACAACTATAGCGCTTAGGGTAATTTTATACACTCCTTTGCAAAAATATGGGTGGTGTTGATTTTTCTACATTATTGGTAATCATTTAGTTCTAAAGAGGTTTTAATAGCCAAACTATTTTACTACCTAATACTTAATAAAGAGTAAGTTCGCCTAAAGTTAATTCAAAATTCGGAACTTTTGTTTTTAAATATAATAATTCTTTTTTCAGATAAAGCGCGGGAAACTTCTAACTTGGCGGACGAAAAAAAAACCTGTCATATAAGTTCAGACCGGTATTCGTCGTTTGGATTGGCCAGCGCAGAGCCCCGACCTTAACCCCATTGAGCACGTCTGGGACCTCCTTAATAGGCAAGTACGATCTGTTCAACCACTTTCACAAAACATCAAGGAACTTAAACGTGTGATCTCGGCTGAGTGGGAACACATTCCATAGGACACCATCAAAAACCTCAACAATTAACGTCTCTGCATCGGGAAAGGCAATATTTTGTAAACGGTGATGACATTAGATTAATTACAAACTGACCCACTAAAAAGTGAAAAATATAAACTTTTTTCCAAAAATACAACTGACTTCTAAGAAAAACACTAAAAAGTTGAAAAATAACTTTAATATCTGAAGTCGGTGGAAAAAAAAAACTAAATTACAGTTCCAAAGACACCGGCCTCCGAAATAAAAGTTATTTTTCACTTTGTAGTTCTTGTTTTGGAAGTCGGTTGTATTAAAAAAAAAGTTTTTATAGTTTTGCAACATTGTCATCAGCCGAAATTGCTCAGTTGGGACGGCGTTAGACTGCCCTCAAACTCAAATTCCAAAGCATTCATTACACTTACAGACACTTTTGAAAAATAAAGAAATCAAATCAAACAAAAGCTTTAGGAGCTTAATAATGTCCATAGTCTCACTAGTAATGCAAACAAAAGGTTCAATCACCCTCTTTATAATAAAAAAGAAACAAAAAATATTGCATCGACCCGGTATCGAACCCGGGCCGCCTGCATAGCAGGCGACCGTTCTGCCACTGAACCATCGATGCTTATAAATATGCGATGAAATAGGGGAATGCTATGTTCTCAAAGTGAAGAAACAGCATTGACACAGCAGTGGACGGCATGTAGATCACCTAATAAAAATAATGTGATCAACATGATCGAGGTCGAGAGCAGGCCCAGTCAGCAATAAAAAAAAAGTCGTTTTTTGCCACCGAATTCCGAAATGAAACTTATTTTTAACCGCGTTCAAAAAAAGGACTAGGGTTCTCAGTTTGTCGGAATCCTTTTTATTATGTATGTTACCCGTATACTCAAAGATGGCGGGACCGATTGGGAAAATTCTTTTTTTGTTTGAAAGGGTATACTTTCAAGTTGGGCTCATTGTCATCCGGTCAAGATCTCATGATGGGACCTTGGAGAAATCGATGGAAATCTTCAATTGTTATAGGCACATCTATAGCGCTTAGGGTAATTTTATACACTCCTTTGCAAAAATATGGGTGGTGTTGATTTTTCTACATTATTGGTAATCATTTAGTTCTAAAGAGGTTTTAATAGCCAAACTATGTTACTACCTAATACTTAATAAAGAGTAAGTTCGCCTAAAGTTAATTCAAAATTCGGAACTTTTGTTTTTAAATATAATAATTCTTTTTTCAGATAAAGCGCGGGAAACTTCTAACTTGGCGGACGAAAAAAAAACCTGTCATATAAGTTCAGACCGGTATTCGTCGTTTGGATTGGCCAGCGCAGAGCCCCGACCTTAACCCCATTGAGCACGTCTGGGACCTCCTTAATAGGCAAGTACGATCTGTTCAACCACTTTCACAAAACATCAAGGAACTTAAACGTGTGATCTCGGCTGAGTGGGAACACATTCCATAGGACACCATCAAAAACCTCAACAATTAACGTCTCTGCATCGGGAAAGGCAATATTTTGTAAACGGTGATGACATTAGATTAATTACAAACTGACCCACTAAAAAGTGAAAAATATAAACTTTTTTCCAAAAATACAACTGACTTCTAAGAAAAACACTAAAAAGTTGAAAAATAACTTTAATATCTGAAGTCGGTGGAAAAAAAAAACTAAATTACAGTTCCAAAGACACCGGCCTCCGAAATAAAAGTTATTTTTCACTTTGTAGTTCTTTTTTTGGAAGTCGGTTGTATTAAAAAAAAAGTTTTTATAGTTTTGCAACATTGTCATCAGCCGAAATTGCTCAGTTGGGACGGCGTTATACTGCCCTCAAACTCAAATTCCAAAGCATTGATTACACTTACAGACACTTTTGAAAAATAAAGAAATCAAATCAAACAAAAGCTTTAGGAGCTTAATAATGTCCATAGTCTCACTAGTAATGCAAACAAAAGGTTCAATCACCCTCTTTATAATAAAAAAGAAACAAAAAATATCGCATCGACACGGTATCGAACCCGGGCCGCCTGCATAGCAGGCGACCGTTCTGCCACTGAACCATCGATGCTTATAAATATACGATGAAATAGGGGAATGCTATGTTCTCAAAGTGAAGAAACAGCATTGACACAGCAGTAGACAGCATGTAGATCACCTAATAAAAAAAATGTGATCAACATGATCGAGGTCGAGAGCAGGCCCAGTCAGCAATAAAAAAAAAGTAGTTTTTTGCCACCGAATTCCGAAATGAAACTTATTTTTAACCGCGTTCAAAAAAAGGACTAGGGTTCTCAGTTTGTCGGAATCCTTTTTATTATGTATGTTACCCGTATACTCAAAGATGGCGGGACCGATTGGGAAAATTCTTTTTTTGTTTGAAAGGGTATACTTTCAAGTTGGGCTCATTGTCATCCGGTCAAGATCTCATGATGGGACCTTGGAGAAATCGATGGAAATCTTCAATTGTTATAGGCACAACTATAGCGCTTAGGGTAATTTTATACACTCCTTTGCAAAAATATGGGTGGTGTTGATTTTTCTACATTATTGGTAATCATTTAGTTCTAAAGAGGTTTTAATAGCCAAACTATTTTACTACCTAATACTTAATAAAGAGTAAGTTCGCCTAAAGTTAATTCAAAATTCGGAACTTTTGTTTTTAAATATAATAATTCTTTTTTCAGATAAAGCGCGGGAAACTTCTAACTTGGCGGACGAAAAAAAAACCTGTCATATAAGTTCAGACCGGTATTCGTCGTTTGGATTGGCCAGCGCAGAGCCCCGACCTTAACCCCATTGAGCACGTCTGGGACCTCCTTAATAGGCAAGTACGATCTGTTCAACCACTTTCACAAAACATCAAGGAACTTAAACGTGTGATCTCGGCTGAGTGGGAACACATTCCATAGGACACCATCAAAAACCTCAACAATTAACGTCTCTGCATCGGGAAAGGCAATATTTTGTAAACGGTGATGACATTAGATTAATTACAAACTGACCCACTAAAAAGTGAAAAATATAAACTTTTTTCCAAAAATACAACTGACTTCTAAGAAAAACACTAAAAAGTTGAAAAATAACTTTAATATCTGAAGTCGGTGGAAAAAAAAAACTAAATTACAGTTCCAAAGACACCGGCCTCCGAAATAAAAGTTATTTTTCACTTTGTAGTTCTTTTTTTGGAAGTCGGTTGTATTAAAAAAAAAGTTTTTATAGTTTTGCAACATTGTCATCAGCCGAAATTGCTCAGTTGGGACGGCGTTATACTGCCCTCAAACTCAAATTCCAAAGCATTGATTACACTTACAGACACTTTTGAAAAATAAAGAAATCAAATCAAACAAAAGCTTTAGGAGCTTAATAATGTCCATAGTCTCACTAGTAATGCAAACAAAAGGTTCAATCACCCTCTTTATAATAAAAAAGAAACAAAAAATATCGTATCGACCCGGTATCGAACCCGGGCCGCCTGCATAGCAGGCGACCGTTCTGCCACTGAACCATCGATGCTTATAAATATACGATGAAATAGGGGAATGCTATGTTCTCAAAGTGAAGAAACAGCATTGACACAGCAGTAGACAGCATGTAGATCACCTAATAAAAAAAATGTGATCAACATGATCGAGGTCGAGAGCAGGCCCAGTCAGCAATAAAAAAAAAGTAGTTTTTTGCCACCGAATTCCGAAATGAAACTTATTTTTAACCGCGTTCAAAAAAAGGACTAGGGTTCTCAGTTTGTCGGAATCCTTTTTATTATGTATGTTACCCGTATACTCAAAGATGGCGGGACCGATTGGGAAAATTCTTTTTTTGTTTGAAAGGGTATACTTTCAAGTTGGGCTCATTGTCATCCGGTCAAGATCTCATGATGGGACCTTGGAGAAATCGATGGAAATCTTCAATTGTTATAGGCACAACTATAGCGCTTAGGGTAATTTTATACACTCCTTTGCAAAAATATGGGTGGTGTTGATTTTTCTACATTATTGGTAATCATTTAGTTCTAAAGAGGTTTTAATAGCCAAACTATGTTACTACCTAATACTTAATAAAGAGTAAGTTCGCCTAAAGTTAATTCAAAATTCGGAACTTTTGTTTTTAAATATAATAATTCTTTTTTCAGATAAAGCGCGGGAAACTTCTAACTTGGCGGACGAAAAAAAAACCTGTCATATAAGTTCAGACCGGTATTCATCGTTTGGATTGGCCAGCGCAGAGCCCCGACCTTAACCCCATTGAGCACGTCTGGGACCTCCTTAATAGGCAAGTACGATCTGTTCAACCACTTTCACAAAACATCAAGGAACTTAAACGTGTGATCTCGGCTGAGTGGGAACACATTCCATAGGACACCATCAAAAACCTCAACAATTAACGTCTCTGCATCGGGAAAGGCAATATTTTGTAAACGGTGATGACATTAGATTAATTACAAACTGACCCACTAAAAAGTGAAAAATATAAACTTTTTTCCAAAAATACAACTGACTTCTAAGAAAAACACTAAAAAGTTGAAAAATAACTTTAATATCTGAAGTCGGTGGAAAAAAAAAACTAAATTACAGTTCCAAAGACACCGGCCTCCGAAATAAAAGTTATTTTTCACTTTGTAGTTCTTTTTTTGGAAGTCGGTTGTATTAAAAAAAAAGTTTTTATAGTTTTGCAGCATTGTCATCAGCCGAAATTGCTCAGTTGGGACGGCGTTAGACTGCCCTCAAACTCAAATTCCAAAGCATTGATTACACTTACAGACACTTTTGAAAAATAAAGAAATCAAATCAAACAAAAGCTTTAGGAGCTTAATAATGTCCATAGTCTCACTAGTAATGCAAACAAAAGGTTCAATCACCCTCTTTATAATAAAAAAGAAACAAAAAATATTGCATCGACCCGGTATCGAACCCGGGCCGCCTGCATAGCAGGCGACCGTTCTGCCACTGAACCATCGATGCTTATAAATATGCGATGAAATAGGGGAATGCTATGTTCTCAAAGTGAAGAAACAGCATTGACACAGCAGTAGACGGCATGTAGATCACCTAATAAAAAAAATGTGATCAACATGATCGAGGTCGAGAGCAGGCCCAGTCAGCAATAAAAAAAAAGTAGTTTTTTGCCACCGAATTCCGAAATGAAACTTATTTTTAACCGCGTTCAAAAAAAGGACTAGGGTTCTCAGTTTGTCGGAATCCTTTTTATTATGTATGTTACCCGTATACTCAAAGATGGCGGGACCGATTGGGAAAATTCTTTTTTTGTTTGAAAGGGTATACTTTCAAGTTGGGCTCATTGTCATCCGGTCAAGATCTCATGATGGGACCTTGGAGAAATCGATGGAAATCTTCAATTGTTATAGGCACATCTATAGCGCTTAGGGTAATTTTATACACTCCTTTGCAAAAATATGGGTGGTGTTGATTTTTCTACATTATTGGTAATCATTTAGTTCTAAAGAGGTTTTAATAGCCAAACTATGTTACTACCTAATACTTAATAAAGAGTAAGTTCGCCTAAAGTTAATTCAAAATTCGGAACTTTTGTTTTTAAATATAATAATTCTTTTTTCAGATAAAGCGCTGGAAACTTCTAACTTGGCGGACGAAAAAAAAACCTGTCATATAAGTTCAGACCGGTATTCGTCGTTTGGATTGGCCAGCGCAGAGCCCCGACCTTAACCCCATTGAGCACGTCTGGGACCTCCTTAATAGGCAAGTACGATCTGTTCAACCACTTTCACAAAACATCAAGGAACTTAAACGTGTGATCTCGGCTGAGTGGGAACACATTCCATAGGACACCATCAAAAACCTCAACAATTAACGTCTCTGCATCGGGAAAGGCAATATTTTGTAAACGGTGATGACATTAGATTAATTACAAACTGACCCACTAAAAAGTGAAAAATATAAACTTTTTTCCAAAAATACAACTGACTTCTAAGAAAAACACTAAAAAGTTGAAAAATAACTTTAATATCTGAAGTCGGTGGAAAAAAAACTAAATTACAGTTCCAAAGACACCGGCCTCCGAAATAAAAGTTATTTTTCACTTTGTAGTTCTTTTTTTGGAAGTCGGTTGTATTAAAAAAAAAGTTTTTATAGTTTTGCAGCATTGTCATCAGCCGAAATTGCTCAGTTGGGACGGCGTTAGACTGCCCTCAAACTCAAATTCCAAAGCATTGATTACACTTACAGACACTTTTGAAAAATAAAGAAATCAAATCAAACAAAAGCTTTAGGAGCTTAATAATGTCCATAGTCTCACTAGTAATGCAAACAAAAGGTTCAATCACCCTCTTTATAATAAAAAAGAAACAAAAAATATCGCATCGACCCGGTATCGAACCCGGGCCGCCTGCATAGCAGGCGACCGTTCTGCCACTGAACCATCGATGCTTATAAATATGCGATGAAATAGGGGAATGCTATGTTCTCAAAGTGAAGAAACAGCATTGACACAGCAGTAGACGGCATGTAGATCACCTAATAAAAAAAATGTGATCAACATGATCGAGGTCGAGAGCAGGCCCAGTCAGCAATAAAAAAAAAGTAGTTTTTTGCCACCGAATTCCGAAATGAAACTTATTTTTAACCGCGTTCAAAAAAAGGACTAGGGTTCTCAGTTTGTCGGAATCCTTTTTATTATGTATGTTACCCGTATACTCAAAGATGGCGGGACCGATTGGGAAAATTCTTTTTTTGTTTGAAAGGGTATACTTTCAAGTTGGGCTCATTGTCATCCGGTCAAGATCTCATGATGGGACCTTGGAGAAATCGATGGAAATCTTCAATTGTTATAGGCACAACTATAGCGCTTAGGGTAATTTTATACACTCCTTTGCAAAAATATGGGTGGTGTTGATTTTTCTACATTATTGGTAATCATTTAGTTCTAAAGAGGTTTTAATAGCCAAACTATGTTACTACCTAATACTTAATAAAGAGTAAGTTCGCCTAAAGTTAATTCAAAATTCGGAACTTTTGTTTTTAAATATAATAATTCTTTTTTCAGATAAAGCGCGGGAAACTTCTAACTTGGCGGACGAAACAAAAACCTGTCATATAAGTTCAGACCGGTATTCGTTGTTTGGATTGGCCAGCGCAGAGCCCCGACCTTAACCCCATTGAGCACGTCTGGGACCTCCTTAATAGGCAAGTACGATCTGTTCAACCACTTTCACAAAACATCAAGGAACTTAAACGTGTGATCTCGGCTGAGTGGGAACACATTCCATAGGACACCATCAAAAACCTCAACAATTAACGTCTCTGCATCGGGAAAGGCAATATTTTGTAAACGGTGATGACATTAGATTAATTACAAACTGACCCACTAAAAAGTGAAAAATATAAACTTTTTTCCAAAAATACAACTGACTTCTAAGAAAAACACTAAAAAGTTGAAAAATAACTTTAATATCTGAAGTCGGTGGAAAAAAAACTAAATTACAGTTCCAAAGACACCGGCCTCCGAAATAAAAGTTATTTTTCACTTTGTAGTTCTTTTTTTGGAAGTCGGTTGTATTAAAAAAAAAGTTTTTATAGTTTTGCAGCATTGTCATCAGCCGAAATTACTCAGTTGGGACGGCGTTAGACTGCCCTCAAACTCAAATTCCAAAGCATTGATTACACTTACAGACACTTTTGAAAAATAAAGAAATCAAATCAAACAAAAGCTTTAGGAGCTTAATAATGTCCATAGTCTCACTAGTAATGCAAACAAAAGGTTCAATCACCCTCTTTATAATAAAAAAGAAACAAAAAATATTGCATCGACCCGGTATCGAACCCGGGCCGCCTGCATAGCAGGCGACCGTTCTGCCACTGAACCATCGATGCTTATAAATATGCGATGAAATAGGGGAATGCTATGTTCTCAAAGTGAAGAAACAGCATTGACACAGCAGTAGACGGCATGTAGATCACCTAATAAAAAAAATGTGATCAACATGATCGAGGTCGAGAGCAGGCCCAGTCAGCAATAAAAAAAAAGTAGTTTTTTGCCACCGAATTCCGAAATGAAACTTATTTTTAACCGCGTTCAAAAAAAGGACTAGGGTTCTCAGTTTGTCGGAATCCTTTTTATTATGTATGTTACCCGTATACTCAAAGATGGCGGGACCGATTGGGAAAATTCTTTTTTTGTTTGAAAGGGTATACTTTCAAGTTGGGCTCATTGTCATCCGGTCAAGATCTCATGATGGGACCTTGGAGAAATCGATGGAAATCTTCAATTGTTATAGGCACATCTATAGCGCTTAGGGTAATTTTATACACTCCTTTGCAAAAATATGGGTGGTGTTGATTTTTCTACATTATTGGTAATCATTTAGTTCTAAAGAGGTTTTAATAGCCAAACTATGTTACTACCTAATACTTAATAAAGAGTAAGTTCGCCTAAAGTTAATTCAAAATTCGGAACTTTTGTTTTTAAATATAATAATTCTTTTTTCAGATAAAGCGCGGGAAACTTCTAACTTGGCGGACGAAAAAAAAACCTGTCATATAAGTTCAGACCGGTATTCGTCGTTTGGATTGGCCAGCGCAGAGCCCCGACCTTAACCCCATTGAGCACGTCTGGGACCTCCTTAATAGGCAAGTACGATCTGTTCAACCACTTTCACAAAACATCAAGGAACTTAAACGTGTGATCTCGGCTGAGTGGGAACACATTCCATAGGACACCATCAAAAACCTCAACAATTAACGTCTCTGCATCGGGAAAGGCAATATTTTGTAAACGGTGATCACATTAGATTAATTACAAACTGACCCACTAAAAAGTGAAAAATATAAACTTTTTTCCAAAAATACAACTGACTTCTAAGAAAAACACTAAAAAGTTGAAAAATAACTTTAATATCTGAAGTCGGTGGAAAAAAACTAAATTACAGTTCCAAAGACACCGGCCTCCGAAATAAAAGTTATTTTTCACTTTGTAGTTCTTTTTTTGGAAGTCGGTGTATTAAAAAAAAAGTTTTTATAGTTTTGCAACATTGTCATCAGCCGAAATTGCTCAGTTGGGACGGCGTTAGACTGCCCTCAAACTCAAATTCCAAAGCATTGATTACACTTACAGACACTTTTGAAAAATAAAGAAATCAAATCAAACAAAAGCTTTAGGAGCTTAATAATGTCCATAGTCTCACTAGTAATGCAAACAAAAGGTTCAATCACCCTCTTTATAATAAAAAAGAAACAAAAAATATCGCATCGACCCGGTATCGAACCCGGGCCGCCTGCATAGCAGGCGACCGTTCTGCCACTGAACCATCGATGCTTATAAATATGCGATGAAATAGGGGAATGCTATGTTCTCAAAGTGAAGAAACAGCATTGACACAGCAGTAGACCTAATAAAAAAAATGTGATCAACATGATCGAGGTCGAGAGCAGGCCCAGTCAGCAATAAAAAAAAAGTAGTTTTTTGCCACCGAATTCCGAAATGAAACTTATTTTTAACCGCGTTCAAAAAAAGGACTAGGGTTCTCAGTTTGTCGGAATCCTTTTTATTATGTATGTTACCCGTATACTCAAAGATGGCGGGACCGATTGGGAAAATTCTTTTTTTGTTTGAAAGGGTATACTTTCAAGTTGGGCTCATTGTCATCCGGTCAAGATCTCATGATGGGACCTTGGAGAAATCGATGGAAATCTTCAATTGTTATAGGCACATCTATAGCGCTTAGGGTAATTTTATACACTCCTTTGCAAAAATATGGGTGGTGTTGATTTTTCTACATTATTGGTAATCATTTAGTTCTAAAGAGGTTTTAATAGCCAAACTATGTTACTACCTAATACTTAATAAAGAGTAAGTTCGCCTAAAGTTAATTCAAAATTCGGAACTTTTGTTTTTAAATATAATAATTCTTTTTTCAGATAAAGCGCGGGAAACTTCTAACTTGGCGGACGAAAAAAAAACCTGTCATATAAGTTCAGACCGGTATTCGTCGTTTGGATTGGCCAGCGCAGAGCCCCGACCTTAACCCCATTGAGCACGTCTGGGACCTCCTTAATAGGCAAGTACGATCTGTTCAACCACTTTCACAAAACATCAAGGAACTTAAACGTGTGATCTCGGCTGAGTGGGAACACATTCCATAGGACACCATCAAAAACCTCAACAATTAACGTCTCTGCATCGGGAAAGGCAATATTTTGTAAACGGTGATGACATTAGATTAATTACAAACTGACCCACTAAAAAGTGAAAAATATAAACTTTTTTCCAAAAATACAACTGACTTCTAAGAAAAACACTAAAAAGTTGAAAAATAACTTTAATATCTGAAGTCGGTGGAAAAAAAAAACTAAATTACAGTTCCAAAGACACCGGCCTCCGAAATAAAAGTTATTTTTCACTTTGTAGTTCTTTTTTTGGAAGTCGGTTGTATTAAAAAAAAAGTTTTTATATTTTTGCAACATTGTCATCAGCCGAAATTGCTCAGTTGGGACGGCGTTAGACTGCCCTCAAACTCAAATTCCAAAGCATTGATTACACTTACAGACACTTTTGAAAAATAAAGAAATCAAATCAAACAAAAGCTTTAGGAGCTTAATAATGTCCATAGTCTCACTAGTAATGCAAACAAAAGGTTCAATCACCCTCTTTATAATAAAAAAGAAACAAAAAATATCGCATCGACCCGGTATCGAACCCGGGCCGCCTGCATAGCAGGCGACCGTTCTGCCACTGAACCATCGATGCTTATAAATATGCGATGAAATAGGGGAATGCTATGTTCTCAAAGTGAAGAAACAGCATTGACACCGCAGTAGACGGCATGTAGATCACCTAATAAAAAAAATGTGATCAACATGATCGAGGTCGAGAGCAGGCCCAGTCAGCAATAAAAAAAAAGTAGTTTTTTGCCACCGAATTCCGAAATGAAACTTATTTTTAACCGCGTTCAAAAAAAGGACTAGGGTTCTCAGTTTGTCGGAATCCTTTTTATTATGTATGTTACCCGTATACTCAAAGATGGCGGGACCGATTGGGAAAATTCTTTTTTTGTTTGAAAGGGTATACTTTCAAGTTGGGCTCATTGTCATCCGGTCAAGATCTCATGATGGGACCTTGGAGAAATCGATGGAAATCTTCAATTGTTATAGGCACATCTATAGCGCTTAGGGTAATTTTATACACTCCTTTGCAAAAATATGGGTGGTGTTGATTTTTCTACATTATTGGTAATCATTTAGTTCTAAAGAGGTTTTAATAGCCAAACTATGTTACTACCTAATACTTAATAAAGAGTAAGTTCGCCTAAAGTTAATTCAAAATTCGGAACTTTTGTTTTTAAATATAATAATTCTTTTTTCAGATAAAGCGCGGGAAACTTCTAACTTGGCGGACGAAAAAAAAACCTGTCATATAAGTTCAGACCGGTATTCGTCGTTTGGATTGGCCAGCGCAGAGCCCCGACCTTAACCCCATTGAGCACGTCTGGGACCTCCTTAATAGGCAAGTACGATCTGTTCAACCACTTTCACAAAACATCAAGGAACTTAAACGTGTGATCTCGGCTGAGTGGGAACACATTCCATAGGACACCATCAAAAACCTCAACAATTAACGTCTCTGCATCGGGAAAGGCAATATTTTGTAAACGGTGATGACATTAGATTAATTACAAACTGACCCACTAAAAAGTGAAAAATATAAACTTTTTTCCAAAAATACAACTGACTTCTAAGAAAAACACTAAAAAGTTGAAAAATAACTTTAATATCTGAAGTCGGTGGAAAAAAAACTAAATTACAGTTCCAAAGACACCGGCCTCCGAAATAAAAGTTATTTTTCACTTTGTAGTTCTTTTTTTGGAAGTCGGTTGTATTAAAAAAAAAGTTTTTATAGTTTTGCAACATTGTCATCAGCCGAAATTGCTCAGTTGGGACGGCGTTAGACTGCCCTCAAACTCTAATTCCAAAGCATTGATTACACTTACAGACACTTTTGAAAAATAAAGAAATCAAATCAAACAAAAGCTTTAGGAGCTTAATAATGTCCATAGTCTCACTAGTAATGCAAACAAAAGGTTCAATCACCCTCTTTATAATAAAAAAGAAACAAAAAATATTGCATCGACCCGGTATCGAACCCGGGCCGCCTGCATAGCAGGCGACCGTTCTGCCACTGAACCATCGATGCTTATAAATATGCGATGAAATAGGGGAATGCTATGTTCTCAAAGTGAAGAAACAGCATTGACACAGCAGTAGACGGCATGTAGATCACCTAATAAAAAAAATGTGATCAACATGATCGAGGTCGAGAGCAGGCCCAGTCAGCAATAAAAAAAAAGTAGTTTTTTACCACCGAATTCCGAAATGAAACTTATTTTTAACCGCGTTCAAAAAAAGGACTAGGGTTCTCAGTTTGTCGGAATCCTTTTTATTATGTATGTTACCCGTATACTCAAAGATGGCGGGACCGATTGGGAAAATTCTTTTTTTGTTTGAAAGGGTATACTTTCAAGTTGGGCTCATTGTCATCCGGTCAAGATCTCATGATGGGACCTTGGAGAAATCGATGGAAATCTTCAATTGTTATAGGCACATCTATAGCGCTTAGGGTAATTTTATACACTCCTTTGCAAAAATATGGGTGGTGTTGATTTTTCTACATTATTGGTAATCATTTAGTTCTAAAGAGGTTTTAATAGCCAAACTATGTTACTACCTAATACTTAATAAAGAGTAAGTTCGCCTAAAGTTAATTCAAAATTCGGAACTTTTGTTTTTAAATATAATAATTCTTTTTTCAGATAAAGCGCGGGAAACTTCTAACTTGGCGGACGAAAAAAAAACCTGTCATATAAGTTCAGACCGGTATTCGTCGTTTGGATTGGCCAGCGCAGAGCCCCGACCTTAACCCCATTGAGCACGTCTGGGACCTCCTTAATAGGCAAGTACGATCTGTTCAACCACTTTCACAAAACATCAAGGAACTTAAACGTGTGATCTCGGCTGAGTGGGAACACATTCCATAGGACACCATCAAAAACCTCAAAAATTAACGTCTCTGCATCGGGAAAGGCAATATTTTGTAAACGGTGATGACATTAGATTAATTACAAACTGACCCACTAAAAAGTGAAAAATATAAACTTTTTTCCAAAAATACAACTGACTTCTAAGAAAAACACTAAAAAGTTGAAAAATAACTTTAATATCTGAAGTCGGTGGAAAAAAAACTAAATTACAGTTCCAAAGACACCGGCCTCCGAAATAAAAGTTATTTTTCACTTTGTAGTTCTTTTTTTGGAAGTCGGTTGTATTAAAAAAAAAGTTTTTATAGTTTTGCAACATTGTCATCAGCCGAAATTGCTCAGTTGGGACGGCGTTAGACTGCCCTCAAACTCTAATTCCAAAGCATTGATTACACTTACAGACACTTTTGAAAAATAAAGAAATCAAAGCAAACAAAAGCTTTAGGAGCTTAATAATGTCCATAGTCTCACTAGTAATGCAAACAAAAGGTTCAATCACCCTCTTTATAATAAAAAAGAAACAAAAAATATTGCATCGACCCGGTATCGAACCCGGGCCGCCTGCATAGCAGGCGACCGTTCTGCCACTGAACCATCGATGCTTATAAATATGCGATGAAATAGGGGAATGCTATGTTCTCAAAGTGAAGAAACAGCATTGACACAGCAGTAGACGGCATGTAGATCACCTAATAAAAAAAATGTGATCAACATGATCGAGGTCGAGAGCAGGCCCAGTCAGCAATAAAAAAAAGTAGTTTTTTGCCACCGAATTCCGAAATGAAACTTATTTTTAACCGCGTTCAAAAAAAGGACTAGGGTTCTCAGTTTGTCGGAATCCTTTTTATTATGTATGTTACCCGTATACTCAAAGATGGCGGGACCGATTGGGAAAATTCTTTTTTTGTTTGAAAGGGTATACTTTCAAGTTGGGCTCATTGTCATCCGGTCAAGATCTCATGATGGGACCTTGGAGAAATCGATGGAAATCTTCAATTGTTATAGGCACATCTATAGCGCTTAGGGTAATTTTATACACTCCTTTGCAAAAATATGGGTGGTGTTGATTTTTCTACATTATTGGTAATCATTTAGTTCTAAAGAGGTTTTAATAGCCAAACTATGTTACTACCTAATACTTAATAAAGAGTAAGTTCGCCTAAAGTTAATTCAAAATTCGGAACTTTTGTTTTTAAATATAATAATTCTTTTTTCAGATAAAGCGCGGGAAACTTCTAACTTGGCGGACGAAAAAAAAACCTGTCATATAAGTTCAGACCGGTATTCGTCGTTTGGATTGGCCAGCGCAGAGCCCCGACCTTAACCCCATTGAGCACGTCTGGGACCTCCTTAATAGGCAAGTACGATCTGTTCAACCACTTTCACAAAACATCAAGGAACTTAAACGTGTGATCTCGGCTGAGTGGGAACACATTCCATAGGACACCATCAAAAACCTCAACAATTAACGTCTCTGCATCGGGAAAGGCAATATTTTGTAAACGGTGATGACATTAGATTAATTACAAACTGACCCACTAAAAAGTGAAAAATATAAACTTTTTTCCAAAAATACAACTGACTTCTAAGAAAAACACTAAAAAGTTGAAAAATAACTTTAATATCTGAAGTCGGTGGAAAAAAAAAACTAAATTACAGTTCCAAAGACACCGGCCTCCGAAATAAAAGTTATTTTTCACTTTGTAGTTCTTTTTTTGGAAGTCGGTTGTATTAAAAAAAAAGTTTTTATAGTTTTGCAGCATTGTCATCAGCCGAAATTGCTCAGTTGGGACGGCGTTAGACTGCCCTCAAACTCAAATTCCAAAGCATTGATTACACTTACAGACACTTTTGAAAAATAAAGAAATCAAATCAAACAAAAGCTTTAGGAGCTTAATAATGTCCATAGTCTCACTAGTAATGCAAACAAAAGGTTCAATCACCCTCTTTATAATAAAAAAGAAACAAAAAATATTGCATCGACCCGGTATCGAACCCGGGCCGCCTGCATAGCAGGCGACCGTTCTGCCACTGAACCATCGATGCTTATAAATATGCGATGAAATAGGGGAATGCTATGTTCTCAAAGTGAAGAAACAGCATTGACACAGCAGTAGACGGCATGTAGATCACCTAATAAAAAAAATGTGATCAACATGATCGAGGTCGAGAGCAGGCCCAGTCAGCAATAAAAAAAAAGTAGTTTTTTGCCACCGAATTCCGAAATGAAACTTATTTTTAACCGCGTTCAAAAAAAGGACTAGGGTTCTCAGTTTGTCGGAATCCTTTTTATTATGTATGTTACCCGTATACTCAAAGATGGCGGGACCGATTGGGAAAATTCTTTTTTTGTTTGAAAGGGTATACTTTCAAGTTGGGCTCATTGTCATCCGGTCAAGATCTCATGATGGGACCTTGGAGAAATCGATGGAAATCTTCAATTGTTATAGGCACATCTATAGCGCTTAGGGTAATTTTATACACTCCTTTGCAAAAATATGGGTGGTGTTGATTTTTCTACATTATTGGTAATCATTTAGTTCTAAAGAGGTTTTAATAGCCAAACTATGTTACTACCTAATTCTTAATAAAGAGTAAGTTCGCCTAAAGTTAATTCAAAATTCGGAACTTTTGTTTTTAAATATAATAATTCTTTTTTCAGATAAAGCGCGGGAAACTTCTAACTTGGCGGACGAAAAAAAAACCTGTCATATAAGTTCAGACCGGTATTCGTCGTTTGGATTGGCCAGCGCAGAGCCCCGACCTTAACCCCATTGAGCACGTCTGGGACCTCCTTAATAGGCAAGTACGATCTGTTCAACCACTTTCACAAAACATCAAGGAACTTAAACGTGTGATCTCGGCTGAGTGGGAACACATTCCATAGGACACCATCAAAAACCTCAACAATTAACGTCTCTGCATCGGGAAAGGCAATATTTTGTAAACGGTGATGACATTAGATTAATTACAAACTGACCCACTAAAAAGTGAAAAATATAAACTTTTTTCCAAAAATACAACTGACTTCTAAGAAAAACACTAAAAAGTTGAAAAATAACTTTAATATCTGAAGTCGGTGGAAAAAAAAAACTAAATTACAGTTCCAAAGACACCGGCCTCCGAAATAAAAGTTATTTTTCACTTTGTAGTTCTTTTTTTGGAAGTCGGTTGTATTAAAAAAAAAGTTTTTATAGTTTTGCAACATTGTCATCAGCCGAAATTGCTCAGTTGGGACGGCGTTATACTGCCCTCAAACTCAAATTCCAAAGCATTGATTACACTTACAGACACTTTTGAAAAATAAAGAAATCAAATCAAACAAAGCTTTAGGAGCTTAATAATGTCCATAGTCTCACTAGTAATGCAAACAAAAGGTTCAATCACCCTCTTTATAATAAAAAAGAAACAAAAAATATCGCATCGACCCGGTATCGAACCCGGGCCGCCTGCATAGCAGGCGACCGTTCTGCCACTGAACCATCGATGCTTATAAATATGCGATGAAATAGGGGAATGCTATGTTCTCAAAGTGAAGAAACAGCATTGACACAGCAGTAGACAGCATGTAGATCACCTAATAAAAAAAATGTGATCAACATGATCGAGGTCGAGAGCAGGCCCAGTCAGCAATAAAAAAAAAGTAGTTTTTTGCCACCGAATTCCGAAATGAAACTTATTTTTAACCGCGTTCAAAAAAAGGACTAGGGTTCTCAGTTTGTCGGAATCCTTTTTATTATGTATGTTACCCGTATACTCAAAGATGGCGGGACCGATTGGGAAAATTCTTTTTTTGTTTGAAAGGGTATACTTTCAAGTTGGGCTCATTGTCATCCGGTCAAGATCTCATGATGGGACCTTGGAGAAATCGATGGAAATCTTCAATTGTTATAGGCACAACTATAGCGCTTAGGGTAATTTTATACACTCCTTTGCAAAAATATGGGTGGTGTTGATTTTTCTACATTATTGGTCATTTAGTTCTAAAGAGGTTTTAATAGCCAAACTATGTTACTACCTAATACTTAATAAAGAGTAAGTTCGCCTAAAGTTAATTCAAAATTCGGAACTTTTGTTTTTAAATATAATAATTCTTTTTTCAGATAAAGCGCGGGAAACTTCTAACTTGGCGGACGAAAAAAAAACCTGTCATATAAGTTCAGACCGGTATTCGTCGTTTGGATTGGCCAGCGCAGAGCCCCGACCTTAACCCCATTGAGCACGTCTGGGACCTCCTTAATAGGCAAGTACGATCTGTTCAACCACTTTCACAAAACATCAAGGAACTTAAACGTGTGATCTCGGCTGAGTGGGAACACATTCCATAGGACACCATCAAAAACCTCAACAATTAACGTCTCTGCATCGGGAAAGGCAATATTTTGTAAACGGTGATGACATTAGATTAATTACAAACTGACCCACTAAAAAGTGAAAAATATAAACTTTTTTCCAAAAATACAACTGACTTCTAAGAAAAACACTAAAAAGTTGAAAAATAACTTTAATATCTGAAGTCGGTGGAAAAAAAACTAAATTACAGTTCCAAAGACACCGGCCTCCGAAATAAAAGTTATTTTTCACTTTGTAGTTCTTTTTTTGGAAGTCGGTTGTATTAAAAAAAAAGTTTTTATAGTTTTGCAACATTGTCATCAGCCGAAATTGCTCAGTTGGGACGGCGTTAGACTGCCCTCAAACTCAAATTCCAAAGCATTGATTACACTTACAGACACTTTTGAAAAATAAAGAAATCAAATCAAACAAAAGCTTTAGGAGCTTAATAATGTCCATAGTCTCACTAGTAATGCAAACAAAAGGTTCAATCACCCTCTTTATAATAAAAAAGAAACAAAAAATATTGCATCGACCCGGTATCGAACCCGGGCCGCCTGCATAGCAGGCGACCGTTCTGCCACTGAACCATCGATGCTTATAAATATGCGATGAAATAGGGGAATGCTATGTTCTCAAAGTGAAGAAACAGCATTGACACAGCAGTAGACGGCATGTAGATCACCTAATAAAAAAAATGTGATCAACATGATCGAGGTCGAGAGCAGGCCCAGTCAGCAATAAAAAAAAAGTAGTTTTTTGCCACCGAATTCCGAAATGAAACTTATTTTTAACCGCGTTCAAAAAAAGGACTAGGGTTCTCAGTTTGTCGGAATCCTTTTTATTATGTATGTTACCCGTATACTCAAAGATGGCGGGACCGATTGGGAAAATTCTTTTTTTGTTTGAAAGGGTATACTTTCAAGTTGGGCTCATTGTCATCCGGTCAAGATCTCATGATGGGACCTTGGAGAAATCGATGGAAATCTTCAATTGTTATAGGCACATCTATAGCGCTTAGGGTAATTTTATACACTCCTTTGCAAAAATATGGGTGGTGTTGATTTTTCTACATTATTGGTAATCATTTAGTTCTAAAGAGGTTTTAATAGCCAAACTATGTTACTACCTAATACTTAATAAAGAGTAAGTTCGCCTAAAGTTAATTCAAAATTCGGAACTTTTGTTTTTAAATATAATAATTCTTTTTTCAGATAAAGCGCGGGAAACTTCTAACTTGGCGGACGAAAAAAAAACCTGTCATATAAGTTCAGACCGGTATTCGTCGTTTGGATTGGCCAGCGCAGAGCCCCGACCTTAACCCCATTGAGCACGTCTGGGACCTCCTTAATAGGCAAGTACGATCTGTTCAACCACTTTCACAAAACATCAAGGAACTTAAACGTGTGATCTCGGCTGAGTGGGAACACATTCCATAGGACACCATCAAAAACCTCAACAATTAACGTCTCTGCATCGGGAAAGGCAATATTTTGTAAACGGTGATGACATTAGATTAATTACAAACTGACCCACTAAAAAGTGAAAAATATAAACTTTTTTCCAAAAATACAACTGACTTCTAAGAAAAACACTAAAAAGTTGAAAAATAACTTTAATATCTGAAGTCGGTGGAAAAAAAACTAAATTACAGTTCCAAAGACACCGGCCTCCGAAATAAAAGTTATTTTTCACTTTGTAGTTCTTTTTTTGGAAGTCGGTTGTATTAAAAAAAAAGTTTTTATAGTTTTGCAACATTGTCATCAGCCGAAATTGCTCAGTTGGGACGGCGTTAGACTGCCCTCAAACTCAAATTCCAAAGCATTGATTACACTTACAGACACTTTTGAAAAATAAAGAAATCAAATCAAACAAAAGCTTTAGGAGCTTAATAATGTCCATAGTCTCACTAGTAATGCAAACAAAAGGTTCAATCACCCTCTTTATAATAAAAAAGAAACAAAAAATATTGCATCGACCCGGTATCGAACCCGGGCCGCCTGCATAGCAGGCGACCGTTCTGCCACTGAACCATCGATGCTTATAAATATGCGATGAAATAGGGGAATGCTATGTTCTCAAAGTGAAGAAACAGCATTGACACAGCAGTAGACGGCATGTAGATCACCTAATAAAAAAAATGTGATCAACATGATCGAGGTCGAGAGCAGGCCCAGTCAGCAATAAAAAAAAAGTAGTTTTTTGCCACCGAATTCCGAAATGAAACTTATTTTTAACCGCGTTCAAAAAAAGGACTAGGGTTCTCAGTTTGTCGGAATCCTTTTTATTATGTATGTTACCCGTATACTCAAAGATGGCGGGACCGATTGGGAAAATTCTTTTTTTGTTTGAAAGGGTATACTTTCAAGTTGGGCTCATTGTCATCCGGTCAAGATCTCATGATGGGACCTTGGAGAAATCGATGGAAATCTTCAATTGTTATAGGCACATCTATAGCGCTTAGGGTAATTTTATACACTCCTTTGCAAAAATATGGGTGGTGTTGATTTTTCTACATTATTGGTAATCATTTAGTTCTAAAGAGGTTTTAATAGCCAAACTATGTTACTACCTAATACTTAATAAAGAGTAAGTTCGCCTAAAGTTAATTCAAAATTCGGAACTTTTGTTTTTAAATATAATAATTCTTTTTTCAGATAAAGCGCGGGAAACTTCTAACTTGGCGGACGAAAAAAAAACCTGTCATATAAGTTCAGACCGGTATTCGTCGTTTGGATTGGCCAGCGCAGAGCCCCGACCTTAACCCCATTGAGCACGTCTGGGACCTCCTTAATAGGCAAGTACGATCTGTTCAACCACTTTCACAAAACATCAAGGAACTTAAACGTGTGATCTCGGCTGAGTGGGAACACATTCCATAGGACACCATCAAAAACCTCAACAATTAACGTCTCTGCATCGGGAAAGGCAATATTTTGTAAACGGTGATGACATTAGATTAATTACAAACTGACCCACTAAAAAGTGAAAAATATAAACTTTTTTCCAAAAATACAACTGACTTCTAAGAAAAACACTAAAAAGTTGAAAAATAACTTTAATATCTGAAGTCGGTGGAAAAAAAAAACTAAATTACAGTTCCAAAGACACCGGCCTCCGAAATAAAAGTTATTTTTCACTTTGTAGTTCTTTTTTTGGAAGTCGGTTGTATTAAAAAAAAAGTTTTTATAGTTTTGCAACATTGTCATCAGCCGAAATTGCTCAGTTGGGACGGCGTTATACTGCCCTCAAACTCAAATTCCAAAGCATTGATTACACTTACAGACACTTTTGAAAAATAAAGAAATCAAATCAAACAAAGCTTTAGGAGCTTAATAATGTCCATAGTCTCACTAGTAATGCAAACAAAAGGTTCAATCACCCTCTTTATAATAAAAAAGAAACAAAAAATATCGCATCGACCCGGTATCGAACCCGGGCCGCCTGCATAGCAGGCGACCGTTCTGCCACTGAACCATCGATGCTTATAAATATACGATGAAATAGGGGAATGCTATGTTCTCAAAGTGAAGAAACAGCATTGACACAGCAGTAGACAGCATGTAGATCACCTAATAAAAAAAATGTGATCAACATGATCGAGGTCGAGAGCAGGCCCAGTCAGCAATAAAAAAAAAGTAGTTTTTTGCCACCGAATTCCGAAATGAAACTTATTTTTAACCGCGTTCAAAAAAAGGACTAGGGTTCTCAGTTTGTCGGAATCCTTTTTATTATGTATGTTACCCGTATACTCAAAGATGGCGGGACCGATTGGGAAAATTCTTTTTTTGTTTGAAAGGGTATACTTTCAAGTTGGGCTCATTGTCATCCGGTCAAGATCTCATGATGGGACCTTGGAGAAATCGATGGAAATCTTCAATTGTTATAGGCACATCTATAGCGCTTAGGGTAATTTTATACACTCCTTTGCAAAAATATGGGTGGTGTTGATTTTTCTACATTATTGGTAATCATTTAGTTCTAAAGAGGTTTTAATAGCCAAACTATGTTACTACCTAATTCTTAATAAAGAGTAAGTTCGCCTAAAGTTAATTCAAAATTCGGAACTTTTGTTTTTAAATATAATAATTCTTTTTTCAGATAAAGCGCGGGAAACTTCTAACTTGGCGGACGAAAAAAAAACCTGTCATATAAGTTCAGACCGGTATTCGTCGTTTGGATTGGCCAGCGCAGAGCCCCGACCTTAACCCCATTGAGCACGTCTGGGACCTCCTTAATAGGCAAGTACGATCTGTTCAACCACTTTCACAAAACATCAAGGAACTTAAACGTGTGATCTCGGCTGAGTGGGAACACATTCCATAGGACACCATCAAAAACCTCAACAATTAACGTCTCTGCATCGGGAAAGGCAATATTTTGTAAACGGTGATGACATTAGATTAATTACAAACTGACCCACTAAAAAGTGAAAAATATAAACTTTTTTCCAAAAATACAACTGACTTCTAAGAAAAACACTAAAAAGTTGAAAAATAACTTTAATATCTGAAGTCGGTGGAAAAAAAAAACTAAATTACAGTTCCAAAGACACCGGCCTCCGAAATAAAAGTTATTTTTCACTTTGTAGTTCTTTTTTTGGAAGTCGGTTGTATTAAAAAAAAAGTTTTTATAGTTTTGCAACATTGTCATGAGCCGAAATTGCTCAGTTGGGACGGCGTTAGACTGCCCTCAAACTCAAATTCCAAAGCATTGATTACACTTACAGACACTTTTGAAAAATAAAGAAATCAAATCAAACAAAAGCTTTAGGAGCTTAATAATGTCCATAGTCTCACTAGTAATGCAAACAAAAGGTTCAATCACCCTCTTTATAATAAAAAAGAAACAAAAAATATCGCATCGACCCGGTATCGAACCCGGGCCGCCTGCATAGCAGGCGACCGTTCTGCCACTGAACCATCGATGCTTATAAATATGCGATGAAATAGGGGAATGCTATGTTCTCAAAGTGAAGAAACAGCATTGACACAGCAGTAGACGGCATGTAGATCACCTAATAAAAAAAATGTGATCAACATGATCGAGGTCGAGAGCAGGCCCAGTCAGCAATAAAAAAAAAGTAGTTTTTTGCCACCGAATTCCGAAATGAAACTTATTTTTAACCGCGTTCAAAAAAAGGACTAGGGTTCTCAGTTTGTCGGAATCCTTTTTATTATGTATGTTACCCGTATACTCAAAGATGGCGGGACCGATTGGGAAAATTCTTTTTTTGTTTGAAAGGGTATACTTTCAAGTTGGGCTCATTGTCATCCGGTCAAGATCTCATGATGGGACCTTGGAGAAATCGATGGAAATCTTCAATTGTTATAGGCACATCTATAGCGCTTAGGGTAATTTTATACACTCCTTTGCAAAAATATGGGTGGTGTTGATTTTTCTACATTATTGGTAATCATTTAGTTCTAAAGAGGTTTTAATAGCCAAACTATGTTACTACCTAATTCTTAATAAAGAGTAAGTTCGCCTAAAGTTAATTCAAAATTCGGAACTTTTGTTTTTAAATATAATAATTCTTTTTTCAGATAAAGCGCGGGAAACTTCTAACTTGGCGGACGAAAAAAAAACCTGTCATATAAGTTCAGACCGGTATTCGTCGTTTGGATTGGCCAGCGCAGAGCCCCGACCTTAACCCCATTGAGCACGTCTGGGACCTCCTTAATAGGCAAGTACGATCTGTTCAACCACTTTCACAAAACATCAAGGAACTTAAACGTGTGATCTCGGCTGAGTGGGAACACATTCCATAGGACACCATCAAAAACCTCAACAATTAACGTCTCTGCATCGGGAAAGGCAATATTTTGTAAACGGTGATGACATTAGATTAATTACAAACTGACCCACTAAAAAGTGAAAAATATAAACTTTTTTCCAAAAATACAACTGACTTCTAAGAAAAACACTAAATGGTTGAAAAATAACTTTAATATCTGAAGTCGGTGGAAAAAAAACTAAATTACAGTTCCAAAGACACCGGCCTCCGAAATAAAAGTTATTTTTCACTTTGTAGTTCTTTTTTTGGAAGTCGGTTGTATTAAAAAAAAAGTTTTTATAGTTTTGCAACATTGTCATCAGCCGAAATTGCTCAGTTGGGACGGCGTTAGACTGCCCTCAAACTCAAATTCCAAAGCATTGATTACACTTACAGACACTTTTGAAAAATAAAGAAATCAAATCAAACAAAAGCTTTAGGAGCTTAATAATGTCCATAGTCTCACTAGTAATGCAAACAAAAGGTTCAATCACCCTCTTTATAATAAAAAAGAAACAAAAAATATTGCATCGACCCGGTATCGAACCCGGGCCGCCTGCATAGCAGGCGACCGTTCTGCCACTGAACCATCGATGCTTATAAATATGCGATGAAATAGGGGAATGCTATGTTCTCAAAGTGAAGAAACAGCATTGACACAGCAGTAGACGGCATGTAGATCACCTAATAAAAAAAATGTGATCAACATGATCGAGGTCGAGAGCAGGCCCAGTCAGCAATAAAAAAAAAGTAGTTTTTTTGCCACAGAATTCCGAAATGAAACTTATTTTTAACCGCGTTCAAAAAAAGGACTAGGGTTCTCAGTTTGTCGGAATCCTTTTTATTATGTATGTTACCCGTATACTCAAAGATGGCGGGACCGATTGGGAAAATTCTTTTTTTGTTTGAAAGGGTATACTTTCAAGTTGGGCTCATTGTCATCCGGTCAAGATCTCATGATGGGACCTTGGAGAAATCGATGGAAATCTTCAATTGTTATAGGCACATCTATAGCGCTTAGGGTAATTTTATACACTCCTTTGCAAAAATATGGATGGTGTTGATTTTTCTACATTATTGGTAATCATTTAGTTCTAAAGAGGTTTTAATAGCCAAACTATGTTACTACCTAATACTTAATAAAGAGTAAGTTCGCCTAAAGTTAATTCAAAATTCGGAACTTTTGTTTTTAAATATAATAATTCTTTTTTCAGATAAAGCGCGGGAAACTTCTAACTTGGCGGACGAAAAAAAAACCTGTCATATAAGTTCAGACCGGTATTCGTCGTTTGGATTGGCCAGCGCAGAGCCCCGACCTTAACCCCATTGAGCACGTCTGGGACCTCCTTAATAGGCAAGTACGATCTGTTCAACCACTTTCACAAAACATCAAGGAACTTAAACGTGTGATCTCGGCTGAGTGGGAACACATTCCATAGGACACCATCAAAAACCTCAACAATTAACGTCTCTGCATCGGGAAAGGCAATATTTTGTAAACGGTGATGACATTAGATTAATTACAAACTGACCCACTAAAAAGTGAAAAATATAAACTTTTTTCCAAAAATACAACTGACTTCTAAGAAAAACACTAAATGGTTGAAAAATAACTTTAATATCTGAAGTCGGTGGAAAAAAAACTAAATTACAGTTCCAAAGACACCGGCCTCCGAAATAAAAGTTATTTTTCACTTTGTAGTTCTTTTTTTGGAAGTCGGTTGTATTAAAAAAAAAGTTTTTATAGTTTTGCAACATTGTCATCAGCCGAAATTGCTCAGTTGGGACGGCGTTAGACTGCCCTCAAACTCAAATTCCAAAGCATTGATTACACTTACAGACACTTTTGAAAAATAAAGAAATCAAATCAAACAAAAGCTTTAGGAGCTTAATAATGTCCATAGTCTCACTAGTAATGCAAACAAAAGGTTCAATCACCCTCTTTATAATAAAAAAGAAACAAAAAATATTGCATCGACCCGGTATCGAACCCGGGCCGCCTGCATAGCAGGCGACCGTTCTGCCACTGAACCATCGATGCTTATAAATATGCGATGAAATAGGGGAATGCTATGTTCTCAAAGTGAAGAAACAGCATTGACACAGCAGTAGACGGCATGTAGATCACCTAATAAAAAAAATGTGATCAACATGATCGAGGTCGAGAGCAGGCCCAGTCAGCAATAAAAAAAAGTAGTTTTTTGCCACCGAATTCCGAAATGAAACTTATTTTTAACCGCGTTCAAAAAAAGGACTAGGGTTCTCAGTTTGTCGGAATCCTTTTTATTATGTATGTTACCCGTATACTCAAAGATGGCGGGGCCGATTGGGAAAATTCTTTTTTTGTTTGAAAGGGTATACTTTCAAGTTGGGCTCATTGTCATCCGGTCAAGATCTCATGATGGGACCTTGGAGAAATCGATGGAAATCTTCAATTGTTATAGGCACATCTATAGCGCTTAGGGTAATTTTATACACTCCTTTGCAAAAATATGGGTGGTGTTGATTTTTCTACATTATTAGTAATCATTTAGTTCTAAAGAGGTTTTAATAGCCAAACTATGTTACTACCTAATACTTAATAAAGAGTAAGTTCGCCTAAAGTTAATTCAAAATTCGGAACTTTTGTTTTTAAATATAATAATTCTTTTTTCAGATAAAGCGCGGGAAACTTCTAACTTGGCGGACGAAAAAAAAACCTGTCATATAAGTTCAGACCGGTATTCGTCGTTTGGATTGGCCAGCGCAGAGCCCCGACCTTAACCCTATTGAGCACGTCTGGGACCTCCTTAATAGGCAAGTACGATCTGTTCAACCACTTTCACAAAACATCAAGGAACTTAAACGTGTGATCTCGGCTGAGTGGGAACACATTCCATAGGACACCATCAAAAACCTCAACAATTAACGTCTCTGCATCGGGAAAGGCAATATTTTGTAAACGGTGATGACATTAGATTAATTACAAACTGACCCACTAAAAAGTGAAAAATATAAACTTTTTTCCAAAAATACAACTGACTTCTAAGAAAAACACTAAAAAGTTGAAAAATAACTTTAATATCTGAAGTCGGTGGAAAAAAAAAACTAAATTACAGTTCCAAAGACACCGGCCTCCGAAATAAAAGTTATTTTTCACTTTGTAGTTCTTTTTTTGGAAGTCGGTTGTATTAAAAAAAAAGTTTTTATAGTTTTGCAGCATTGTCATCAGCCGAAATTGCTCAGTTGGGACGGCGTTAGACTGCCCTCAAACTCAAATTCCAAAGCATTGATTACACTTACAGACACTTTTGAAAAATAAAGAAATCAAATCAAACAAAAGCTTTAGGAGCTTAATAATGTCCATAGTCTCACTAGTAATGCAAACAAAAGGTTCAATCACCCTCTTTATAATAAAAAAGAAACAAAAAATATTGCATCGACCCGGTATCGAACCCGGGCCGCCTGCATAGCAGGCGACCGTTCTGCCACTGAACCATCGATGCTTATAAATATGCGATGAAATAGGGGAATGCTATGTTCTCAAAGTGAAGAAACAGCATTGACACAGCAGTAGACGGCATGTAGATCACCTAATAAAAAAAATGTGATCAACATGATCGAGGTCGAGAGCAGGCCCAGTCAGCAATAAAAAAAAAGTAGTTTTTTGCCACCGAATTCCGAAATGAAACTTATTTTTAACCGCGTTCAAAAAAAGGACTAGGGTTCTCAGTTTGTCGGAATCCTTTTTATTATGTATGTTACCCGTATACTCAAAGATGGCGGGACCGATTGGGAAAATTCTTTTTTTGTTTGAAAGGGTATACTTTCAAGTTGGGCTCATTGTCATCCGGTCAAGATCTCATGATGGGACCTTGGAGAAATCGATGGAAATCTTCAATTGTTATAGGCACATCTATAGCGCTTAGGGTAATTTTATACACTCCTTTGCAAAAATATGGGTGGTGTTGATTTTTCTACATTATTGGTAATCATTTAGTTCTAAAGAGGTTTTAATAGCCAAACTATGTTACTACCTAATACTTAATAAAGAGTAAGTTCGCCTAAAGTTAATTCAAAATTCGGAACTTTTGTTTTTAAATATAATAATTCTTTTTTCAGATAAAGCGCGGGAAACTTCTAACTTGGCGGACGAAAAAAAAACCTGTCATATAAGTTCAGACCGGTATTCGTCGTTTGGATTGGCCAGCGCAGAGCCCCGACCTTAACCCCATTGAGCACGTCTGGGACCTCCTTAATAGGCAAGTACGATCTGTTCAACCACTTTCACAAAACATCAAGGAACTTAAACGTGTGATCTCGGCTGAGTGGGAACACATTCCATAGGACACCATCAAAAACCTCAACAATTAACGTCTCTGCATCGGGAAAGGCAATATTTTGTAAACGGTGATGACATTAGATTAATTACAAACTGACCCACTAAAAAGTGAAAAATATAAACTTTTTTCCAAAAATACAACTGACTTCTAAGAAAAACACTAAAAAGTTGAAAAATAACTTTAATATCTGAAGTCGGTGGAAAAAAAACTAAATTACAGTTCCAAAGACACCGGCCTCCGAAATAAAAGTTATTTTTCACTTTGTAGTTCTTTTTTTGGAAGTCGGTTGTATTAAAAAAAAAGTTTTTATAGTTTTGCAGCATTGTCATCAGCCGAAATTGCTCAGTTGGGACGGCGTTAGACTGCCCTCAAACTCAAATTCCAAAGCATTGATTACACTTACAGACACTTTTGAAAAATAAAGAAATCAAATCAAACAAAAGCTTTAGGAGCTTAATAATGTCCATAGTCTCACTAGTAATGCAAACAAAAGGTTCAATCACCCTCTTTATAATAAAAAAGAAACAAAAAATATCGCATCGACCCGGTATCGAACCCGGGCCGCCTGCATAGCAGGCGACCGTTCTGCCACTGAACCATCGATGCTTATAAATATGCGATGAAATAGGGGAATGCTATGTTCTCAAAGTGAAGAAACAGCATTGACACAGCAGTAGACGGCATGTAGATCACCTAATAAAAAAAATGTGATCAACATGATCGAGGTCGAGAGCAGGCCCAGTCAGCAATAAAAAAAAAGTAGTTTTTTGCCACCGAATTCCGAAATGAAACTTATTTTTAACCGCGTTCAAAAAAAGGACTAGGGTTCTCAGTTTGTCGGAATCCTTTTTATTATGTATGTTACCCGTATACTCAAAGATGGCGGGACCGATTGGGAAAATTCTTTTTTTGTTTGAAAGGGTATACTTTCAAGTTGGGCTCATTGTCATCCGGTCAAGATCTCATGATGGGACCTTGGAGAAATCGATGGAAATCTTCAATTGTTATAGGCACAACTATAGCGCTTAGGGTAATTTTATACACTCCTTTGCAAAAATATGGGTGGTGTTGATTTTTCTACATTATTGGTAATCATTTAGTTCTAAAGAGGTTTTAATAGCCAAACTATGTTACTACCTAATACTTAATAAAGAGTAAGTTCGCCTAAAGTTAATTCAAAATTCGGAACTTTTGTTTTTAAATATAATAATTCTTTTTTCAGATAAAGCGCGGGAAACTTCTAACTTGGCGGACGAAACAAAAACCTGTCATATAAGTTCAGACCGGTATTCGTTGTTTGGATTGGCCAGCGCAGAGCCCCGACCTTAACCCCATTGAGCACGTCTGGGACCTCCTTAATAGGCAAGTACGATCTGTTCAACCACTTTCACAAAACATCAAGGAACTTAAACGTGTGATCTCGGCTGAGTGGGAACACATTCCATAGGACACCATCAAAAACCTCAACAATTAACGTCTCTGCATCGGGAAAGGCAATATTTTGTAAACGGTGATGACATTAGATTAATTACAAACTGACCCACTAAAAAGTGAAAAATATAAACTTTTTTCCAAAAATACAACTGACTTCTAAGAAAAACACTAAAAAGTTGAAAAATAACTTTAATATCTGAAGTCGGTGGAAAAAAAACTAAATTACAGTTCCAAAGACACCGGCCTCCGAAATAAAAGTTATTTTTCACTTTGTAGTTCTTTTTTTGGAAGTCGGTTGTATTAAAAAAAAAGTTTTTATAGTTTTGCAGCATTGTCATCAGCCGAAATTACTCAGTTGGGACGGCGTTAGACTGCCCTCAAACTCAAATTCCAAAGCATTGATTACACTTACAGACACTTTTGAAAAATAAAGAAATCAAATCAAACAAAAGCTTTAGGAGCTTAATAATGTCCATAGTCTCACTAGTAATGCAAACAAAAGGTTCAATCACCCTCTTTATAATAAAAAAGAAACAAAAAATATTGCATCGACCCGGTATCGAACCCGGGCCGCCTGCATAGCAGGCGACCGTTCTGCCACTGAACCATCGATGCTTATAAATATGCGATGAAATAGGGGAATGCTATGTTCTCAAAGTGAAGAAACAGCATTGACACAGCAGTAGACGGCATGTAGATCACCTAATAAAAAAAATGTGATCAACATGATCGAGGTCGAGAGCAGGCCCAGTCAGCAATAAAAAAAAAGTAGTTTTTTGCCACCGAATTCCGAAATGAAACTTATTTTTAACCGCGTTCAAAAAAAGGACTAGGGTTCTCAGTTTGTCGGAATCCTTTTTATTATGTATGTTACCCGTATACTCAAAGATGGCGGGACCGATTGGGAAAATTCTTTTTTTGTTTGAAAGGGTATACTTTCAAGTTGGGCTCATTGTCATCCGGTCAAGATCTCATGATGGGACCTTGGAGAAATCGATGGAAATCTTCAATTGTTATAGGCACATCTATAGCGCTTAGGGTAATTTTATACACTCCTTTGCAAAAATATGGGTGGTGTTGATTTTTCTACATTATTGGTAATCATTTAGTTCTAAAGAGGTTTTAATAGCCAAACTATGTTACTACCTAATACTTAATAAAGAGTAAGTTCGCCTAAAGTTAATTCAAAATTCGGAACTTTTGTTTTTAAATATAATAATTCTTTTTTCAGATAAAGCGCGGGAAACTTCTAACTTGGCGGACGAAAAAAAAACCTGTCATATAAGTTCAGACCGGTATTCGTCGTTTGGATTGGCCAGCGCAGAGCCCCGACCTTAACCCCATTGAGCACGTCTGGGACCTCCTTAATAGGCAAGTACGATCTGTTCAACCACTTTCACAAAACATCAAGGAACTTAAACGTGTGATCTCGGCTGAGTGGGAACACATTCCATAGGACACCATCAAAAACCTCAACAATTAACGTCTCTGCATCGGGAAAGGCAATATTTTGTAAACGGTGATCACATTAGATTAATTACAAACTGACCCACTAAAAAGTGAAAAATATAAACTTTTTTCCAAAAATACAACTGACTTCTAAGAAAAACACTAAAAAGTTGAAAAATAACTTTAATATCTGAAGTCGGTGGAAAAAAACTAAATTACAGTTCCAAAGACACCGGCCTCCGAAATAAAAGTTATTTTTCACTTTGTAGTTCTTTTTTTGGAAGTCGGTGTATTAAAAAAAAAGTTTTTATAGTTTTGCAACATTGTCATCAGCCGAAATTGCTCAGTTGGGACGGCGTTAGACTGCCCTCAAACTCAAATTCCAAAGCATTGATTACACTTACAGACACTTTTGAAAAATAAAGAAATCAAATCAAACAAAAGCTTTAGGAGCTTAATAATGTCCATAGTCTCACTAGTAATGCAAACAAAAGGTTCAATCACCCTCTTTATAATAAAAAAGAAACAAAAAATATCGCATCGACCCGGTATCGAACCCGGGCCGCCTGCATAGCAGGCGACCGTTCTGCCACTGAACCATCGATGCTTATAAATATGCGATGAAATAGGGGAATGCTATGTTCTCAAAGTGAAGAAACAGCATTGACACAGCAGTAGACCTAATAAAAAAAATGTGATCAACATGATCGAGGTCGAGAGCAGGCCCAGTCAGCAATAAAAAAAAAGTAGTTTTTTGCCACCGAATTCCGAAATGAAACTTATTTTTAACCGCGTTCAAAAAAAGGACTAGGGTTCTCAGTTTGTCGGAATCCTTTTTATTATGTATGTTACCCGTATACTCAAAGATGGCGGGACCGATTGGGAAAATTCTTTTTTTGTTTGAAAGGGTATACTTTCAAGTTGGGCTCATTGTCATCCGGTCAAGATCTCATGATGGGACCTTGGAGAAATCGATGGAAATCTTCAATTGTTATAGGCACATCTATAGCGCTTAGGGTAATTTTATACACTCCTTTGCAAAAATATGGGTGGTGTTGATTTTTCTACATTATTGGTAATCATTTAGTTCTAAAGAGGTTTTAATAGCCAAACTATGTTACTACCTAATACTTAATAAAGAGTAAGTTCGCCTAAAGTTAATTCAAAATTCGGAACTTTTGTTTTTAAATATAATAATTCTTTTTTCAGATAAAGCGCGGGAAACTTCTAACTTGGCGGACGAAAAAAAAACCTGTCATATAAGTTCAGACCGGTATTCGTCGTTTGGATTGGCCAGCGCAGAGCCCCGACCTTAACCCCATTGAGCACGTCTGGGACCTCCTTAATAGGCAAGTACGATCTGTTCAACCACTTTCACAAAACATCAAGGAACTTAAACGTGTGATCTCGGCTGAGTGGGAACACATTCCATAGGACACCATCAAAAACCTCAACAATTAACGTCTCTGCATCGGGAAAGGCAATATTTTGTAAACGGTGATGACATTAGATTAATTACAAACTGACCCACTAAAAAGTGAAAAATATAAACTTTTTTCCAAAAATACAACTGACTTCTAAGAAAAACACTAAAAAGTTGAAAAATAACTTTAATATCTGAAGTCGGTGGAAAAAAAAAACTAAATTACAGTTCCAAAGACACCGGCCTCCGAAATAAAAGTTATTTTTCACTTTGTAGTTCTTTTTTTGGAAGTCGGTTGTATTAAAAAAAAAGTTTTTATATTTTTGCAACATTGTCATCAGCCGAAATTGCTCAGTTGGGACGGCGTTAGACTGCCCTCAAACTCAAATTCCAAAGCATTGATTACACTTACAGACACTTTTGAAAAATAAAGAAATCAAATCAAACAAAAGCTTTAGGAGCTTAATAATGTCCATAGTCTCACTAGTAATGCAAACAAAAGGTTCAATCACCCTCTTTATAATAAAAAAGAAACAAAAAATATCGCATCGACCCGGTATCGAACCCGGGCCGCCTGCATAGCAGGCGACCGTTCTGCCACTGAACCATCGATGCTTATAAATATGCGATGAAATAGGGGAATGCTATGTTCTCAAAGTGAAGAAACAGCATTGACACCGCAGTAGACGGCATGTAGATCACCTAATAAAAAAAATGTGATCAACATGATCGAGGTCGAGAGCAGGCCCAGTCAGCAATAAAAAAAAAGTAGTTTTTTGCCACCGAATTCCGAAATGAAACTTATTTTTAACCGCGTTCAAAAAAAGGACTAGGGTTCTCAGTTTGTCGGAATCCTTTTTATTATGTATGTTACCCGTATACTCAAAGATGGCGGGACCGATTGGGAAAATTCTTTTTTTGTTTGAAAGGGTATACTTTCAAGTTGGGCTCATTGTCATCCGGTCAAGATCTCATGATGGGACCTTGGAGAAATCGATGGAAATCTTCAATTGTTATAGGCACATCTATAGCGCTTAGGGTAATTTTATACACTCCTTTGCAAAAATATGGGTGGTGTTGATTTTTCTACATTATTGGTAATCATTTAGTTCTAAAGAGGTTTTAATAGCCAAACTATGTTACTACCTAATACTTAATAAAGAGTAAGTTCGCCTAAAGTTAATTCAAAATTCGGAACTTTTGTTTTTAAATATAATAATTCTTTTTTCAGATAAAGCGCGGGAAACTTCTAACTTGGCGGACGAAAAAAAAACCTGTCATATAAGTTCAGACCGGTATTCGTCGTTTGGATTGGCCAGCGCAGAGCCCCGACCTTAACCCCATTGAGCACGTCTGGGACCTCCTTAATAGGCAAGTACGATCTGTTCAACCACTTTCACAAAACATCAAGGAACTTAAACGTGTGATCTCGGCTGAGTGGGAACACATTCCATAGGACACCATCAAAAACCTCAACAATTAACGTCTCTGCATCGGGAAAGGCAATATTTTGTAAACGGTGATGACATTAGATTAATTACAAACTGACCCACTAAAAAGTGAAAAATATAAACTTTTTTCCAAAAATACAACTGACTTCTAAGAAAAACACTAAAAAGTTGAAAAATAACTTTAATATCTGAAGTCGGTGGAAAAAAAACTAAATTACAGTTCCAAAGACACCGGCCTCCGAAATAAAAGTTATTTTTCACTTTGTAGTTCTTTTTTTGGAAGTCGGTTGTATTAAAAAAAAAGTTTTTATAGTTTTGCAACATTGTCATCAGCCGAAATTGCTCAGTTGGGACGGCGTTAGACTGCCCTCAAACTCTAATTCCAAAGCATTGATTACACTTACAGACACTTTTGAAAAATAAAGAAATCAAATCAAACAAAAGCTTTAGGAGCTTAATAATGTCCATAGTCTCACTAGTAATGCAAACAAAAGGTTCAATCACCCTCTTTATAATAAAAAAGAAACAAAAAATATTGCATCGACCCGGTATCGAACCCGGGCCGCCTGCATAGCAGGCGACCGTTCTGCCACTGAACCATCGATGCTTATAAATATGCGATGAAATAGGGGAATGCTATGTTCTCAAAGTGAAGAAACAGCATTGACACAGCAGTAGACGGCATGTAGATCACCTAATAAAAAAAATGTGATCAACATGATCGAGGTCGAGAGCAGGCCCAGTCAGCAATAAAAAAAAAGTAGTTTTTTACCACCGAATTCCGAAATGAAACTTATTTTTAACCGCGTTCAAAAAAAGGACTAGGGTTCTCAGTTTGTCGGAATCCTTTTTATTATGTATGTTACCCGTATACTCAAAGATGGCGGGACCGATTGGGAAAATTCTTTTTTTGTTTGAAAGGGTATACTTTCAAGTTGGGCTCATTGTCATCCGGTCAAGATCTCATGATGGGACCTTGGAGAAATCGATGGAAATCTTCAATTGTTATAGGCACATCTATAGCGCTTAGGGTAATTTTATACACTCCTTTGCAAAAATATGGGTGGTGTTGATTTTTCTACATTATTGGTAATCATTTAGTTCTAAAGAGGTTTTAATAGCCAAACTATGTTACTACCTAATACTTAATAAAGAGTAAGTTCGCCTAAAGTTAATTCAAAATTCGGAACTTTTGTTTTTAAATATAATAATTCTTTTTTCAGATAAAGCGCGGGAAACTTCTAACTTGGCGGACGAAAAAAAAACCTGTCATATAAGTTCAGACCGGTATTCGTCGTTTGGATTGGCCAGCGCAGAGCCCCGACCTTAACCCCATTGAGCACGTCTGGGACCTCCTTAATAGGCAAGTACGATCTGTTCAACCACTTTCACAAAACATCAAGGAACTTAAACGTGTGATCTCGGCTGAGTGGGAACACATTCCATAGGACACCATCAAAAACCTCAAAAATTAACGTCTCTGCATCGGGAAAGGCAATATTTTGTAAACGGTGATGACATTAGATTAATTACAAACTGACCCACTAAAAAGTGAAAAATATAAACTTTTTTCCAAAAATACAACTGACTTCTAAGAAAAACACTAAAAAGTTGAAAAATAACTTTAATATCTGAAGTCGGTGGAAAAAAAACTAAATTACAGTTCCAAAGACACCGGCCTCCGAAATAAAAGTTATTTTTCACTTTGTAGTTCTTTTTTTGGAAGTCGGTTGTATTAAAAAAAAAGTTTTTATAGTTTTGCAACATTGTCATCAGCCGAAATTGCTCAGTTGGGACGGCGTTAGACTGCCCTCAAACTCTAATTCCAAAGCATTGATTACACTTACAGACACTTTTGAAAAATAAAGAAATCAAAGCAAACAAAAGCTTTAGGAGCTTAATAATGTCCATAGTCTCACTAGTAATGCAAACAAAAGGTTCAATCACCCTCTTTATAATAAAAAAGAAACAAAAAATATTGCATCGACCCGGTATCGAACCCGGGCCGCCTGCATAGCAGGCGACCGTTCTGCCACTGAACCATCGATGCTTATAAATATGCGATGAAATAGGGGAATGCTATGTTCTCAAAGTGAAGAAACAGCATTGACACAGCAGTAGACGGCATGTAGATCACCTAATAAAAAAAATGTGATCAACATGATCGAGGTCGAGAGCAGGCCCAGTCAGCAATAAAAAAAAGTAGTTTTTTGCCACCGAATTCCGAAATGAAACTTATTTTTAACCGCGTTCAAAAAAAGGACTAGGGTTCTCAGTTTGTCGGAATCCTTTTTATTATGTATGTTACCCGTATACTCAAAGATGGCGGGACCGATTGGGAAAATTCTTTTTTTGTTTGAAAGGGTATACTTTCAAGTTGGGCTCATTGTCATCCGGTCAAGATCTCATGATGGGACCTTGGAGAAATCGATGGAAATCTTCAATTGTTATAGGCACATCTATAGCGCTTAGGGTAATTTTATACACTCCTTTGCAAAAATATGGGTGGTGTTGATTTTTCTACATTATTGGTAATCATTTAGTTCTAAAGAGGTTTTAATAGCCAAACTATGTTACTACCTAATACTTAATAAAGAGTAAGTTCGCCTAAAGTTAATTCAAAATTCGGAACTTTTGTTTTTAAATATAATAATTCTTTTTTCAGATAAAGCGCGGGAAACTTCTAACTTGGCGGACGAAAAAAAAACCTGTCATATAAGTTCAGACCGGTATTCGTCGTTTGGATTGGCCAGCGCAGAGCCCCGACCTTAACCCCATTGAGCACGTCTGGGACCTCCTTAATAGGCAAGTACGATCTGTTCAACCACTTTCACAAAACATCAAGGAACTTAAACGTGTGATCTCGGCTGAGTGGGAACACATTCCATAGGACACCATCAAAAACCTCAACAATTAACGTCTCTGCATCGGGAAAGGCAATATTTTGTAAACGGTGATGACATTAGATTAATTACAAACTGACCCACTAAAAAGTGAAAAATATAAACTTTTTTCCAAAAATACAACTGACTTCTAAGAAAAACACTAAAAAGTTGAAAAATAACTTTAATATCTGAAGTCGGTGGAAAAAAAAAACTAAATTACAGTTCCAAAGACACCGGCCTCCGAAATAAAAGTTATTTTTCACTTTGTAGTTCTTTTTTTGGAAGTCGGTTGTATTAAAAAAAAAGTTTTTATAGTTTTGCAGCATTGTCATCAGCCGAAATTGCTCAGTTGGGACGGCGTTAGACTGCCCTCAAACTCAAATTCCAAAGCATTGATTACACTTACAGACACTTTTGAAAAATAAAGAAATCAAATCAAACAAAAGCTTTAGGAGCTTAATAATGTCCATAGTCTCACTAGTAATGCAAACAAAAGGTTCAATCACCCTCTTTATAATAAAAAAGAAACAAAAAATATTGCATCGACCCGGTATCGAACCCGGGCCGCCTGCATAGCAGGCGACCGTTCTGCCACTGAACCATCGATGCTTATAAATATGCGATGAAATAGGGGAATGCTATGTTCTCAAAGTGAAGAAACAGCATTGACACAGCAGTAGACGGCATGTAGATCACCTAATAAAAAAAATGTGATCAACATGATCGAGGTCGAGAGCAGGCCCAGTCAGCAATAAAAAAAAAGTAGTTTTTTGCCACCGAATTCCGAAATGAAACTTATTTTTAACCGCGTTCAAAAAAAGGACTAGGGTTCTCAGTTTGTCGGAATCCTTTTTATTATGTATGTTACCCGTATACTCAAAGATGGCGGGACCGATTGGGAAAATTCTTTTTTTGTTTGAAAGGGTATACTTTCAAGTTGGGCTCATTGTCATCCGGTCAAGATCTCATGATGGGACCTTGGAGAAATCGATGGAAATCTTCAATTGTTATAGGCACATCTATAGCGCTTAGGGTAATTTTATACACTCCTTTGCAAAAATATGGGTGGTGTTGATTTTTCTACATTATTGGTAATCATTTAGTTCTAAAGAGGTTTTAATAGCCAAACTATGTTACTACCTAATTCTTAATAAAGAGTAAGTTCGCCTAAAGTTAATTCAAAATTCGGAACTTTTGTTTTTAAATATAATAATTCTTTTTTCAGATAAAGCGCGGGAAACTTCTAACTTGGCGGACGAAAAAAAAACCTGTCATATAAGTTCAGACCGGTATTCGTCGTTTGGATTGGCCAGCGCAGAGCCCCGACCTTAACCCCATTGAGCACGTCTGGGACCTCCTTAATAGGCAAGTACGATCTGTTCAACCACTTTCACAAAACATCAAGGAACTTAAACGTGTGATCTCGGCTGAGTGGGAACACATTCCATAGGACACCATCAAAAACCTCAACAATTAACGTCTCTGCATCGGGAAAGGCAATATTTTGTAAACGGTGATGACATTAGATTAATTACAAACTGACCCACTAAAAAGTGAAAAATATAAACTTTTTTCCAAAAATACAACTGACTTCTAAGAAAAACACTAAAAAGTTGAAAAATAACTTTAATATCTGAAGTCGGTGGAAAAAAAAAACTAAATTACAGTTCCAAAGACACCGGCCTCCGAAATAAAAGTTATTTTTCACTTTGTAGTTCTTTTTTTGGAAGTCGGTTGTATTAAAAAAAAAGTTTTTATAGTTTTGCAACATTGTCATCAGCCGAAATTGCTCAGTTGGGACGGCGTTATACTGCCCTCAAACTCAAATTCCAAAGCATTGATTACACTTACAGACACTTTTGAAAAATAAAGAAATCAAATCAAACAAAGCTTTAGGAGCTTAATAATGTCCATAGTCTCACTAGTAATGCAAACAAAAGGTTCAATCACCCTCTTTATAATAAAAAAGAAACAAAAAATATCGCATCGACCCGGTATCGAACCCGGGCCGCCTGCATAGCAGGCGACCGTTCTGCCACTGAACCATCGATGCTTATAAATATGCGATGAAATAGGGGAATGCTATGTTCTCAAAGTGAAGAAACAGCATTGACACAGCAGTAGACAGCATGTAGATCACCTAATAAAAAAAATGTGATCAACATGATCGAGGTCGAGAGCAGGCCCAGTCAGCAATAAAAAAAAAGTAGTTTTTTGCCACCGAATTCCGAAATGAAACTTATTTTTAACCGCGTTCAAAAAAAGGACTAGGGTTCTCAGTTTGTCGGAATCCTTTTTATTATGTATGTTACCCGTATACTCAAAGATGGCGGGACCGATTGGGAAAATTCTTTTTTTGTTTGAAAGGGTATACTTTCAAGTTGGGCTCATTGTCATCCGGTCAAGATCTCATGATGGGACCTTGGAGAAATCGATGGAAATCTTCAATTGTTATAGGCACAACTATAGCGCTTAGGGTAATTTTATACACTCCTTTGCAAAAATATGGGTGGTGTTGATTTTTCTACATTATTGGTCATTTAGTTCTAAAGAGGTTTTAATAGCCAAACTATGTTACTACCTAATACTTAATAAAGAGTAAGTTCGCCTAAAGTTAATTCAAAATTCGGAACTTTTGTTTTTAAATATAATAATTCTTTTTTCAGATAAAGCGCGGGAAACTTCTAACTTGGCGGACGAAAAAAAAACCTGTCATATAAGTTCAGACCGGTATTCGTCGTTTGGATTGGCCAGCGCAGAGCCCCGACCTTAACCCCATTGAGCACGTCTGGGACCTCCTTAATAGGCAAGTACGATCTGTTCAACCACTTTCACAAAACATCAAGGAACTTAAACGTGTGATCTCGGCTGAGTGGGAACACATTCCATAGGACACCATCAAAAACCTCAACAATTAACGTCTCTGCATCGGGAAAGGCAATATTTTGTAAACGGTGATGACATTAGATTAATTACAAACTGACCCACTAAAAAGTGAAAAATATAAACTTTTTTCCAAAAATACAACTGACTTCTAAGAAAAACACTAAAAAGTTGAAAAATAACTTTAATATCTGAAGTCGGTGGAAAAAAAACTAAATTACAGTTCCAAAGACACCGGCCTCCGAAATAAAAGTTATTTTTCACTTTGTAGTTCTTTTTTTGGAAGTCGGTTGTATTAAAAAAAAAGTTTTTATAGTTTTGCAACATTGTCATCAGCCGAAATTGCTCAGTTGGGACGGCGTTAGACTGCCCTCAAACTCAAATTCCAAAGCATTGATTACACTTACAGACACTTTTGAAAAATAAAGAAATCAAATCAAACAAAAGCTTTAGGAGCTTAATAATGTCCATAGTCTCACTAGTAATGCAAACAAAAGGTTCAATCACCCTCTTTATAATAAAAAAGAAACAAAAAATATTGCATCGACCCGGTATCGAACCCGGGCCGCCTGCATAGCAGGCGACCGTTCTGCCACTGAACCATCGATGCTTATAAATATGCGATGAAATAGGGGAATGCTATGTTCTCAAAGTGAAGAAACAGCATTGACACAGCAGTAGACGGCATGTAGATCACCTAATAAAAAAAATGTGATCAACATGATCGAGGTCGAGAGCAGGCCCAGTCAGCAATAAAAAAAAAGTAGTTTTTTGCCACCGAATTCCGAAATGAAACTTATTTTTAACCGCGTTCAAAAAAAGGACTAGGGTTCTCAGTTTGTCGGAATCCTTTTTATTATGTATGTTACCCGTATACTCAAAGATGGCGGGACCGATTGGGAAAATTCTTTTTTTGTTTGAAAGGGTATACTTTCAAGTTGGGCTCATTGTCATCCGGTCAAGATCTCATGATGGGACCTTGGAGAAATCGATGGAAATCTTCAATTGTTATAGGCACAACTATAGCGCTTAGGGTAATTTTATACACTCCTTTGCAAAAATATGGGTGGTGTTGATTTTTCTACATTATTGGTCATTTAGTTCTAAAGAGGTTTTAATAGCCAAACTATGTTACTACCTAATACTTAATAAAGAGTAAGTTCGCCTAAAGTTAATTCAAAATTCGGAACTTTTGTTTTTAAATATAATAATTCTTTTTTCAGATAAAGCGCGGGAAACTTCTAACTTGGCGGACGAAAAAAAAACCTGTCATATAAGTTCAGACCGGTATTCGTCGTTTGGATTGGCCAGCGCAGAGCCCCGACCTTAACCCCATTGAGCACGTCTGGGACCTCCTTAATAGGCAAGTACGATCTGTTCAACCACTTTCACAAAACATCAAGGAACTTAAACGTGTGATCTCGGCTGAGTGGGAACACATTCCATAGGACACCATCAAAAACCTCAACAATTAACGTCTCTGCATCGGGAAAGGCAATATTTTGTAAACGGTGATGACATTAGATTAATTACAAACTGACCCACTAAAAAGTGAAAAATATAAACTTTTTTCCAAAAATACAACTGACTTCTAAGAAAAACACTAAAAAGTTGAAAAATAACTTTAATATCTGAAGTCGGTGGAAAAAAAACTAAATTACAGTTCCAAAGACACCGGCCTCCGAAATAAAAGTTATTTTTCACTTTGTAGTTCTTTTTTTGGAAGTCGGTTGTATTAAAAAAAAAGTTTTTATAGTTTTGCAACATTGTCATCAGCCGAAATTGCTCAGTTGGGACGGCGTTAGACTGCCCTCAAACTCAAATTCCAAAGCATTGATTACACTTACAGACACTTTTGAAAAATAAAGAAATCAAATCAAACAAAAGCTTTAGGAGCTTAATAATGTCCATAGTCTCACTAGTAATGCAAACAAAAGGTTCAATCACCCTCTTTATAATAAAAAAGAAACAAAAAATATTGCATCGACCCGGTATCGAACCCGGGCCGCCTGCATAGCAGGCGACCGTTCTGCCACTGAACCATCGATGCTTATAAATATGCGATGAAATAGGGGAATGCTATGTTCTCAAAGTGAAGAAACAGCATTGACACAGCAGTAGACGGCATGTAGATCACCTAATAAAAAAAATGTGATCAACATGATCGAGGTCGAGAGCAGGCCCAGTCAGCAATAAAAAAAAAGTAGTTTTTTGCCACCGAATTCCGAAATGAAACTTATTTTTAACCGCGTTCAAAAAAAGGACTAGGGTTCTCAGTTTGTCGGAATCCTTTTTATTATGTATGTTACCCGTATACTCAAAGATGGCGGGACCGATTGGGAAAATTCTTTTTTTGTTTGAAAGGGTATACTTTCAAGTTGGGCTCATTGTCATCCGGTCAAGATCTCATGATGGGACCTTGGAGAAATCGATGGAAATCTTCAATTGTTATAGGCACATCTATAGCGCTTAGGGTAATTTTATACACTCCTTTGCAAAAATATGGGTGGTGTTGATTTTTCTACATTATTGGTAATCATTTAGTTCTAAAGAGGTTTTAATAGCCAAACTATGTTACTACCTAATACTTAATAAAGAGTAAGTTCGCCTAAAGTTAATTCAAAATTCGGAACTTTTGTTTTTAAATATAATAATTCTTTTTTCAGATAAAGCGCGGGAAACTTCTAACTTGGCGGACGAAAAAAAAACCTGTCATATAAGTTCAGACCGGTATTCGTCGTTTGGATTGGCCAGCGCAGAGCCCCGACCTTAACCCCATTGAGCACGTCTGGGACCTCCTTAATAGGCAAGTACGATCTGTTCAACCACTTTCACAAAACATCAAGGAACTTAAACGTGTGATCTCGGCTGAGTGGGAACACATTCCATAGGACACCATCAAAAACCTCAACAATTAACGTCTCTGCATCGGGAAAGGCAATATTTTGTAAACGGTGATGACATTAGATTAATTACAAACTGACCCACTAAAAAGTGAAAAATATAAACTTTTTTCCAAAAATACAACTGACTTCTAAGAAAAACACTAAAAAGTTGAAAAATAACTTTAATATCTGAAGTCGGTGGAAAAAAAACTAAATTACAGTTCCAAAGACACCGGCCTCCGAAATAAAAGTTATTTTTCACTTTGTAGTTCTTTTTTTGGAAGTCGGTTGTATTAAAAAAAAAGTTTTTATAGTTTTGCAACATTGTCATCAGCCGAAATTGCTCAGTTGGGACGGCGTTAGACTGCCCTCAAACTCAAATTCCAAAGCATTGATTACACTTACAGACACTTTTGAAAAATAAAGAAATCAAATCAAACAAAAGCTTTAGGAGCTTAATAATGTCCATAGTCTCACTAGTAATGCAAACAAAAGGTTCAATCACCCTCTTTATAATAAAAAAGAAACAAAAAATATTGCATCGACCCGGTATCGAACCCGGGCCGCCTGCATAGCAGGCGACCGTTCTGCCACTGAACCATCGATGCTTATAAATATGCGATGAAATAGGGGAATGCTATGTTCTCAAAGTGAAGAAACAGCATTGACACAGCAGTAGACGGCATGTAGATCACCTAATAAAAAAAATGTGATCAACATGATCGAGGTCGAGAGCAGGCCCAGTCAGCAATAAAAAAAAAGTAGTTTTTTGCCACCGAATTCCGAAATGAAACTTATTTTTAACCGCGTTCAAAAAAAGGACTAGGGTTCTCAGTTTGTCGGAATCCTTTTTATTATGTATGTTACCCGTATACTCAAAGATGGCGGGACCGATTGGGAAAATTCTTTTTTTGTTTGAAAGGGTATACTTTCAAGTTGGGCTCATTGTCATCCGGTCAAGATCTCATGATGGGACCTTGGAGAAATCGATGGAAATCTTCAATTGTTATAGGCACATCTATAGCGCTTAGGGTAATTTTATACACTCCTTTGCAAAAATATGGGTGGTGTTGATTTTTCTACATTATTGGTAATCATTTAGTTCTAAAGAGGTTTTAATAGCCAAACTATGTTACTACCTAATACTTAATAAAGAGTAAGTTCGCCTAAAGTTAATTCAAAATTCGGAACTTTTGTTTTTAAATATAATAATTCTTTTTTCAGATAAAGCGCGGGAAACTTCTAACTTGGCGGACGAAAAAAAAACCTGTCATATAAGTTCAGACCGGTATTCGTCGTTTGGATTGGCCAGCGCAGAGCCCCGACCTTAACCCCATTGAGCACGTCTGGGACCTCCTTAATAGGCAAGTACGATCTGTTCAACCACTTTCACAAAACATCAAGGAACTTAAACGTGTGATCTCGGCTGAGTGGGAACACATTCCATAGGACACCATCAAAAACCTCAACAATTAACGTCTCTGCATCGGGAAAGGCAATATTTTGTAAACGGTGATGACATTAGATTAATTACAAACTGACCCACTAAAAAGTGAAAAATATAAACTTTTTTCCAAAAATACAACTGACTTCTAAGAAAAACACTAAAAAGTTGAAAAATAACTTTAATATCTGAAGTCGGTGGAAAAAAAAAACTAAATTACAGTTCCAAAGACACCGGCCTCCGAAATAAAAGTTATTTTTCACTTTGTAGTTCTTTTTTTGGAAGTCGGTTGTATTAAAAAAAAAGTTTTTATAGTTTTGCAACATTGTCATCAGCCGAAATTGCTCAGTTGGGACGGCGTTATACTGCCCTCAAACTCAAATTCCAAAGCATTGATTACACTTACAGACACTTTTGAAAAATAAAGAAATCAAATCAAACAAAGCTTTAGGAGCTTAATAATGTCCATAGTCTCACTAGTAATGCAAACAAAAGGTTCAATCACCCTCTTTATAATAAAAAAGAAACAAAAAATATCGCATCGACCCGGTATCGAACCCGGGCCGCCTGCATAGCAGGCGACCGTTCTGCCACTGAACCATCGATGCTTATAAATATACGATGAAATAGGGGAATGCTATGTTCTCAAAGTGAAGAAACAGCATTGACACAGCAGTAGACAGCATGTAGATCACCTAATAAAAAAAATGTGATCAACATGATCGAGGTCGAGAGCAGGCCCAGTCAGCAATAAAAAAAAAGTAGTTTTTTGCCACCGAATTCCGAAATGAAACTTATTTTTAACCGCGTTCAAAAAAAGGACTAGGGTTCTCAGTTTGTCGGAATCCTTTTTATTATGTATGTTACCCGTATACTCAAAGATGGCGGGACCGATTGGGAAAATTCTTTTTTTGTTTGAAAGGGTATACTTTCAAGTTGGGCTCATTGTCATCCGGTCAAGATCTCATGATGGGACCTTGGAGAAATCGATGGAAATCTTCAATTGTTATAGGCACATCTATAGCGCTTAGGGTAATTTTATACACTCCTTTGCAAAAATATGGGTGGTGTTGATTTTTCTACATTATTGGTAATCATTTAGTTCTAAAGAGGTTTTAATAGCCAAACTATGTTACTACCTAATTCTTAATAAAGAGTAAGTTCGCCTAAAGTTAATTCAAAATTCGGAACTTTTGTTTTTAAATATAATAATTCTTTTTTCAGATAAAGCGCGGGAAACTTCTAACTTGGCGGACGAAAAAAAAACCTGTCATATAAGTTCAGACCGGTATTCGTCGTTTGGATTGGCCAGCGCAGAGCCCCGACCTTAACCCCATTGAGCACGTCTGGGACCTCCTTAATAGGCAAGTACGATCTGTTCAACCACTTTCACAAAACATCAAGGAACTTAAACGTGTGATCTCGGCTGAGTGGGAACACATTCCATAGGACACCATCAAAAACCTCAACAATTAACGTCTCTGCATCGGGAAAGGCAATATTTTGTAAACGGTGATGACATTAGATTAATTACAAACTGACCCACTAAAAAGTGAAAAATATAAACTTTTTTCCAAAAATACAACTGACTTCTAAGAAAAACACTAAAAAGTTGAAAAATAACTTTAATATCTGAAGTCGGTGGAAAAAAAAAACTAAATTACAGTTCCAAAGACACCGGCCTCCGAAATAAAAGTTATTTTTCACTTTGTAGTTCTTTTTTTGGAAGTCGGTTGTATTAAAAAAAAAGTTTTTATAGTTTTGCAACATTGTCATGAGCCGAAATTGCTCAGTTGGGACGGCGTTAGACTGCCCTCAAACTCAAATTCCAAAGCATTGATTACACTTACAGACACTTTTGAAAAATAAAGAAATCAAATCAAACAAAAGCTTTAGGAGCTTAATAATGTCCATAGTCTCACTAGTAATGCAAACAAAAGGTTCAATCACCCTCTTTATAATAAAAAAGAAACAAAAAATATCGCATCGACCCGGTATCGAACCCGGGCCGCCTGCATAGCAGGCGACCGTTCTGCCACTGAACCATCGATGCTTATAAATATGCGATGAAATAGGGGAATGCTATGTTCTCAAAGTGAAGAAACAGCATTGACACAGCAGTAGACGGCATGTAGATCACCTAATAAAAAAAATGTGATCAACATGATCGAGGTCGAGAGCAGGCCCAGTCAGCAATAAAAAAAAAGTAGTTTTTTGCCACCGAATTCCGAAATGAAACTTATTTTTAACCGCGTTCAAAAAAAGGACTAGGGTTCTCAGTTTGTCGGAATCCTTTTTATTATGTATGTTACCCGTATACTCAAAGATGGCGGGACCGATTGGGAAAATTCTTTTTTTGTTTGAAAGGGTATACTTTCAAGTTGGGCTCATTGTCATCCGGTCAAGATCTCATGATGGGACCTTGGAGAAATCGATGGAAATCTTCAATTGTTATAGGCACATCTATAGCGCTTAGGGTAATTTTATACACTCCTTTGCAAAAATATGGGTGGTGTTGATTTTTCTACATTATTGGTAATCATTTAGTTCTAAAGAGGTTTTAATAGCCAAACTATGTTACTACCTAATTCTTAATAAAGAGTAAGTTCGCCTAAAGTTAATTCAAAATTCGGAACTTTTGTTTTTAAATATAATAATTCTTTTTTCAGATAAAGCGCGGGAAACTTCTAACTTGGCGGACGAAAAAAAAACCTGTCATATAAGTTCAGACCGGTATTCGTCGTTTGGATTGGCCAGCGCAGAGCCCCGACCTTAACCCCATTGAGCACGTCTGGGACCTCCTTAATAGGCAAGTACGATCTGTTCAACCACTTTCACAAAACATCAAGGAACTTAAACGTGTGATCTCGGCTGAGTGGGAACACATTCCATAGGACACCATCAAAAACCTCAACAATTAACGTCTCTGCATCGGGAAAGGCAATATTTTGTAAACGGTGATGACATTAGATTAATTACAAACTGACCCACTAAAAAGTGAAAAATATAAACTTTTTTCCAAAAATACAACTGACTTCTAAGAAAAACACTAAATGGTTGAAAAATAACTTTAATATCTGAAGTCGGTGGAAAAAAAACTAAATTACAGTTCCAAAGACACCGGCCTCCGAAATAAAAGTTATTTTTCACTTTGTAGTTCTTTTTTTGGAAGTCGGTTGTATTAAAAAAAAAGTTTTTATAGTTTTGCAACATTGTCATCAGCCGAAATTGCTCAGTTGGGACGGCGTTAGACTGCCCTCAAACTCAAATTCCAAAGCATTGATTACACTTACAGACACTTTTGAAAAATAAAGAAATCAAATCAAACAAAAGCTTTAGGAGCTTAATAATGTCCATAGTCTCACTAGTAATGCAAACAAAAGGTTCAATCACCCTCTTTATAATAAAAAAGAAACAAAAAATATTGCATCGACCCGGTATCGAACCCGGGCCGCCTGCATAGCAGGCGACCGTTCTGCCACTGAACCATCGATGCTTATAAATATGCGATGAAATAGGGGAATGCTATGTTCTCAAAGTGAAGAAACAGCATTGACACAGCAGTAGACGGCATGTAGATCACCTAATAAAAAAAATGTGATCAACATGATCGAGGTCGAGAGCAGGCCCAGTCAGCAATAAAAAAAAAGTAGTTTTTTTGCCACAGAATTCCGAAATGAAACTTATTTTTAACCGCGTTCAAAAAAAGGACTAGGGTTCTCAGTTTGTCGGAATCCTTTTTATTATGTATGTTACCCGTATACTCAAAGATGGCGGGACCGATTGGGAAAATTCTTTTTTTGTTTGAAAGGGTATACTTTCAAGTTGGGCTCATTGTCATCCGGTCAAGATCTCATGATGGGACCTTGGAGAAATCGATGGAAATCTTCAATTGTTATAGGCACATCTATAGCGCTTAGGGTAATTTTATACACTCCTTTGCAAAAATATGGATGGTGTTGATTTTTCTACATTATTGGTAATCATTTAGTTCTAAAGAGGTTTTAATAGCCAAACTATGTTACTACCTAATACTTAATAAAGAGTAAGTTCGCCTAAAGTTAATTCAAAATTCGGAACTTTTGTTTTTAAATATAATAATTCTTTTTTCAGATAAAGCGCGGGAAACTTCTAACTTGGCGGACGAAAAAAAAACCTGTCATATAAGTTCAGACCGGTATTCGTCGTTTGGATTGGCCAGCGCAGAGCCCCGACCTTAACCCCATTGAGCACGTCTGGGACCTCCTTAATAGGCAAGTACGATCTGTTCAACCACTTTCACAAAACATCAAGGAACTTAAACGTGTGATCTCGGCTGAGTGGGAACACATTCCATAGGACACCATCAAAAACCTCAACAATTAACGTCTCTGCATCGGGAAAGGCAATATTTTGTAAACGGTGATGACATTAGATTAATTACAAACTGACCCACTAAAAAGTGAAAAATATAAACTTTTTTCCAAAAATACAACTGACTTCTAAGAAAAACACTAAATGGTTGAAAAATAACTTTAATATCTGAAGTCGGTGGAAAAAAAACTAAATTACAGTTCCAAAGACACCGGCCTCCGAAATAAAAGTTATTTTTCACTTTGTAGTTCTTTTTTTGGAAGTCGGTTGTATTAAAAAAAAAGTTTTTATAGTTTTGCAACATTGTCATCAGCCGAAATTGCTCAGTTGGGACGGCGTTAGACTGCCCTCAAACTCAAATTCCAAAGCATTGATTACACTTACAGACACTTTTGAAAAATAAAGAAATCAAATCAAACAAAAGCTTTAGGAGCTTAATAATGTCCATAGTCTCACTAGTAATGCAAACAAAAGGTTCAATCACCCTCTTTATAATAAAAAAGAAACAAAAAATATTGCATCGACCCGGTATCGAACCCGGGCCGCCTGCATAGCAGGCGACCGTTCTGCCACTGAACCATCGATGCTTATAAATATGCGATGAAATAGGGGAATGCTATGTTCTCAAAGTGAAGAAACAGCATTGACACAGCAGTAGACGGCATGTAGATCACCTAATAAAAAAAATGTGATCAACATGATCGAGGTCGAGAGCAGGCCCAGTCAGCAATAAAAAAAAGTAGTTTTTTGCCACCGAATTCCGAAATGAAACTTATTTTTAACCGCGTTCAAAAAAAGGACTAGGGTTCTCAGTTTGTCGGAATCCTTTTTATTATGTATGTTACCCGTATACTCAAAGATGGCGGGGCCGATTGGGAAAATTCTTTTTTTGTTTGAAAGGGTATACTTTCAAGTTGGGCTCATTGTCATCCGGTCAAGATCTCATGATGGGACCTTGGAGAAATCGATGGAAATCTTCAATTGTTATAGGCACATCTATAGCGCTTAGGGTAATTTTATACACTCCTTTGCAAAAATATGGGTGGTGTTGATTTTTCTACATTATTAGTAATCATTTAGTTCTAAAGAGGTTTTAATAGCCAAACTATGTTACTACCTAATACTTAATAAAGAGTAAGTTCGCCTAAAGTTAATTCAAAATTCGGAACTTTTGTTTTTAAATATAATAATTCTTTTTTCAGATAAAGCGCGGGAAACTTCTAACTTGGCGGACGAAAAAAAAACCTGTCATATAAGTTCAGACCGGTATTCGTCGTTTGGATTGGCCAGCGCAGAGCCCCGACCTTAACCCTATTGAGCACGTCTGGGACCTCCTTAATAGGCAAGTACGATCTGTTCAACCACTTTCACAAAACATCAAGGAACTTAAACGTGTGATCTCGGCTGAGTGGGAACACATTCCATAGGACACCATCAAAAACCTCAACAATTAACGTCTCTGCATCGGGAAAGGCAATATTTTGTAAACGGTGATGACATTAGATTAATTACAAACTGACCCACTAAAAAGTGAAAAATATAAACTTTTTTCCAAAAATACAACTGACTTCTAAGAAAAACACTAAAAAGTTGAAAAATAACTTTAATATCTGAAGTCGGTGGCAAAAAAAACTAAATTACAGTTCCAAAGACACCGGCCTCCGAAATAAAAGTTATTTTTCACTTTGTAGTTCTTTTTTTGGAAGTCGGTTGTATTAAAAAAAAAGTTTTTATAGTTTTGCAACATTGTCATCAGCCGAAATTGCTCAGTTGGGACGGCGTTAGACTGCCCTCAAACTCAAATTCCAAAGCATTGATTACACTTACAGACACTTTTGAAAAATAAAGAAATCAAATCAAACAAAAGCTTTAGGAGCTTAATAATGTCCATAGTCTCACTAGTAATGCAAACAAAAGGTTCAATCACCCTCTTTATAATAAAAAAGAAACAAAAAATATTGCATCGACCCGGTATCGAACCCGGGCCGCCTGCATAGCAGGCGACCGTTCTGCCACTGAACCATCGATGCTTATAAATATGCGATGAAATAGGGGAATGCTATGTTCTCAAAGTGAAGAAACAGCATTGACACAGCAGTAGACGGCATGTAGATCACCTAATAAAAAAAATGTGATCAACATGATCGAGGTCGAGAGCAGGCCCAGTCAGCAATAAAAAAAAAAGTAGTTTTTTGCCACCGAATTCCGAAATGAAACTTATTTTTAACCGCGTTCAAAAAAAGGACTAGGGTTCTCAGTTTGTCGGAATCCTTTTTATTATGTATGTTACCCGTATACTCAAAGATGGCGGGGCCGATTGGGAAAATTCTTTTTTTGTTTGAAAGGGTATACTTTCAAGTTGGGCTCATTGTCATCCGGTCAAGATCTCATGATGGGACCTTGGAGAAATCGATGGAAATCTTCAATTGTTATAGGCACATCTATAGCGCTTAGGGTAATTTTATACACTCCTTTGCAAAAATATGGATGGTGTTGATTTTTCTACATTATTGGTAATCATTTCATTTCATTTCATTTCATTTATTCGATAACAATTTACATTGTGTCTGAATGTGTTACATGAAAAATGGAAAATTAAAAAAAAAACAAGTCGATTAATAAATAATACCATCATTATCTGAAATTAAATGAATAAAGCCACTAACTAATATACTAATGTTAATTAATTATATAGACCAACAATGACATAAAACAATGATCAATGATAATTCATTTGAAAAAGAAAATCATAACTTCAATTTCAATTCATCCGTTGTCAAATAATCAAATCATATTACATAAAAACCATTAAGAAAACACGTCATATAAAATTAAAATAAATCAACAATTTTCAATAATTATTCATTTAAAAAAGAAAAACCACAACTGCAATTGAATTTAATCCGTTGTCAAAATTCAATCATATTACATAAAAACCATTAACGTCATATAAAATAATAAATAATCAACAATGTTCGCTTAAAAAAGAAAAACCACAACTGCAATTGAAATTAATCCGTTGTCAAAATTCAATCATATTACATAAAAACCATTAACGTCATATAAAATAATAAATAATCAACAATGTTCGCTTAAAAAAGAAAAATCATAACTGCAATTTAAATTCATCCGTTGTCAAAGATTCAAATCATATTACATAAAACCATTTAGAAAACACGTCATATAAAATATTATATAATCAATAATGTTAAATATTAATTCATATAAAAAAGAAAATCATAACTGCAATTTAAAATTCATCCATTGTCAAAAATTATACATGTCATACCAAAAACTCTAAAAACGTCAAAAATTAAAAATCTTGTCATAGCAAAAAATAATTTATGTCATTACTTATAAAAATAAAAACAAAAATTTAAACATTTTTCGACTACAAATGAAAAAATCACCGTTACACTATTATTGAGTCATGAATTCATTCACGGAATAGAAACATTTATCCAGTAAGAAGCTTTTTAGTTTATTTTTAAATAAGGTGGTTTTATATAGCAATTGTTTTATATCCTTAGGCAAGCAATTAAATAATTTAACCGCTTGATACTGTACACAATGTGTTACAATATTTAATTTGGTGTTCACTTTATGCTTCAAATATAGGTTCCTTGTGCTTTCCCTTTTAAGTCTTTCGTCCTGCGTTTCATAATCACTTATGTGTTTTGCTAGGCTAGTCAATACTGTAAGTATGTAAAGGCTAGGTACTGTAAGTATTGACAGACTTTGAAAATGTTTCTGACAGGACTCAATTTGAGGAATACGAACTATTGTTCTGATTGCTCTCTTTTGTAGCACAAATGCTCTATCAGAATTATACTTGTAGCTATTTCCCCACTGTTGAATACTGTATCTCAATCTTGACTCTACCAGTGCAAAGTAAACTGATTTTAAAATGTCTATGCTAAGTTCTTCTCGTAGGCTCCTCAGAGCATAGCATGCTGATGATATTGACCCGTCTATGGCTTGCAGTTCATTTTTCCAACTTAATAACGAATCAATATGAACTCCTAAAAATTTTACTGAGTCGACAATATGTATTTTGTCTCCATTTAACTTAACGTCTAGATTATCACTACCACGTGATGTAGACTTAAACAGTATGATGTTTGTTTTTTTAGTATTAATTATTAACTTATTTGCTGTAAACCATGTTTGAAAAGACTCAAGAGCCGTGTTTATAGTGCTGCTCAAAGCCTCTGCAGTACTTTCACTAACAACAGCATTTGTGTCGTCTGCAAATGCTATTATTTTTATATCTGGAGTAAGTTTTGTTGCTAGGTTAAGTAAATCATTTATAAAAATTAAAAATAGGATTGGGCCCAGTATAGAACCCTGTGGGACACCTGTCAAAACCCTTCTTAACTTTGAATGATAAACTTCTTGAAAATTATTCTGATTTATGTGTTTTACCTCTACATACATTTTTCTATTAGTTAAATACGACCGAAAAAGCGCTAGAACCTGTCCTCTTATACCGTAATGTTCCATTTTTGCAAGCAACAATGTCTGATTTACAGTGTCAAATGCAGAGCTCAAGTCTAAGAAAATTCCAGCTACCTTCAATTTTTTATTTAGTTTTTCAACCACGTCGTTAACTAAAGTGGTAATAGCTTCTGAAGTTCCAACACCTTTTTGGTAACCAAATTGTCTTCTATTTATAACTTTATTTCTATTGAGATGAGAGACTAGACGAATTTTAATTAATTTTTCAAAAATTTTTGAGAGTGTTGGTAAAACTGAGATAGGTCGATAATTTTTAGTATCCGTCTGTGAACCTTTTTTATATAAGGGAATAACTTTCGCTATCTTAAACTGTTCCGGAAAAATACCGTCATCGAAACACTTATTGAAAAAGTCTGATAGAGGTAGCGCAAGAACTTTAATATGTTGCTTTAAAACACTGATAGGTAAGTCATCATATCCGCTTGAAGTTTTATTATGCATCGACCCCACAATTTTTATTATTTCCTCAGGAGTTACGGACGTTAAGCACATTTCACTATTTACCCTATCAGTAAAATTTTTTAAATAGAAAAGTGAACTATATTCTTCGCCATACTCCAATGAGTGGTTATAACAACTAAATTGTTCAGCGAATAAATTTGCAACTTCCCTGGGGTCATCAATAATTTTATCATCCAATTTCACAATTAGTTTTTTTAAATTTATTTGTTTGTTTTTATTTCTATGGCGATTTACTACTTGCCAGATTTCCTTGCTTTTATTTTTAGCTTTCTGTATTTGAAACCCCACAGCAATACTTTTAGCTTGTTTAACAACTTTTCTAAACAACCTAATATAATTGGTTTTATAAGTGAGTATGGTATTATGACAGCTTCTATTATTTACACACAAAAATCTTTTCATTTTACTCGAAACTCTTATGCCTTTTGTGGTCCATTTTGTACCATTACTGTTATTATTTAAAATTACGTCTTTTTTTCGCACTCTGAAGCTGCACTGAAAAGCATCACGAAAATTGTTTAAAAATGTGTTGATTCCCATTGAAGACCAGTCGATACCTAATATTTTTTCATTAAAGATCTCGTGGTTGTTTTTTGTGAACATCCGTTTTTTAATAATAATTTTTTGGTTATTGTTTGGATTTTTTTCCATTACCGTCTGAAGTGTCAATTTACAAAAAAGTCCTGCATGTCAATCATTTAGTTCTAAAGAGGTTTTAATAGCCAAACTATGTTACTACCTAATACTTAATAAAGAGTAAGTTCGCCTAAAGTTAATTCAAAATTCGGAACTTTTGTTTTTAAATATAATAATTCTTTTTTCAGATAAAGCGCGGGAAACTTCTAACTTGGCGGACGAAAAAAAAACCTGTCATATAAGTTCAGACCGGTATTCGTCGTTTGGATTGGCCAGCGCAGAGCCCCGACCTTAACCCCATTGAGCACGTCTGGGACCTCCTTAATAGGCAAGTACGATCTGTTCAACCACTTTCACAAAACATCAAGGAACTTAAACGTGTGATCTCGGCTGAGTGGGAACACATTCCATAGGACACCATCAAAAACCTCAACAATTAACGTCTCTGCATCGGGAAAGGCAATATTTTGTAAACGGTGATGACATTAGATTAATTACAAACTGACCCACTAAAAAGTGAAAAATATAAACTTTTTTCCAAAAATACAACTGACTTCTAAGAAAAACACTAAAAAGTTGAAAAATAACTTTAATATCTGAAGTCGGTGGCAAAAAAAACTAAATTACAGTTCCAAAGACACCGGCCTCCGAAATAAAAGTTATTTTTCACTTTGTAGTTCTTTTTTTGGAAGTCGGTTGTATTAAAAAAAAAGTTTTTATAGTTTTGCAACATTGTCATCAGCCGAAATTGCTCAGTTGGGACGGCGTTAGACTGCCCTCAAACTCAAATTCCAAAGCATTGATTACACTTACAGACACTTTTGAAAAATAAAGAAATCAAATCAAACAAAAGCTTTAGGAGCTTAATAATGTCCATAGTCTCACTAGTAATGCAAACAAAAGGTTCAATCACCCTCTTTATAATAAAAAAGAAACAAAAAATATTGCATCGACCCGGTATCGAACCCGGGCCGCCTGCATAGCAGGCGACCGTTCTGCCACTGAACCATCGATGCTTATAAATATGCGATGAAATAGGGGAATGCTATGTTCTCAAAGTGAAGAAACAGCATTGACACAGCAGTAGACGGCATGTAGATCACCTAATAAAAAAAATGTGATCAACATGATCGAGGTCGAGAGCAGGCCCAGTCAGCAATAAAAAAAAAGTAGTTTTTTGCCACCGAATTCCGAAATGAAACTTATTTTTAACCGCGTTCAAAAAAAGGACTAGGGTTCTCAGTTTGTCGGAATCCTTTTTATTATGTATGTTACCCGTATACTCAAAGATGGCGGGACCGATTGGGAAAATTCTTTTTTTGTTTGAAAGGGTATACTTTCAAGTTGGGCTCATTGTCATCCGGTCAAGATCTCATGATGGGACCTTGGAGAAATCGATGGAAATCTTCAATTGTTATAGGCACATCTATAGCGCTTAGGGTAATTTTATACACTCCTTTGCAAAAATATGGGTGGTGTTGATTTTTCTACATTATTGGTAATCATTTAGTTCTAAAGAGGTTTTAATAGCCAAACTATGTTACTACCTAATTCTTAATAAAGAGTAAGTTCGCCTAAAGTTAATTCAAAATTCGGAACTTTTGTTTTTAAATATAATAATTCTTTTTTCAGATAAAGCGCGGGAAACTTCTAACTTGGCGGACGAAAAAAAAACCTGTCATATAAGTTCAGACCGGTATTCGTCGTTTGGATTGGCCAGCGCAGAGCCCCGACCTTAACCCCATTGAGCACGTCTGGGACCTCCTTAATAGGCAAGTACGATCTGTTCAACCACTTTCACAAAACATCAAGGAACTTAAACGTGTGATCTCGGCTGAGTGGGAACACATTCCATAGGACACCATCAAAAACCTCAACAATTAACGTCTCTGCATCGGGAAAGGCAATATTTTGTAAACGGTGATGACATTAGATTAATTACAAACTGACCCACTAAAAAGTGAAAAATATAAACTTTTTTCCAAAAATACAACTGACTTCTAAGAAAAACACTAAATGGTTGAAAAATAACTTTAATATCTGAAGTCGGTGGAAAAAAAACTAAATTACAGTTCCAAAGACACCGGCCTCCGAAATAAAAGTTATTTTTCACTTTGTAGTTCTTTTTTTGGAAGTCGGTTGTATTAAAAAAAAAGTTTTTATAGTTTTGCAACATTGTCATCAGCCGAAATTGCTCAGTTGGGACGGCGTTAGACTGCCCTCAAACTCAAATTCCAAAGCATTGATTACACTTACAGACACTTTTGAAAAATAAAGAAATCAAATCAAACAAAAGCTTTAGGAGCTTAATAATGTCCATAGTCTCACTAGTAATGCAAACAAAAGGTTCAATCACCCTCTTTATAATAAAAAAGAAACAAAAAATATTGCATCGACCCGGTATCGAACCCGGGCCGCCTGCATAGCAGGCGACCGTTCTGCCACTGAACCATCGATGCTTATAAATATGCGATGAAATAGGGGAATGCTATGTTCTCAAAGTGAAGAAACAGCATTGACACAGCAGTAGACGGCATGTAGATCACCTAATAAAAAAAATGTGATCAACATGATCGAGGTCGAGAGCAGGCCCAGTCAGCAATAAAAAAAAGTAGTTTTTTGCCACCGAATTCCGAAATGAAACTTATTTTTAACCGCGTTCAAAAAAAGGACTAGGGTTCTCAGTTTGTCGGAATCCTTTTTATTATGTATGTTACCCGTATACTCAAAGATGGCGGGGCCGATTGGGAAAATTCTTTTTTTGTTTGAAAGGGTATACTTTCAAGTTGGGCTCATTGTCATCCGGTCAAGATCTCATGATGGGACCTTGGAGAAATCGATGGAAATCTTCAATTGTTATAGGCACATCTATAGCGCTTAGGGTAATTTTATACACTCCTTTGCAAAAATATGGGTGGTGTTGATTTTTCTACATTATTAGTAATCATTTAGTTCTAAAGAGGTTTTAATAGCCAAACTATGTTACTACCTAATACTTAATAAAGAGTAAGTTCGCCTAAAGTTAATTCAAAATTCGGAACTTTTGTTTTTAAATATAATAATTCTTTTTTCAGATAAAGCGCGGGAAACTTCTAACTTGGCGGACGAAAAAAAAACCTGTCATATAAGTTCAGACCGGTATTCGTCGTTTGGATTGGCCAGCGCAGAGCCCCGACCTTAACCCTATTGAGCACGTCTGGGACCTCCTTAATAGGCAAGTACGATCTGTTCAACCACTTTCACAAAACATCAAGGAACTTAAACGTGTGATCTCGGCTGAGTGGGAACACATTCCATAGGACACCATCAAAAACCTCAACAATTAACGTCTCTGCATCGGGAAAGGCAATATTTTGTAAACGGTGATGACATTAGATTAATTACAAACTGACCCACTAAAAAGTGAAAAATATAAACTTTTTTCCAAAAATACAACTGACTTCTAAGAAAAACACTAAAAAGTTGAAAAATAACTTTAATATCTGAAGTCGGTGGCAAAAAAAACTAAATTACAGTTCCAAAGACACCGGCCTCCGAAATAAAAGTTATTTTTCACTTTGTAGTTCTTTTTTTGGAAGTCGGTTGTATTAAAAAAAAAGTTTTTATAGTTTTGCAACATTGTCATCAGCCGAAATTGCTCAGTTGGGACGGCGTTAGACTGCCCTCAAACTCTAATTCCAAAGCATTGATTACACTTACAGACACTTTTGAAAAATAAAGAAATCAAATCAAACAAAAGCTTTAGGAGCTTAATAATGTCCATAGTCTCACTAGTAATGCAAACAAAAGGTTCAATCACCCTCTTTATAATAAAAAAGAAACAAAAAATGTCGCATCGACCCGGTATCGAACCCGGGCCGCCTGCATAGCAGGCGACCGTTCTGCCACTGAACCATCGATGCTTATAAATATGCGATGAAATAGGGGAATGCTATGTTCTCAAAGTGAAGAAACAGCATTGACACAGCAGTAGACAGCATGTAGATCACCTAATAAAAAAAATGTGATCAACATGATCGAGGTCGAGAGCAGGCCCAGTCAGCAATAAAAAAAAAGTAGTTTTTTGCCACCGAATTCCGAAATGAAACTTATTTTTAACCGCGTTCAAAAAAAGGACTAGGGTTCTCAGTTTGTCGGAATCCTTTTTATTATGTATGTTACCCGTATACTCAAAGATGGCGGGACCGATTGGGAAAATTCTTTTTTTGTTTGAAAGGGTATACTTTCAAGTTGGGCTCATTGTCATCCGGTCAAGATCTCATGATGGGACCTTGGAGAAATCGATGGAAATCTTCAATTGTTATAGGCACATCTATAGCGCTTAGGGTAATTTTATACACTCCTTTGCAAAAATATGGGTGGTGTTGATTTTTCTACATTATTGGTAATCATTTAGTTCTAAAGAGGTTTTAATAGCCAAACTATGTTACTACCTAATACTTAATAAAGAGTAAGTTCGCCTAAAGTTAATTCAAAATTCGGAACTTTTGTTTTTAAATATAATAATTCTTTTTTCAGATAAAGCGCGGGAAACTTCTAACTTGGCGGACGAAAAAAAAACCTGTCATATAAGTTCAGACCGGTATTCGTCGTTTGGATTGGCCAGCGCAGAGCCCCGACCTTAACCCCATTGAGCACGTCTGGGACCTCCTTAATAGGCAAGTACGATCTGTTCAACCACTTTCACAAAACATCAAGGAACTTAAACGTGTGATCTCGGCTGAGTGGGAACACATTCCATAGGACACCATCAAAAACCTCAACAATTAACGTCTCTGCATCGGGAAAGGCAATATTTTGTAAACGGTGATGACATTAGATTAATTACAAACTGACCCACTAAAAAGTGAAAAATATAAACTTTTTTCCAAAAATACAACTGACTTCTAAGAAAAACACTAAATGGTTGAAAAATAACTTTAATATCTGAAGTCGGTGGAAAAAAAACTAAATTACAGTTCCAAAGACACCGGCCTCCGAAATAAAAGTTATTTTTCACTTTGTAGTTCTTTTTTTGGAAGTCGGTTGTATTAAAAAAAAAGTTTTTATAGTTTTGCAACATTGTCATCAGCCGAAATTGCTCAGTTGGGACGGCGTTAGACTGCCCTCAAACTCAAATTCCAAAGCATTGATTACACTTACAGACACTTTTGAAAAATAAAGAAATCAAATCAAACAAAAGCTTTAGGAGCTTAATAATGTCCATAGTCTCACTAGTAATGCAAACAAAAGGTTCAATCACCCTCTTTATAATAAAAAAGAAACAAAAAATATTGCATCGACCCGGTATCGAACCCGGGCCGCCTGCATAGCAGGCGACCGTTCTGCCACTGAACCATCGATGCTTATAAATATGCGATGAAATAGGGGAATGCTATGTTCTCAAAGTGAAGAAACAGCATTGACACAGCAGTAGACGGCATGTAGATCACCTAATAAAAAAAATGTGATCAACATGATCGAGGTCGAGAGCAGGCCCAGTCAGCAATAAAAAAAAGTAGTTTTTTGCCACCGAATTCCGAAATGAAACTTATTTTTAACCGCGTTCAAAAAAAGGACTAGGGTTCTCAGTTTGTCGGAATCCTTTTTATTATGTATGTTACCCGTATACTCAAAGATGGCGGGGCCGATTGGGAAAATTCTTTTTTTGTTTGAAAGGGTATACTTTCAAGTTGGGCTCATTGTCATCCGGTCAAGATCTCATGATGGGACCTTGGAGAAATCGATGGAAATCTTCAATTGTTATAGGCACATCTATAGCGCTTAGGGTAATTTTATACACTCCTTTGCAAAAATATGGGTGGTGTTGATTTTTCTACATTATTAGTAATCATTTAGTTCTAAAGAGGTTTTAATAGCCAAACTATGTTACTACCTAATACTTAATAAAGAGTAAGTTCGCCTAAAGTTAATTCAAAATTCGGAACTTTTGTTTTTAAATATAATAATTCTTTTTTCAGATAAAGCGCGGGAAACTTCTAACTTGGCGGACGAAAAAAAAACCTGTCATATAAGTTCAGACCGGTATTCGTCGTTTGGATTGGCCAGCGCAGAGCCCCGACCTTAACCCTATTGAGCACGTCTGGGACCTCCTTAATAGGCAAGTACGATCTGTTCAACCACTTTCACAAAACATCAAGGAACTTAAACGTGTGATCTCGGCTGAGTGGGAACACATTCCATAGGACACCATCAAAAACCTCAACAATTAACGTCTCTGCATCGGGAAAGGCAATATTTTGTAAACGGTGATGACATTAGATTAATTACAAACTGACCCACTAAAAAGTGAAAAATATAAACTTTTTTCCAAAAATACAACTGACTTCTAAGAAAAACACTAAAAAGTTGAAAAATAACTTTAATATCTGAAGTCGGTGGCAAAAAAAACTAAATTACAGTTCCAAAGACACCGGCCTCCGAAATAAAAGTTATTTTTCACTTTGTAGTTCTTTTTTTGGAAGTCGGTTGTATTAAAAAAAAAGTTTTTATAGTTTTGCAACATTGTCATCAGCCGAAATTGCTCAGTTGGGACGGCGTTAGACTGCCCTCAAACTCTAATTCCAAAGCATTGATTACACTTACAGACACTTTTGAAAAATAAAGAAATCAAATCAAACAAAAGCTTTAGGAGCTTAATAATGTCCATAGTCTCACTAGTAATGCAAACAAAAGGTTCAATCACCCTCTTTATAATAAAAAAGAAACAAAAAATGTCGCATCGACCCGGTATCGAACCCGGGCCGCCTGCATAGCAGGCGACCGTTCTGCCACTGAACCATCGATGCTTATAAATATGCGATGAAATAGGGGAATGCTATGTTCTCAAAGTGAAGAAACAGCATTGACACAGCAGTAGACAGCATGTAGATCACCTAATAAAAAAAATGTGATCAACATGATCGAGGTCGAGAGCAGGCCCAGTCAGCAATAAAAAAAAAGTAGTTTTTTGCCACCGAATTCCGAAATGAAACTTATTTTTAACCGCGTTCAAAAAAAGGACTAGGGTTCTCAGTTTGTCGGAATCCTTTTTATTATGTATGTTACCCGTATACTCAAAGATGGCGGGACCGATTGGGAAAATTCTTTTTTTGTTTGAAAGGGTATACTTTCAAGTTGGGCTCATTGTCATCCGGTCAAGATCTCATGATGGGACCTTGGAGAAATCGATGGAAATCTTCAATTGTTATAGGCACATCTATAGCGCTTAGGGTAATTTTATACACTCCTTTGCAAAAATATGGGTGGTGTTGATTTTTCTACATTATTGGTAATCATTTAGTTCTAAAGAGGTTTTAATAGCCAAACTATGTTACTACCTAATACTTAATAAAGAGTAAGTTCGCCTAAAGTTAATTCAAAATTCGGAACTTTTGTTTTTAAATATAATAATTCTTTTTTCAGATAAAGCGCGGGAAACTTCTAACTTGGCGGACGAAAAAAAAACCTGTCATATAAGTTCAGACCGGTATTCGTCGTTTGGATTGGCCAGCGCAGAGCCCCGACCTTAACCCCATTGAGCACGTCTGGGACCTCCTTAATAGGCAAGTACGATCTGTTCAACCACTTTCACAAAACATCAAGGAACTTAAACGTGTGATCTCGGCTGAGTGGGAACACATTCCATAGGACACCATCAAAAACCTCAACAATTAACGTCTCTGCATCGGGAAAGGCAATATTTTGTAAACGGTGATGACATTAGATTAATTACAAACTGACCCACTAAAAAGTGAAAAATATAAACTTTTTTCCAAAAATACAACTGACTTCTAAGAAAAACACTAAAAAGTTGAAAAATAACTTTAATATCTGAAGTCGGTGAAAAAAAAAAACTAAATTACAGTTCCAAAGACACCGGCCTCCGAAATAAAAGTTATTTTTCACTTTGTAGTTCTTTTTTTGGAAGTCGGTTGTATTAAAAAAAAAAGTTTTTATAGTTTTGCAACATTGTCATGAGCCGAAATTGCTCAGTTGGGACGGCGTTAGACTGCCCTCAAACTCAAATTCCAAAGCATTGATTACACTTACAGACACTTTTGAAAAATAAAGAAATCAAATCAAACAAAAGCTTTAGGAGCTTAATAATGTCCATAGTCTCACTAGTAATGCAAACAAAAGGTTCAATCACCCTCTTTATAATAAAAAAGAAACAAAAAATATCGCATCGACCCGGTATCGAACCCGGGCCGCCTGCATAGCAGGCGACCGTTCTGCCACTGAACCATCGATGCTTATAAATATGCGATGAAATAGGGGAATGCTATGTTCTCAAAGTGAAGAAACAGCATTGACACAGCAGTAGACGGCATGTAGATCACCTAATAAAAAAAATGTGATCAACATGATCGAGGTCGAGAGCAGGCCCAGTCAGCAATAAAAAAAAAGTAGTTTTTTGCCACCGAATTCCGAAATGAAACTTATTTTTAACCGCGTTCAAAAAAAGGACTAGGGTTCTCAGTTTGTCGGAATCCTTTTTATTATGTATGTTACCCGTATACTCAAAGATGGCGGGACCGATTGGGAAAATTCTTTTTTTGTTTGAAAGGGTATACTTTCAAGTTGGGCTCATTGTCATCCGGTCAAGATCTCATGATGGGACCTTGGAGAAATCGATGGAAATCTTCAATTGTTATAGGCACATCTATAGCGCTTAGGGTAATTTTATACACTCCTTTGCAAAAATATGGGTGGTGTTGATTTTTCTACATTATTGGTAATCATTTAGTTCTAAAGAGGTTTTAATAGCCAAACTATGTTACTACCTAATACTTAATAAAGAGTAAGTTCGCCTAAAGTTAATTCAAAATTCGGAACTTTTGTTTTTAAATATAATAATTCTTTTTTCAGATAAAGCGCGGGAAACTTCTAACTTGGCGGACGAAAAAAAAACCTGTCATATAAGTTCAGACCGGTATTCGTCGTTTGGATTGGCCAGCGCAGAGCCCCGACCTTAACCCCATTGAGCACGTCTGGGACCTCCTTAATAGGCAAGTACGATCTGTTCAACCACTTTCACAAAACATCAAGGAACTTAAACGTGTGATCTCGGCTGAGTGGGAACACATTCCATAGGACACCATCAAAAACCTCAACAATTAACGTCTCTGCATCGGGAAAGGCAATATTTTGTAAACGGTGATGACATTAGATTAATTACAAACTGACCCACTAAAAAGTGAAAAATATAAACTTTTTTCCAAAAATACAACTGACTTCTAAGAAAAACACTAAAAAGTTGAAAAATAACTTTAATATCTGAAGTCGGTGAAAAAAAAAAACTAAATTACAGTTCCAAAGACACCGGCCTCCGAAATAAAAGTTATTTTTCACTTTGTAGTTCTTTTTTTGGAAGTCGGTTGTATTAAAAAAAAAAGTTTTTATAGTTTTGCAACATTGTCATGAGCCGAAATTGCTCAGTTGGGACGGCGTTAGACTGCCCTCAAACTCAAATTCCAAAGCATTGATTACACTTACAGACACTTTTGAAAAATAAAGAAATCAAATCAAACAAAAGCTTTAGGAGCTTAATAATGTCCATAGTCTCACTAGTAATGCAAACAAAAGGTTCAATCACCCTCTTTATAATAAAAAAGAAACAAAAAATATCGCATCGACCCGGTATCGAACCCGGGCCGCCTGCATAGCAGGCGACCGTTCTGCCACTGAACCATCGATGCTTATAAATATGCGATGAAATAGGGGAATGCTATGTTCTCAAAGTGAAGAAACAGCATTGACACAGCAGTAGACGGCATGTAGATCACCTAATAAAAAAAATGTGATCAACATGATCGAGGTCGAGAGCAGGCCCAGTCAGCAATAAAAAAAAAGTAGTTTTTTGCCACCGAATTCCGAAATGAAACTTATTTTTAACCGCGTTCAAAAAAAGGACTAGGGTTCTCAGTTTGTCGGAATCCTTTTTATTATGTATGTTACCCGTATACTCAAAGATGGCGGGACCGATTGGGAAAATTCTTTTTTTGTTTGAAAGGGTATACTTTCAAGTTGGGCTCATTGTCATCCGGTCAAGATCTCATGATGGGACCTTGGAGAAATCGATGGAAATCTTCAATTGTTATAGGCACATCTATAGCGCTTAGGGTAATTTTATACACTCCTTTGCAAAAATATGGGTGGTGTTGATTTTTCTACATTATTGGTAATCATTTAGTTCTAAAGAGGTTTTAATAGCCAAACTATGTTACTACCTAATACTTAATAAAGAGTAAGTTCGCCTAAAGTTAATTCAAAATTCGGAACTTTTGTTTTTAAATATAATAATTCTTTTTTCAGATAAAGCGCGGGAAACTTCTAACTTGGCGGACGAAAAAAAAACCTGTCATATAAGTTCAGACCGGTATTCGTCGTTTGGATTGGCCAGCGCAGAGCCCCGACCTTAACCCCATTGAGCACGTCTGGGACCTCCTTAATAGGCAAGTACGATCTGTTCAACCACTTTCACAAAACATCAAGGAACTTAAACGTGTGATCTCGGCTGAGTGGGAACACATTCCATAGGACACCATCAAAAACCTCAACAATTAACGTCTCTGCATCGGGAAAGGCAATATTTTGTAAACGGTGATGACATTAGATTAATTACAAACTGACCCACTAAAAAGTGAAAAATATAAACTTTTTTCCAAAAATACAACTGACTTCTAAGAAAAACACTAAAAAGTTGAAAAATAACTTTAATATCTGAAGTCGGTGAAAAAAAAAAACTAAATTACAGTTCCAAAGACACCGGCCTCCGAAATAAAAGTTATTTTTCACTTTGTAGTTCTTTTTTTGGAAGTCGGTTGTATTAAAAAAAAAAGTTTTTATAGTTTTGCAACATTGTCATGAGCCGAAATTGCTCAGTTGGGACGGCGTTAGACTGCCCTCAAACTCAAATTCCAAAGCATTGATTACACTTACAGACACTTTTGAAAAATAAAGAAATCAAATCAAACAAAAGCTTTAGGAGCTTAATAATGTCCATAGTCTCACTAGTAATGCAAACAAAAGGTTCAATCACCCTCTTTATAATAAAAAAGAAACAAAAAATATCGCATCGACCCGGTATCGAACCCGGGCCGCCTGCATAGCAGGCGACCGTTCTGCCACTGAACCATCGATGCTTATAAATATGCGATGAAATAGGGGAATGCTATGTTCTCAAAGTGAAGAAACAGCATTGACACAGCAGTAGACGGCATGTAGATCACCTAATAAAAAAAATGTGATCAACATGATCGAGGTCGAGAGCAGGCCCAGTCAGCAATAAAAAAAAAGTAGTTTTTTGCCACCGAATTCCGAAATGAAACTTATTTTTAACCGCGTTCAAAAAAAGGACTAGGGTTCTCAGTTTGTCGGAATCCTTTTTATTATGTATGTTACCCGTATACTCAAAGATGGCGGGACCGATTGGGAAAATTCTTTTTTTGTTTGAAAGGGTATACTTTCAAGTTGGGCTCATTGTCATCCGGTCAAGATCTCATGATGGGACCTTGGAGAAATCGATGGAAATCTTCAATTGTTATAGGCACATCTATAGCGCTTAGGGTAATTTTATACACTCCTTTGCAAAAATATGGGTGGTGTTGATTTTTCTACATTATTGGTAATCATTTAGTTCTAAAGAGGTTTTAATAGCCAAACTATGTTACTACCTAATACTTAATAAAGAGTAAGTTCGCCTAAAGTTAATTCAAAATTCGGAACTTTTGTTTTTAAATATAATAATTCTTTTTTCAGATAAAGCGCGGGAAACTTCTAACTTGGCGGACGAAAAAAAAACCTGTCATATAAGTTCAGACCGGTATTCGTCGTTTGGATTGGCCAGCGCAGAGCCCCGACCTTAACCCCATTGAGCACGTCTGGGACCTCCTTAATAGGCAAGTACGATCTGTTCAACCACTTTCACAAAACATCAAGGAACTTAAACGTGTGATCTCGGCTGAGTGGGAACACATTCCATAGGACACCATCAAAAACCTCAACAATTAACGTCTCTGCATCGGGAAAGGCAATATTTTGTAAACGGTGATGACATTAGATTAATTACAAACTGACCCACTAAAAAGTGAAAAATATAAACTTTTTTCCAAAAATACAACTGACTTCTAAGAAAAACACTAAAAAGTTGAAAAATAACTTTAATATCTGAAGTCGGTGGAAAAAAAACTAAATTACAGTTCCAAAGACACCGGCCTCCGAAATAAAAGTTATTTTTCACTTTGTAGTTCTTTTTTTGGAAGTCGGTTGTATTAAAAAAAAAGTTTTTATAGTTTTGCAACATTGTCATCAGCCGAAATTGCTCAGTTGGGACGGCGTTAGACTGCCCTCAAACTCAAATTCCAAAGCATTGATTACACTTACAGACACTTTTGAAAAATAAAGAAATCAAATCAAACAAAAGCTTTAGGAGCTTAATAATGTCCATAGTCTCACTAGTAATGCAAACAAAAGGTTCAATCACCCTCTTTATAATAAAAAAGAAACAAAAAATATTGCATCGACCCGGTATCGAACCCGGGCCGCCTGCATAGCAGGCGACCGTTCTGCCACTGAACCATCGATGCTTATAAATATGCGATGAAATAGGGGAATGCTATGTTCTCAAAGTGAAGAAACAGCATTGACACAGCAGTAGACGGCATGTAGATCACCTAATAAAAAAAATGTGATCAACATGATCGAGGTCGAGAGCAGGCCCAGTCAGCAATAAAAAAAAAGTAGTTTTTTGCCACCGAATTCCGAAATGAAACTTATTTTTAACCGCGTTCAAAAAAAGGACTAGGGTTCTCAGTTTGTCGGAATCCTTTTTATTATGTATGTTACCCGTATACTCAAAGATGGCGGGACCGATTGGGAAAATTCTTTTTTTGTTTGAAAGGGTATACTTTCAAGTTGGGCTCATTGTCATCCGGTCAAGATCTCATGATGGGACCTTGGAGAAATCGATGGAAATCTTCAATTGTTATAGGCACATCTATAGCGCTTAGGGTAATTTTATACACTCCTTTGCAAAAATATGGGTGGTGTTGATTTTTCTACATTATTGGTAATCATTTAGTTCTAAAGAGGTTTTAATAGCCAAACTATGTTACTACCTAATTCTTAATAAAGAGTAAGTTCGCCTAAAGTTAATTCAAAATTCGGAACTTTTGTTTTTAAATATAATAATTCTTTTTTCAGATAAAGCGCGGGAAACTTCTAACTTGGCGGACGAAAAAAAAACCTGTCATATAAGTTCAGACCGGTATTCGTCGTTTGGATTGGCCAGCGCAGAGCCCCGACCTTAACCCCATTGAGCACGTCTGGGACCTCCTTAATAGGCAAGTACGATCTGTTCAACCACTTTCACAAAACATCAAGGAACTTAAACGTGTGATCTCGGCTGAGTGGGAACACATTCCATAGGACACCATCAAAAACCTCAACAATTAACGTCTCTGCATCGGGAAAGGCAATATTTTGTAAACGGTGATGACATTAGATTAATTACAAACTGACCCACTAAAAAGTGAAAAATATAAACTTTTTTCCAAAAATACAACTGACTTCTAAGAAAAACACTAAAAAGTTGAAAAATAACTTTAATATCTGAAGTCGGTGGCAAAAAAAACTAAATTACAGTTCCAAAGACACCGGCCTCCGAAATAAAAGTTATTTTTCACTTTGTAGTTCTTTTTTTGGAAGTCGGTTGTATTAAAAAAAAAGTTTTTATAGTTTTGCAACATTGTCATCAGCCGAAATTGCTCAGTTGGGACGGCGTTAGACTGCCCTCAAACTCAAATTCCAAAGCATTGATTACACTTACAGACACTTTTGAAAAATAAAGAAATCAAATCAAACAAAAGCTTTAGGAGCTTAATAATGTCCATAGTCTCACTAGTAATGCAAACAAAAGGTTCAATCACCCTCTTTATAATAAAAAAGAAACAAAAAATATCGCATCGACCCGGTATCGAACCCGGGCCGCCTGCATAGCAGGCGACCGTTCTGCCACTGAACCATCGATGCTTATAAATATGCGATGAAATAGGGGAATGCTATGTTCTCAAAGTGAAGAAACAGCATTGACACAGCAGTAGACAGCATGTAGATCACCTAATAAAAAAAATGTGATCAACATGATCGAGGTCGAGAGCAGGCCCAGTCAGCAATAAAAAAAAAGTAGTTTTTTGCCACCGAATTCCGAAATGAAACTTATTTTTAACCGCGTTCAAAAAAAGGACTAGGGTTCTCAGTTTGTCGGAATCCTTTTTATTATGTATGTTACCCGTATACTCAAAGATGGCGGGACCGATTGGGAAAATTCTTTTTTTGTTTGAAAGGGTATACTTTCAAGTTGGGCTCATTGTCATCCGGTCAAGATCTCATGATGGGACCTTGGAGAAATCGATGGAAATCTTCAATTGTTATAGGCACATCTATAGCGCTTAGGGTAATTTTATACACTCCTTTGCAAAAATATGGGTGGTGTTGATTTTTCTACATTATTGGTAATCATTTAGTTCTAAAGAGGTTTTAATAGCCAAACTATGTTACTACCTAATACTTAATAAAGAGTAAGTTCGCCTAAAGTTAATTCAAAATTCGGAACTTTTGTTTTTAAATATAATAATTCTTTTTTCAGATAAAGCGCGGGAAACTTCTAACTTGGCGGACGAAAAAAAAACCTGTCATATAAGTTCAGACCGGTATTCGTCGTTTGGATTGGCCAGCGCAGAGCCCCGACCTTAACCCCATTGAGCACGTCTGGGACCTCCTTAATAGGCAAGTACGATCTGTTCAACCACTTTCACAAAACATCAAGGAACTTAAACGTGTGATCTCGGCTGAGTGGGAACACATTCCATAGGACACCATCAAAAACCTCAACAATTAACGTCTCTGCATCGGGAAAGGCAATATTTTGTAAACGGTGATGACATTAGATTAATTACAAACTGACCCACTAAAAAGTGAAAAATATAAACTTTTTTCCAAAAATACAACTGACTTCTAAGAAAAACACTAAAAAGTTGAAAAATAACTTTAATATCTGAAGTCGGTGGAAAAAAAACTAAATTACAGTTCCAAAGACACCGGCCTCCGAAATAAAAGTTATTTTTCACTTTGTAGTTCTTTTTTTGGAAGTCGGTTGTATTAAAAAAAAAGTTTTTATAGTTTTGCAACATTGTCATCAGCCGAAATTGCTCAGTTGGGACGGCGTTAGACTGCCCTCAAACTCAAATTCCAAAGCATTGATTACACTTACAGACACTTTTGAAAAATAAAGAAATCAAATCAAACAAAAGCTTTAGGAGCTTAATAATGTCCATAGTCTCACTAGTAATGCAAACAAAAGGTTCAATCACCCTCTTTATAATAAAAAAGAAACAAAAAATATTGCATCGACCCGGTATCGAACCCGGGCCGCCTGCATAGCAGGCGACCGTTCTGCCACTGAACCATCGATGCTTATAAATATGCGATGAAATAGGGGAATGCTATGTTCTCAAAGTGAAGAAACAGCATTGACACAGCAGTAGACGGCATGTAGATCACCTAATAAAAAAAATGTGATCAACATGATCGAGGTCGAGAGCAGGCCCAGTCAGCAATAAAAAAAAAGTAGTTTTTTGCCACCGAATTCCGAAATGAAACTTATTTTTAACCGCGTTCAAAAAAAGGACTAGGGTTCTCAGTTTGTCGGAATCCTTTTTATTATGTATGTTACCCGTATACTCAAAGATGGCGGGACCGATTGGGAAAATTCTTTTTTTGTTTGAAAGGGTATACTTTCAAGTTGGGCTCATTGTCATCCGGTCAAGATCTCATGATGGGACCTTGGAGAAATCGATGGAAATCTTCAATTGTTATAGGCACATCTATAGCGCTTAGGGTAATTTTATACACTCCTTTGCAAAAATATGGGTGGTGTTGATTTTTCTACATTATTGGTAATCATTTAGTTCTAAAGAGGTTTTAATAGCCAAACTATGTTACTACCTAATTCTTAATAAAGAGTAAGTTCGCCTAAAGTTAATTCAAAATTCGGAACTTTTGTTTTTAAATATAATAATTCTTTTTTCAGATAAAGCGCGGGAAACTTCTAACTTGGCGGACGAAAAAAAAACCTGTCATATAAGTTCAGACCGGTATTCGTCGTTTGGATTGGCCAGCGCAGAGCCCCGACCTTAACCCCATTGAGCACGTCTGGGACCTCCTTAATAGGCAAGTACGATCTGTTCAACCACTTTCACAAAACATCAAGGAACTTAAACGTGTGATCTCGGCTGAGTGGGAACACATTCCATAGGACACCATCAAAAACCTCAACAATTAACGTCTCTGCATCGGGAAAGGCAATATTTTGTAAACGGTGATGACATTAGATTAATTACAAACTGACCCACTAAAAAGTGAAAAATATAAACTTTTTTCCAAAAATACAACTGACTTCTAAGAAAAACACTAAAAAGTTGAAAAATAACTTTAATATCTGAAGTCGGTGGCAAAAAAAACTAAATTACAGTTCCAAAGACACCGGCCTCCGAAATAAAAGTTATTTTTCACTTTGTAGTTCTTTTTTTGGAAGTCGGTTGTATTAAAAAAAAAGTTTTTATAGTTTTGCAACATTGTCATCAGCCGAAATTGCTCAGTTGGGACGGCGTTAGACTGCCCTCAAACTCAAATTCCAAAGCATTGATTACACTTACAGACACTTTTGAAAAATAAAGAAATCAAATCAAACAAAAGCTTTAGGAGCTTAATAATGTCCATAGTCTCACTAGTAATGCAAACAAAAGGTTCAATCACCCTCTTTATAATAAAAAAGAAACAAAAAATATCGCATCGACCCGGTATCGAACCCGGGCCGCCTGCATAGCAGGCGACCGTTCTGCCACTGAACCATCGATGCTTATAAATATGCGATGAAATAGGGGAATGCTATGTTCTCAAAGTGAAGAAACAGCATTGACACAGCAGTAGACAGCATGTAGATCACCTAATAAAAAAAATGTGATCAACATGATCGAGGTCGAGAGCAGGCCCAGTCAGCAATAAAAAAAAAAGTAGTTTTTTGCCACCGAATTCCGAAATGAAACTTATTTTTAACCGCGTTCAAAAAAAGGACTAGGGTTCTCAGTTTGTCGGAATCCTTTTTATTATGTATGTTACCCGTATACTCAAAGATGGCGGGACCGATTGGGAAAATTCTTTTTTTGTTTGAAAGGGTATACTTTCAAGTTGGGCTCATTGTCATCCGGTCAAGATCTCATGATGGGACCTTGGAGAAATCGATGGAAATCTTCAATTGTTATAGGCACATCTATAGCGCTTAGGGTAATTTTATACACTCCTTTGCAAAAATATGGGTGGTGTTGATTTTTCTACATTATTGGTAATCATTTAGTTCTAAAGAGGTTTTAATAGCCAAACTATGTTACTACCTAATACTTAATAAAGAGTAAGTTCGCCTAAAGTTAATTCAAAATTCGGAACTTTTGTTTTTAAATATAATAATTCTTTTTTCAGATAAAGCGCGGGAAACTTCTAACTTGGCGGACGAAAAAAAAACCTGTCATATAAGTTCAGACCGGTATTCGTCGTTTGGATTGGCCAGCGCAGAGCCCCGACCTTAACCCCATTGAGCACGTCTGGGACCTCCTTAATAGGCAAGTACGATCTGTTCAACCACTTTCACAAAACATCAAGGAACTTAAACGTGTGATCTCGGCTGAGTGGGAACACATTCCATAGGACACCATCAAAAACCTCAACAATTAACGTCTCTGCATCGGGAAAGGCAATATTTTGTAAACGGTGATGACATTAGATTAATTACAAACTGACCCACTAAAAAGTGAAAAATATAAACTTTTTTCCAAAAATACAACTGACTTCTAAGAAAAACACTAAAAAGTTGAAAAATAACTTTAATATCTGAAGTCGGTGAAAAAAAAAACTAAATTACAGTTCCAAAGACACCGGCCTCCGAAATAAAAGTTATTTTTCACTTTGTAGTTCTTTTTTTGGAAGTCGGTTGTATTAAAAAAAAAAGTTTTTATAGTTTTGCAACATTGTCATGAGCCGAAATTGCTCAGTTGGGACGGCGTTAGACTGCCCTCAAACTCAAATTCCAAAGCATTGATTACACTTACAGACACTTTTGAAAAATAAAGAAATCAAATCAAACAAAAGCTTTAGGAGCTTAATAATGTCCATAGTCTCACTAGTAATGCAAACAAAAGGTTCAATCACCCTCTTTATAATAAAAAAGAAACAAAAAATATCGCATCGACCCGGTATCGAACCCGGGCCGCCTGCATAGCAGGCGACCGTTCTGCCACTGAACCATCGATGCTTATAAATATGCGATGAAATAGGGGAATGCTATGTTCTCAAAGTGAAGAAACAGCATTGACACAGCAGTAGACAGCATGTAGATCACCTAATAAAAAAAATGTGATCAACATGATCGAGGTCGAGAGCAGGCCCAGTCAGCAATAAAAAAAAAGTAGTTTTTTGCCACCGAATTCCGAAATGAAACTTATTTTTAACCGCGTTCAAAAAAAGGACTAGGGTTCTCAGTTTGTCGGAATCCTTTTTATTATGTATGTTACCCGTATACTCAAAGATGGCGGGACCGATTGGGAAAATTCTTTTTTTGTTTGAAAGGGTATACTTTCAAGTTGGGCTCATTGTCATCCGGTCAAGATCTCATGATGGGACCTTGGAGAAATCGATGGAAATCTTCAATTGTTATAGGCACATCTATAGCGCTTAGGGTAATTTTATACACTCCTTTGCAAAAATATGGGTGGTGTTGATTTTTCTACATTATTGGTAATCATTTAGTTCTAAAGAGGTTTTAATAGCCAAACTATGTTACTACCTAATACTTAATAAAGAGTAAGTTCGCCTAAAGTTAATTCAAAATTCGGAACTTTTGTTTTTAAATATAATAATTCTTTTTTCAGATAAAGCGCGGGAAACTTCTAACTTGGCGGACGAAAAAAAAACCTGTCATATAAGTTCAGACCGGTATTCGTCGTTTGGATTGGCCAGCGCAGAGCCCCGACCTTAACCCCATTGAGCACGTCTGGGACCTCCTTAATAGGCAAGTACGATCTGTTCAACCACTTTCACAAAACATCAAGGAACTTAAACGTGTGATCTCGGCTGAGTGGGAACACATTCCATAGGACACCATCAAAAACCTCAACAATTAACGTCTCTGCATCGGGAAAGGCAATATTTTGTAAACGGTGATGACATTAGATTAATTACAAACTGACCCACTAAAAAGTGAAAAATATAAACTTTTTTCCAAAAATACAACTGACTTCTAAGAAAAACACTAAAAAGTTGAAAAATAACTTTAATATCTGAAGTCGGTGAAAAAAAAAAACTAAATTACAGTTCCAAAGACACCGGCCTCCGAAATAAAAGTTATTTTTCACTTTGTAGTTCTTTTTTTGGAAGTCGGTTGTATTAAAAAAAAAAGTTTTTATAGTTTTGCAACATTGTCATGAGCCGAAATTGCTCAGTTGGGACGGCGTTAGACTGCCCTCAAACTCAAATTCCAAAGCATTGATTACACTTACAGACACTTTTGAAAAATAAAGAAATCAAATCAAACAAAAGCTTTAGGAGCTTAATAATGTCCATAGTCTCACTAGTAATGCAAACAAAAGGTTCAATCACCCTCTTTATAATAAAAAAGAAACAAAAAATATTGCATCGACCCGGTATCGAACCCGGGCCGCCTGCATAGCAGGCGACCGTTCTGCCACTGAACCATCGATGCTTATAAATATGCGATGAAATAGGGGAATGCTATGTTCTCAAAGTGAAGAAACAGCATTGACACAGCAGTAGACGGCATGTAGATCACCTAATAAAAAAAATGTGATCAACATGATCGAGGTCGAGAGCAGGCCCAGTCAGCAATAAAAAAAAAGTAGTTTTTTGCCACCGAATTCCGAAATGAAACTTATTTTTAACCGCGTTCAAAAAAAGGACTAGGGTTCTCAGTTTGTCGGAATCCTTTTTATTATGTATGTTACCCGTATACTCAAAGATGGCGGGACCGATTGGGAAAATTCTTTTTTTGTTTGAAAGGGTATACTTTCAAGTTGGGCTCATTGTCATCCGGTCAAGATCTCATGATGGGACCTTGGAGAAATCGATGGAAATCTTCAATTGTTATAGGCACATCTATAGCGCTTAGGGTAATTTTATACACTCCTTTGCAAAAATATGGGTGGTGTTGATTTTTCTACATTATTGGTAATCATTTAGTTCTAAAGAGGTTTTAATAGCCAAACTATGTTACTACCTAATACTTAATAAAGAGTAAGTTCGCCTAAAGTTAATTCAAAATTCGGAACTTTTGTTTTTAAATATAATAATTCTTTTTTCAGATAAAGCGCGGGAAACTTCTAACTTGGCGGACGAAAAAAAAACCTGTCATATAAGTTCAGACCGGTATTCGTCGTTTGGATTGGCCAGCGCAGAGCCCCGACCTTAACCCCATTGAGCACGTCTGGGACCTCCTTAATAGGCAAGTACGATCTGTTCAACCACTTTCACAAAACATCAAGGAACTTAAACGTGTGATCTCGGCTGAGTGGGAACACATTCCATAGGACACCATCAAAAACCTCAACAATTAACGTCTCTGCATCGGGAAAGGCAATATTTTGTAAACGGTGATGACATTAGATTAATTACAAACTGACCCACTAAAAAGTGAAAAATATAAACTTTTTTCCAAAAATACAACTGACTTCTAAGAAAAACACTAAAAAGTTGAAAAATAACTTTAATATCTGAAGTCGGTGAAAAAAAAAAACTAAATTACAGTTCCAAAGACACCGGCCTCCGAAATAAAAGTTATTTTTCACTTTGTAGTTCTTTTTTTGGAAGTCGGTTGTATTAAAAAAAAAAGTTTTTATAGTTTTGCAACATTGTCATGAGCCGAAATTGCTCAGTTGGGACGGCGTTAGACTGCCCTCAAACTCAAATTCCAAAGCATTGATTACACTTACAGACACTTTTGAAAAATAAAGAAATCAAATCAAACAAAAGCTTTAGGAGCTTAATAATGTCCATAGTCTCACTAGTAATGCAAACAAAAGGTTCAATCACCCTCTTTATAATAAAAAAGAAACAAAAAATATCGCATCGACCCGGTATCGAACCCGGGCCGCCTGCATAGCAGGCGACCGTTCTGCCACTGAACCATCGATGCTTATAAATATGCGATGAAATAGGGGAATGCTATGTTCTCAAAGTGAAGAAACAGCATTGACACAGCAGTAGACGGCATGTAGATCACCTAATAAAAAAAATGTGATCAACATGATCGAGGTCGAGAGCAGGCCCAGTCAGCAATAAAAAAAAAGTAGTTTTTTGCCACCGAATTCCGAAATGAAACTTATTTTTAACCGCGTTCAAAAAAAGGACTAGGGTTCTCAGTTTGTCGGAATCCTTTTTATTATGTATGTTACCCGTATACTCAAAGATGGCGGGACCGATTGGGAAAATTCTTTTTTTGTTTGAAAGGGTATACTTTCAAGTTGGGCTCATTGTCATCCGGTCAAGATCTCATGATGGGACCTTGGAGAAATCGATGGAAATCTTCAATTGTTATAGGCACATCTATAGCGCTTAGGGTAATTTTATACACTCCTTTGCAAAAATATGGGTGGTGTTGATTTTTCTACATTATTGGTAATCATTTAGTTCTAAAGAGGTTTTAATAGCCAAACTATGTTACTACCTAATACTTAATAAAGAGTAAGTTCGCCTAAAGTTAATTCAAAATTCGGAACTTTTGTTTTTAAATATAATAATTCTTTTTTCAGATAAAGCGCGGGAAACTTCTAACTTGGCGGACGAAAAAAAAACCTGTCATATAAGTTCAGACCGGTATTCGTCGTTTGGATTGGCCAGCGCAGAGCCCCGACCTTAACCCCATTGAGCACGTCTGGGACCTCCTTAATAGGCAAGTACGATCTGTTCAACCACTTTCACAAAACATCAAGGAACTTAAACGTGTGATCTCGGCTGAGTGGGAACACATTCCATAGGACACCATCAAAAACCTCAACAATTAACGTCTCTGCATCGGGAAAGGCAATATTTTGTAAACGGTGATGACATTAGATTAATTACAAACTGACCCACTAAAAAGTGAAAAATATAAACTTTTTTCCAAAAATACAACTGACTTCTAAGAAAAACACTAAAAAGTTGAAAAATAACTTTAATATCTGAAGTCGGTGGAAAAAAAACTAAATTACAGTTCCAAAGACACCGGCCTCCGAAATAAAAGTTATTTTTCACTTTGTAGTTCTTTTTTTGGAAGTCGGTTGTATTAAAAAAAAAGTTTTTATAGTTTTGCAACATTGTCATCAGCCGAAATTGCTCAGTTGGGACGGCGTTAGACTGCCCTCAAACTCAAATTCCAAAGCATTGATTACACTTACAGACACTTTTGAAAAATAAAGAAATCAAATCAAACAAAAGCTTTAGGAGCTTAATAATGTCCATAGTCTCACTAGTAATGCAAACAAAAGGTTCAATCACCCTCTTTATAATAAAAAAGAAACAAAAAATATTGCATCGACCCGGTATCGAACCCGGGCCGCCTGCATAGCAGGCGACCGTTCTGCCACTGAACCATCGATGCTTATAAATATGCGATGAAATAGGGGAATGCTATGTTCTCAAAGTGAAGAAACAGCATTGACACAGCAGTAGACGGCATGTAGATCACCTAATAAAAAAAATGTGATCAACATGATCGAGGTCGAGAGCAGGCCCAGTCAGCAATAAAAAAAAAGTAGTTTTTTGCCACCGAATTCCGAAATGAAACTTATTTTTAACCGCGTTCAAAAAAAGGACTAGGGTTCTCAGTTTGTCGGAATCCTTTTTATTATGTATGTTACCCGTATACTCAAAGATGGCGGGACCGATTGGGAAAATTCTTTTTTTGTTTGAAAGGGTATACTTTCAAGTTGGGCTCATTGTCATCCGGTCAAGATCTCATGATGGGACCTTGGAGAAATCGATGGAAATCTTCAATTGTTATAGGCACATCTATAGCGCTTAGGGTAATTTTATACACTCCTTTGCAAAAATATGGGTGGTGTTGATTTTTCTACATTATTGGTAATCATTTAGTTCTAAAGAGGTTTTAATAGCCAAACTATGTTACTACCTAATTCTTAATAAAGAGTAAGTTCGCCTAAAGTTAATTCAAAATTCGGAACTTTTGTTTTTAAATATAATAATTCTTTTTTCAGATAAAGCGCGGGAAACTTCTAACTTGGCGGACGAAAAAAAAACCTGTCATATAAGTTCAGACCGGTATTCGTCGTTTGGATTGGCCAGCGCAGAGCCCCGACCTTAACCCCATTGAGCACGTCTGGGACCTCCTTAATAGGCAAGTACGATCTGTTCAACCACTTTCACAAAACATCAAGGAACTTAAACGTGTGATCTCGGCTGAGTGGGAACACATTCCATAGGACACCATCAAAAACCTCAACAATTAACGTCTCTGCATCGGGAAAGGCAATATTTTGTAAACGGTGATGACATTAGATTAATTACAAACTGACCCACTAAAAAGTGAAAAATATAAACTTTTTTCCAAAAATACAACTGACTTCTAAGAAAAACACTAAAAAGTTGAAAAATAACTTTAATATCTGAAGTCGGTGGAAAAAAAACTAAATTACAGTTCCAAAGACACCGGCCTCCGAAATAAAAGTTATTTTTCACTTTGTAGTTCTTTTTTTGGAAGTCGGTTGTATTAAAAAAAAAGTTTTTATAGTTTTGCAACATTGTCATCAGCCGAAATTGCTCAGTTGGGACGGCGTTAGACTGCCCTCAAACTCAAATTCCAAAGCATTGATTACACTTACAGACACTTTTGAAAAATAAAGAAATCAAATCAAACAAAAGCTTTAGGAGCTTAATAATGTCCATAGTCTCACTAGTAATGCAAACAAAAGGTTCAATCACCCTCTTTATAATAAAAAAGAAACAAAAAATATTGCATCGACCCGGTATCGAACCCGGGCCGCCTGCATAGCAGGCGACCGTTCTGCCACTGAACCATCGATGCTTATAAATATGCGATGAAATAGGGGAATGCTATGTTCTCAAAGTGAAGAAACAGCATTGACACAGCAGTAGACGGCATGTAGATCACCTAATAAAAAAAATGTGATCAACATGATCGAGGTCGAGAGCAGGCCCAGTCAGCAATAAAAAAAAAGTAGTTTTTTGCCACCGAATTCCGAAATGAAACTTATTTTTAACCGCGTTCAAAAAAAGGACTAGGGTTCTCAGTTTGTCGGAATCCTTTTTATTATGTATGTTACCCGTATACTCAAAGATGGCGGGACCGATTGGGAAAATTCTTTTTTTGTTTGAAAGGGTATACTTTCAAGTTGGGCTCATTGTCATCCGGTCAAGATCTCATGATGGGACCTTGGAGAAATCGATGGAAATCTTCAATTGTTATAGGCACATCTATAGCGCTTAGGGTAATTTTATACACTCCTTTGCAAAAATATGGGTGGTGTTGATTTTTCTACATTATTGGTAATCATTTAGTTCTAAAGAGGTTTTAATAGCCAAACTATGTTACTACCTAATTCTTAATAAAGAGTAAGTTCGCCTAAAGTTAATTCAAAATTCGGAACTTTTGTTTTTAAATATAATAATTCTTTTTTCAGATAAAGCGCGGGAAACTTCTAACTTGGCGGACGAAAAAAAAACCTGTCATATAAGTTCAGACCGGTATTCGTCGTTTGGATTGGCCAGCGCAGAGCCCCGACCTTAACCCCATTGAGCACGTCTGGGACCTCCTTAATAGGCAAGTACGATCTGTTCAACCACTTTCACAAAACATCAAGGAACTTAAACGTGTGATCTCGGCTGAGTGGGAACACATTCCATAGGACACCATCAAAAACCTCAACAATTAACGTCTCTGCATCGGGAAAGGCAATATTTTGTAAACGGTGATGACATTAGATTAATTACAAACTGACCCACTAAAAAGTGAAAAATATAAACTTTTTTCCAAAAATACAACTGACTTCTAAGAAAAACACTAAAAAGTTGAAAAATAACTTTAATATCTGAAGTCGGTGGAAAAAAAAAACTAAATTACAGTTCCAAAGACACCGGCCTCCGAAATAAAAGTTATTTTTCACTTTGTAGTTCTTTTTTTGGAAGTCGGTTGTATTAAAAAAAAAGTTTTTATAGTTTTGCAGCATTGTCATCAGCCGAAATTGCTCAGTTGGGACGGCGTTAGACTGCCCTCAAACTCAAATTCCAAAGCATTGATTACACTTACAGACACTTTTGAAAAATAAAGAAATCAAATCAAACAAAAGCTTTAGGAGCTTAATAATGTCCATAGTCTCACTAGTAATGCAAACAAAAGGTTCAATCACCCTCTTTATAATAAAAAAGAAACAAAAAATATTGCATCGACCCGGTATCGAACCCGGGCCGCCTGCATAGCAGGCGACCGTTCTGCCACTGAACCATCGATGCTTATAAATATGCGATGAAATAGGGGAATGCTATGTTCTCAAAGTGAAGAAACAGCATTGACACAGCAGTAGACGGCATGTAGATCACCTAATAAAAAAAATGTGATCAACATGATCGAGGTCGAGAGCAGGCCCAGTCAGCAATAAAAAAAAAGTAGTTTTTTGCCACCGAATTCCGAAATGAAACTTATTTTTAACCGCGTTCAAAAAAAGGACTAGGGTTCTCAGTTTGTCGGAATCCTTTTTATTATGTATGTTACCCGTATACTCAAAGATGGCGGGACCGATTGGGAAAATTCTTTTTTTGTTTGAAAGGGTATACTTTCAAGTTGGGCTCATTGTCATCCGGTCAAGATCTCATGATGGGACCTTGGAGAAATCGATGGAAATCTTCAATTGTTATAGGCACATCTATAGCGCTTAGGGTAATTTTATACACTCCTTTGCAAAAATATGGGTGGTGTTGATTTTTCTACATTATTGGTAATCATTTAGTTCTAAAGAGGTTTTAATAGCCAAACTATGTTACTACCTAATACTTAATAAAGAGCAAGTTCGCCTAAAGTTAATTCAAAATTCGGAACTTTTGTTTTTAAATATAATAATTCTTTTTTCAGATAAAGCGCGGGAAACTTCTAACTTGGCGGACGAAAAAAAAACCTGTCATATAAGTTCAGACCGGTATTCGTCGTTTGGATTGGCCAGCGCAGAGCCCCGACCTTAACCCCATTGAGCACGTCTGGGACCTCCTTAATAGGCAAGTACGATCTGTTCAACCACTTTCACAAAACATCAAGGAACTTAAACGTGTGATCTCGGCTGAGTGGGAACACATTCCATAGGACACCATCAAAAACCTCAACAATTAACGTCTCTGCATCGGGAAAGGCAATATTTTGTAAACGGTGATGACATTAGATTAATTACAAACTGACCCACTAAAAAGTGAAAAATATAAACTTTTTTCCAAAAATACAACTGACTTCTAAGAAAAACACTAAAAAGTTGAAAAATAACTTTAATATCTGAAGTCGGTGGAAAAAAAAAACTAAATTACAGTTCCAAAGACACCGGCCTCCGAAATAAAAGTTATTTTTCACTTTGTAGTTCTTTTTTTGGAAGTCGGTTGTATTAAAAAAAAAGTTTTTATAGTTTTGCAACATTGTCATGAGCCGAAATTGCTCAGTTGGGACGGCGTTAGACTGCCCTCAAACTCAAATTCCAAAGCATTGATTACACTTACAGACACTTTTGAAAAATAAAGAAATCAAATCAAACAAAAGCTTTAGGAGCTTAATAATGTCCATAGTCTCACTAGTAATGCAAACAAAAGGTTCAATCACCCTCTTTATAATAAAAAAGAAACAAAAAATATCGCATCGACCCGGTATCGAACCCGGGCCGCCTGCATAGCAGGCGACCGTTCTGCCACTGAACCATCGATGCTTATAAATATGCGATGAAATAGGGGAATGCTATGTTCTCAAAGTGAAGAAACAGCATTGACACAGCAGTAGACGGCATGTAGATCACCTAATAAAAAAAATGTGATCAACATGATCGAGGTCGAGAGCAGGCCCAGTCAGCAATAAAAAAAAAGTAGTTTTTTGCCACCGAATTCCGAAATGAAACTTATTTTTAACCGCGTTCAAAAAAAGGACTAGGGTTCTCAGTTTGTCGGAATCCTTTTTATTATGTATGTTACCCGTATACTCAAAGATGGCGGGGCCCATTGGGAAAATTCTTTTTTTGTTTGAAAGGGTATACTTTCAAGTTGGGCTCATTGTCATCCGGTCAAGATCTCATGATGGGACCTTGGAGAAATCGATGGAAATCTTCAATTGTTATAGGCACATCTATAGCGCTTAGGGTAATTTTATACACTCCTTTGCAAAAATATGGGTGGTGTTGATTTTTCTACATTATTGGTAATCATTTAGTTCTAAAGAGGTTTTAATAGCCAAACTATGTTACTACCTAATTCTTAATAAAGAGTAAGTTCGCCTAAAGTTAATTCAAAATTCGGAACTTTTGTTTTTAAATATAATAATTCTTTTTTCAGATAAAGCGCGGGAAACTTCTAACTTGGCGGACGAAAAAAAAACCTGTCATATAAGTTCAGACCGGTATTCGTCGTTTGGATTGGCCAGCGCAGAGCCCCGACCTTAACCCCATTGAGCACGTCTGGGACCTCCTTAATAGGCAAGTACGATCTGTTCAACCACTTTCACAAAACATCAAGGAACTTAAACGTGTGATCTCGGCTGAGTGGGAACACATTCCATAGGACACCATCAAAAACCTCAACAATTAACGTCTCTGCATCGGGAAAGGCAATATTTTGTAAACGGTGATGACATTAGATTAATTACAAACTGACCCACTAAAAAGTGAAAAATATAAACTTTTTTCCAAAAATACAACTGACTTCTAAGAAAAACACTAAATGGTTGAAAAATAACTTTAATATCTGAAGTCGGTGGAAAAAAAACTAAATTACAGTTCCAAAGACACCGGCCTCCGAAATAAAAGTTATTTTTCACTTTGTAGTTCTTTTTTTGGAAGTCGGTTGTATTAAAAAAAAAGTTTTTATAGTTTTGCAACATTGTCATCAGCCGAAATTGCTCAGTTGGGACGGCGTTAGACTGCCCTCAAACTCAAATTCCAAAGCATTGATTACACTTACAGACACTTTTGAAAAATAAAGAAATCAAATCAAACAAAAGCTTTAGGAGCTTAATAATGTCCATAGTCTCACTAGTAATGCAAACAAAAGGTTCAATCACCCTCTTTATAATAAAAAAGAAACAAAAAATATTGCATCGACCCGGTATCGAACCCGGGCCGCCTGCATAGCAGGCGACCGTTCTGCCACTGAACCATCGATGCTTATAAATATGCGATGAAATAGGGGAATGCTATGTTCTCAAAGTGAAGAAACAGCATTGACACAGCAGTAGACGGCATGTAGATCACCTAATAAAAAAAATGTGATCAACATGATCGAGGTCGAGAGCAGGCCCAGTCAGCAATAAAAAAAAGTAGTTTTTTGCCACCGAATTCCGAAATGAAACTTATTTTTAACCGCGTTCAAAAAAAGGACTAGGGTTCTCAGTTTGTCGGAATCCTTTTTATTATGTATGTTACCCGTATACTCAAAGATGGCGGGGCCGATTGGGAAAATTCTTTTTTTGTTTGAAAGGGTATACTTTCAAGTTGGGCTCATTGTCATCCGGTCAAGATCTCATGATGGGACCTTGGAGAAATCGATGGAAATCTTCAATTGTTATAGGCACATCTATAGCGCTTAGGGTAATTTTATACACTCCTTTGCAAAAATATGGGTGGTGTTGATTTTTCTACATTATTGGTAATCATTTAGTTCTAAAGAGGTTTTAATAGCCAAACTATGTTACTACCTAATTCTTAATAAAGAGTAAGTTCGCCTAAAGTTAATTCAAAATTCGGAACTTTTGTTTTTAAATATAATCAAAAAATCAAAATCAAAATCAAAAGTCATTTATTCAAACTAGGCTGAAAATCAGCACTTTTCGAACGTCAAAATTACATAAGACAGTCCCCCAAAACGCCCGCCCTTCACCACTTCCTAGTGCTTTAGCTGAGGAGAAGAAGTGGCGCAACAAACTCCTCAGCAGCACAGCTGTCTGTTCAGTTAAATAAAAAAATTTAAAAAAATATATATATTCTATACAACACTGTGCAAATTACATGCAAGTACATTACGCAACACAAACATTAAATTAAATTTAATTATTTGCTATAAGTCAGCTAGCACACGCCAATATACTTAAAAAAAGAAGAAAAAAAATCGAAAAATCGAAAACTATACTCAAGCAGAATCAAAATACAAAACTAAAAACGTAAGTAGAACTTTATACCTATATTAAAAGCCTCCAGTAATAAAGGGCGTGCCCACTTACATATAGCCGTAACTCGAAGTCACAGATGATAAACTAGGACCATCGAAGTAAAAAATACGAGTTAAATTACTAATAACAAAACAAAACCAAGGTCAGCAAGACGACCAGTCACCACAAGCAGCACCCGTTCACGAGCATAACGCAAAGATCAGCCATTACCCCCCTCGCCATATTTGAGGGAAGGAGGCAACCCGACCCCCGACGCTACCGCAAGCAGTGACATCTAAGGGAGCATGACGAACCTGCTGCCGGTTGCTCAGACAAGAATAATTATGATCAATTGTCGAGGTCACTAGCTAACCACATATTGCAATACCACTCATAAAAAAAACATTGTAATGAGTAGATTATGTCAATGATAAATAAAAATAAAATTAAAATAAATTGACCTTTACAGTCAAAGAAAATAAATAATTATATGAACCCATATAACCTGTCAGTAGGTAAGCTAATTCTGGAGAAAGAACATAAACATTGTCTTAAGTTAAACACAGCGACCAACTATTCTTATCGTTTAAGTAATCGTTGATAGAATAGTATGCCTTTGAACAAAGGTTAGATTTTACTTTGGCTTTAAACGCATTGTAAGGCAAATCTAGCAAAGAAGAGGGTAGCTTGTTATAAAAGGATATAATAATTCTTTTTTCAGATAAAGCGCGGGAAACTTCTAACTTGGCGGACGAAAAAAAAACCTGTCATATAAGTTCAGACCGGTATTCGTCGTTTGGATTGGCCAGCGCAGAGCCCCGACCTTAACCCCATTGAGCACGTCTGGGACCTCCTTAATAGGCAAGTACGATCTGTTCAACCACTTTCACAAAACATCAAGGAACTTAAACGTGTGATCTCGGCTGAGTGGGAACACATTCCATAGGACACCATCAAAAACCTCAACAATTAACGTCTCTGCAACGGGAAAGGCAATATTTTGTAAACGGTGATGACATTAGATTAATTACAAACTGACCCACTAAAAAGTGAAAAATATAAACTTTTTTCCAAAAATACAACTGACTTCTAAGAAAAACACTAAAAAGTTGAAAAATAACTTTAATATCTGAAGTCGGTGGAAAAAAAAAACTAAATTACAGTTCCAAAGACACCGGCCTCCGAAATAAAAGTTATTTTTCACTTTGTAGTTCTTTTTTTGGAAGTCGGTTGTATTAAAAAAAAAGTTTTTATAGTTTTGCAGCATTGTCATCAGCCGAAATTGCTCAGTTGGGACGGCGTTAGACTGCCCTCAAACTCAAATTCCAAAGCATTGATTACACTTACAGACACTTTTGAAAAATAAAGAAATCAAATCAAACAAAAGCTTTAGGAGCTTAATAATGTCCATAGTCTCACTAGTAATGCAAACAAAAGGTTCAATCACCCTCTTTATAATAAAAAAGAAACAAAAAATATTGCATCGACCCGGTATCGAACCCGGGCCGCCTGCATAGCAGGCGACCGTTCTGCCACTGAACCATCGATGCTTATAAATATGCGATGAAATAGGGGAATGCTATGTTCTCAAAGTGAAGAAACAGCATTGACACAGCAGTAGACGGCATGTAGATCACCTAATAAAAAAAATGTGATCAACATGATCGAGGTCGAGAGCAGGCCCAGTCAGCAATAAAAAAAAAGTAGTTTTTTGCCACCGAATTCCGAAATGAAACTTATTTTTAACCGCGTTCAAAAAAAGGACTAGGGTTCTCAGTTTGTCGGAATCCTTTTTATTATGTATGTTACCCGTATACTCAAAGATGGCGGGACCGATTGGGAAAATTCTTTTTTTGTTTGAAAGGGTATACTTTCAAGTTGGGCTCATTGTCATCCGGTCAAGATCTCATGATGGGACCTTGGAGAAATCGATGGAAATCTTCAATTGTTATAGGCACATCTATAGCGCTTAGGGTAATTTTATACACTCCTTTGCAAAAATATGGGTGGTGTTGATTTTTCTACATTATTGGTAATCATTTAGTTCTAAAGAGGTTTTAATAGCCAAACTATGTTACTACCTAATACTTAATAAAGAGCAAGTTCGCCTAAAGTTAATTCAAAATTCGGAACTTTTGTTTTTAAATATAATAATTCTTTTTTCAGATAAAGCGCGGGAAACTTCTAACTTGGCGGACGAAAAAAAAACCTGTCATATAAGTTCAGACCGGTATTCGTCGTTTGGATTGGCCAGCGCAGAGCCCCGACCTTAACCCCATTGAGCACGTCTGGGACCTCCTTAATAGGCAAGTACGATCTGTTCAACCACTTTCACAAAACATCAAGGAACTTAAACGTGTGATCTCGGCTGAGTGGGAACACATTCCATAGGACACCATCAAAAACCTCAACAATTAACGTCTCTGCATCGGGAAAGGCAATATTTTGTAAACGGTGATGACATTAGATTAATTACAAACTGACCCACTAAAAAGTGAAAAATATAAACTTTTTTCCAAAAATACAACTGACTTCTAAGAAAAACACTAAAAAGTTGAAAAATAACTTTAATATCTGAAGTCGGTGGAAAAAAAAAACTAAATTACAGTTCCAAAGACACCGGCCTCCGAAATAAAAGTTATTTTTCACTTTGTAGTTCTTTTTTTGGAAGTCGGTTGTATTAAAAAAAAAGTTTTTATAGTTTTGCAACATTGTCATGAGCCGAAATTGCTCAGTTGGGACGGCGTTAGACTGCCCTCAAACTCAAATTCCAAAGCATTGATTACACTTACAGACACTTTTGAAAAATAAAGAAATCAAATCAAACAAAAGCTTTAGGAGCTTAATAATGTCCATAGTCTCACTAGTAATGCAAACAAAAGGTTCAATCACCCTCTTTATAATAAAAAAGAAACAAAAAATATCGCATCGACCCGGTATCGAACCCGGGCCGCCTGCATAGCAGGCGACCGTTCTGCCACTGAACCATCGATGCTTATAAATATGCGATGAAATAGGGGAATGCTATGTTCTCAAAGTGAAGAAACAGCATTGACACAGCAGTAGACGGCATGTAGATCACCTAATAAAAAAAATGTGATCAACATGATCGAGGTCGAGAGCAGGCCCAGTCAGCAATAAAAAAAAAGTAGTTTTTTGCCACCGAATTCCGAAATGAAACTTATTTTTAACCGCGTTCAAAAAAAGGACTAGGGTTCTCAGTTTGTCGGAATCCTTTTTATTATGTATGTTACCCGTATACTCAAAGATGGCGGGACCGATTGGGAAAATTCTTTTTTTGTTTGAAAGGGTATACTTTCAAGTTGGGCTCATTGTCATCCGGTCAAGATCTCATGATGGGACCTTGGAGAAATCGATGGAAATCTTCAATTGTTATAGGCACATCTATAGCGCTTAGGGTAATTTTATACACTCCTTTGCAAAAATATGGGTGGTGTTGATTTTTCTACATTATTGGTAATCATTTAGTTCTAAAGAGGTTTTAATAGCCAAACTATGTTACTACCTAATTCTTAATAAAGAGTAAGTTCGCCTAAAGTTAATTCAAAATTCGGAACTTTTGTTTTTAAATATAATAATTCTTTTTTCAGATAAAGCGCGGGAAACTTCTAACTTGGCGGACGAAAAAAAAACCTGTCATATAAGTTCAGACCGGTATTCGTCGTTTGGATTGGCCAGCGCAGAGCCCCGACCTTAACCCCATTGAGCACGTCTGGGACCTCCTTAATAGGCAAGTACGATCTGTTCAACCACTTTCACAAAACATCAAGGAACTTAAACGTGTGATCTCGGCTGAGTGGGAACACATTCCATAGGACACCATCAAAAACCTCAACAATTAACGTCTCTGCATCGGGAAAGGCAATATTTTGTAAACGGTGATGACATTAGATTAATTACAAACTGACCCACTAAAAAGTGAAAAATATAAACTTTTTTCCAAAAATACAACTGACTTCTAAGAAAAACACTAAATGGTTGAAAAATAACTTTAATATCTGAAGTCGGTGGAAAAAAAACTAAATTACAGTTCCAAAGACACCGGCCTCCGAAATAAAAGTTATTTTTCACTTTGTAGTTCTTTTTTTGGAAGTCGGTTGTATTAAAAAAAAAGTTTTTATAGTTTTGCAACATTGTCATCAGCCGAAATTGCTCAGTTGGGACGGCGTTAGACTGCCCTCAAACTCAAATTCCAAAGCATTGATTACACTTACAGACACTTTTGAAAAATAAAGAAATCAAATCAAACAAAAGCTTTAGGAGCTTAATAATGTCCATAGTCTCACTAGTAATGCAAACAAAAGGTTCAATCACCCTCTTTATAATAAAAAAGAAACAAAAAATATTGCATCGACCCGGTATCGAACCCGGGCCGCCTGCATAGCAGGCGACCGTTCTGCCACTGAACCATCGATGCTTATAAATATGCGATGAAATAGGGGAATGCTATGTTCTCAAAGTGAAGAAACAGCATTGACACAGCAGTAGACGGCATGTAGATCACCTAATAAAAAAAATGTGATCAACATGATCGAGGTCGAGAGCAGGCCCAGTCAGCAATAAAAAAAAGTAGTTTTTTGCCACCGAATTCCGAAATGAAACTTATTTTTAACCGCGTTCAAAAAAAGGACTAGGGTTCTCAGTTTGTCGGAATCCTTTTTATTATGTATGTTACCCGTATACTCAAAGATGGCGGGGCCGATTGGGAAAATTCTTTTTTTGTTTGAAAGGGTATACTTTCAAGTTGGGCTCATTGTCATCCGGTCAAGATCTCATGATGGGACCTTGGAGAAATCGATGGAAATCTTCAATTGTTATAGGCACATCTATAGCGCTTAGGGTAATTTTATACACTCCTTTGCAAAAATATGGGTGGTGTTGATTTTTCTACATTATTAGTAATCACTTAGTTCTAAAGAGGTTTTAATAGCCAAACTATGTTACTACCTAATACTTAATAAAGAGTAAGTTCGCCTAAAGTTAATTCAAAATTCGGAACTTTTGTTTTTAAATATAATAATTCTTTTTTCAGATAAAGCGCGGGAAACTTCTAACTTGGCGGACGAAAAAAAAACCTGTCATATAAGTTCAGACCGGTATTCGTCGTTTGGATTGGCCAGCGCAGAGCCCCGACCTTAACCCTATTGAGCACGTCTGGGACCTCCTTAATAGGCAAGTACGATCTGTTCAACCACTTTCACAAAACATCAAGGAACTTAAACGTGTGATCTCGGCTGAGTGGGAACACATTCCATAGGACACCATCAAAAACCTCAACAATTAACGTCTCTGCATCGGGAAAGGCAATATTTTGTAAACGGTGATGACATTAGATTAATTACAAACTGACCCACTAAAAAGTGAAAAATATAAACTTTTTTCCAAAAATACAACTGACTTCTAAGAAAAACACTAAAAAGTTGAAAAATAACTTTAATATCTGAAGTCGGTGGCAAAAAAAACTAAATTACAGTTCCAAAGACACCGGCCTCCGAAATAAAAGTTATTTTTCACTTTGTAGTTCTTTTTTTGGAAGTCGGTTGTATTAAAAAAAAAGTTTTTATAGTTTTGCAACATTGTCATCAGCCGAAATTGCTCAGTTGGGACGGCGTTAGACTGCCCTCAAACTCAAATTCCAAAGCATTGATTACACTTACAGACACTTTTGAAAAATAAAGAAATCAAATCAAACAAAAGCTTTAGGAGCTTAATAATGTCCATAGTCTCACTAGTAATGCAAACAAAAGGTTCAATCACCCTCTTTATAATAAAAAAGAAACAAAAAATATTGCATCGACCCGGTATCGAACCCGGGCCGCCTGCATAGCAGGCGACCGTTCTGCCACTGAACCATCGATGCTTATAAATATGCGATGAAATAGGGGAATGCTATGTTCTCAAAGTGAAGAAACAGCATTGACACAGCAGTAGACGGCATGTAGATCACCTAATAAAAAAAATGTGATCAACATGATCGAGGTCGAGAGCAGGCCCAGTCAGCAATAAAAAAAAAAGTAGTTTTTTGCCACCGAATTCCGAAATGAAACTTATTTTTAACCGCGTTCAAAAAAAGGACTAGGGTTCTCAGTTTGTCGGAATCCTTTTTATTATGTATGTTACCCGTATACTCAAAGATGGCGGGGCCGATTGGGAAAATTCTTTTTTTGTTTGAAAGGGTATACTTTCAAGTTGGGCTCATTGTCATCCGGTCAAGATCTCATGATGGGACCTTGGAGAAATCGATGGAAATCTTCAATTGTTATAGGCACATCTATAGCGCTTAGGGTAATTTTATACACTCCTTTGCAAAAATATGGATGGCGTTGATTTTTCTACATTATTGGTAATCATTTAGTTCTAAAGAGGTTTTAATAGCCAAACTATGTTACTACCTAATACTTAATAAAGAGTAAGTTCGCCTAAAGTTAATTCAAAATTCGGAACTTTTGTTTTTAAATATAATAATTCTTTTTTCAGATAAAGCGCGGGAAACTTCTAACTTGGCGGACGAAAAAAAAACCTGTCATATAAGTTCAGACCGGTATTCGTCGTTTGGATTGGCCAGCGCAGAGCCCCGACCTTAACCCCATTGAGCACGTCTGGGACCTCCTTAATAGGCAAGTACGATCTGTTCAACCACTTTCACAAAACATCAAGGAACTTAAACGTGTGATCTCGGCTGAGTGGGAACACATTCCATAGGACACCATCAAAAACCTCAACAATTAACGTATCTGCATCGGGAAAGGCAATATTTTGTAAACGGTGATGACATTAGATTAATTACAAACTGACCCACTAAAAAGTGAAAAATATAAACTTTTTTCCAAAAATACAACTGACTTCTAAGAAAAACACTAAAAAGTTGAAAAATAACTTTAATATCTGAAGTCGGTGGAAAAAAAAAAACTAAATTACAGTTCCAAAGACACCGGCCTCCGAAATAAAAGTTATTTTTCACTTTGTAGTTCTTTTTTTGGAAGTCGGTTGTATTAAAAAAAAAGTTTTTATAGTTTTGCAACATTGTCATCAGCCGAAATTGCTCAGTTGGGACGGCGTTATACTGCCCTCAAACTCAAATTCCAAAGCATTGATTACACTTACAGACACTTTTGAAAAATAAAGAAATCAAATCAAACAAAAGCTTTAGGAGCTTAATAATGTCCATAGTCTCACTAGTAATGCAAACAAAAGGTTCAATCACCCTCTTTATAATAAAAAAGAAACAAAAAATATCGCATCGACCCGGTATCGAACCCGGGCCGCCTGCATAGCAGGCGACCGTTCTGCCACTGAACCATCGATGCTTATAAATATGCGATGAAATAGGGGAATGCTATGTTCTCAAAGTGAAGAAACAGCATTGACACAGCAGTAGACAGCATGTAGATCACCTAATAAAAAAAATGTGATCAACATGATCGAGGTCGAGAGCAGGCCCAGTCAGCAATAAAAAAAAAGTAGTTTTTTGCCACCGAATTCCGAAATGAAACTTATTTTTAACCGCGTTCAAAAAAAGGACTAGGGTTCTCAGTTTGTCGGAATCCTTTTTATTATGTATGTTACCCGTATACTCAAAGATGGCGGGACCGATTGGGAAAATTCTTTTTTTGTTTGAAAGGGTATACTTTCAAGTTGGGCTCATTGTCATCCGGTCAAGATCTCATGATGGGACCTTGGAGAAATCGATGGAAATCTTCAATTGTTATAGGCACATCTATAGCGCTTAGGGTAATTTTATACACTCCTTTGCAAAAATATGGGTGGTGTTGATTTTTCTACATTATTGGTAATCATTTAGTTCTAAAGAGGTTTTAATAGCCAAACTATGTTACTACCTAATACTTAATAAAGAGTAAGTTCGCCTAAAGTTAATTCAAAATTCGGAACTTTTGTTTTTAAATATAATAATTCTTTTTTCAGATAAAGCGCGGGAAACTTCTAACTTGGCGGACGAAAAAAAAACCTGTCATATAAGTTCAGACCGGTATTCGTCGTTTGGATTGGCCAGCGCAGAGCCCCGACCTTAACCCCATTGAGCACGTCTGGGACCTCCTTAATAGGCAAGTACGATCTGTTCAACCACTTTCACAAAACATCAAGGAACTTAAACGTGTGATCTCGGCTGAGTGGGAACACATTCCATAGGACACCATCAAAAACCTCAACAATTAACGTCTCTGCATCGGGAAAGGCAATATTTTGTAAACGGTGATGACATTAGATTAATTACAAACTGACCCACTAAAAAGTGAAAAATATAAACTTTTTTCCAAAAATACAACTGACTTCTAAGAAAAACACTAAAAAGTTGAAAAATAACTTTAATATCTGAAGTCGGTGAAAAAAAAAAACTAAATTACAGTTCCAAAGACACCGGCCTCCGAAATAAAAGTTATTTTTCACTTTGTAGTTCTTTTTTTGGAAGTCGGTTGTATTAAAAAAAAAAGTTTTTATAGTTTTGCAACATTGTCATGAGCCGAAATTGCTCAGTTGGGACGGCGTTAGACTGCCCTCAAACTCAAATTCCAAAGCATTGATTACACTTACAGACACTTTTGAAAAATAAAGAAATCAAATCAAACAAAAGCTTTAGGAGCTTAATAATGTCCATAGTCTCACTAGTAATGCAAACAAAAGGTTCAATCACCCTCTTTATAATAAAAAAGAAACAAAAAATATCGCATCGACCCGGTATCGAACCCGGGCCGCCTGCATAGCAGGCGACCGTTCTGCCACTGAACCATCGATGCTTATAAATATGCGATGAAATAGGGGAATGCTATGTTCTCAAAGTGAAGAAACAGCATTGACACAGCAGTAGACGGCATGTAGATCACCTAATAAAAAAAATGTGATCAACATGATCGAGGTCGAGAGCAGGCCCAGTCAGCAATAAAAAAAAAGTAGTTTTTTGCCACCGAATTCCGAAATGAAACTTATTTTTAACCGCGTTCAAAAAAAGGACTAGGGTTCTCAGTTTGTCGGAATCCTTTTTATTATGTATGTTACCCGTATACTCAAAGATGGCGGGACCGATTGGGAAAATTCTTTTTTTGTTTGAAAGGGTATACTTTCAAGTTGGGCTCATTGTCATCCGGTCAAGATCTCATGATGGGACCTTGGAGAAATCGATGGAAATCTTCAATTGTTATAGGCACATCTATAGCGCTTAGGGTAATTTTATACACTCCTTTGCAAAAATATGGGTGGTGTTGATTTTTCTACATTATTGGTAATCATTTAGTTCTAAAGAGGTTTTAATAGCCAAACTATGTTACTACCTAATACTTAATAAAGAGTAAGTTCGCCTAAAGTTAATTCAAAATTCGGAACTTTTGTTTTTAAATATAATAATTCTTTTTTCAGATAAAGCGCGGGAAACTTCTAACTTGGCGGACGAAAAAAAAACCTGTCATATAAGTTCAGACCGGTATTCGTCGTTTGGATTGGCCAGCGCAGAGCCCCGACCTTAACCCCATTGAGCACGTCTGGGACCTCCTTAATAGGCAAGTACGATCTGTTCAACCACTTTCACAAAACATCAAGGAACTTAAACGTGTGATCTCGGCTGAGTGGGAACACATTCCATAGGACACCATCAAAAACCTCAACAATTAACGTCTCTGCATCGGGAAAGGCAATATTTTGTAAACGGTGATGACATTAGATTAATTACAAACTGACCCACTAAAAAGTGAAAAATATAAACTTTTTTCCAAAAATACAACTGACTTCTAAGAAAAACACTAAAAAGTTGAAAAATAACTTTAATATCTGAAGTCGGTGAAAAAAAAAAACTAAATTACAGTTCCAAAGACACCGGCCTCCGAAATAAAAGTTATTTTTCACTTTGTAGTTCTTTTTTTGGAAGTCGGTTGTATTAAAAAAAAAAGTTTTTATAGTTTTGCAACATTGTCATGAGCCGAAATTGCTCAGTTGGGACGGCGTTAGACTGCCCTCAAACTCAAATTCCAAAGCATTGATTACACTTACAGACACTTTTGAAAAATAAAGAAATCAAATCAAACAAAAGCTTTAGGAGCTTAATAATGTCCATAGTCTCACTAGTAATGCAAACAAAAGGTTCAATCACCCTCTTTATAATAAAAAAGAAACAAAAAATATCGCATCGACCCGGTATCGAACCCGGGCCGCCTGCATAGCAGGCGACCGTTCTGCCACTGAACCATCGATGCTTATAAATATGCGATGAAATAGGGGAATGCTATGTTCTCAAAGTGAAGAAACAGCATTGACACAGCAGTAGACGGCATGTAGATCACCTAATAAAAAAAATGTGATCAACATGATCGAGGTCGAGAGCAGGCCCAGTCAGCAATAAAAAAAAAGTAGTTTTTTGCCACCGAATTCCGAAATGAAACTTATTTTTAACCGCGTTCAAAAAAAGGACTAGGGTTCTCAGTTTGTCGGAATCCTTTTTATTATGTATGTTACCCGTATACTCAAAGATGGCGGGACCGATTGGGAAAATTCTTTTTTTGTTTGAAAGGGTATACTTTCAAGTTGGGCTCATTGTCATCCGGTCAAGATCTCATGATGGGACCTTGGAGAAATCGATGGAAATCTTCAATTGTTATAGGCACATCTATAGCGCTTAGGGTAATTTTATACACTCCTTTGCAAAAATATGGGTGGTGTTGATTTTTCTACATTATTGGTAATCATTTAGTTCTAAAGAGGTTTTAATAGCCAAACTATGTTACTACCTAATACTTAATAAAGAGTAAGTTCGCCTAAAGTTAATTCAAAATTCGGAACTTTTGTTTTTAAATATAATAATTCTTTTTTCAGATAAAGCGCGGGAAACTTCTAACTTGGCGGACGAAAAAAAAACCTGTCATATAAGTTCAGACCGGTATTCGTCGTTTGGATTGGCCAGCGCAGAGCCCCGACCTTAACCCCATTGAGCACGTCTGGGACCTCCTTAATAGGCAAGTACGATCTGTTCAACCACTTTCACAAAACATCAAGGAACTTAAACGTGTGATCTCGGCTGAGTGGGAACACATTCCATAGGACACCATCAAAAACCTCAACAATTAACGTATCTGCATCGGGAAAGGCAATATTTTGTAAACGGTGATGACATTAGATTAATTACAAACTGACCCACTAAAAAGTGAAAAATATAAACTTTTTTCCAAAAATACAACTGACTTCTAAGAAAAACACTAAAAAGTTGAAAAATAACTTTAATATCTGAAGTCGGTGGAAAAAAAAAAACTAAATTACAGTTCCAAAGACACCGGCCTCCGAAATAAAAGTTATTTTTCACTTTGTAGTTCTTTTTTTGGAAGTCGGTTGTATTAAAAAAAAAGTTTTTATAGTTTTGCAACATTGTCATCAGCCGAAATTGCTCAGTTGGGACGGCGTTATACTGCCCTCAAACTCAAATTCCAAAGCATTGATTACACTTACAGACACTTTTGAAAAATAAAGAAATCAAATCAAACAAAAGCTTTAGGAGCTTAATAATGTCCATAGTCTCACTAGTAATGCAAACAAAAGGTTCAATCACCCTCTTTATAATAAAAAAGAAACAAAAAATATCGCATCGACCCGGTATCGAACCCGGGCCGCCTGCATAGCAGGCGACCGTTCTGCCACTGAACCATCGATGCTTATAAATATGCGATGAAATAGGGGAATGCTATGTTCTCAAAGTGAAGAAACAGCATTGACACAGCAGTAGACAGCATGTAGATCACCTAATAAAAAAAATGTGATCAACATGATCGAGGTCGAGAGCAGGCCCAGTCAGCAATAAAAAAAAAGTAGTTTTTTGCCACCGAATTCCGAAATGAAACTTATTTTTAACCGCGTTCAAAAAAAGGACTAGGGTTCTCAGTTTGTCGGAATCCTTTTTATTATGTATGTTACCCGTATACTCAAAGATGGCGGGACCGATTGGGAAAATTCTTTTTTTGTTTGAAAGGGTATACTTTCAAGTTGGGCTCATTGTCATCCGGTCAAGATCTCATGATGGGACCTTGGAGAAATCGATGGAAATCTTCAATTGTTATAGGCACATCTATAGCGCTTAGGGTAATTTTATACACTCCTTTGCAAAAATATGGGTGGTGTTGATTTTTCTACATTATTGGTAATCATTTAGTTCTAAAGAGGTTTTAATAGCCAAACTATGTTACTACCTAATACTTAATAAAGAGTAAGTTCGCCTAAAGTTAATTCAAAATTCGGAACTTTTGTTTTTAAATATAATAATTCTTTTTTCAGATAAAGCGCGGGAAACTTCTAACTTGGCGGACGAAAAAAAAACCTGTCATATAAGTTCAGACCGGTATTCGTCGTTTGGATTGGCCAGCGCAGAGCCCCGACCTTAACCCCATTGAGCACGTCTGGGACCTCCTTAATAGGCAAGTACGATCTGTTCAACCACTTTCACAAAACATCAAGGAACTTAAACGTGTGATCTCGGCTGAGTGGGAACACATTCCATAGGACACCATCAAAAACCTCAACAATTAACGTCTCTGCATCGGGAAAGGCAATATTTTGTAAACGGTGATGACATTAGATTAATTACAAACTGACCCACTAAAAAGTGAAAAATATAAACTTTTTTCCAAAAATACAACTGACTTCTAAGAAAAACACTAAAAAGTTGAAAAATAACTTTAATATCTGAAGTCGGTGAAAAAAAAAAACTAAATTACAGTTCCAAAGACACCGGCCTCCGAAATAAAAGTTATTTTTCACTTTGTAGTTCTTTTTTTGGAAGTCGGTTGTATTAAAAAAAAAAGTTTTTATAGTTTTGCAACATTGTCATGAGCCGAAATTGCTCAGTTGGGACGGCGTTAGACTGCCCTCAAACTCAAATTCCAAAGCATTGATTACACTTACAGACACTTTTGAAAAATAAAGAAATCAAATCAAACAAAAGCTTTAGGAGCTTAATAATGTCCATAGTCTCACTAGTAATGCAAACAAAAGGTTCAATCACCCTCTTTATAATAAAAAAGAAACAAAAAATATCGCATCGACCCGGTATCGAACCCGGGCCGCCTGCATAGCAGGCGACCGTTCTGCCACTGAACCATCGATGCTTATAAATATGCGATGAAATAGGGGAATGCTATGTTCTCAAAGTGAAGAAACAGCATTGACACAGCAGTAGACGGCATGTAGATCACCTAATAAAAAAAATGTGATCAACATGATCGAGGTCGAGAGCAGGCCCAGTCAGCAATAAAAAAAAAGTAGTTTTTTGCCACCGAATTCCGAAATGAAACTTATTTTTAACCGCGTTCAAAAAAAGGACTAGGGTTCTCAGTTTGTCGGAATCCTTTTTATTATGTATGTTACCCGTATACTCAAAGATGGCGGGACCGATTGGGAAAATTCTTTTTTTGTTTGAAAGGGTATACTTTCAAGTTGGGCTCATTGTCATCCGGTCAAGATCTCATGATGGGACCTTGGAGAAATCGATGGAAATCTTCAATTGTTATAGGCACATCTATAGCGCTTAGGGTAATTTTATACACTCCTTTGCAAAAATATGGGTGGTGTTGATTTTTCTACATTATTGGTAATCATTTAGTTCTAAAGAGGTTTTAATAGCCAAACTATGTTACTACCTAATACTTAATAAAGAGTAAGTTCGCCTAAAGTTAATTCAAAATTCGGAACTTTTGTTTTTAAATATAATAATTCTTTTTTCAGATAAAGCGCGGGAAACTTCTAACTTGGCGGACGAAAAAAAAACCTGTCATATAAGTTCAGACCGGTATTCGTCGTTTGGATTGGCCAGCGCAGAGCCCCGACCTTAACCCCATTGAGCACGTCTGGGACCTCCTTAATAGGCAAGTACGATCTGTTCAACCACTTTCACAAAACATCAAGGAACTTAAACGTGTGATCTCGGCTGAGTGGGAACACATTCCATAGGACACCATCAAAAACCTCAACAATTAACGTCTCTGCATCGGGAAAGGCAATATTTTGTAAACGGTGATGACATTAGATTAATTACAAACTGACCCACTAAAAAGTGAAAAATATAAACTTTTTTCCAAAAATACAACTGACTTCTAAGAAAAACACTAAAAAGTTGAAAAATAACTTTAATATCTGAAGTCGGTGAAAAAAAAAAACTAAATTACAGTTCCAAAGACACCGGCCTCCGAAATAAAAGTTATTTTTCACTTTGTAGTTCTTTTTTTGGAAGTCGGTTGTATTAAAAAAAAAAGTTTTTATAGTTTTGCAACATTGTCATGAGCCGAAATTGCTCAGTTGGGACGGCGTTAGACTGCCCTCAAACTCAAATTCCAAAGCATTGATTACACTTACAGACACTTTTGAAAAATAAAGAAATCAAATCAAACAAAAGCTTTAGGAGCTTAATAATGTCCATAGTCTCACTAGTAATGCAAACAAAAGGTTCAATCACCCTCTTTATAATAAAAAAGAAACAAAAAATATCGCATCGACCCGGTATCGAACCCGGGCCGCCTGCATAGCAGGCGACCGTTCTGCCACTGAACCATCGATGCTTATAAATATGCGATGAAATAGGGGAATGCTATGTTCTCAAAGTGAAGAAACAGCATTGACACAGCAGTAGACGGCATGTAGATCACCTAATAAAAAAAATGTGATCAACATGATCGAGGTCGAGAGCAGGCCCAGTCAGCAATAAAAAAAAAGTAGTTTTTTGCCACCGAATTCCGAAATGAAACTTATTTTTAACCGCGTTCAAAAAAAGGACTAGGGTTCTCAGTTTGTCGGAATCCTTTTTATTATGTATGTTACCCGTATACTCAAAGATGGCGGGACCGATTGGGAAAATTCTTTTTTTGTTTGAAAGGGTATACTTTCAAGTTGGGCTCATTGTCATCCGGTCAAGATCTCATGATGGGACCTTGGAGAAATCGATGGAAATCTTCAATTGTTATAGGCACATCTATAGCGCTTAGGGTAATTTTATACACTCCTTTGCAAAAATATGGGTGGTGTTGATTTTTCTACATTATTGGTAATCATTTAGTTCTAAAGAGGTTTTAATAGCCAAACTATGTTACTACCTAATACTTAATAAAGAGTAAGTTCGCCTAAAGTTAATTCAAAATTCGGAACTTTTGTTTTTAAATATAATAATTCTTTTTTCAGATAAAGCGCGGGAAACTTCTAACTTGGCGGACGAAAAAAAAACCTGTCATATAAGTTCAGACCGGTATTCGTCGTTTGGATTGGCCAGCGCAGAGCCCCGACCTTAACCCCATTGAGCACGTCTGGGACCTCCTTAATAGGCAAGTACGATCTGTTCAACCACTTTCACAAAACATCAAGGAACTTAAACGTGTGATCTCGGCTGAGTGGGAACACATTCCATAGGACACCATCAAAAACCTCAACAATTAACGTCTCTGCATCGGGAAAGGCAATATTTTGTAAACGGTGATGACATTAGATTAATTACAAACTGACCCACTAAAAAGTGAAAAATATAAACTTTTTTCCAAAAATACAACTGACTTCTAAGAAAAACACTAAAAAGTTGAAAAATAACTTTAATATCTGAAGTCGGTGAAAAAAAAAAACTAAATTACAGTTCCAAAGACACCGGCCTCCGAAATAAAAGTTATTTTTCACTTTGTAGTTCTTTTTTTGGAAGTCGGTTGTATTAAAAAAAAAAGTTTTTATAGTTTTGCAACATTGTCATGAGCCGAAATTGCTCAGTTGGGACGGCGTTAGACTGCCCTCAAACTCAAATTCCAAAGCATTGATTACACTTACAGACACTTTTGAAAAATAAAGAAATCAAATCAAACAAAAGCTTTAGGAGCTTAATAATGTCCATAGTCTCACTAGTAATGCAAACAAAAGGTTCAATCACCCTCTTTATAATAAAAAAGAAACAAAAAATATCGCATCGACCCGGTATCGAACCCGGGCCGCCTGCATAGCAGGCGACCGTTCTGCCACTGAACCATCGATGCTTATAAATATGCGATGAAATAGGGGAATGCTATGTTCTCAAAGTGAAGAAACAGCATTGACACAGCAGTAGACGGCATGTAGATCACCTAATAAAAAAAATGTGATCAACATGATCGAGGTCGAGAGCAGGCCCAGTCAGCAATAAAAAAAAAGTAGTTTTTTGCCACCGAATTCCGAAATGAAACTTATTTTTAACCGCGTTCAAAAAAAGGACTAGGGTTCTCAGTTTGTCGGAATCCTTTTTATTATGTATGTTACCCGTATACTCAAAGATGGCGGGACCGATTGGGAAAATTCTTTTTTTGTTTGAAAGGGTATACTTTCAAGTTGGGCTCATTGTCATCCGGTCAAGATCTCATGATGGGACCTTGGAGAAATCGATGGAAATCTTCAATTGTTATAGGCACATCTATAGCGCTTAGGGTAATTTTATACACTCCTTTGCAAAAATATGGGTGGTGTTGATTTTTCTACATTATTGGTAATCATTTAGTTCTAAAGAGGTTTTAATAGCCAAACTATGTTACTACCTAATACTTAATAAAGAGTAAGTTCGCCTAAAGTTAATTCAAAATTCGGAACTTTTGTTTTTAAATATAATAATTCTTTTTTCAGATAAAGCGCGGGAAACTTCTAACTTGGCGGACGAAAAAAAAACCTGTCATATAAGTTCAGACCGGTATTCGTCGTTTGGATTGGCCAGCGCAGAGCCCCGACCTTAACCCCATTGAGCACGTCTGGGACCTCCTTAATAGGCAAGTACGATCTGTTCAACCACTTTCACAAAACATCAAGGAACTTAAACGTGTGATCTCGGCTGAGTGGGAACACATTCCATAGGACACCATCAAAAACCTCAACAATTAACGTCTCTGCATCGGGAAAGGCAATATTTTGTAAACGGTGATGACATTAGATTAATTACAAACTGACCCACTAAAAAGTGAAAAATATAAACTTTTTTCCAAAAATACAACTGACTTCTAAGAAAAACACTAAAAAGTTGAAAAATAACTTTAATATCTGAAGTCGGTGAAAAAAAAAAACTAAATTACAGTTCCAAAGACACCGGCCTCCGAAATAAAAGTTATTTTTCACTTTGTAGTTCTTTTTTTGGAAGTCGGTTGTATTAAAAAAAAAAGTTTTTATAGTTTTGCAACATTGTCATGAGCCGAAATTGCTCAGTTGGGACGGCGTTAGACTGCCCTCAAACTCAAATTCCAAAGCATTGATTACACTTACAGACACTTTTGAAAAATAAAGAAATCAAATCAAACAAAAGCTTTAGGAGCTTAATAATGTCCATAGTCTCACTAGTAATGCAAACAAAAGGTTCAATCACCCTCTTTATAATAAAAAAGAAACAAAAAATATCGCATCGACCCGGTATCGAACCCGGGCCGCCTGCATAGCAGGCGACCGTTCTGCCACTGAACCATCGATGCTTATAAATATGCGATGAAATAGGGGAATGCTATGTTCTCAAAGTGAAGAAACAGCATTGACACAGCAGTAGACGGCATGTAGATCACCTAATAAAAAAAATGTGATCAACATGATCGAGGTCGAGAGCAGGCCCAGTCAGCAATAAAAAAAAAGTAGTTTTTTGCCACCGAATTCCGAAATGAAACTTATTTTTAACCGCGTTCAAAAAAAGGACTAGGGTTCTCAGTTTGTCGGAATCCTTTTTATTATGTATGTTACCCGTATACTCAAAGATGGCGGGACCGATTGGGAAAATTCTTTTTTTGTTTGAAAGGGTATACTTTCAAGTTGGGCTCATTGTCATCCGGTCAAGATCTCATGATGGGACCTTGGAGAAATCGATGGAAATCTTCAATTGTTATAGGCACATCTATAGCGCTTAGGGTAATTTTATACACTCCTTTGCAAAAATATGGGTGGTGTTGATTTTTCTACATTATTGGTAATCATTTAGTTCTAAAGAGGTTTTAATAGCCAAACTATGTTACTACCTAATACTTAATAAAGAGTAAGTTCGCCTAAAGTTAATTCAAAATTCGGAACTTTTGTTTTTAAATATAATAATTCTTTTTTCAGATAAAGCGCGGGAAACTTCTAACTTGGCGGACGAAAAAAAAACCTGTCATATAAGTTCAGACCGGTATTCGTCGTTTGGATTGGCCAGCGCAGAGCCCCGACCTTAACCCCATTGAGCACGTCTGGGACCTCCTTAATAGGCAAGTACGATCTGTTCAACCACTTTCACAAAACATCAAGGAACTTAAACGTGTGATCTCGGCTGAGTGGGAACACATTCCATAGGACACCATCAAAAACCTCAACAATTAACGTCTCTGCATCGGGAAAGGCAATATTTTGTAAACGGTGATGACATTAGATTAATTACAAACTGACCCACTAAAAAGTGAAAAATATAAACTTTTTTCCAAAAATACAACTGACTTCTAAGAAAAACACTAAAAAGTTGAAAAATAACTTTAATATCTGAAGTCGGTGAAAAAAAAAAACTAAATTACAGTTCCAAAGACACCGGCCTCCGAAATAAAAGTTATTTTTCACTTTGTAGTTCTTTTTTTGGAAGTCGGTTGTATTAAAAAAAAAAGTTTTTATAGTTTTGCAACATTGTCATGAGCCGAAATTGCTCAGTTGGGACGGCGTTAGACTGCCCTCAAACTCAAATTCCAAAGCATTGATTACACTTACAGACACTTTTGAAAAATAAAGAAATCAAATCAAACAAAAGCTTTAGGAGCTTAATAATGTCCATAGTCTCACTAGTAATGCAAACAAAAGGTTCAATCACCCTCTTTATAATAAAAAAGAAACAAAAAATATCGCATCGACCCGGTATCGAACCCGGGCCGCCTGCATAGCAGGCGACCGTTCTGCCACTGAACCATCGATGCTTATAAATATGCGATGAAATAGGGGAATGCTATGTTCTCAAAGTGAAGAAACAGCATTGACACAGCAGTAGACGGCATGTAGATCACCTAATAAAAAAAATGTGATCAACATGATCGAGGTCGAGAGCAGGCCCAGTCAGCAATAAAAAAAAAGTAGTTTTTTGCCACCGAATTCCGAAATGAAACTTATTTTTAACCGCGTTCAAAAAAAGGACTAGGGTTCTCAGTTTGTCGGAATCCTTTTTATTATGTATGTTACCCGTATACTCAAAGATGGCGGGACCGATTGGGAAAATTCTTTTTTTGTTTGAAAGGGTATACTTTCAAGTTGGGCTCATTGTCATCCGGTCAAGATCTCATGATGGGACCTTGGAGAAATCGATGGAAATCTTCAATTGTTATAGGCACATCTATAGCGCTTAGGGTAATTTTATACACTCCTTTGCAAAAATATGGGTGGTGTTGATTTTTCTACATTATTGGTAATCATTTAGTTCTAAAGAGGTTTTAATAGCCAAACTATGTTACTACCTAATACTTAATAAAGAGTAAGTTCGCCTAAAGTTAATTCAAAATTCGGAACTTTTGTTTTTAAATATAATAATTCTTTTTTCAGATAAAGCGCGGGAAACTTCTAACTTGGCGGACGAAAAAAAAACCTGTCATATAAGTTCAGACCGGTATTCGTCGTTTGGATTGGCCAGCGCAGAGCCCCGACCTTAACCCCATTGAGCACGTCTGGGACCTCCTTAATAGGCAAGTACGATCTGTTCAACCACTTTCACAAAACATCAAGGAACTTAAACGTGTGATCTCGGCTGAGTGGGAACACATTCCATAGGACACCATCAAAAACCTCAACAATTAACGTCTCTGCATCGGGAAAGGCAATATTTTGTAAACGGTGATGACATTAGATTAATTACAAACTGACCCACTAAAAAGTGAAAAATATAAACTTTTTTCCAAAAATACAACTGACTTCTAAGAAAAACACTAAAAAGTTGAAAAATAACTTTAATATCTGAAGTCGGTGAAAAAAAAAAACTAAATTACAGTTCCAAAGACACCGGCCTCCGAAATAAAAGTTATTTTTCACTTTGTAGTTCTTTTTTTGGAAGTCGGTTGTATTAAAAAAAAAAGTTTTTATAGTTTTGCAACATTGTCATGAGCCGAAATTGCTCAGTTGGGACGGCGTTAGACTGCCCTCAAACTCAAATTCCAAAGCATTGATTACACTTACAGACACTTTTGAAAAATAAAGAAATCAAATCAAACAAAAGCTTTAGGAGCTTAATAATGTCCATAGTCTCACTAGTAATGCAAACAAAAGGTTCAATCACCCTCTTTATAATAAAAAAGAAACAAAAAATATCGCATCGACCCGGTATCGAACCCGGGCCGCCTGCATAGCAGGCGACCGTTCTGCCACTGAACCATCGATGCTTATAAATATGCGATGAAATAGGGGAATGCTATGTTCTCAAAGTGAAGAAACAGCATTGACACAGCAGTAGACGGCATGTAGATCACCTAATAAAAAAAATGTGATCAACATGATCGAGGTCGAGAGCAGGCCCAGTCAGCAATAAAAAAAAAGTAGTTTTTTGCCACCGAATTCCGAAATGAAACTTATTTTTAACCGCGTTCAAAAAAAGGACTAGGGTTCTCAGTTTGTCGGAATCCTTTTTATTATGTATGTTACCCGTATACTCAAAGATGGCGGGACCGATTGGGAAAATTCTTTTTTTGTTTGAAAGGGTATACTTTCAAGTTGGGCTCATTGTCATCCGGTCAAGATCTCATGATGGGACCTTGGAGAAATCGATGGAAATCTTCAATTGTTATAGGCACATCTATAGCGCTTAGGGTAATTTTATACACTCCTTTGCAAAAATATGGGTGGTGTTGATTTTTCTACATTATTGGTAATCATTTAGTTCTAAAGAGGTTTTAATAGCCAAACTATGTTACTACCTAATACTTAATAAAGAGTAAGTTCGCCTAAAGTTAATTCAAAATTCGGAACTTTTGTTTTTAAATATAATAATTCTTTTTTCAGATAAAGCGCGGGAAACTTCTAACTTGGCGGACGAAAAAAAAACCTGTCATATAAGTTCAGACCGGTATTCGTCGTTTGGATTGGCCAGCGCAGAGCCCCGACCTTAACCCCATTGAGCACGTCTGGGACCTCCTTAATAGGCAAGTACGATCTGTTCAACCACTTTCACAAAACATCAAGGAACTTAAACGTGTGATCTCGGCTGAGTGGGAACACATTCCATAGGACACCATCAAAAACCTCAACAATTAACGTCTCTGCATCGGGAAAGGCAATATTTTGTAAACGGTGATGACATTAGATTAATTACAAACTGACCCACTAAAAAGTGAAAAATATAAACTTTTTTCCAAAAATACAACTGACTTCTAAGAAAAACACTAAAAAGTTGAAAAATAACTTTAATATCTGAAGTCGGTGGAAAAAAAACTAAATTACAGTTCCAAAGACACCGGCCTCCGAAATAAAAGTTATTTTTCACTTTGTAGTTCTTTTTTTGGAAGTCGGTTGTATTAAAAAAAAAGTTTTTATAGTTTTGCAACATTGTCATCAGCCGAAATTGCTCAGTTGGGACGGCGTTAGACTGCCCTCAAACTCAAATTCCAAAGCATTGATTACACTTACAGACACTTTTGAAAAATAAAGAAATCAAATCAAACAAAAGCTTTAGGAGCTTAATAATGTCCATAGTCTCACTAGTAATGCAAACAAAAGGTTCAATCACCCTCTTTATAATAAAAAAGAAACAAAAAATATTGCATCGACCCGGTATCGAACCCGGGCCGCCTGCATAGCAGGCGACCGTTCTGCCACTGAACCATCGATGCTTATAAATATGCGATGAAATAGGGGAATGCTATGTTCTCAAAGTGAAGAAACAGCATTGACACAGCAGTAGACGGCATGTAGATCACCTAATAAAAAAAATGTGATCAACATGATCGAGGTCGAGAGCAGGCCCAGTCAGCAATAAAAAAAAAGTAGTTTTTTGCCACCGAATTCCGAAATGAAACTTATTTTTAACCGCGTTCAAAAAAAGGACTAGGGTTCTCAGTTTGTCGGAATCCTTTTTATTATGTATGTTACCCGTATACTCAAAGATGGCGGGACCGATTGGGAAAATTCTTTTTTTGTTTGAAAGGGTATACTTTCAAGTTGGGCTCATTGTCATCCGGTCAAGATCTCATGATGGGACCTTGGAGAAATCGATGGAAATCTTCAATTGTTATAGGCACATCTATAGCGCTTAGGGTAATTTTATACACTCCTTTGCAAAAATATGGGTGGTGTTGATTTTTCTACATTATTGGTAATCATTTAGTTCTAAAGAGGTTTTAATAGCCAAACTATGTTACTACCTAATTCTTAATAAAGAGTAAGTTCGCCTAAAGTTAATTCAAAATTCGGAACTTTTGTTTTTAAATATAATAATTCTTTTTTCAGATAAAGCGCGGGAAACTTCTAACTTGGCGGACGAAAAAAAAACCTGTCATATAAGTTCAGACCGGTATTCGTCGTTTGGATTGGCCAGCGCAGAGCCCCGACCTTAACCCCATTGAGCACGTCTGGGACCTCCTTAATAGGCAAGTACGATCTGTTCAACCACTTTCACAAAACATCAAGGAACTTAAACGTGTGATCTCGGCTGAGTGGGAACACATTCCATAGGACACCATCAAAAACCTCAACAATTAACGTCTCTGCATCGGGAAAGGCAATATTTTGTAAACGGTGATGACATTAGATTAATTACAAACTGACCCACTAAAAAGTGAAAAATATAAACTTTTTTCCAAAAATACAACTGACTTCTAAGAAAAACACTTAATGGTTGAAAAATAACTTTAATATCTGAAGTCGGTGGAAAAAAAACTAAATTACAGTTCCAAAGACACCGGCCTCCGAAATAAAAGTTATTTTTCACTTTGTAGTTCTTTTTTTGGAAGTCGGTTGTATTAAAAAAAAAGTTTTTATAGTTTTGCAACATTGTCATCAGCCGAAATTGCTCAGTTGGGACGGCGTTAGACTGCCCTCAAACTCAAATTCCAAAGCATTGATTACACTTACAGACACTTTTGAAAAATAAAGAAATCAAATCAAACAAAAGCTTTAGGAGCTTAATAATGTCCATAGTCTCACTAGTAATGCAAACAAAAGGTTCAATCACCCTCTTTATAATAAAAAAGAAACAAAAAATATTGCATCGACCCGGTATCGAACCCGGGCCGCCTGCATAGCAGGCGACCGTTCTGCCACTGAACCATCGATGCTTATAAATATGCGATGAAATAGGGGAATGCTATGTTCTCAAAGTGAAGAAACAGCATTGACACAGCAGTAGACGGCATGTAGATCACCTAATAAAAAAAATGTGATCAACATGATCGAGGTCGAGAGCAGGCCCAGTCAGCAATAAAAAAAAGTAGTTTTTTGCCACCGAATTCCGAAATGAAACTTATTTTTAACCGCGTTCAAAAAAAGGACTAGGGTTCTCAGTTTGTCGGAATCCTTTTTATTATGTATGTTACCCGTATACTCAAAGATGGCGGGGCCGATTGGGAAAATTCTTTTTTTGTTTGAAAGGGTATACTTTCAAGTTGGGCTCATTGTCATCCGGTCAAGATCTCATGATGGGACCTTGGAGAAATCGATGGAAATCTTCAATTGTTATAGGCACATCTATAGCGCTTAGGGTAATTTTATACACTCCTTTGCAAAAATATGGGTGGTGTTGATTTTTCTACATTATTAGTAATCATTTAGTTCTAAAGAGGTTTTAATAGCCAAACTATGTTACTACCTAATACTTAATAAAGAGTAAGTTCGCCTAAAGTTAATTCAAAATTCGGAACTTTTGTTTTTAAATATAATAATTCTTTTTTCAGATAAAGCGCGGGAAACTTCTAACTTGGCGGACGAAAAAAAAACCTGTCATATAAGTTCAGACCGGTATTCGTCGTTTGGATTGGCCAGCGCAGAGCCCCGACCTTAACCCTATTGAGCACGTCTGGGACCTCCTTAATAGGCAAGTACGATCTGTTCAACCACTTTCACAAAACATCAAGGAACTTAAACGTGTGATCTCGGCTGAGTGGGAACACATTCCATAGGACACCATCAAAAACCTCAACAATTAACGTCTCTGCATCGGGAAAGGCAATATTTTGTAAACGGTGATGACATTAGATTAATTACAAACTGACCCACTAAAAAGTGAAAAATATAAACTTTTTTCCAAAAATACAACTGACTTCTAAGAAAAACACTAAAAAGTTGAAAAATAACTTTAATATCTGAAGTCGGTGGCAAAAAAAACTAAATTACAGTTCCAAAGACACCGGCCTCCGAAATAAAAGTTATTTTTCACTTTGTAGTTCTTTTTTTGGAAGTCGGTTGTATTAAAAAAAAAGTTTTTATAGTTTTGCAACATTGTCATCAGCCGAAATTGCTCAGTTGGGACGGCGTTAGACTGCCCTCAAACTCAAATTCCAAAGCATTGATTACACTTACAGACACTTTTGAAAAATAAAGAAATCAAATCAAACAAAAGCTTTAGGAGCTTAATAATGTCCATAGTCTCACTAGTAATGCAAACAAAAGGTTCAATCACCCTCTTTATAATAAAAAAGAAACAAAAAATATTGCATCGACCCGGTATCGAACCCGGGCCGCCTGCATAGCAGGCGACCGTTCTGCCACTGAACCATCGATGCTTATAAATATGCGATGAAATAGGGGAATGCTATGTTCTCAAAGTGAAGAAACAGCATTGACACAGCAGTAGACGGCATGTAGATCACCTAATAAAAAAAATGTGATCAACATGATCGAGGTCGAGAGCAGGCCCAGTCAGCAATAAAAAAAAAAGTAGTTTTTTGCCACCGAATTCCGAAATGAAACTTATTTTTAACCGCGTTCAAAAAAAGGACTAGGGTTCTCAGTTTGTCGGAATCCTTTTTATTATGTATGTTACCCGTATACTCAAAGATGGCGGGGCCGATTGGGAAAATTCTTTTTTTGTTTGAAAGGGTATACTTTCAAGTTGGGCTCATTGTCATCCGGTCAAGATCTCATGATGGGACCTTGGAGAAATCGATGGAAATCTTCAATTGTTATAGGCACATCTATAGCGCTTAGGGTAATTTTATACACTCCTTTGCAAAAATATGGATGGTGTTGATTTTTCTACATTATTGGTAATCATTTAGTTCTAAAGAGGTTTTAATAGCCAAACTATGTTACTACCTAATACTTAATAAAGAGTAAGTTCGCCTAAAGTTAATTCAAAATTCGGAACTTTTGTTTTTAAATATAATAATTCTTTTTTCAGATAAAGCGCGGGAAACTTCTAACTTGGCGGACGAAAAAAAAACCTGTCATATAAGTTCAGACCGGTATTCGTCGTTTGGATTGGCCAGCGCAGAGCCCCGACCTTAACCCCATTGAGCACGTCTGGGACCTCCTTAATAGGCAAGTACGATCTGTTCAACCACTTTCACAAAACATCAAGGAACTTAAACGTGTGATCTCGGCTGAGTGGGAACACATTCCATAGGACACCATCAAAAACCTCAACAATTAACGTATCTGCATCGGGAAAGGCAATATTTTGTAAACGGTGATGACATTAGATTAATTACAAACTGACCCACTAAAAAGTGAAAAATATAAACTTTTTTCCAAAAATACAACTGACTTCTAAGAAAAACACTAAAAAGTTGAAAAATAACTTTAATATCTGAAGTCGGTGGAAAAAAAAAACTAAATTACAGTTCCAAAGACACCGGCCTCCGAAATAAAAGTTATTTTTCACTTTGTAGTTCTTTTTTTGGAAGTCGGTTGTATTAAAAAAAAAGTTTTTATAGTTTTGCAACATTGTCATCAGCCGAAATTGCTCAGTTGGGACGGCGTTATACTGCCCTCAAACTCAAATTCCAAAGCATTGATTACACTTACAGACACTTTTGAAAAATAAAGAAATCAAATCAAACAAAAGCTTTAGGAGCTTAATAATGTCCATAGTCTCACTAGTAATGCAAACAAAAGGTTCAATCACCCTCTTTATAATAAAAAAGAAACAAAAAATATCGCATCGACCCGGTATCGAACCCGGGCCGCCTGCATAGCAGGCGACCGTTCTGCCACTGAACCATCGATGCTTATAAATATGCGATGAAATAGGGGAATGCTATGTTCTCAAAGTGAAGAAACAGCATTGACACAGCAGTAGACAGCATGTAGATCACCTAATAAAAAAAATGTGATCAACATGATCGAGGTCGAGAGCAGGCCCAGTCAGCAATAAAAAAAAAGTAGTTTTTTGCCACCGAATTCCGAAATGAAACTTATTTTTAACCGCGTTCAAAAAAAGGACTAGGGTTCTCAGTTTGTCGGAATCCTTTTTATTATGTATGTTACCCGTATACTCAAAGATGGCGGGACCGATTGGGAAAATTCTTTTTTTGTTTGAAAGGGTATACTTTCAAGTTGGGCTCATTGTCATCCGGTCAAGATCTCATGATGGGACCTTGGAGAAATCGATGGAAATCTTCAATTGTTATAGGCACATCTATAGCGCTTAGGGTAATTTTATACACTCCTTTGCAAAAATATGGGTGGTGTTGATTTTTCTACATTATTGGTAATCATTTAGTTCTAAAGAGGTTTTAATAGCCAAACTATGTTACTACCTAATACTTAATAAAGAGTAAGTTCGCCTAAAGTTAATTCAAAATTCGGAACTTTTGTTTTTAAATATAATAATTCTTTTTTCAGATAAAGCGCGGGAAACTTCTAACTTGGCGGACGAAAAAAAAACCTGTCATATAAGTTCAGACCGGTATTCGTCGTTTGGATTGGCCAGCGCAGAGCCCCGACCTTAACCCCATTGAGCACGTCTGGGACCTCCTTAATAGGCAAGTACGATCTGTTCAACCACTTTCACAAAACATCAAGGAACTTAAACGTGTGATCTCGGCTGAGTGGGAACACATTCCATAGGACACCATCAAAAACCTCAACAATTAACGTCTCTGCATCGGGAAAGGCAATATTTTGTAAACGGTGATGACATTAGATTAATTACAAACTGACCCACTAAAAAGTGAAAAATATAAACTTTTTTCCAAAAATACAACTGACTTCTAAGAAAAACACTAAAAAGTTGAAAAATAACTTTAATATCTGAAGTCGGTGAAAAAAAAAAACTAAATTACAGTTCCAAAGACACCGGCCTCCGAAATAAAAGTTATTTTTCACTTTGTAGTTCTTTTTTTGGAAGTCGGTTGTATTAAAAAAAAAAGTTTTTATAGTTTTGCAACATTGTCATGAGCCGAAATTGCTCAGTTGGGACGGCGTTAGACTGCCCTCAAACTCAAATTCCAAAGCATTGATTACACTTACAGACACTTTTGAAAAATAAAGAAATCAAATCAAACAAAAGCTTTAGGAGCTTAATAATGTCCATAGTCTCACTAGTAATGCAAACAAAAGGTTCAATCACCCTCTTTATAATAAAAAAGAAACAAAAAATATCGCATCGACCCGGTATCGAACCCGGGCCGCCTGCATAGCAGGCGACCGTTCTGCCACTGAACCATCGATGCTTATAAATATGCGATGAAATAGGGGAATGCTATGTTCTCAAAGTGAAGAAACAGCATTGACACAGCAGTAGACGGCATGTAGATCACCTAATAAAAAAAATGTGATCAACATGATCGAGGTCGAGAGCAGGCCCAGTCAGCAATAAAAAAAAAGTAGTTTTTTGCCACCGAATTCCGAAATGAAACTTATTTTTAACCGCGTTCAAAAAAAGGACTAGGGTTCTCAGTTTGTCGGAATCCTTTTTATTATGTATGTTACCCGTATACTCAAAGATGGCGGGACCGATTGGGAAAATTCTTTTTTTGTTTGAAAGGGTATACTTTCAAGTTGGGCTCATTGTCATCCGGTCAAGATCTCATGATGGGACCTTGGAGAAATCGATGGAAATCTTCAATTGTTATAGGCACATCTATAGCGCTTAGGGTAATTTTATACACTCCTTTGCAAAAATATGGGTGGTGTTGATTTTTCTACATTATTGGTAATCATTTAGTTCTAAAGAGGTTTTAATAGCCAAACTATGTTACTACCTAATACTTAATAAAGAGTAAGTTCGCCTAAAGTTAATTCAAAATTCGGAACTTTTGTTTTTAAATATAATAATTCTTTTTTCAGATAAAGCGCGGGAAACTTCTAACTTGGCGGACGAAAAAAAAACCTGTCATATAAGTTCAGACCGGTATTCGTCGTTTGGATTGGCCAGCGCAGAGCCCCGACCTTAACCCCATTGAGCACGTCTGGGACCTCCTTAATAGGCAAGTACGATCTGTTCAACCACTTTCACAAAACATCAAGGAACTTAAACGTGTGATCTCGGCTGAGTGGGAACACATTCCATAGGACACCATCAAAAACCTCAACAATTAACGTCTCTGCATCGGGAAAGGCAATATTTTGTAAACGGTGATGACATTAGATTAATTACAAACTGACCCACTAAAAAGTGAAAAATATAAACTTTTTTCCAAAAATACAACTGACTTCTAAGAAAAACACTAAAAAGTTGAAAAATAACTTTAATATCTGAAGTCGGTGGAAAAAAAACTAAATTACAGTTCCAAAGACACCGGCCTCCGAAATAAAAGTTATTTTTCACTTTGTAGTTCTTTTTTTGGAAGTCGGTTGTATTAAAAAAAAAGTTTTTATAGTTTTGCAACATTGTCATCAGCCGAAATTGCTCAGTTGGGACGGCGTTAGACTGCCCTCAAACTCAAATTCCAAAGCATTGATTACACTTACAGACACTTTTGAAAAATAAAGAAATCAAATCAAACAAAAGCTTTAGGAGCTTAATAATGTCCATAGTCTCACTAGTAATGCAAACAAAAGGTTCAATCACCCTCTTTATAATAAAAAAGAAACAAAAAATATTGCATCGACCCGGTATCGAACCCGGGCCGCCTGCATAGCAGGCGACCGTTCTGCCACTGAACCATCGATGCTTATAAATATGCGATGAAATAGGGGAATGCTATGTTCTCAAAGTGAAGAAACAGCATTGACACAGCAGTAGACGGCATGTAGATCACCTAATAAAAAAAATGTGATCAACATGATCGAGGTCGAGAGCAGGCCCAGTCAGCAATAAAAAAAAAGTAGTTTTTTGCCACCGAATTCCGAAATGAAACTTATTTTTAACCGCGTTCAAAAAAAGGACTAGGGTTCTCAGTTTGTCGGAATCCTTTTTATTATGTATGTTACCCGTATACTCAAAGATGGCGGGACCGATTGGGAAAATTCTTTTTTTGTTTGAAAGGGTATACTTTCAAGTTGGGCTCATTGTCATCCGGTCAAGATCTCATGATGGGACCTTGGAGAAATCGATGGAAATCTTCAATTGTTATAGGCACATCTATAGCGCTTAGGGTAATTTTATACACTCCTTTGCAAAAATATGGGTGGTGTTGATTTTTCTACATTATTGGTAATCATTTAGTTCTAAAGAGGTTTTAATAGCCAAACTATGTTACTACCTAATTCTTAATAAAGAGTAAGTTCGCCTAAAGTTAATTCAAAATTCGGAACTTTTGTTTTTAAATATAATAATTCTTTTTTCAGATAAAGCGCGGGAAACTTCTAACTTGGCGGACGAAAAAAAAACCTGTCATATAAGTTCAGACCGGTATTCGTCGTTTGGATTGGCCAGCGCAGAGCCCCGACCTTAACCCCATTGAGCACGTCTGGGACCTCCTTAATAGGCAAGTACGATCTGTTCAACCACTTTCACAAAACATCAAGGAACTTAAACGTGTGATCTCGGCTGAGTGGGAACACATTCCATAGGACACCATCAAAAACCTCAACAATTAACGTCTCTGCATCGGGAAAGGCAATATTTTGTAAACGGTGATGACATTAGATTAATTACAAACTGACCCACTAAAAAGTGAAAAATATAAACTTTTTTCCAAAAATACAACTGACTTCTAAGAAAAACACTAAAAAGTTGAAAAATAACTTTAATATCTGAAGTCGGTGGAAAAAAAACTAAATTACAGTTCCAAAGACACCGGCCTCCGAAATAAAAGTTATTTTTCACTTTGTAGTTCTTTTTTTGGAAGTCGGTTGTATTAAAAAAAAAGTTTTTATAGTTTTGCAACATTGTCATCAGCCGAAATTGCTCAGTTGGGACGGCGTTAGACTGCCCTCAAACTCAAATTCCAAAGCATTGATTACACTTACAGACACTTTTGAAAAATAAAGAAATCAAATCAAACAAAAGCTTTAGGAGCTTAATAATGTCTATAGTCTCACTAGTAATGCAAACAAAAGGTTCAATCACCCTCTTTATAATAAAAAAGAAACAAAAAATATCGCATCGACCCGGTATCGAACCCGGGCCGCCTGCATAGCAGGCGACCGTTCTGCCACTGAACCATCGATGCTTATAAATATGCGATGAAATAGGGGAATGCTATGTTCTCAAAGTGAAGAAACAGCATTGACACAGCAGTAGACGGCATGTAGATCGCCTAATAAAAAAAATGTGATCAACATGATCGAGGTCGAGAGCAGGCCCAGTCAGCAATAAAAAAAAGTAGTTTTTTGCCACCGAATTCCGAAATGAAACTTATTTTTAACCGCGTTCAAAAAAAGGACTAGGGTTCTCAGTTTGTCGGAATCCTTTTTATTATGTATGTTACCCGTATACTCAAAGATGGCGGGACCGATTGGGAAAATTCTTTTTTTGTTTGAAAGGGTATACTTTCAAGTTGGGCTCATTGTCATCCGGTCAAGATCTCATGATGGGACCTTGGAGAAATCGATGGAAATCTTCAATTGTTATAGGCACATCTATAGCGCTTAGGGTAATTTTATACACTCCTTTGCAAAAATATGGGTGGTGTTGATTTTTCTACATTATTGGTAATCATTTAGTTCTAAAGAGGTTTTAATAGCCAAACTATGTTACTACCTAATACTTAATAAAGAGTAAGTTCGCCTAAAGTTAATTCAAAATTCGGAACTTTTGTTTTTAAATATAATAATTCTTTTTTCAGATAAAGCGCGGGAAACTTCTAACTTGGCGGACGAAAAAAAAACCTGTCATATAAGTTCAGACCGGTATTCGTCGTTTGGATTGGCCAGCGCGGAGCCCCGACCTTAACCCCATTGAGCACGTCTGGGACCTCCTTAATAGGCAAGTACGATCTGTTCAACCACTTTCACAAAACATCAAGGAACTTAAACGTGTGATCTCGGCTGAGTGGGAACACATTCCATAGGACACCATCAAAAACCTCAACAATTAACGTCTCTGCATCGGGAAAGGCAATATTTTGTAAAAGGTGATGACATTAGATTAATTACAAACTGACCCACTAAAAAGTGAAAAATATAAACTTTTTTCCAAAAATACAACTGACTTCTAAGAAAAACACTAAAAAGTTGAAAAATAACTTTAATATCTGAAGTCGGTGAAAAAAAAAAACTAAATTACAGTTCCAAAGACACCGGCCTCCGAAATAAAAGTTATTTTTCACTTTGTAGTTCTTTTTTTGGAAGTCGGTTGTATTAAAAAAAAAGTTTTTATAGTTTTGCAACATTGTCATGAGCCGAAATTGCTCAGTTGGGACGGCGTTAGACTGCCCTCAAACTCAAATTCCAAAGCATTGATTACACTTACAGACACTTTTGAAAAATAAAGAAATCAAATCAAACAAAAGCTTTAGGAGCTTAATAATGTCCATAGTCTCACTAGTAATGCAAACAAAAGGTTCAATCACCCTCTTTATAATAAAAAAGAAACAAAAAATATCGCATCGACCCGGTATCGAACCCGGGCCGCCTGCATAGCAGGCGACCGTTCTGCCACTGAACCATCGATGCTTATAAATATGCGATGAAATAGGGGAATGCTATGTTCTCAAAGTGAAGAAACAGCATTGACACAGCAGTAGACGGCATGTAGATCGCCTAATAAAAAAAATGTGATCAACATGATCGAGGTCGAGAGCAGGCCCAGTCAGCAATAAAAAAAAGTAGTTTTTTGCCACCGAATTCCGAAATGAAACTTATTTTTAACCGCGTTCAAAAAAAGGACTAGGGTTCTCAGTTTGTCGGAATCCTTTTTATTATGTATGTTACCCGTATACTCAAAGATGGCGGGACCGATTGGGAAAATTCTTTTTTTGTTTGAAAGGGTATACTTTCAAGTTGGGCTCATTGTCATCCGGTCAAGATCTCATGATGGGACCTTGGAGAAATCGATGGAAATCTTCAATTGTTATAGGCACATCTATAGCGCTTAGGGTAATTTTATACACTCCTTTGCAAAAATATGGGTGGTGTTGATTTTTCTACATTATTGGTAATCATTTAGTTCTAAAGAGGTTTTAATAGCCAAACTATGTTACTACCTAATACTTAATAAAGAGTAAGTTCGCCTAAAGTTAATTCAAAATTCGGAACTTTTGTTTTTAAATATAATAATTCTTTTTTCAGATAAAGCGCGGGAAACTTCTAACTTGGCGGACGAAAAAAAAACCTGTCATATAAGTTCAGACCGGTATTCGTCGTTTGGATTGGCCAGCGCAGAGCCCCGACCTTAACCCCATTGAGCACGTCTGGGACCTCCTTAATAGGCAAGTACGATCTGTTCAACCACTTTCACAAAACATCAAGGAACTTAAACGTGTGATCTCGGCTGAGTGGGAACACATTCCATAGGACACCATCAAAAACCTCAACAATTAACGTCTCTGCATCGGGAAAGGCAATATTTTGTAAACGGTGATGACATTAGATTAATTACAAACTGACCCACTAAAAAGTGAAAAATATAAACTTTTTTCCAAAAATACAACTGACTTCTAAGAAAAACACTAAAAAGTTGAAAAATAACTTTAATATCTGAAGTCGGTGAAAAAAAAAAACTAAATTACAGTTCCAAAGACACCGGCCTCCGAAATAAAAGTTATTTTTCACTTTGTAGTTCTTTTTTTGGAAGTCGGTTGTATTAAAAAAAAAGTTTTTATAGTTTTGCAACATTGTCATGAGCCGAAATTGCTCAGTTGGGACGGCGTTAGACTGCCCTCAAACTCAAATTCCAAAGCATTGATTACACTTACAGACACTTTTGAAAAATAAAGAAATCAAATCAAACAAAAGCTTTAGGAGCTTAATAATGTCCATAGTCTCACTAGTAATGCAAACAAAAGGTTCAATCACCCTCTTTATAATAAAAAAGAAACAAAAAATATCGCATCGACCCGGTATCGAACCCGGGCCGCCTGCATAGCAGGCGACCGTTCTGCCACTGAACCATCGATGCTTATAAATATGCGATGAAATAGGGGAATGCTATGTTCTCAAAGTGAAGAAACAGCATTGACACAGCAGTAGACGGCATGTAGATCACCTAATAAAAAAAATGTGATCAACATGATCGAGGTCGAGAGCAGGCCCAGTCAGCAATAAAAAAAAAGTAGTTTTTTGCCACCGAATTCCGAAATGAAACTTATTTTTAACCGCGTTCAAAAAAAGGACTAGGGTTCTCAGTTTGTCGGAATCCTTTTTATTATGTATGTTACCCGTATACTCAAAGATGGCGGGACCGATTGGGAAAATTCTTTTTTTGTTTGAAAGGGTATACTTTCAAGTTGGGCTCATTGTCATCCGGTCAAGATCTCATGATGGGACCTTGGAGAAATCGATGGAAATCTTCAATTGTTATAGGCACATCTATAGCGCTTAGGGTAATTTTATACACTCCTTTGCAAAAATATGGGTGGTGTTGATTTTTCTACATTATTGGTAATCATTTAGTTCTAAAGAGGTTTTAATAGCCAAACTATGTTACTACCTAATTCTTAATAAAGAGTAAGTTCGCCTAAAGTTAATTCAAAATTCGGAACTTTTGTTTTTAAATATAATAATTCTTTTTTCAGATAAAGCGCGGGAAACTTCTAACTTGGCGGACGAAAAAAAAACCTGTCATATAAGTTCAGACCGGTATTCGTCGTTTGGATTGGCCAGCGCAGAGCCCCGACCTTAACCCCATTGAGCACGTCTGGGACCTCCTTAATAGGCAAGTACGATCTGTTCAACCACTTTCACAAAACATCAAGGAACTTAAACGTGTGATCTCGGCTGAGTGGGAACACATTCCATAGGACACCATCAAAAACCTCAACAATTAACGTCTCTGCAACGGGAAAGGCAATATTTTGTAAACGGTGATGACATTAGATTAATTACAAACTGACCCACTAAAAAGTGAAAAATATAAACTTTTTTCCAAAAATACAACTGACTTCTAAGAAAAACACTAAAAAGTTGAAAAATAACTTTAATATCTGAAGTCGGTGGAAAAAAAACTAAATTACAGTTCCAAAGACACCGGCCTCCGAAATAAAAGTTATTTTTCACTTTGTAGTTCTTTTTTTGGAAGTCGGTTGTATTAAAAAAAAAGTTTTTATAGTTTTGCAACATTGTCATCAGCCGAAATTGCTCAGTTGGGACGGCGTTAGACTGCCCTCAAACTCAAATTCCAAAGCATTGATTACACTTACAGACACTTTTGAAAAATAAAGAAATCAAATCAAACAAAAGCTTTAGGAGCTTAATAATGTCCATAGTCTCACTAGTAATGCAAACAAAAGGTTCAATCACCCTCTTTATAATAAAAAAGAAACAAAAAATATTGCATCGACCCGGTATCGAACCCGGGCCGCCTGCATAGCAGGCGACCGTTCTGCCACTGAACCATCGATGCTTATAAATATGCGATGAAATAGGGGAATGCTATGTTCTCAAAGTGAAGAAACAGCATTGACACAGCAGTAGACGGCATGTAGATCACCTAATAAAAAAAATGTGATCAACATGATCGAGGTCGAGAGCAGGCCCAGTCAGCAATAAAAAAAAAGTAGTTTTTTTGCCACAGAATTCCGAAATGAAACTTATTTTTAACCGCGTTCAAAAAAAGGACTAGGGTTCTCAGTTTGTCGGAATCCTTTTTATTATGTATGTTACCCGTATACTCAAAGATGGCGGGACCGATTGGGAAAATTCTTTTTTTGTTTGAAAGGGTATACTTTCAAGTTGGGCTCATTGTCATCCGGTCAAGATCTCATGATGGGACCTTGGAGAAATCGATGGAAATCTTCAATTGTTATAGGCACATCTATAGCGCTTAGGGTAATTTTATACACTCCTTTGCAAAAATATGGATGGTGTTGATTTTTCTACATTATTGGTAATCATTTAGTTCTAAAGAGGTTTTAATAGCCAAACTATGTTACTACCTAATACTTAATAAAGAGTAAGTTCGCCTAAAGTTAATTCAAAATTCGGAACTTTTGTTTTTAAATATAATAATTCTTTTTTCAGATAAAGCGCGGGAAACTTCTAACTTGGCGGACGAAAAAAAAACCTGTCATATAAGTTCAGACCGGTATTCGTCGTTTGGATTGGCCAGCGCAGAGCCCCGACCTTAACCCCATTGAGCACGTCTGGGACCTCCTTAATAGGCAAGTACGATCTGTTCAACCACTTTCACAAAACATCAAGGAACTTAAACGTGTGATCTCGGCTGAGTGGGAACACATTCCATAGGACACCATCAAAAACCTCAACAATTAACGTCTCTGCAACGGGAAAGGCAATATTTTGTAAACGGTGATGACATTAGATTAATTACAAACTGACCCACTAAAAAGTGAAAAATATAAACTTTTTTCCAAAAATACAACTGACTTCTAAGAAAAACACTAAAAAGTTGAAAAATAACTTTAATATCTGAAGTCGGTGGAAAAAAAACTAAATTACAGTTCCAAAGACACCGGCCTCCGAAATAAAAGTTATTTTTCACTTTGTAGTTCTTTTTTTGGAAGTCGGTTGTATTAAAAAAAAAGTTTTTATAGTTTTGCAACATTGTCATCAGCCGAAATTGCTCAGTTGGGACGGCGTTAGACTGCCCTCAAACTCAAATTCCAAAGCATTGATTACACTTACAGACACTTTTGAAAAATAAAGAAATCAAATCAAACAAAAGCTTTAGGAGCTTAATAATGTCCATAGTCTCACTAGTAATGCAAACAAAAGGTTCAATCACCCTCTTTATAATAAAAAAGAAACAAAAAATATTGCATCGACCCGGTATCGAACCCGGGCCGCCTGCATAGCAGGCGACCGTTCTGCCACTGAACCATCGATGCTTATAAATATGCGATGAAATAGGGGAATGCTATGTTCTCAAAGTGAAGAAACAGCATTGACACAGCAGTTATAGACGGCATGTAGATCACCTAATAAAAAAAATGTGATCAACATGATCGAGGTCGAGAGCAGGCCCAGTCAGCAATAAAAAAAAAGTAGTTTTTTTGCCACAGAATTCCGAAATGAAACTTATTTTTAACCGCGTTCAAAAAAAGGACTAGGGTTCTCAGTTTGTCGGAATCCTTTTTATTATGTATGTTACCCGTATACTCAAAGATGGCGGGACCGATTGGGAAAATTCTTTTTTTGTTTGAAAGGGTATACTTTCAAGTTGGGCTCATTGTCATCCGGTCAAGATCTCATGATGGGACCTTGGAGAAATCGATGGAAATCTTCAATTGTTATAGGCACATCTATAGCGCTTAGGGTAATTTTATACACTCCTTTGCAAAAATATGGATGGTGTTGATTTTTCTACATTATTGGTAATCATTTAGTTCTAAAGAGGTTTTAATAGCCAAACTATGTTACTACCTAATACTTAATAAAGAGTAAGTTCGCCTAAAGTTAATTCAAAATTCGGAACTTTTGTTTTTAAATATAATAATTCTTTTTTCAGATAAAGCGCGGGAAACTTCTAACTTGGCGGACGAAAAAAAAACCTGTCATATAAGTTCAGACCGGTATTCGTCGTTTGGATTGGCCAGCGCAGAGCCCCGACCTTAACCCCATTGAGCACGTCTGGGACCTCCTTAATAGGCAAGTACGATCTGTTCAACCACTTTCACAAAACATCAAGGAACTTAAACGTGTGATCTCGGCTGAGTGGGAACACATTCCATAGGACACCATCAAAAACCTCAACAATTAACGTCTCTGCATCGGGAAAGGCAATATTTTGTAAACGGTGATGACATTAGATTAATTACAAACTGACCCACTAAAAAGTGAAAAATATAAACTTTTTTCCAAAAATACAACTGACTTCTAAGAAAAACACTAAATGGTTGAAAAATAACTTTAATATCTGAAGTCGGTGGAAAAAAAACTAAATTACAGTTCCAAAGACACCGGCCTCCGAAATAAAAGTTATTTTTCACTTTGTAGTTCTTTTTTTGGAAGTCGGTTGTATTAAAAAAAAAGTTTTTATAGTTTTGCAACATTGTCATCAGCCGAAATTGCTCAGTTGGGACGGCGTTAGACTGCCCTCAAACTCAAATTCCAAAGCATTGATTACACTTACAGACACTTTTGAAAAATAAAGAAATCAAATCAAACAAAAGCTTTAGGAGCTTAATAATGTCCATAGTCTCACTAGTAATGCAAACAAAAGGTTCAATCACCCTCTTTATAATAAAAAAGAAACAAAAAATATCGCATCGACCCGGTATCGAACCCGGGCCGCCTGCATAGCAGGCGACCGTTCTGCCACTGAACCATCGATGCTTATAAATATGCGATGAAATAGGGGAATGCTATGTTCTCAAAGTGAAGAAACAGCATTGACACAGCAGTAGACGGCATGTAGATCACCTAATAAAAAAAATGTGATCAACATGATCGAGGTCGAGAGCAGGCCCAGTCAGCAATAAAAAAAAAAGTAGTTTTTTGCCACCGAATTCCGAAATGAAACTTATTTTTAACCGCGTTCAAAAAAAGGACTAGGGTTCTCAGTTTGTCGGAATCCTTTTTATTATGTATGTTACCCGTATACTCAAAGATGGCGGGGCCGATTGGGAAAATTCTTTTTTTGTTTGAAAGGGTATACTTTCAAGTTGGGCTCATTGTCATCCGGTCAAGATCTCATGATGGGACCTTGGAGAAATCGATGGAAATCTTCAATTGTTATAGGCACATCTATAGCGCTTAGGGTAATTTTATACACTCCTTTGCAAAAATATGGATGGTGTTGATTTTTCTACATTATTGGTAATCATTTAGTTCTAAAGAGGTTTTAATAGCCAAACTATGTTACTACCTAATACTTAATAAAGAGTAAGTTCGCCTAAAGTTAATTCAAAATTCGGAACTTTTGTTTTTAAATATAATAATTCTTTTTTCAGATAAAGCGCGGGAAACTTCTAACTTGGCGGACGAAAAAAAAACCTGTCATATAAGTTCAGACCGGTATTCGTCGTTTGGATTGGCCAGCGCAGAGCCCCGACCTTAACCCCATTGAGCACGTCTGGGACCTCCTTAATAGGCAAGTACGATCTGTTCAACCACTTTCACAAAACATCAAGGAACTTAAACGTGTGATCTCGGCTGAGTGGGAACACATTCCATAGGACACCATCAAAAACCTCAACAATTAACGTATCTGCATCGGGAAAGGCAATATTTTGTAAACGGTGATGACATTAGATTAATTACAAACTGACCCACTAAAAAGTGAAAAATATAAACTTTTTTCCAAAAATACAACTGACTTCTAAGAAAAACACTAAAAAGTTGAAAAATAACTTTAATATCTGAAGTCGGTGGAAAAAAAACTAAATTACAGTTCCAAAGACACCGGCCTCCGAAATAAAAGTTATTTTTCACTTTGTAGTTCTTTTTTTGGAAGTCGGTTGTATTAAAAAAAAAGTTTTTATAGTTTTGCAACATTGTCATCAGCCGAAATTGCTCAGTTGGGACGGCGTTAGACTGCCCTCAAACTCAAATTCCAAAGCATTGATTACACTTACAGACACTTTTGAAAAATAAAGAAATCAAATCAAACAAAAGCTTTAGGAGCTTAATAATGTCCATAGTCTCACTAGTAATGCAAACAAAAGGTTCAATCACCCTCTTTATAATAAAAAAGAAACAAAAAATATCGCATCGACCCGGTATCGAACCCGGGCCGCCTGCATAGCAGGCGACCGTTCTGCCACTGAACCATCGATGCTTATAAATATGCGATGAAATAGGGGAATGCTATGTTCTCAAAGTGAAGAAACAGCATTGACACAGCAGTAGACGGCATGTAGATCACCTAATAAAAAAAATGTGATCAACATGATCGAGGTCGAGAGCAGGCCCAGTCAGCAATAAAAAAAAAGTAGTTTTTTGCCACCGCATTCCGAAATGAAACTTATTTTTAACCGCGTTCAAAAAAAGGACTAGGGTTCTCAGTTTGTCGGAATCCTTTTTATTATGTATGTTACCCGTATACTCAAAGATGGCGGGACCGATTGGGAAAATTCTTTTTTTTTTTGAAAGGGTATACTTTCAAGTTGGGCTCATTGTCATCCGGTCAAGATCTCATGATGGGACCTTGGAGAAATCGATGGAAATCTTCAATTGTTATAGGCACATCTATAGCGCTTAGGGTAATTTTATACACTCCTTTGCAAAAATATGGGTGGTGTTGATTTTTCTACATTATTGGTAATCATTTAGTTCTAAAGAGGTTTTAATAGCCAAACTATGTTACTACCTAATTCTTAATAAAGAGTAAGTTCGCCTAAAGTTAATTCAAAATTCGGAACTTTTGTTTTTAAATATAATAATTCTTTTTTCAGATAAAGCGCGGGAAACTTCTAACTTGGCGGACGAAAAAAAAACCTGTCATATAAGTTCAGACCGGTATTCGTCGTTTGGATTGGCCAGCGCAGAGCCCCGACCTTAACCCCATTGAGCACGTCTGGGACCTCCTTAATAGGCAAGTACGATCTGTTCAACCACTTTCACAAAACATCAAGGAACTTAAACGTGTGATCTCGGCTGAGTGGGAACACATTCCATAGGACACCATCAAAAACCTCAACAATTAACGTCTCTGCATCGGGAAAGGCAATATTTTGTAAACGGTGATGACATTAGATTAATTACAAACTGACCCACTAAAAAGTGAAAAATATAAACTTTTTTCCAAAAATACAACTGACTTCTAAGAAAAACACTAAAAAGTTGAAAAATAACTTTAATATCTGAAGTCGGTGGAAAAAAAAAACTAAATTACAGTTCCAAAGACACCGGCCTCCGAAATAAAAGTTATTTTTCACTTTGTAGTTCTTTTTTTGGAAGTCGGTTGTATTAAAAAAAAAGTTTTTATAGTTTTGCAACATTGTCATCAGCCGAAATTGCTCAGTTGGGACGGCGTTATACTGCCCTCAAACTCAAATTCCAAAGCATTGATTACACTTACAGACACTTTTGAAAAATAAAGAAATCAAATCAAACAAAAGCTTTAGGAGCTTAATAATGTCCATAGTCTCACTAGTAATGCAAACAAAAGGTTCAATCACCCTCTTTATAATAAAAAAGAAACAAAAAATATCGCATCGACCCGGTATCGAACCCGGGCCGCCTGCATAGCAGGCGACCGTTCTGCCACTGAACCATCGATGCTTATAAATATGCGATGAAATAGGGGAATGCTATGTTCTCAAAGTGAAGAAACAGCATTGACACAGCAGTAGACGGCATGTAGATCACCTAATAAAAAAAATGTGATCAACATGATCGAGGTCGAGAGCAGGCCCAGTCAGCAATAAAAAAAAAGTAGTTTTTTGCCACCGAATTCCGAAATGAAACTTATTTTTAACCGCGTTCAAAAAAAGGACTAGGGTTCTCAGTTTGTCGGAATCCTTTTTATTATGTATGTTACCCGTATACTCAAAGATGGCGGGACCGATTGGGAAAATTCTTTTTTTTTTTGAAAGGGTATACTTTCAAGTTGGGCTCATTGTCATCCGGTCAAGATCTCATGATGGGACCTTGGAGAAATCGATGGAAATCTTCAATTGTTATAGGCACATCTATAGCGCTTAGGGTAATTTTATACACTCCTTTGCAAAAATATGGGTGGTGTTGATTTTTCTACATTATTGGTAATCATTTAGTTCTAAAGAGGTTTTAATAGCCAAACTATGTTACTACCTAATTCTTAATAAAGAGTAAGTTCGCCTAAAGTTAATTCAAAATTCGGAACTTTTGTTTTTAAATATAATAATTCTTTTTTCAGATAAAGCGCGGGAAACTTCTAACTTGGCGGACGAAAAAAAAACCTGTCATATAAGTTCAGACCGGTATTCGTCGTTTGGATTGGCCAGCGCAGAGCCCCGACCTTAACCCCATTGAGCACGTCTGGGACCTCCTTAATAGGCAAGTACGATCTGTTCAACCACTTTCACAAAACATCAAGGAACTTAAACGTGTGATCTCGGCTGAGTGGGAACACATTCCATAGGACACCATCAAAAACCTCAACAATTAACGTCTCTGCATCGGGAAAGGCAATATTTTGTAAACGGTGATGACATTAGATTAATTACAAACTGACCCACTAAAAAGTGAAAAATATAAACTTTTTTCCAAAAATACAACTGACTTCTAAGAAAAACACTAAAAAGTTGAAAAATAACTTTAATATCTGAAGTCGGTGGAAAAAAAAAACTAAATTACAGTTCCAAAGACACCGGCCTCCGAAATAAAAGTTATTTTTCACTTTGTAGTTCTTTTTTTGGAAGTCGGTTGTATTAAAAAAAAAGTTTTTATAGTTTTGCAACATTGTCATCAGCCGAAATTGCTCAGTTGGGACGGCGTTATACTGCCCTCAAACTCAAATTCCAAAGCATTGATTACACTTACAGACACTTTTGAAAAATAAAGAAATCAAATCAAACAAAAGCTTTAGGAGCTTAATAATGTCCATAGTCTCACTAGTAATGCAAACAAAAGGTTCAATCACCCTCTTTATAATAAAAAAGAAACAAAAAATATCGCATCGACCCGGTATCGAACCCGGGCCGCCTGCATAGCAGGCGACCGTTCTGCCACTGAACCATCGATGCTTATAAATATGCGATGAAATAGGGGAATGCTATGTTCTCAAAGTGAAGAAACAGCATTGACACAGCAGTAGACGGCATGTAGATCACCTAATAAAAAAAATGTGATCAACATGATCGAGGTCGAGAGCAGGCCCAGTCAGCAATAAAAAAAAAGTAGTTTTTTGCCACCGAATTCCGAAATGAAACTTATTTTTAACCGCGTTCAAAAAAAGGACTAGGGTTCTCAGTTTGTCGGAATCCTTTTTATTATGTATGTTACCCGTATACTCAAAGATGGCGGGACCGATTGGGAAAATTCTTTTTTTGTTTGAAAGGGTATACTTTCAAGTTGGGCTCATTGTCATCCGGTCAAGATCTCATGATGGGACCTTGGAGAAATCGATGGAAATCTTCAATTGTTATAGGCACATCTATAGCGCTTAGGGTAATTTTATACACTCCTTTGCAAAAATATGGGTGGTGTTGATTTTTCTACATTATTGGTAATCATTTAGTTCTAAAGAGGTTTTAATAGCCAAACTATGTTACTACCTAATTCTTAATAAAGAGTAAGTTCGCCTAAAGTTAATTCAAAATTCGGAACTTTTGTTTTTAAATATAATAATTCTTTTTTCAGATAAAGCGCGGGAAACTTCTAACTTGGCGGACGAAAAAAAAACCTGTCATATAAGTTCAGACCGGTATTCGTCGTTTGGATTGGCCAGCGCAGAGCCCCGACCTTAACCCCATTGAGCACGTCTGGGACCTCCTTAATAGGCAAGTACGATCTGTTCAACCACTTTCACAAAACATCAAGGAACTTAAACGTGTGATCTCGGCTGAGTGGGAACACATTCCATAGGACACCATCAAAAACCTCAACAATTAACGTCTCTGCATCGGGAAAGGCAATATTTTGTAAACGGTGATGACATTAGATTAATTACAAACTGACCCACTAAAAAGTGAAAAATATAAACTTTTTTCCAAAAATACAACTGACTTCTAAGAAAAACACTAAAAAGTTGAAAAATAACTTTAATATCTGAAGTCGGTGGAAAAAAAACTAAATTACAGTTCCAAAGACACCGGCCTCCGAAATAAAAGTTATTTTTCACTTTGTAGTTCTTTTTTTGGAAGTCGGTTGTATTAAAAAAAAAGTTTTTATAGTTTTGCAACATTGTCATCAGCCGAAATTGCTCAGTTGGGACGGCGTTAGACTGCCCTCAAATTCAAATTCCAAAGCATTGATTACACTTACAGACACTTTTGAAAAATAAAGAAATCAAATCAAACAAAAGCTTTAGGAGCTTAATAATGTCCATAGTCTCACTAGTAATGCAAACAAAAGGTTCAATCACCCTCTTTATAATAAAAAAGAAACAAAAAATATCGCATCGACCCGGTATCGAACCCGGGCCGCCTGCATAGCAGGCGACCGTTCTGCCACTGAACCATCGATGCTTATAAATATGCGATGAAATAGGGGAATGCTATGTTCTCAAAGTGAAGAAACAGCATTGACACAGCAGTAGACGGCATGTAGATCACCTAATAAAAAAAATGTGATCAACATGATCGAGGTCGAGAGCAGGCCCAGTCAGCAATAAAAAAAAAGTAGTTTTTTGCCACCGCATTCCGAAATGAAACTTATTTTTAACCGCGTTCAAAAAAAGGACTAGGGTTCTCAGTTTGTCGGAATCCTTTTTATTATGTATGTTACCCGTATACTCAAAGATGGCGGGACCGATTGGGAAAATTCTTTTTTTTTTTGAAAGGGTATACTTTCAAGTTGGGCTCATTGTCATCCGGTCAAGATCTCATGATGGGACCTTGGAGAAATCGATGGAAATCTTCAATTGTTATAGGCACATCTATAGCGCTTAGGGTAATTTTATACACTCCTTTGCAAAAATATGGGTGGTGTTGATTTTTCTACATTATTGGTAATCATTTAGTTCTAAAGAGGTTTTAATAGCCAAACTATGTTACTACCTAATTCTTAATAAAGAGTAAGTTCGCCTAAAGTTAATTCAAAATTCGGAACTTTTGTTTTTAAATATAATAATTCTTTTTTCAGATAAAGCGCGGGAAACTTCTAACTTGGCGGACGAAAAAAAAACCTGTCATATAAGTTCAGACCGGTATTCGTCGTTTGGATTGGCCAGCGCAGAGCCCCGACCTTAACCCCATTGAGCACGTCTGGGACCTCCTTAATAGGCAAGTACGATCTGTTCAACCACTTTCACAAAACATCAAGGAACTTAAACGTGTGATCTCGGCTGAGTGGGAACACATTCCATAGGACACCATCAAAAACCTCAACAATTAACGTCTCTGCATCGGGAAAGGCAATATTTTGTAAACGGTGATGACATTAGATTAATTACAAACTGACCCACTAAAAAGTGAAAAATATAAACTTTTTTCCAAAAATACAACTGACTTCTAAGAAAAACACTAAAAAGTTGAAAAATAACTTTAATATCTGAAGTCGGTGGAAAAAAAAAACTAAATTACAGTTCCAAAGACACCGGCCTCCGAAATAAAAGTTATTTTTCACTTTGTAGTTCTTTTTTTGGAAGTCGGTTGTATTAAAAAAAAAGTTTTTATAGTTTTGCAACATTGTCATCAGCCGAAATTGCTCAGTTGGGACGGCGTTATACTGCCCTCAAACTCAAATTCCAAAGCATTGATTACACTTACAGACACTTTTGAAAAATAAAGAAATCAAATCAAACAAAAGCTTTAGGAGCTTAATAATGTCCATAGTCTCACTAGTAATGCAAACAAAAGGTTCAATCACCCTCTTTATAATAAAAAAGAAACAAAAAATATCGCATCGACCCGGTATCGAACCCGGGCCGCCTGCATAGCAGGCGACCGTTCTGCCACTGAACCATCGATGCTTATAAATATGCGATGAAATAGGGGAATGCTATGTTCTCAAAGTGAAGAAACAGCATTGACACAGCAGTAGACAGCATGTAGATCACCTAATAAAAAAAATGTGATCAACATGATCGAGGTCGAGAGCAGGCCCAGTCAGCAATAAAAAAAAAGTAGTTTTTTGCCACCGAATTCCGAAATGAAACTTATTTTTAACCGCGTTCAAAAAAAGGACTAGGGTTCTCAGTTTGTCGGAATCCTTTTTATTATGTATGTTACCCGTATACTCAAAGATGGCGGGACCGATTGGGAAAATTCTTTTTTTGTTTGAAAGGGTATACTTTCAAGTTGGGCTCATTGTCATCCGGTCAAGATCTCATGATGGGACCTTGGAGAAATCGATGGAAATCTTCAATTGTTATAGGCACATCTATAGCGCTTAGGGTAATTTTATACACTCCTTTGCAAAAATATGGGTGGTGTTGATTTTTCTACATTATTGGTCATTTAGTTCTAAAGAGGTTTTAATAGCCAAACTATGTTACTACCTAATTCTTAATAAAGAGTAAGTTCGCCTAAAGTTAATTCAAAATTCGGAACTTTTGTTTTTAAATATAATAATTCTTTTTTCAGATAAAGCGCGGGAAACTTCTAACTTGGCGGACGAAAAAAAAACCTGTCATATAAGTTCAGACCGGTATTCGTCGTTTGGATTGGCCAGCGCAGAGCCCCGACCTTAACCCCATTGAGCACGTCTGGGACCTCCTTAATAGGCAAGTACGATCTGTTCAACCACTTTCACAAAACATCAAGGAACTTAAACGTGTGATCTCGGCTGAGTGGGAACACATTCCATAGGACACCATCAAAAACCTCAACAATTAACGTCTCTGCATCGGGAAAGGCAATATTTTGTAAACGGTGATGACATTAGATTAATTACAAACTGACCCACTAAAAAGTGAAAAATATAAACTTTTTTCCAAAAATACAACTGACTTCTAAGAAAAACACTAAAAAGTTGAAAAATAACTTTAATATCTGAAGTCGGTGAAAAAAAAAAACTAAATTACAGTTCCAAAGACACCGGCCTCCGAAATAAAAGTTATTTTTCACTTTGTAGTTCTTTTTTTGGAAGTCGGTTGTATTAAAAAAAAAGTTTTTATAGTTTTGCAACATTGTCATGAGCCGAAATTGCTCAGTTGGGACGGCGTTAGACTGCCCTCAAACTCAAATTCCAAAGCATTGATTACACTTACAGACACTTTTGAAAAATAAAGAAATCAAATCAAACAAAAGCTTTAGGAGCTTAATAATGTCCATAGTCTCACTAGTAATGCAAACAAAAGGTTCAATCACCCTCTTTATAATAAAAAAGAAACAAAAAATATCGCATCGACCCGGTATCGAACCCGGGCCGCCTGCATAGCAGGCGACCGTTCTGCCACTGAACCATCGATGCTTATAAATATGCGATGAAATAGGGGAATGCTATGTTCTCAAAGTGAAGAAACAGCATTGACACAGCAGTAGACGGCATGTAGATCACCTAATAAAAAAAATGTGATCAACATGATCGAGGTCGAGAGCAGGCCCAGTCAGCAATAAAAAAAAAGTAGTTTTTTGCCACCGAATTCCGAAATGAAACTTATTTTTAACCGCGTTCAAAAAAAGGACTAGGGTTCTCAGTTTGTCGGAATCCTTTTTATTATGTATGTTACCCGTATACTCAAAGATGGCGGGACCGATTGGGAAAATTCTTTTTTTGTTTGAAAGGGTATACTTTCAAGTTGGGCTCATTGTCATCCGGTCAAGATCTCATGATGGGACCTTGGAGAAATCGATGGAAATCTTCAATTGTTATAGGCACATCTATAGCGCTTAGGGTAATTTTATACACTCCTTTGCAAAAATATGGGTGGTGTTGATTTTTCTACATTATTGGTAATCATTTAGTTCTAAAGAGGTTTTAATAGCCAAACTATGTTACTACCTAATTCTTAATAAAGAGTAAGTTCGCCTAAAGTTAATTCAAAATTCGGAACTTTTGTTTTTAAATATAATAATTCTTTTTTCAGATAAAGCGCGGGAAACTTCTAACTTGGCGGACGAAAAAAAAACCTGTCATATAAGTTCAGACCGGTATTCGTCGTTTGGATTGGCCAGCGCAGAGCCCCGACCTTAACCCCATTGAGCACGTCTGGGACCTCCTTAATAGGCAAGTACGATCTGTTCAACCACTTTCACAAAACATCAAGGAACTTAAACGTGTGATCTCGGCTGAGTGGGAACACATTCCATAGGACACCATCAAAAACCTCAACAATTAACGTCTCTGCATCGGGAAAGGCAATATTTTGTAAACGGTGATGACATTAGATTAATTACAAACTGACCCACTAAAAAGTGAAAAATATAAACTTTTTTCCAAAAATACAACTGACTTCTAAGAAAAACACTAAAAAGTTGAAAAATAACTTTAATATCTGAAGTCGGTGGAAAAAAAACTAAATTACAGTTCCAAAGACACCGGCCTCCGAAATAAAAGTTATTTTTCACTTTGTAGTTCTTTTTTTGGAAGTCGGTTGTATTAAAAAAAAAGTTTTTATAGTTTTGCAACATTGTCATCAGCCGAAATTGCTCAGTTGGGACGGCGTTAGACTGCCCTCAAACTCAAATTCCAAAGCATTGATTACACTTACAGACACTTTTGAAAAATAAAGAAATCAAATCAAACAAAAGCTTTAGGAGCTTAATAATGTCCATAGTCTCACTAGTAATGCAAACAAAAGGTTCAATCACCCTCTTTATAATAAAAAAGAAACAAAAAATATTGCATCGACCCGGTATCGAACCCGGGCCGCCTGCATAGCAGGCGACCGTTCTGCCACTGAACCATCGATGCTTATAAATATGCGATGAAATAGGGGAATGCTATGTTCTCAAAGTGAAGAACCAGCATTGACACAGCAGTAGACGGCATGTAGATCACCTAATAAAAAAAATGTGATCAACATGATCGAGGTCGAGAGCAGGCCCAGTCAGCAATAAAAAAAAAAGTAGTTTTTTGCCACCGAATTCCGAAATGAAACTTATTTTTAACCGCGTTCAAAAAAAGGACTAGGGTTCTCAGTTTGTCGGAATCCTTTTTATTATGTATGTTACCCGTATACTCAAAGATGGCGGGGCCGATTGGGAAAATTCTTTTTTTGTTTGAAAGGGTATACTTTCAAGTTGGGCTCATTGTCATCCGGTCAAGATCTCATGATGGGACCTTGGAGAAATCGATGGAAATCTTCAATTGTTATAGGCACATCTATAGCGCTTAGGGTAATTTTATACACTCCTTTGCAAAAATATGGATGGTGTTGATTTTTCTACATTATTGGTAATCATTTAGTTCTAAAGAGGTTTTAATAGCCAAACTATGTTACTACCTAATACTTAATAAAGAGTAAGTTCGCCTAAAGTTAATTCAAAATTCGGAACTTTTGTTTTTAAATATAATAATTCTTTTTTCAGATAAAGCGCGGGAAACTTCTAACTTGGCGGACGAAAAAAAAACCTGTCATATAAGTTCAGACCGGTATTCGTCGTTTGGATTGGCCAGCGCAGAGCCCCGACCTTAACCCCATTGAGCACGTCTGGGACCTCCTTAATAGGCAAGTACGATCTGTTCAACCACTTTCACAAAACATCAAGGAACTTAAACGTGTGATCTCGGCTGAGTGGGAACACATTCCATAGGACACCATCAAAAACCTCAACAATTAACGTATCTGCATCGGGAAAGGCAATATTTTGTAAACGGTGATGACATTAGATTAATTACAAACTGACCCACTAAAAAGTGAAAAATATAAACTTTTTTCCAAAAATACAACTGACTTCTAAGAAAAACACTAAAAAGTTGAAAAATAACTTTAATATCTGAAGTCGGTGGAAAAAAAAAACTAAATTACAGTTCCAAAGACACCGGCCTCCGAAATAAAAGTTATTTTTCACTTTGTAGTTCTTTTTTTGGAAGTCGGTTGTATTAAAAAAAAAAGTTTTTATAGTTTTGCAACATTGTCATCAGCCGAAATTGCTCAGTTGGGACGGCGTTATACTGCCCTCAAACTCAAATTCCAAAGCATTGATTACACTTACAGACACTTTTGAAAAATAAAGAAATCAAATCAAACAAAAGCTTTAGGAGCTTAATAATGTCCATAGTCTCACTAGTAATGCAAACAAAAGGTTCAATCACCCTCTTTATAATAAAAAAGAAACAAAAAATATCGCATCGACCCGGTATCGAACCCGGGCCGCCTGCATAGCAGGCGACCGTTCTGCCACTGAACCATCGATGCTTATAAATATGCGATGAAATAGGGGAATGCTATGTTCTCAAAGTGAAGAAACAGCATTGACACAGCAGTAGACAGCATGTAGATCACTTAATAAAAAAAATGTGATCAACATGATCGAGGTCGAGAGCAGGCCCAGTCAGCAATAAAAAAAAAGTAGTTTTTTGCCACCGAATTCCGAAATGAAACTTATTTTTAACCGCGTTCAAAAAAAGGACTAGGGTTCTCAGTTTGTCGGAATCCTTTTTATTATGTATGTTACCCGTATACTCAAAGATGGCGGGACCGATTGGGAAAATTCTTTTTTTGTTTGAAAGGGTATACTTTCAAGTTGGGCTCATTGTCATCCGGTCAAGATCTCATGATGGGACCTTGGAGAAATCGATGGAAATCTTCAATTGTTATAGGCACATCTATAGCGCTTAGGGTAATTTTATACACTCCTTTGCAAAAATATGGGTGGTGTTGATTTTTCTACATTATTGGTAATCATTTAGTTCTAAAGAGGTTTTAATAGCCAAACTATTTTACTACCTAATACTTAATAAAGAGTAAGTTCGCCTAAAGTTAATTCAAAATTCGGAACTTTTGTTTTTAAATATAATAATTCTTTTTTCAGATAAAGCGCGGGAAACTTCTAACTTGGCGGACGAAAAAAAAACCTGTCATATAAGTTCAGACCGGTATTCGTCGTTTGGATTGGCCAGCGCAGAGCCCCGACCTTAACCCCATTGAGCACGTCTGGGACCTCCTTAATAGGCAAGTACGATCTGTTCAACCACTTTCACAAAACATCAAGGAACTTAAACGTGTGATCTCGGCTGAGTGGGAACACATTCCATAGGACACCATCAAAAACCTCAACAATTAACGTCTCTGCATCGGGAAAGGCAATATTTTGTAAACGGTGATGACATTAGATTAATTACAAACTGACCCACTAAAAAGTGAAAAATATAAACTTTTTTCCAAAAATACAACTGACTTCTAAGAAAAACACTAAAAAGTTGAAAAATAACTTTAATATCTGAAGTCGGTGAAAAAAAAAAACTAAATTACAGTTCCAAAGACACCGGCCTCCGAAATAAAAGTTATTTTTCACTTTGTAGTTCTTTTTTTGGAAGTCGGTTGTATTAAAAAAAAAGTTTTTATAGTTTTGCAACATTGTCATGAGCCGAAATTGCTCAGTTGGGACGGCGTTAGACTGCCCTCAAACTCAAATTCCAAAGCATTGATTACACTTACAGACACTTTTGAAAAATAAAGAAATCAAATCAAACAAAAGCTTTAGGAGCTTAATAATGTCCATAGTCTCACTAGTAATGCAAACAAAAGGTTCAATCACCCTCTTTATAATAAAAAAGAAACAAAAAATATTGCATCGACCCGGTATCGAACCCGGGCCGCCTGCATAGCAGGCGACCGTTCTGCCACTGAACCATCGATGCTTATAAATATGCGATGAAATAGGGGAATGCTATGTTCTCAAAGTGAAGAAACAGCATTGACACAGCAGTAGACGGCATGTAGATCACCTAATAAAAAAAATGTGATCAACATGATCGAGGTCGAGAGCAGGCCCAGTCAGCAATAAAAAAAAAGTAGTTTTTTGCCACCGAATTCCGAAATGAAACTTATTTTTAACCGCGTTCAAAAAAAGGACTAGGGTTCTCAGTTTGTCGGAATCCTTTTTATTATGTATGTTACCCGTATACTCAAAGATGGCGGGACCGATTGGGAAAATTCTTTTTTTGTTTGAAAGGGTATACTTTCAAGTTGGGCTCATTGTCATCCGGTCAAGATCTCATGATGGGACCTTGGAGAAATCGATGGAAATCTTCAATTGTTATAGGCACATCTATAGCGCTTAGGGTAATTTTATACACTCCTTTGCAAAAATATGGGTGGTGTTGATTTTTCTACATTATTGGTAATCATTTAGTTCTAAAGAGGTTTTAATAGCCAAACTATGTTACTACCTAATTCTTAATAAAGAGTAAGTTCGCCTAAAGTTAATTCAAAATTCGGAACTTTTGTTTTTAAATATAATAATTCTTTTTTCAGATAAAGCGCGGGAAACTTCTAACTTGGCGGACGAAAAAAAAACCTGTCATATAAGTTCAGACCGGTATTCGTCGTTTGGATTGGCCAGCGCAGAGCCCCGACCTTAACCCCATTGAGCACGTCTGGGACCTCCTTAATAGGCAAGTACGATCTGTTCAACCACTTTCACAAAACATCAAGGAACTTAAACGTGTGATCTCGGCTGAGTGGGAACACATTCCATAGGACACCATCAAAAACCTCAACAATTAACGTCTCTGCATCGGGAAAGGCAATATTTTGTAAACGGTGATGACATTAGATTAATTACAAACTGACCCACTAAAAAGTGAAAAATATAAACTTTTTTCCAAAAATACAACTGACTTCTAAGAAAAACACTAAAAAGTTGAAAAATAACTTTAATATCTGAAGTCGGTGGAAAAAAAACTAAATTACAGTTCCAAAGACACCGGCCTCCGAAATAAAAGTTATTTTTCACTTTGTAGTTCTTTTTTTGGAAGTCAGTTGTATTAAAAAAAAAGTTTTTATAGTTTTGCAACATTGTCATCAGCCGAAATTGCTCAGTTGGGACGGCGTTAGACTGCCCTCAAACTCAAATTCCAAAGCATTGATTACACTTACAGACACTTTTGAAAAATAAAGAAATCAAATCAAACAAAAGCTTTAGGAGCTTAATAATGTCCATAGTCTCACTAGTAATGCAAACAAAAGGTTCAATCACCCTCTTTATAATAAAAAAGAAACAAAAAATATTGCATCGACCCGGTATCGAACCCGGGCCGCCTGCATAGCAGGCGACCGTTCTGCCACTGAACCATCGATGCTTATAAATATGCGATGAAATAGGGGAATGCTATGTTCTCAAAGTGAAGAAACAGCATTGACACAGCAGTAGACGGCATGTAGATCACCTAATAAAAAAAATGTGATCAACATGATCGAGGTCGAGAGCAGGCCCAGTCAGCAATAAAAAAAAAAGTAGTTTTTTGCCACCGAATTCCGAAATGAAACTTATTTTTAACCGCGTTCAAAAAAAGGACTAGGGTTCTCAGTTTGTCGGAATCCTTTTTATTATGTATGTTACCCGTATACTCAAAGATGGCGGGGCCGATTGGGAAAATTCTTTTTTTGTTTGAAAGGGTATACTTTCAAGTTGGGCTCATTGTCATCCGGTCAAGATCTCATGATGGGACCTTGGAGAAATCGATGGAAATCTTCAATTGTTATAGGCACATCTATAGCGCTTAGGGTAATTTTATACACTCCTTTGCAAAAATATGGATGGTGTTGATTTTTCTACATTATTGGTAATCATTTAGTTCTAAAGAGGTTTTAATAGCCAAACTATGTTACTACCTAATACTTAATAAAGAGTAAGTTCGCCTAAAGTTAATTCAAAATTCGGAACTTTTGTTTTTAAATATAATAATTCTTTTTTCAGATAAAGCGCGGGAAACTTCTAACTTGGCGGACGAAAAAAAAACCTGTCATATAAGTTCAGACCGGTATTCGTCGTTTGGATTGGCCAGCGCAGAGCCCCGACCTTAACCCCATTGAGCACGTCTGGGACCTCCTTAATAGGCAAGTACGATCTGTTCAATCACTTTCACAAAACATCAAGGAACTTAAACGTGTGATCTCGGCTGAGTGGGAACACATTCCATAGGACACCATCAAAAACCTCAACAATTAACGTATCTGCATCGGGAAAGGCAATATTTTGTAAACGGTGATGACATTAGATTAATTACAAACTGACCCACTAAAAAGTGAAAAATATAAACTTTTTTCCAAAAATACAACTGACTTCTAAGAAAAACACTAAAAAGTTGAAAAATAACTTTAATATCTGAAGTCGGTGGAAAAAAAAAACTAAATTACAGTTCCAAAGACACCGGCCTCCGAAATAAAAGTTATTTTTCACTTTGTAGTTCTTTTTTTGGAAGTCGGTTGTATTAAAAAAAAAAGTTTTTATAGTTTTGCAACATTGTCATCAGCCGAAATTGCTCAGTTGGGACGGCGTTATACTGCCCTCAAACTCAAATTCCAAAGCATTGATTACACTTACAGACACTTTTGAAAAATAAAGAAATCAAATCAAACAAAAGCTTTAGGAGCTTAATAATGTCCATAGTCTCACTAGTAATGCAAACAAAAGGTTCAATCACCCTCTTTATAATAAAAAAGAAACAAAAAATATCGCATCGACCCGGTATCGAACCCGGGCCGCCTGCATAGCAGGCGACCGTTCTGCCACTGAACCATCGATGCTTATAAATATGCGATGAAATAGGGGAATGCTATGTTCTCAAAGTGAAGAAACAGCATTGACACAGCAGTAGACAGCATGTAGATCACCTAATAAAAAAAATGTGATCAACATGATCGAGGTCGAGAGCAGGCCCAGTCAGCAATAAAAAAAAAGTAGTTTTTTGCCACCGAATTCCGAAATGAAACTTATTTTTAACCGCGTTCAAAAAAAGGACTAGGGTTCTCAGTTTGTCGGAATCCTTTTTATTATGTATGTTACCCGTATACTCAAAGATGGCGGGACCGATTGGGAAAATTCTTTTTTTGTTTGAAAGGGTATACTTTCAAGTTGGGCTCATTGTCATCCGGTCAAGATCTCATGATGGGACCTTGGAGAAATCGATGGAAATCTTCAATTGTTATAGGCACATCTATAGCGCTTAGGGTAATTTTATACACTCCTTTGCAAAAATATGGGTGGTGTTGATTTTTCTACATTATTGGTAATCATTTAGTTCTAAAGAGGTTTTAATAGCCAAACTATTTTACTACCTAATACTTAATAAAGAGTAAGTTCGCCTAAAGTTAAATCAAAATTCGGAACTTTTGTTTTTAAATATAATAATTCTTTTTTCAGATAAAGCGCGGGAAACTTCTAACTTGGCGGACGAAAAAAAAACCTGTCATATAAGTTCAGACCGGTATTCGTCGTTTGGATTGGCCAGCGCAGAGCCCCGACCTTAACCCCATTGAGCACGTCTGGGACCTCCTTAATAGGCAAGTACGATCTGTTCAACCACTTTCACAAAACATCAAGGAACTTAAACGTGTGATCTCGGCTGAGTGGGAACACATTCCATAGGACACCATCAAAAACCTCAACAATTAACGTCTCTGCATCGGGAAAGGCAATATTTTGTAAACGGTGATGACATTAGATTAATTACAAACTGACCCACTAAAAAGTGAAAAATATAAACTTTTTTCCAAAAATACAACTGACTTCTAAGAAAAACACTAAAAAGTTGAAAAATAACTTTAATATCTGAAGTCGGTGGAAAAAAAACTAAATTACAGTTCCAAAGACACCGGCCTCCGAAATAAAAGTTATTTTTCACTTTGTAGTTCTTTTTTTGGAAGTCAGTTGTATTAAAAAAAAAGTTTTTATAGTTTTGCAACATTGTCATCAGCCGAAATTGCTCAGTTGGGACGGCGTTAGACTGCCCTCAAACTCAAATTCCAAAGCATTGATTACACTTACAGACACTTTTGAAAAATAAAGAAATCAAATCAAACAAAAGCTTTAGGAGCTTAATAATGTCCATAGTCTCACTAGTAATGCAAACAAAAGGTTCAATCACCCTCTTTATAATAAAAAAGAAACAAAAAATATTGCATCGACCCGGTATCGAACCCGGGCCGCCTGCATAGCAGGCGACCGTTCTGCCACTGAACCATCGATGCTTATAAATATGCGATGAAATAGGGGAATGCTATGTTCTCAAAGTGAAGAAACAGCATTGACACAGCAGTAGACGGCATGTAGATCACCTAATAAAAAAAATGTGATCAACATGATCGAGGTCGAGAGCAGGCCCAGTCAGCAATAAAAAAAAAAGTAGTTTTTTGCCACCGAATTCCGAAATGAAACTTATTTTTAACCGCGTTCAAAAAAAGGACTAGGGTTCTCAGTTTGTCGGAATCCTTTTTATTATGTATGTTACCCGTATACTCAAAGATGGCGGGGCCGATTGGGAAAATTCTTTTTTTGTTTGAAAGGGTATACTTTCAAGTTGGGCTCATTGTCATCCGGTCAAGATCTCATGATGGGACCTTGGAGAAATCGATGGAAATCTTCAATTGTTATAGGCACATCTATAGCGCTTAGGGTAATTTTATACACTCCTTTGCAAAAATATGGATGGTGTTGATTTTTCTACATTATTGGTAATCATTTAGTTCTAAAGAGGTTTTAATAGCCAAACTATGTTACTACCTAATACTTAATAAAGAGTAAGTTCGCCTAAAGTTAATTCAAAATTCGGAACTTTTGTTTTTAAATATAATAATTCTTTTTTCAGATACTTAAAGCGCGGGAAACTTCTAACTTGGCGGACGAAAAAAAAACCTGTCATATAAGTTCAGACCGGTATTCGTCGTTTGGATTGGCCAGCGCAGAGCCCCGACCTTAACCCCATTGAGCACGTCTGGGACCTCCTTAATAGGCAAGTACGATCTGTTCAACCACTTTCACAAAACATCAAGGAACTTAAACGTGTGATCTCGGCTGAGTGGGAACACATTCCATAGGACACCATCAAAAACCTCAACAATTAACGTATCTGCATCGGGAAAGGCAATATTTTGTAAACGGTGATGACATTAGATTAATTACAAACTGACCCACTAAAAAGTGAAAAATATAAACTTTTTTCCAAAAATACAACTGACTTCTAAGAAAAACACTAAAAAGTTGAAAAATAACTTTAATATCTGAAGTCGGTGGAAAAAAAAAACTAAATTACAGTTCCAAAGACACCGGCCTCCGAAATAAAAGTTATTTTTCACTTTGTAGTTCTTTTTTTGGAAGTCGGTTGTATTAAAAAAAAAAGTTTTTATAGTTTTGCAACATTGTCATCAGCCGAAATTGCTCAGTTGGGACGGCGTTATACTGCCCTCAAACTCAAATTCCAAAGCATTGATTACACTTACAGACACTTTTGAAAAATAAAGAAATCAAATCAAACAAAAGCTTTAGGAGCTTAATAATGTCCATAGTCTCACTAGTAATGCAAACAAAAGGTTCAATCACCCTCTTTATAATAAAAAAGAAACAAAAAATATCGCATCGACCCGGTATCGAACCCGGGCCGCCTGCATAGCAGGCGACCGTTCTGCCACTGAACCATCGATGCTTATAAATATGCGATGAAATAGGGGAATGCTATGTTCTCAAAGTGAAGAAACAGCATTGACACAGCAGTAGACAGCATGTAGATCACCTAATAAAAAAAATGTGATCAACATGATCGAGGTCGAGAGCAGGCCCAGTCAGCAATAAAAAAAAAGTAGTTTTTTGCCACCGAATTCCGAAATGAAACTTATTTTTAACCGCGTTCAAAAAAAGGACTAGGGTTCTCAGTTTGTCGGAATCCTTTTTATTATGTATGTTACCCGTATACTCAAAGATGGCGGGACCGATTGGGAAAATTCTTTTTTTGTTTGAAAGGGTATACTTTCAAGTTGGGCTCATTGTCATCCGGTCAAGATCTCATGATGGGACCTTGGAGAAATCGATGGAAATCTTCAATTGTTATAGGCACATCTATAGCGCTTAGGGTAATTTTATACACTCCTTTGCAAAAATATGGGTGGTGTTGATTTTTCTACATTATTGGTAATCATTTAGTTCTAAAGAGGTTTTAATAGCCAAACTATGTTACTACCTAATACTTAATAAAGAGTAAGTTCGCCTAAAGTTAATTCAAAATTCGGAACTTTTGTTTTTAAATATAATAATTCTTTTTTCAGATAAAGCGCGGGAAACTTCTAACTTGGCGGACGAAAAAAAAACCTGTCATATAAGTTCAGACCGGTATTCGTCGTTTGGATTGGCCAGCGCAGAGCCCCGACCTTAACCCCATTGAGCACGTCTGGGACCTCCTTAATAGGCAAGTACGATCTGTTCAACCACTTTCACAAAACATCAAGGAACTTAAACGTGTGATCTCGGCTGAGTGGGAACACATTCCATAGGACACCATCAAAAACCTCAACAATTAACGTCTCTGCATCGGGAAAGGCAATATTTTGTAAACGGTGATGACATTAGATTAATTACAAACTGACCCACTAAAAAGTGAAAAATATAAACTTTTTTCCAAAAATACAACTGACTTCTAAGAAAAACACTAAAAAGTTGAAAAATAACTTTAATATCTGAAGTCGGTGAAAAAAAAAAACTAAATTACAGTTCCAAAGACACCGGCCTCCGAAATAAAAGTTATTTTTCACTTTGTAGTTCTTTTTTTGGAAGTCGGTTGTATTAAAAAAAAAGTTTTTATAGTTTTGCAACATTGTCATGAGCCGAAATTGCTCAGTTGGGACGGCGTTAGACTGCCCTCAAACTCAAATTCCAAAGCATTGATTACACTTACAGACACTTTTGAAAAATAAAGAAATCAAATCAAACAAAAGCTTTAGGAGCTTAATAATGTCCATAGTCTCACTAGTAATGCAAACAAAAGGTTCAATCACCCTCTTTATAATAAAAAAGAAACAAAAAATATCGCATCGACCCGGTATCGAACCCGGGCCGCCTGCATAGCAGGCGACCGTTCTGCCACTGAACCATCGATGCTTATAAATATGCGATGAAATAGGGGAATGCTATGTTCTCAAAGTGAAGAAACAGCATTGACACAGCAGTAGACGGCATGTAGATCACCTAATAAAAAAAATGTGATCAACATGATCGAGGTCGAGAGCAGGCCCAGTCAGCAATAAAAAAAAAGTAGTTTTTTGCCACCGAATTCCGAAATGAAACTTATTTTTAACCGCGTTCAAAAAAAGGACTAGGGTTCTCAGTTTGTCGGAATCCTTTTTATTATGTATGTTACCCGTATACTCAAAGATGGCGGGACCGATTGGGAAAATTCTTTTTTTGTTTGAAAGGGTATACTTTCAAGTTGGGCTCATTGTCATCCGGTCAAGATCTCATGATGGGACCTTGGAGAAATCGATGGAAATCTTCAATTGTTATAGGCACATCTATAGCGCTTAGGGTAATTTTATACACTCCTTTGCAAAAATATGGGTGGTGTTGATTTTTCTACATTATTGGTAATCATTTAGTTCTAAAGAGGTTTTAATAGCCAAACTATGTTACTACCTAATTCTTAATAAAGAGTAAGTTCGCCTAAAGTTAATTCAAAATTCGGAACTTTTGTTTTTAAATATAATAATTCTTTTTTCAGATAAAGCGCGGGAAACTTCTAACTTGGCGGACGAAAAAAAAACCTGTCATATAAGTTCAGACCGGTATTCGTCGTTTGGATTGGCCAGCGCAGAGCCCCGACCTTAACCCCATTGAGCACGTCTGGGACCTCCTTAATAGGCAAGTACGATCTGTTCAACCACTTTCACAAAACATCAAGGAACTTAAACGTGTGATCTCGGCTGAGTGGGAACACATTCCATAGGACACCATCAAAAACCTCAACAATTAACGTCTCTGCATCGGGAAAGGCAATATTTTGTAAACGGTGATGACATTAGATTAATTACAAACTGACCCACTAAAAAGTGAAAAATATAAACTTTTTTCCAAAAATACAACTGACTTCTAAGAAAAACACTAAAAAGTTGAAAAATAACTTTAATATCTGAAGTCGGTGGAAAAAAAACTAAATTACAGTTCCAAAGACACCGGCCTCCGAAATAAAAGTTATTTTTCACTTTGTAGTTCTTTTTTTGGAAGTCAGTTGTATTAAAAAAAAAGTTTTTATAGTTTTGCAACATTGTCATCAGCCGAAATTGCTCAGTTGGGACGGCGTTAGACTGCCCTCAAACTCAAATTCCAAAGCATTGATTACACTTACAGACACTTTTGAAAAATAAAGAAATCAAATCAAACAAAAGCTTTAGGAGCTTAATAATGTCCATAGTCTCACTAGTAATGCAAACAAAAGGTTCAATCACCCTCTTTATAATAAAAAAGAAACAAAAAATATTGCATCGACCCGGTATCGAACCCGGGCCGCCTGCATAGCAGGCGACCGTTCTGCCACTGAACCATCGATGCTTATAAATATGCGATGAAATAGGGGAATGCTATGTTCTCAAAGTGAAGAAACAGCATTGACACAGCAGTAGACGGCATGTAGATCACCTAATAAAAAAAATGTGATCAACATGATCGAGGTCGAGAGCAGGCCCAGTCAGCAATAAAAAAAAAAGTAGTTTTTTGCCACCGAATTCCGAAATGAAACTTATTTTTAACCGCGTTCAAAAAAAGGACTAGGGTTCTCAGTTTGTCGGAATCCTTTTTATTATGTATGTTACCCGTATACTCAAAGATGGCGGGGCCGATTGGGAAAATTCTTTTTTTGTTTGAAAGGGTATACTTTCAAGTTGGGCTCATTGTCATCCGGTCAAGATCTCATGATGGGACCTTGGAGAAATCGATGGAAATCTTCAATTGTTATAGGCACATCTATAGCGCTTAGGGTAATTTTATACACTCCTTTGCAAAAATATGGATGGTGTTGATTTTTCTACATTATTGGTAATCATTTAGTTCTAAAGAGGTTTTAATAGCCAAACTATGTTACTACCTAATACTTAATAAAGAGTAAGTTCGCCTAAAGTTAATTCAAAATTCGGAACTTTTGTTTTTAAATATAATAATTCTTTTTTCAGATAAAGCGCGGGAAACTTCTAACTTGGCGGACGAAAAAAAAACCTGTCATATAAGTTCAGACCGGTATTCGTCGTTTGGATTGGCCAGCGCAGAGCCCCGACCTTAACCCCATTGAGCACGTCTGGGACCTCCTTAATAGGCAAGTACGATCTGTTCAATCACTTTCACAAAACATCAAGGAACTTAAACGTGTGATCTCGGCTGAGTGGGAACACATTCCATAGGACACCATCAAAAACCTCAACAATTAACGTATCTGCATCGGGAAAGGCAATATTTTGTAAACGGTGATGACATTAGATTAATTACAAACTGACCCACTAAAAAGTGAAAAATATAAACTTTTTTCCAAAAATACAACTGACTTCTAAGAAAAACACTAAAAAGTTGAAAAATAACTTTAATATCTGAAGTCGGTGGAAAAAAAAAACTAAATTACAGTTCCAAAGACACCGGCCTCCGAAATAAAAGTTATTTTTCACTTTGTAGTTCTTTTTTTGGAAGTCGGTTGTATTAAAAAAAAAAGTTTTTATAGTTTTGCAACATTGTCATCAGCCGAAATTGCTCAGTTGGGACGGCGTTATACTGCCCTCAAACTCAAATTCCAAAGCATTGATTACACTTACAGACACTTTTGAAAAATAAAGAAATCAAATCAAACAAAAGCTTTAGGAGCTTAATAATGTCCATAGTCTCACTAGTAATGCAAACAAAAGGTTCAATCACCCTCTTTATAATAAAAAAGAAACAAAAAATATCGCATCGACCCGGTATCGAACCCGGGCCGCCTGCATAGCAGGCGACCGTTCTGCCACTGAACCATCGATGCTTATAAATATGCGATGAAATAGGGGAATGCTATGTTCTCAAAGTGAAGAAACAGCATTGACACAGCAGTAGACAGCATGTAGATCACCTAATAAAAAAAATGTGATCAACATGATCGAGGTCGAGAGCAGGCCCAGTCAGCAATAAAAAAAAAGTAGTTTTTTGCCACCGAATTCCGAAATGAAACTTATTTTTAACCGCGTTCAAAAAAAGGACTAGGGTTCTCAGTTTGTCGGAATCCTTTTTATTATGTATGTTACCCGTATACTCAAAGATGGCGGGACCGATTGGGAAAATTCTTTTTTTGTTTGAAAGGGTATACTTTCAAGTTGGGCTCATTGTCATCCGGTCAAGATCTCATGATGGGACCTTGGAGAAATCGATGGAAATCTTCAATTGTTATAGGCACATCTATAGCGCTTAGGGTAATTTTATACACTCCTTTGCAAAAATATGGGTGGTGTTGATTTTTCTACATTATTGGTAATCATTTAGTTCTAAAGAGGTTTTAATAGCCAAACTATTTTACTACCTAATACTTAATAAAGAGTAAGTTCGCCTAAAGTTAAATCAAAATTCGGAACTTTTGTTTTTAAATATAATAATTCTTTTTTCAGATAAAGCGCGGGAAACTTCTAACTTGGCGGACGAAAAAAAAACCTGTCATATAAGTTCAGACCGGTATTCGTCGTTTGGATTGGCCAGCGCAGAGCCCCGACCTTAACCCCATTGAGCACGTCTGGGACCTCCTTAATAGGCAAGTACGATCTGTTCAACCACTTTCACAAAACATCAAGGAACTTAAACGTGTGATCTCGGCTGAGTGGGAACACATTCCATAGGACACCATCAAAAACCTCAACAATTAACGTCTCTGCATCGGGAAAGGCAATATTTTGTAAACGGTGATGACATTAGATTAATTACAAACTGACCCACTAAAAAGTGAAAAATATAAACTTTTTTCCAAAAATACAACTGACTTCTAAGAAAAACACTAAAAAGTTGAAAAATAACTTTAATATCTGAAGTCGGTGGAAAAAAAACTAAATTACAGTTCCAAAGACACCGGCCTCCGAAATAAAAGTTATTTTTCACTTTGTAGTTCTTTTTTTGGAAGTCAGTTGTATTAAAAAAAAAGTTTTTATAGTTTTGCAACATTGTCATCAGCCGAAATTGCTCAGTTGGGACGGCGTTAGACTGCCCTCAAACTCAAATTCCAAAGCATTGATTACACTTACAGACACTTTTGAAAAATAAAGAAATCAAATCAAACAAAAGCTTTAGGAGCTTAATAATGTCCATAGTCTCACTAGTAATGCAAACAAAAGGTTCAATCACCCTCTTTATAATAAAAAAGAAACAAAAAATATCGCATCGACCCGGTATCGAACCCGGGCCGCCTGCATAGCAGGCGACCGTTCTGCCACTGAACCATCGATGCTTATAAATATGCGATGAAATAGGGGAATGCTATGTTCTCAAAGTGAAGAAACAGCATTGACACAGCAGTAGACGGCATGTAGATCACCTAATAAAAAAAATGTGATCAACATGATCGAGGTCGAGAGCAGGCCCAGTCAGCAATAAAAAAAAAAGTAGTTTTTTGCCACCGAATTCCGAAATGAAACTTATTTTTAACCGCGTTCAAAAAAAGGACTAGGGTTCTCAGTTTGTCGGAATCCTTTTTATTATGTATGTTACCCGTATACTCAAAGATGGCGGGGCCGATTGGGAAAATTCTTTTTTTGTTTGAAAGGGTATACTTTCAAGTTGGGCTCATTGTCATCCGGTCAAGATCTCATGATGGGACCTTGGAGAAATCGATGGAAATCTTCAATTGTTATAGGCACATCTATAGCGCTTAGGGTAATTTTATACACTCCTTTGCAAAAATATGGATGGTGTTGATTTTTCTACATTATTGGTAATCATTTAGTTCTAAAGAGGTTTTAATAGCCAAACTATGTTACTACCTAATACTTAATAAAGAGTAAGTTCGCCTAAAGTTAATTCAAAATTCGGAACTTTTGTTTTTAAATATAATAATTCTTTTTTCAGATAAAGCGCGGGAAACTTCTAACTTGGCGGACGAAAAAAAAACCTGTCATATAAGTTCAGACCGGTATTCGTCGTTTGGATTGGCCAGCGCAGAGCCCCGACCTTAACCCCATTGAGCACGTCTGGGACCTCCTTAATAGGCAAGTACGATCTGTTCAATCACTTTCACAAAACATCAAGGAACTTAAACGTGTGATCTCGGCTGAGTGGGAACACATTCCATAGGACACCATCAAAAACCTCAACAATTAACGTATCTGCATCGGGAAAGGCAATATTTTGTAAACGGTGATGACATTAGATTAATTACAAACTGACCCACTAAAAAGTGAAAAATATAAACTTTTTTCCAAAAATACAACTGACTTCTAAGAAAAACACTAAAAAGTTGAAAAATAACTTTAATATCTGAAGTCGGTGGAAAAAAAAAACTAAATTACAGTTCCAAAGACACCGGCCTCCGAAATAAAAGTTATTTTTCACTTTGTAGTTCTTTTTTTGGAAGTCGGTTGTATTAAAAAAAAAAGTTTTTATAGTTTTGCAACATTGTCATCAGCCGAAATTGCTCAGTTGGGACGGCGTTATACTGCCCTCAAACTCAAATTCCAAAGCATTGATTACACTTACAGACACTTTTGAAAAATAAAGAAATCAAATCAAACAAAAGCTTTAGGAGCTTAATAATGTCCATAGTCTCACTAGTAATGCAAACAAAAGGTTCAATCACCCTCTTTATAATAAAAAAGAAACAAAAAATATCGCATCGACCCGGTATCGAACCCGGGCCGCCTGCATAGCAGGCGACCGTTCTGCCACTGAACCATCGATGCTTATAAATATGCGATGAAATAGGGGAATGCTATGTTCTCAAAGTGAAGAAACAGCATTGACACAGCAGTAGACAGCATGTAGATCACCTAATAAAAAAAATGTGATCAACATGATCGAGGTCGAGAGCAGGCCCAGTCAGCAATAAAAAAAAAGTAGTTTTTTGCCACCGAATTCCGAAATGAAACTTATTTTTAACCGCGTTCAAAAAAAGGACTAGGGTTCTCAGTTTGTCGGAATCCTTTTTATTATGTATGTTACCCGTATACTCAAAGATGGCGGGACCGATTGGGAAAATTCTTTTTTTGTTTGAAAGGGTATACTTTCAAGTTGGGCTCATTGTCATCCGGTCAAGATCTCATGATGGGACCTTGGAGAAATCGATGGAAATCTTCAATTGTTATAGGCACATCTATAGCGCTTAGGGTAATTTTATACACTCCTTTGCAAAAATATGGGTGGTGTTGATTTTTCTACATTATTGGTAATCATTTAGTTCTAAAGAGGTTTTAATAGCCAAACTATTTTACTACCTAATACTTAATAAAGAGTAAGTTCGCCTAAAGTTAAATCAAAATTCGGAACTTTTGTTTTTAAATATAATAATTCTTTTTTCAGATAAAGCGCGGGAAACTTCTAACTTGGCGGACGAAAAAAAACCTGTCATATAAGTTCAGACCGGTATTCGTCGTTTGGATTGGCCAGCGCAGAGCCCCGACCTTAACCCCATTGAGCACGTCTGGGACCTCCTTAATAGGCAAGTACGATCTGTTCAACCACTTTCACAAAACATCAAGGAACTTAAACGTGTGATCTCGGCTGAGTGGGAACACATTCCATAGGACACCATCAAAAACCTCAACAATTAACGTCTCTGCATCGGGAAAGGCAATATTTTGTAAACGGTGATGACATTAGATTAATTACAAACTGACCCACTAAAAAGTGAAAAATATAAACTTTTTTCCAAAAATACAACTGACTTCTAAGAAAAACACTAAAAAGTTGAAAAATAACTTTAATATCTGAAGTCGGTGGAAAAAAAACTAAATTACAGTTCCAAAGACACCGGCCTCCGAAATAAAAGTTATTTTTCACTTTGTAGTTCTTTTTTTGGAAGTCAGTTGTATTAAAAAAAAAGTTTTTATAGTTTTGCAACATTGTCATCAGCCGAAATTGCTCAGTTGGGACGGCGTTAGACTGCCCTCAAACTCAAATTCCAAAGCATTGATTACACTTACAGACACTTTTGAAAAATAAAGAAATCAAATCAAACAAAAGCTTTAGGAGCTTAATAATGTCCATAGTCTCACTAGTAATGCAAACAAAAGGTTCAATCACCCTCTTTATAATAAAAAAGAAACAAAAAATATTGCATCGACCCGGTATCGAACCCGGGCCGCCTGCATAGCAGGCGACCGTTCTGCCACTGAACCATCGATGCTTATAAATATGCGATGAAATAGGGGAATGCTATGTTCTCAAAGTGAAGAAACAGCATTGACACAGCAGTAGACGGCATGTAGATCACCTAATAAAAAAAATGTGATCAACATGATCGAGGTCGAGAGCAGGCCCAGTCAGCAATAAAAAAAAAAGTAGTTTTTTGCCACCGAATTCCGAAATGAAACTTATTTTTAACCGCGTTCAAAAAAAGGACTAGGGTTCTCAGTTTGTCGGAATCCTTTTTATTATGTATGTTACCCGTATACTCAAAGATGGCGGGGCCGATTGGGAAAATTCTTTTTTTGTTTGAAAGGGTATACTTTCAAGTTGGGCTCATTGTCATCCGGTCAAGATCTCATGATGGGACCTTGGAGAAATCGATGGAAATCTTCAATTGTTATAGGCACATCTATAGCGCTTAGGGTAATTTTATACACTCCTTTGCAAAAATATGGATGGTGTTGATTTTTCTACATTATTGGTAATCATTTAGTTCTAAAGAGGTTTTAATAGCCAAACTATGTTACTACCTAATACTTAATAAAGAGTAAGTTCGCCTAAAGTTAATTCAAAATTCGGAACTTTTGTTTTTAAATATAATAATTCTTTTTTCAGATAAAGCGCGGGAAACTTCTAACTTGGCGGACGAAAAAAAAACCTGTCATATAAGTTCAGACCGGTATTCGTCGTTTGGATTGGCCAGCGCAGAGCCCCGACCTTAACCCCATTGAGCACGTCTGGGACCTCCTTAATAGGCAAGTACGATCTGTTCAATCACTTTCACAAAACATCAAGGAACTTAAACGTGTGATCTCGGCTGAGTGGGAACACATTCCATAGGACACCATCAAAAACCTCAACAATTAACGTATCTGCATCGGGAAAGGCAATATTTTGTAAACGGTGATGACATTAGATTAATTACAAACTGACCCACTAAAAAGTGAAAAATATAAACTTTTTTCCAAAAATACAACTGACTTCTAAGAAAAACACTAAAAAGTTGAAAAATAACTTTAATATCTGAAGTCGGTGGAAAAAAAAAACTAAATTACAGTTCCAAAGACACCGGCCTCCGAAATAAAAGTTATTTTTCACTTTGTAGTTCTTTTTTTGGAAGTCGGTTGTATTAAAAAAAAAAGTTTTTATAGTTTTGCAACATTGTCATCAGCCGAAATTGCTCAGTTGGGACGGCGTTATACTGCCCTCAAACTCAAATTCCAAAGCATTGATTACACTTACAGACACTTTTGAAAAATAAAGAAATCAAATCAAACAAAAGCTTTAGGAGCTTAATAATGTCCATAGTCTCACTAGTAATGCAAACAAAAGGTTCAATCACCCTCTTTATAATAAAAAAGAAACAAAAAATATCGCATCGACCCGGTATCGAACCCGGGCCGCCTGCATAGCAGGCGACCGTTCTGCCACTGAACCATCGATGCTTATAAATATGCGATGAAATAGGGGAATGCTATGTTCTCAAAGTGAAGAAACAGCATTGACACAGCAGTAGACAGCATGTAGATCACCTAATAAAAAAAATGTGATCAACATGATCGAGGTCGAGAGCAGGCCCAGTCAGCAATAAAAAAAAAGTAGTTTTTTGCCACCGAATTCCGAAATGAAACTTATTTTTAACCGCGTTCAAAAAAAGGACTAGGGTTCTCAGTTTGTCGGAATCCTTTTTATTATGTATGTTACCCGTATACTCAAAGATGGCGGGACCGATTGGGAAAATTCTTTTTTTGTTTGAAAGGGTATACTTTCAAGTTGGGCTCATTGTCATCCGGTCAAGATCTCATGATGGGACCTTGGAGAAATCGATGGAAATCTTCAATTGTTATAGGCACATCTATAGCGCTTAGGGTAATTTTATACACTCCTTTGCAAAAATATGGGTGGTGTTGATTTTTCTACATTATTGGTAATCATTTAGTTCTAAAGAGGTTTTAATAGCCAAACTATTTTACTACCTAATACTTAATAAAGAGTAAGTTCGCCTAAAGTTAAATCAAAATTCGGAACTTTTGTTTTTAAATATAATAATTCTTTTTTCAGATAAAGCGCGGGAAACTTCTAACTTGGCGGACGAAAAAAAAACCTGTCATATAAGTTCAGACCGGTATTCGTCGTTTGGATTGGCCAGCGCAGAGCCCCGACCTTAACCCTATTGAGCACGTCTGGGACCTCCTTAATAGGCAAGTACGATCTGTTCAACCACTTTCACAAAACATCAAGGAACTTAAACGTGTGATCTCGGCTGAGTGGGAACACATTCCATAGGACACCATCAAAAACCTCAACAATTAACGTCTCTGCATCGGGAAAGGCAATATTTTGTAAACGGTGATGACATTAGATTAATTACAAACTGACCCACTAAAAAGTGAAAAATATAAACTTTTTTCCAAAAATACAACTGACTTCTAAGAAAAACACTAAAAAGTTGAAAAATAACTTTAATATCTGAAGTCGGTGGAAAAAAAAAACTAAATTACAGTTCCAAAGACACCGGCCTCCGAAATAAAAGTTATTTTTCACTTTGTAGTTCTTTTTTTGGAAGTCGGTTGTATTAAAAAAAAAAGTTTTTATAGTTTTGCAACATTGTCATCAGCCGAAATTGCTCAGTTGGGACGGCGTTATACTGCCCTCAAACTCAAATTCCAAAGCATTGATTACACTTACAGACACTTTTGAAAAATAAAGAAATCAAATCAAACAAAAGCTTTAGGAGCTTAATAATGTCCATAGTCTCACTAGTAATGCAAACAAAAGGTTCAATCACCCTCTTTATAATAAAAAAGAAACAAAAAATATCGCATCGACCCGGTATCGAACCCGGGCCGCCTGCATAGCAGGCGACCGTTCTGCCACTGAACCATCGATGCTTATAAATATGCGATGAAATAGGGGAATGCTATGTTCTCAAAGTGAAGAAACAGCATTGACACAGCAGTAGACAGCATGTAGATCACCTAATAAAAAAAATGTGATCAACATGATCGAGGTCGAGAGCAGGCCCAGTCAGCAATAAAAAAAAAGTAGTTTTTTGCCACCGAATTCCGAAATGAAACTTATTTTTAACCGCGTTCAAAAAAAGGACTAGGGTTCTCAGTTTGTCGGAATCCTTTTTATTATGTATGTTACCCGTATACTCAAAGATGGCGGGACCGATTGGGAAAATTCTTTTTTTGTTTGAAAGGGTATACTTTCAAGTTGGGCTTATTGTCATCCGGTCAAGATCTCATGATGGGACCTTGGAGAAATCGATGGAAATCTTCAATTGTTATAGGCACATCTATAGCGCTTAGGGTAATTTTATACACTCCTTTGCAAAAATATGGGTGGTGTTGATTTTTCTACATTATTGGTAATCATTTAGTTCTAAAGAGGTTTTAATAGCCAAACTATTTTACTACCTAATACTTAATAAAGAGTAAGTTCGCCTAAAGTTAAATCAAAATTCGGAACTTTTGTTTTTAAATATAATAATTCTTTTTTCAGATAAAGCGCGGGAAACTTCTAACTTGGCGGACGAAAAAAAAACCTGTCATATAAGTTCAGACCGGTATTCGTCGTTTGGATTGGCCAGCGCAGAGCCCCGACCTTAACCCTATTGAGCACGTCTGGGACCTCCTTAATAGGCAAGTACGATCTGTTCAACCACTTTCACAAAACATCAAGGAACTTAAACGTGTGATCTCGGCTGAGTGGGAACACATTCCATAGGACACCATCAAAAACCTCAACAATTAACGTCTCTGCATCGGGAAAGGCAATATTTTGTAAACGGTGATGACATTAGATTAATTACAAACTGACCCACTAAAAAGTGAAAAATATAAACTTTTTTCCAAAAATACAACTGACTTCTAAGAAAAACACTAAAAAGTTGAAAAATAACTTTAATATCTGAAGTCGGTGGAAAAAAAACTAAATTACAGTTCCAAAGACACCGGCCTCCGAAATAAAAGTTATTTTTCACTTTGTAGTTCTTTTTTTGGAAGTCGGTTGTATTAAAAAAAAAGTTTTTATAGTTTTGCAACATTGTCATCAGCCGAAATTGCTCAGTTGGGACGGCGTTAGACTGCCCTCAAACTCAAATTCCAAAGCATTGATTACACTTACAGACACTTTTGAAAAATAAAGAAATCAAATCAAACAAAAGCTTTAGGAGCTTAATAATGTCCATAGTCTCACTAGTAATGCAAACAAAAGGTTCAATCACCCTCTTTATAATAAAAAAGAAACAAAAAATATCGCATCGACCCGGTATCGAACCCGGGCCGCCTGCATAGCAGGCGACCGTTCTGCCACTGAACCATCGATGCTTATAAATATGCGATGAAATAGGGGAATGCTATGTTCTCAAAGTGAAGAAACAGCATTGACACAGCAGTAGACAGCATGTAGATCACCTAATAAAAAAAATGTGATCAACATGATCGAGGTCGAGAGCAGGCCCAGTCAGCAATAAAAAAAAAGTAGTTTTTTGCCACCGAATTCCGAAATGAAACTTATTTTTAACCGCGTTCAAAAAAAGGACTAGGGTTCTCAGTTTGTCGGAATCCTTTTTATTATGTATGTTACCCGTATACTCAAAGATGGCGGGACCGATTGGGAAAATTCTTTTTTTGTTTGAAAGGGTATACTTTCAAGTTGGGCTCATTGTCATCCGGTCAAGATCTCATGATGGGACCTTGGAGAAATCGATGGAAATCTTCAATTGTTATAGGCACATCTATAGCGCTTAGGGTAATTTTATACACTCCTTTGCAAAAATATGGGTGGTGTTGATTTTTCTACATTATTGGTAATCATTTAGTTCTAAAGAGGTTTTAATAGCCAAACTATGTTACTACCTAATACTTAATAAAGAGTAAGTTCGCCTAAAGTTAATTCAAAATTCGGAACTTTTGTTTTTAAATATAATAATTCTTTTTTCAGATAAAGCGCGGGAAACTTCTAACTTGGCGGACGAAAAAAAAACCTGTCATATAAGTTCAGACCGGTATTCGTCGTTTGGATTGGCCAGCGCAGAGCCCCGACCTTAACCCCATTGAGCACGTCTGGGACCTCCTTAATAGGCAAGTACGATCTGTTCAACCACTTTCACAAAACATCAAGGAACTTAAACGTGTGATCTCGGCTGAGTGGGAACACATTCCATAGGACACCATCAAAAACCTCAACAATTAACGTCTCTGCATCGGGAAAGGCAATATTTTGTAAACGGTGATGACATTAGATTAATTACAAACTGACCCACTAAAAAGTGAAAAATATAAACTTTTTTCCAAAAATACAACTGACTTCTAAGAAAAACACTAAAAAGTTGAAAAATAACTTTAATATCTGAAGTCGGTGAAAAAAAAAACTAAATTACAGTTCCAAAGACACCGGCCTCCGAAATAAAAGTTATTTTTCACTTTGTAGTTCTTTTTTTGGAAGTCGGTTGTATTAAAAAAAAAGTTTTTATAGTTTTGCAACATTGTCATGAGCCGAAATTGCTCAGTTGGGACGGCGTTAGACTGCCCTCAAACTCAAATTCCAAAGCATTGATTACACTTACAGACACTTTTGAAAAATAAAGAAATCAAATCAAACAAAAGCTTTAGGAGCTTAATAATGTCCATAGTCTCACTAGTAATGCAAACAAAAGGTTCAATCACCCTCTTTATAATAAAAAAGAAACGAAAAATATCGCATCGACCCGGTATCGAACCCGGGCCGCCTGCATAGCAGGCGACCGTTCTGCCACTGAACCATCGATGCTTATAAATATGCGATGAAATAGGGGAATGCTATGTTCTCAAAGTGAAGAAACAGCATTGACACAGCAGTAGACGGCATGTAGATCACCTAATAAAAAAAATGTGATCAACATGATCGAGGTCGAGAGCAGGCCCAGTCAGCAATAAAAAAAAAGTAGTTTTTTGCCACCGAATTCCGAAATGAAACTTATTTTTAACCGCGTTCAAAAAAAGGACTAGGGTTCTCAGTTTGTCGGAATCCTTTTTATTATGTATGTTACCCGTATACTCAAAGATGGCGGGACCGATTGGGAAAATTCTTTTTTTGTGTGAAAGGGTATACTTTCAAGTTGGGCTCATTGTCATCCGGTCAAGATCTCATGATGGGACCTTGGAGAAATCGATGGAAATCTTCAATTGTTATAGGCACATCTATAGCGCTTAGGGTAATTTTATACACTCCTTTGCAAAAATATGGGTGGTGTTGATTTTTCTACATTATTGGTAATCATTTAGTTCTAAAGAGGTTTTAATAGCCAAACTATGTTACTACCTAATTCTTAATAAAGAGTAAGTTCGCCTAAAGTTAATTCAAAATTCGGAACTTTTGTTTTTAAATATAATAATTCTTTTTTCAGATAAAGCGCGGGAAACTTCTAACTTGGCGGACGAAAAAAAAACCTGTCATATAAGTTCAGACCGGTATTCGTCGTTTGGATTGGCCAGCGCAGAGCCCCGACCTTAACCCCATTGAGCACGTCTGGGACCTCCTTAATAGGCAAGTACGATCTGTTCAACCACTTTCACAAAACATCAAGGAACTTAAACGTGTGATCTCGGCTGAGTGGGAACACATTCCATAGGACACCATCAAAAACCTCAACAATTAACGTCTCTGCATCGGGAAAGGCAATATTTTGTAAACGGTGATGACATTAGATTAATTACAAACTGACCCACTAAAAAGTGAAAAATATAAACTTTTTTCCAAAAATACAACTGACTTCTAAGAAAAACACTAAAAAGTTGAAAAATAACTTTAATATCTGAAGTCGGTGGAAAAAAAACTAAATTACAGTTCCAAAGACACCGGCCTCCGAAATAAAAGTTATTTTTCACTTTGTAGTTCTTTTTTTGGAAGTCAGTTGTATTAAAAAAAAAGTTTTTATAGTTTTGCAACATTGTCATCAGCCGAAATTGCTCAGTTGGGACGGCGTTAGACTGCCCTCAAACTCAAATTCCAAAGCATTGATTACACTTACAGACACTTTTGAAAAATAAAGAAATCAAATCAAACAAAAGCTTTAGGAGCTTAATAATGTCCATAGTCTCACTAGTAATGCAAACAAAAGGTTCAATCACCCTCTTTATAATAAAAAAGAAACAAAAAATATTGCATCGACCCGGTATCGAACCCGGGCCGCCTGCATAGCAGGCGACCGTTCTGCCACTGAACCATCGATGCTTATAAATATGCGATGAAATAGGGGAATGCTATGTTCTCAAAGTGAAGAAACAGCATTGACACAGCAGTAGACGGCATGTAGATCACCTAATAAAAAAAATGTGATCAACATGATCGAGGTCGAGAGCAGGCCCAGTCAGCAATAAAAAAAAAAGTAGTTTTTTGCCACCGAATTCCGAAATGAAACTTATTTTTAACCGCGTTCAAAAAAAGGACTAGGGTTCTCAGTTTGTCGGAATCCTTTTTATTATGTATGTTACCCGTATACTCAAAGATGGCGGGGCCGATTGGGAAAATTCTTTTTTTGTTTGAAAGGGTATACTTTCAAGTTGGGCTCATTGTCATCCGGTCAAGATCTCATGATGGGACCTTGGAGAAATCGATGGAAATCTTCAATTGTTATAGGCACATCTATAGCGCTTAGGGTAATTTTATACACTCCTTTGCAAAAATATGGATGGTGTTGATTTTTCTACATTATTGGTAATCATTTAGTTCTAAAGAGGTTTTAATAGCCAAACTATGTTACTACCTAATACTTAATAAAGAGTAAGTTCGCCTAAAGTTAATTCAAAATTCGGAACTTTTGTTTTTAAATATAATAATTCTTTTTTCAGATAAAGCGCGGGAAACTTCTAACTTGGCGGACGAAAAAAAAACCTGTCATATAAGTTCAGACCGGTATTCGTCGTTTGGATTGGCCAGCGCAGAGCCCCGACCTTAACCCCATTGAGCACGTCTGGGACCTCCTTAATAGGCAAGTACGATCTGTTCAATCACTTTCACAAAACATCAAGGAACTTAAACGTGTGATCTCGGCTGAGTGGGAACACATTCCATAGGACACCATCAAAAACCTCAACAATTAACGTATCTGCATCGGGAAAGGCAATATTTTGTAAACGGTGATGACATTAGATTAATTACAAACTGACCCACTAAAAAGTGAAAAATATAAACTTTTTTCCAAAAATACAACTGACTTCTAAGAAAAACACTAAAAAGTTGAAAAATAACTTTAATATCTGAAGTCGGTGGAAAAAAAAAACTAAATTACAGTTCCAAAGACACCGGCCTCCGAAATAAAAGTTATTTTTCACTTTGTAGTTCTTTTTTTGGAAGTCGGTTGTATTAAAAAAAAAAGTTTTTATAGTTTTGCAACATTGTCATCAGCCGAAATTGCTCAGTTGGGACGGCGTTATACTGCCCTCAAACTCAAATTCCAAAGCATTGATTACACTTACAGACACTTTTGAAAAATAAAGAAATCAAATCAAACAAAAGCTTTAGGAGCTTAATAATGTCCATAGTCTCACTAGTAATGCAAACAAAAGGTTCAATCACCCTCTTTATAATAAAAAAGAAACAAAAAATATCGCATCGACCCGGTATCGAACCCGGGCCGCCTGCATAGCAGGCGACCGTTCTGCCACTGAACCATCGATGCTTATAAATATGCGATGAAATAGGGGAATGCTATGTTCTCAAAGTGAAGAAACAGCATTGACACAGCAGTAGACAGCATGTAGATCACCTAATAAAAAAAATGTGATCAACATGATCGAGGTCGAGAGCAGGCCCAGTCAGCAATAAAAAAAAAGTAGTTTTTTGCCACCGAATTCCGAAATGAAACTTATTTTTAACCGCGTTCAAAAAAAGGACTAGGGTTCTCAGTTTGTCGGAATCCTTTTTATTATGTATGTTACCCGTATACTCAAAGATGGCGGGACCGATTGGGAAAATTCTTTTTTTGTTTGAAAGGGTATACTTTCAAGTTGGGCTCATTGTCATCCGGTCAAGATCTCATGATGGGACCTTGGAGAAATCGATGGAAATCTTCAATTGTTATAGGCACATCTATAGCGCTTAGGGTAATTTTATACACTCCTTTGCAAAAATATGGGTGGTGTTGATTTTTCTACATTATTGGTAATCATTTAGTTCTAAAGAGGTTTTAATAGCCAAACTATTTTACTACCTAATACTTAATAAAGAGTAAGTTCGCCTAAAGTTAAATCAAAATTCGGAACTTTTGTTTTTAAATATAATAATTCTTTTTTCAGATAAAGCGCGGGAAACTTCTAACTTGGCGGACGAAAAAAAAACCTGTCATATAAGTTCAGACCGGTATTCGTCGTTTGGATTGGCCAGCGCAGAGCCCCGACCTTAACCCTATTGAGCACGTCTGGGACCTCCTTAATAGGCAAGTACGATCTGTTCAACCACTTTCACAAAACATCAAGGAACTTAAACGTGTGATCTCGGCTGAGTGGGAACACATTCCATAGGACACCATCAAAAACCTCAACAATTAACGTCTCTGCATCGGGAAAGGCAATATTTTGTAAACGGTGATGACATTAGATTAATTACAAACTGACCCACTAAAAAGTGAAAAATATAAACTTTTTTCCAAAAATACAACTGACTTCTAAGAAAAACACTAAAAAGTTGAAAAATAACTTTAATATCTGAAGTCGGTGGAAAAAAAAAACTAAATTACAGTTCCAAAGACACCGGCCTCCGAAATAAAAGTTATTTTTCACTTTGTAGTTCTTTTTTTGGAAGTCGGTTGTATTAAAAAAAAAAGTTTTTATAGTTTTGCAACATTGTCATCAGCCGAAATTGCTCAGTTGGGACGGCGTTATACTGCCCTCAAACTCAAATTCCAAAGCATTGATTACACTTACAGACACTTTTGAAAAATAAAGAAATCAAATCAAACAAAAGCTTTAGGAGCTTAATAATGTCCATAGTCTCACTAGTAATGCAAACAAAAGGTTCAATCACCCTCTTTATAATAAAAAAGAAACAAAAAATATCGCATCGACCCGGTATCGAACCCGGGCCGCCTGCATAGCAGGCGACCGTTCTGCCACTGAACCATCGATGCTTATAAATATGCGATGAAATAGGGGAATGCTATGTTCTCAAAGTGAAGAAACAGCATTGACACAGCAGTAGACAGCATGTAGATCACCTAATAAAAAAAATGTGATCAACATGATCGAGGTCGAGAGCAGGCCCAGTCAGCAATAAAAAAAAAGTAGTTTTTTGCCACCGAATTCCGAAATGAAACTTATTTTTAACCGCGTTCAAAAAAAGGACTAGGGTTCTCAGTTTGTCGGAATCCTTTTTATTATGTATGTTACCCGTATACTCAAAGATGGCGGGACCGATTGGGAAAATTCTTTTTTTGTTTGAAAGGGTATACTTTCAAGTTGGGCTCATTGTCATCCGGTCAAGATCTCATGATGGGACCTTGGAGAAATCGATGGAAATCTTCAATTGTTATAGGCACATCTATAGCGCTTAGGGTAATTTTATACACTCCTTTGCAAAAATATGGGTGGTGTTGATTTTTCTACATTATTGGTAATCATTTAGTTCTAAAGAGGTTTTAATAGCCAAACTATTTTACTACCTAATACTTAATAAAGAGTAAGTTCGCCTAAAGTTAAATCAAAATTTGGAACTTTTGTTTTTAAATATAATAATTCTTTTTTCAGATAAAGCGCGGGAAACTTCTAACTTGGCGGACGAAAAAAAAACCTGTCATATAAGTTCAGACCGGTATTCGTCGTTTGGATTGGCCAGCGCAGAGCCCCGACCTTAACCCTATTGAGCACGTCTGGGACCTCCTTAATAGGCAAGTACGATCTGTTCAACCACTTTCACAAAACATCAAGGAACTTAAACGTGTGATCTCGGCTGAGTGGGAACACATTCCATAGGACACCATCAAAAACCTCAACAATTAACGTCTCTGCATCGGGAAAGGCAATATTTTGTAAACGGTGATGACATTAGATTAATTACAAACTGACCCACTAAAAAGTGAAAAATATAAACTTTTTTCCAAAAATACAACTGACTTCTAAGAAAAACACTAAAAAGTTGAAAAATAACTTTAATATCTGAAGTCGGTGGAAAAAAAACTAAATTACAGTTCCAAAGACACCGGCCTCCGAAATAAAAGTTATTTTTCACTTTGTAGTTCTTTTTTTGGAAGTCGGTTGTATTAAAAAAAAAGTTTTTATAGTTTTGCAACATTGTCATCAGCCAAAATTGCTCAGTTGGGACGGCGTTAGACTGCCCTCAAACTAAAATTCCAAAGCATTGATTACACTTACAGACACTTTTGAAAAATAAAGAAATCAAATCAAACAAAAGCTTTAGGAGCTTAATAATGTCCATAGTCTCACTAGTAATGCAAACAAAAGGTTCAATCACCCTCTTTATAATAAAAAAGAAACAAAAAATATTGCATCGACCCGGTATCGAACCCGGGCCGCCTGCATAGCAGGCGACCGTTCTGCCACTGAACCATCGATGCTTATAAATATGCGATGAAATAGGGGAATGCTATGTTCTCAAAGTGAAGAAACAGCATTGACACAGCAGTAGACGGCATGTAGATCACCTAATAAAAAAAATGTGATCAACATGATCGAGGTCGAGAGCAGGCCCAGTCAGCAATAAAAAAAAAGTAGTTTTTTGCCACCGAATTCCGAAATGAAACTTATTTTTAACCGCGTTCAAAAAAAGGACTAGGGTTCTCAGTTTGTCGGAATCCTTTTTATTATGTATGTTACCCGTATACTCAAAGATGGCGGGGCCGATTGGGAAAATTCTTTTTTTGTTTGAAAGGGTATACTTTCAAGTTGGGCTCATTGTCATCCGGTCAAGATCTCATGATGGGACCTTGGAGAAATCGATGGAAATCTTCAATTGTTATAGGCACATCTATAGCGCTTAGGGTAATTTTATACACTCCTTTGCAAAAATATGGGTGGTGTTGATTTTTCTACATTATTGGTAATCATTTAGTTCTAAAGAGGTTTTAATAGCCAAACTATTTTACTACCTAATACTTAATAAAGAGTAAGTTCGCCTAAAGTTAATTCAAAATTCGGAACTTTTGTTTTTAAATATAATAATTCTTTTTTCAGATAAAGCGTGGGAAACTTCTAACTTGGCGGACGAAAAAAAAACCTGTCATATAAGTTCAGACTGGTATTCGTCGTTTGGATTGGCCAGCGCAGAGCCCCGACCTTAACCCCATTGAGCACGTCTGGGACCTCCTTAATAGGCAAGTACGATCTGTTCAACCACTTTCACAAAACATCAAGGAACTTAAACGTGTGATCTCGGCTGAGTGGGAACACATTCCATAGGACACCATCAAAAACCTCAACAATTAACGTATCTGCATCGGGAAAGGCAATATTTTGTAAACGGTGATGACATTAGATTAATTACAAACTGACCCACTAAAAAGTGAAAAATATAAACTTTTTTCCAAAAATACAACTGACTTCTAAGAAAAACACTAAAAAGTTGAAAAATAACTTTAATATCTGAAGTCGGTGGAAAAAAAAAACTAAATTACAGTTCCAAAGACACCGGCCTCCGAAATAAAAGTTATTTTTCACTTTGTAGTTCTTTTTTTGGAAGTCGGTTGTATTAAAAAAAAAGTTTTTATAGTTTTGCAACATTGTCATCAGCCGAAATTGCTCAGTTGGGACGGCGTTATACTGCCCTCAAACTCAAATTCCAAAGCATTGATTACACTTACAGACACTTTTGAAAAATAAAGAAATCAAATCAAACAAAAGCTTTAGGAGCTTAATAATGTCCATAGTCTCACTAGTAATGCAAACAAAAGGTTCAATCACCCTCTTTATAATAAAAAAGAAACAAAAAATATCGCATCGACCCGGTATCGAACCCGGGCCGCCTGCATAGCAGGCGACCGTTCTGCCACTGAACCATCGATGCTTATAAATATGCGATGAAATAGGGGAATGCTATGTTCTCAAAGTGAAGAAACAGCATTGACACAGCAGTAGACAGCATGTAGATCACCTAATAAAAAAAATGTGATCAACATGATCGAGGTCGAGAGCAGGCCCAGTCAGCAATAAAAAAAAAGTAGTTTTTTGCCACCGAATTCCGAAATGAAACTTATTTTTAACCGCGTTCAAAAAAAGGACTAGGGTTCTCAGTTTGTCGGAATCCTTTTTATTATGTATGTTACCCGTATACTCAAAGATGGCGGGACCGATTGGGAAAATTCTTTTTTTGTTTGAAAGGGTATACTTTCAAGTTGGGCTCATTGTCATCCGGTCAAGATCTCATGATGGGACCTTGGAGAAATCGATGGAAATCTTCAATTGTTATAGGCACAACTATAGCGCTTAGGGTAATTTTATACACTCCTTTGCAAAAATATGGGTGGTGTTGATTTTTCTACATTATTGGTAATCATTTAGTTCTAAAGAGGTTTTAATAGCCAAACTATGTTACTACCTAATACTTAATAAAGAGTAAGTTCGCCTAAAGTTAATTCAAAATTCGGAACTTTTGTTTTTAAATATAATAATTCTTTTTTCAGATAAAGCGCGGGAAACTTCTAACTTGGCGGACGAAAAAAAAACCTGTCATATAAGTTCAGACCGGTATTCGTCGTTTGGATTGGCCAGCGCAGAGCCCCGACCTTAACCCCATTGAGCACGTCTGGGACCTCCTTAATAGGCAAGTACGATCTGTTCAACCACTTTCACAAAACATCAAGGAACTTAAACGTGTGATCTCGGCTGAGTGGGAACACATTCCATAGGACACCATCAAAAACCTCAACAATTAACGTCTCTGCATCGGGAAAGGCAATATTTTGTAAACGGTGATGACATTAGATTAATTACAAACTGACCCACTAAAAAGTGAAAAATATAAACTTTTTCCCAAAAATACAACTTACTTCTAAGAAAAACACTAAAAAGTTGAAAAATAACTTTAATATCTGAAGTCGGTGGAAAAAAAACTAAATTACAGTTCCAAAGACACCGGCCTCCGAAATAAAAGTTATTTTTCACTTTGTAGTTCGTTTTTTGGAAGTCGGTTGTATTAAAAAAAAAGTTTTTATAGTTTTGCAGCATTGTCATCAGCCGAAATTGCTCAGTTGGGACGGCGTTAGACTGCCCTCAAACTCAAATTCCAAAGCATTGATTACACTTACAGACACTTTTGAAAAATAAAGAAATCAAATCAAACAAAAGCTTTAGGAGCTTAATAATGTCCATAGTCTCACGAGTAATGCAAACAAAAGGTTCAATCACCCTCTTTATAATAAAAAAGAAACAAAAAATATTGCATCGACCCGGTATCGAACCCGGGCCGCCTGCATAGCAGGCGACCGTTCTGCCACTGAACCATCGATGCTTATAAATATGCGATGAAATAGGGGAATGCTATGTTCTCAAAGTGAAGAAACAGCATTGACACAGCAGTAGACGGCATGTAGATCACCTAATAAAAAAAATGTGATCAACATGATCGAGGTCGAGAGCAGGCCCAGTCAGCAATAAAAAAAAGTAGTTTTTTTGCCACAGAATTCCGAAATGAAACTTATTTTTAACCGCGTTCAAAAAAAGGACTAGGGTTCTCAGTTTGTCGGAATCCTTTTTATTATGTATGTTACCCGTATACTCAAAGATGGCGGGACCGATTGGGAAAATTCTTTTTTTGTTTGAAAGGGTATACTTTCTAGTTGGGCTCATTGTCATCCGGTCAAGATCTCATGATGGGACCTTGGAGAAATCGATGGAAATCTTCAATTGTTATAGGCACATCTATAGCGCTTAGGGTAATTTTATACACTCCTTTGCAAAAATATGGGTGGTGTTGATTTTTCTACATTATTGGTAATCATTTAGTTCTAAAGAGGTTTTAATAGCCAAACTATTTTACTACCTAATACTTAATAAAGAGTAAGTTCGCCTAAAGTTAATTCAAAATTCGGAACTTTTGTTTTTAAATATAATAATTCTTTTTTCAGATAAAGCGTGGGAAACTTCTAACTTGGCGGACGAAAAAAAAACCTGTCATATAAGTTCAGACTGGTATTCGTCGTTTGGATTGGCCAGCGCAGAGCCCCGACCTTAACCCCATTGAGCACGTCTGGGACCTCCTTAATAGGCAAGTACGATCTGTTCAACCACTTTCACAAAACATCAAGGAACTTAAACGTGTGATCTCGGCTGAGTGGGAACACATTCCATAGGACACCATCAAAAACCTCAACAATTAACGTATCTGCATCGGGAAAGGCAATATTTTGTAAACGGTGATGACATTAGATTAATTACAAACTGACCCACTAAAAAGTGAAAAATATAAACTTTTTTCCAAAAATACAACTGACTTCTAAGAAAAACACTAAAAAGTTGAAAAATAACTTTAATATCTGAAGTCGGTGGAAAAAAAAAACTAAATTACAGTTCCAAAGACACCGGCCTCCGAAATAAAAGTTATTTTTCACTTTGTAGTTCTTTTTTTGGAAGTCGGTTGTATTAAAAAAAAAGTTTTTATAGTTTTGCAACATTGTCATCAGCCGAAATTGCTCAGTTGGGACGGCGTTATACTGCCCTCAAACTCAAATTCCAAAGCATTGATTACACTTACAGACACTTTTGAAAAATAAAGAAATCAAATCAAACAAAAGCTTTAGGAGCTTAATAATGTCCATAGTCTCACTAGTAATGCAAACAAAAGGTTCAATCACCCTCTTTATAATAAAAAAGAAACAAAAAATATCGCATCGACCCGGTATCGAACCCGGGCCGCCTGCATAGCAGGCGACCGTTCTGCCACTGAACCATCGATGCTTATAAATATGCGATGAAATAGGGGAATGCTATGTTCTCAAAGTGAAGAAACAGCATTGACACAGCAGTAGACAGCATGTAGATCACCTAATAAAAAAAATGTGATCAACATGATCGAGGTCGAGAGCAGGCCCAGTCAGCAATAAAAAAAAAGTAGTTTTTTGCCACCGAATTCCGAAATGAAACTTATTTTTAACCGCGTTCAAAAAAAGGACTAGGGTTCTCAGTTTGTCGGAATCCTTTTTATTATGTATGTTACCCGTATACTCAAAGATGGCGGGACCGATTGGGAAAATTCTTTTTTTGTTTGAAAGGGTATACTTTCAAGTTGGGCTCATTGTCATCCGGTCAAGATCTCATGATGGGACCTTGGAGAAATCGATGGAAATCTTCAATTGTTATAGGCACAACTATAGCGCTTAGGGTAATTTTATACACTCCTTTGCAAAAATATGGGTGGTGTTGATTTTTCTACATTATTGGTAATCATTTAGTTCTAAAGAGGTTTTAATAGCCAAACTATGTTACTACCTAATACTTAATAAAGAGTAAGTTCGCCTAAAGTTAATTCAAAATTCGGAACTTTTGTTTTTAAATATATTAATTCTTTTTTCAGATAAAGCGCGGGAAACTTCTAACTTGGCGGACGAAAAAAAAACCTGTCATATAAGTTCAGACCGGTATTCGTCGTTTGGATTGGCCAGCGCAGAGCCCCGACCTTAACCCCATTGAGCACGTCTGGGACCTCCTTAATAGGCAAGTACGATCTGTTCAACCACTTTCACAAAACATCAAGGAACTTAAACGTGTGATCTCGGCTGAGTGGGAACACATTCCATAGGACACCATCAAAAACCTCAACAATTAACGTCTCTGTATCGGGAAAGGCAATATTTTGTAAACGGTGATGACATTAGATTAATTACAAACTGACCCACTAAAAAGTGAAAAATATAAACTTTTTCCCAAAAATACAACTTACTTCTAAGAAAAACACTAAAAAGTTGAAAAATAACTTTAATATCTGAAGTCGGTGGAAAAAAAACTAAATTACAGTTCCAAAGACACCGGCCTCCGAAATAAAAGTTATTTTTCACTTTGTAGTTCTTTTTTTGGAAGTCGGTTGTATTAAAAAAAAAGTTTTTATAGTTTTGCAACATTGTCATCAGCCGAAATTGCTCAGTTGGGACGGCCTTAGACTGCCCTCAAACTCAAATTCCAAAGCATTGATTACACTTACAGACACTTTTGAAAAATAAAGAAATCAAATCAAACAAAAGCTTTAGGAGCTTAATAATGTCCATAGTCTCACTAGTAATGCAAACAAAAGGTTCAATCACCCTCTTTATAATAAAAAAGAAACAAAAAATATTGCATCGACCCGGTATCGAACCCGGGCCGCCTGCATAGCAGGCGACCGTTCTGCCACTGAACCAACGATGCTTATAAATATGCGATGAAATAGGGGAATGCTATGTTCTCAAAGTGAAGAAACAGCATTGACACAGCAGTAGACGGCATGTAGATCACCTAATAAAAAAAATGTGATCAACATGATCGAGGTCGAGAGCAGGCCCAGTCAGCAATAAAAAAAAAGTAGTTTTTTGCCACCGAATTCCGAAATGAAACTTATTTTTAACCGCGTTCAAAAAAAGGACTAGGGTTCTCAGTTTGTCGGAATCCTTTTTATTATGTATGTTACCCGTATACTCAAAGATGGCGGGGCCGATTGGGAAAATTCTTTTTTTGTTTGAAAGGGTATACTTTCAAGTTGGGCTCATTGTCATCCGGTCAAGATCTCATGATGGGACCTTGGAGAAATCGATGGTAATCTTCAATTGTTATAGGCACATCTATAGCGCTTAGGGTAATTTTATACACTCCTTTGCAAAAATATGGGTGGTGTTGATTTTTCTACATTATTGGTAATCATTTAGTTCTAAAGAGGTTTTAATAGCCAAACTATTTTACTACCTAATACTTAATAAAGAGTAAGTTCGCCTAAAGTTAATTCAAAATTCGGAACTTTTGTTTTTAAATATAATAATTCTTTTTTCAGATAAAGCGCGGGAAACTTCTAACTTGGCGGACGAAAAAAAAACCTGTCATATAAGTTCAGACCGGTATTCGTCGTTTGGATTGGCCAGCGCAGAGCCCCGACCTTAACCCTATTGAGCACGTCTGGGACCTCCTTAATAGGCAAGTACGATCTGTTCAACCACTTTCACAAAACATCAAGGAACTTAAACGTGTGATCTCGGCTGAGTGGGAACACATTCCATAGGACACCATCAAAAACCTCAACAATTAACGTCTCTGCATCGGGAAAGGCAATATTTTGTAAACGGTGATGACATTAGATTAATTACAAACTGACCCACTAAAAAGTGAAAAATATAAACTTTTTTCCAAAAATACAACTGACTTCTAAGAAAAACACTAAATGGTTGAAAAATAACTTTAATATCTGAAGTCGGTGGAAAAAAAACTAAATTACAGTTCCAAAGACACCGGCCTCCGAAATAAAAGTTATTTTTCACTTTGTAGTTCTTTTTTTGGAAGTCGGTTGTATTAAAAAAAAAGTTTTTATAGTTTTGCAACATTGTCATCAGCCGAAATTGCTCAGTTGGGACGGCCTTAGACTGCCCTCAAACTCAAATTCCAAAGCATTGATTACACTTACAGACACTTTTGAAAAATAAAGAAATCAAATCAAACAAAAGCTTTAGGAGCTTAATAATGTCCATAGTCTCACTAGTAATGCAAACAAAAGGTTCAATCACCCTCTTTATAATAAAAAAGAAACAAAAAATATTGCATCGACCCGGTATCGAACCCGGGCCGCCTGCATAGCAGGCGACCGTTCTGCCACTGAACCAACGATGCTTATAAATATGCGATGAAATAGGGGAATGCTATGTTCTCAAAGTGAAGAAACAGCATTGACACAGCAGTAGACGGCATGTAGATCACCTAATAAAAAAAATGTGATCAACATGATCGAGGTCGAGAGCAGGCCCAGTCAGCAATAAAAAAAAAGTAGTTTTTTGCCACCGAATTCCGAAATGAAACTTATTTTTAACCGCGTTCAAAAAAAGGACTAGGGTTCTCAGTTTGTCGGAATCCTTTTTATTATGTATGTTACCCGTATACTCAAAGATGGCGGGGCCGATTGGGAAAATTCTTTTTTTGTTTGAAAGGGTATACTTTCAAGTTGGGCTCATTGTCATCCGGTCAAGATCTCATGATGGGACCTTGGAGAAATCGATGGTAATCTTCAATTGTTATAGGCACATCTATAGCGCTTAGGGTAATTTTATACACTCCTTTGCAAAAATATGGGTGGTGTTGATTTTTCTACATTATTGGTAATCATTTAGTTCTAAAGAGGTTTTAATAGCCAAACTATTTTACTACCTAATACTTAATAAAGAGTAAGTTCGCCTAAAGTTAATTCAAAATTCGGAACTTTTGTTTTTAAATATAATAATTCTTTTTTCAGATAAAGCGCGGGAAACTTCTAACTTGGCGGACGAAAAAAAAACCTGTCATATTAGTTCAGACCGGTATTCGTCGTTTGGATTGGCCAGCGCAGAGCCCCGACCTTAACCCTATTGAGCACGTCTGGGACCTCCTTAATAGGCAAGTACGATCTGTTCAACCACTTTCACAAAACATCAAGGAACTTAAACGTGTGATCTCGGCTGAGTGGGAACACATTCCATAGGACACCATCAAAAACCTCAACAATTAACGTCTCTGCATCGGGAAAGGCAATATTTTGTAAACGGTGATGACATTAGATTAATTACAAACTGACCCACTAAAAAGTGAAAAATATAAACTTTTTTCCAAAAATACAACTGACTTCTAAGAAAAACACTAAAAAGTTGAAAAATAACTTTAATATCTGAAGTCGGTGGAAAAAAAACTAAATTACAGTTCCAAAGACACCGGCCTCCGAAATAAAAGTTATTTTTCACTTTGTAGTTCTTTTTTTGGAAGTCGGTTGTATTAAAAAAAAAGTTTTTATAGTTTTGCAACATTGTCATCAGCCGAAATTGCTCAGTTGGGACGGCGTTAGACTGCCCTCAAACTCAAATTCCAAAGCATTGATTACACTTACAGACACTTTTGAAAAATAAAGAAATCAAATCAAACAAAAGCTTTAGGAGCTTAATAATGTCCATAGGCTCACTAGTAATGCAAACAAAAGGTTCAATCACCCTCTTTATAATAAAAAAGAAACAAAAAATATTGCATCGACCCGGTATCGAACCCGGGCCGCCTGCATAGCAGGCGACCGTTCTGCCACTGAACCATCGATGCTTATAAATATGCGATGAAATAGGGGAATGCTATGTTCTCAAAGTGAAGAAACAGCATTGACACAGCAGTAGACGGCATGTAGATCACCTAATAAAAAAAATGTGATCAACATGATCGAGGTCGAGAGCAGGCCCAGTCAGCAATAAAAAAAAAGTAGTTTTTTGCCACCGAATTCCGAAATGAAACTTATTTTTAACCGCGTTCAAAAAAAGGACTAGGGTTCTCAGTTTGTCGGAATCCTTTTTATTATGTATGTTACCCGTATACTCAAAGATGGCGGGGCCGATTGGGAAAATTCTTTTTTTGTTTGAAAGGGTATACTTTCAAGTTGGGCTCATTGTCATCCGGTCAAGATCTCATGATGGGACCTTGGAGAAATCGATGGTAATCTTCAATTGTTATAGGCACATCTATAGCGCTTAGGGTAATTTTATACACTCCTTTGCAAAAATATGGGTGGTGTTGATTTTTCTACATTATTGGTAATCATTTAGTTCTAAAGAGGTTTTAATAGCCAAACTATGTTACTACCTAATACTTAATAAAGAGTAAGTTCGCCTAAAGTTAATTCAAAATTCGGAACTTTTGTTTTTAAATATAATAATTCTTTTTTCAGATAAAGCGCGGGAAACTTCTAACTTGGCGGACGAAACAAAAACCTGTCATATAAGTTCAGACCGGTATTCGTCGTTTGGATTGGCCAGCGCAGAGCCCCGACCTTAACCCCATTGAGCACGTCTGGGACCTCCTTAATAGGCAAGTACGATCTGTTCAACCACTTTCACAAAACATCAAGGAACTTAAACGTGTGATCTCGGCTGAGTGGGAACACATTCCATAGGACACCATCAAAAACCTCAACAATTAACGTCTCTGCATCGGGAAAGGCAATATTTTGTAAACGGTGATGACATTAGATTAATTACAAACTGACCCACTAAAAAGTGAAAAATATAAACTTTTTTCCAAAAATACAACTGACTTCTAAGAAAAACACTAAAAAGTTGAAAAATAACTTTAATATCTGAAGTCGGTGAAAAAAAAAACTAAATTACAGTTCCAAAGACACCGGCCTCCGAAATAAAAGTTATTTTTCACTTTGTAGTTCTTTTTTTGGAAGTCGGTTGTATTAAAAAAAAAGTTTTTATAGTTTTGCAACATTGTCATCAGCCGAAATTGCTCAGTTGGGACGGCGTTATACTGCCCTCAAACTCAAATTCCAAAGCATTGATTACACTTACAGACACTTTTGAAAAATAAAGAAATCAAATCAAACAAAAGCTTTAGGAGCTTAATAATGTCCATAGTCTCACTAGTAATGCAAACAAAAGGTTCAATCACCCTCTTTATAATAAAAAAGAAACAAAAAATATCGCATCGACCCGGTATCGAACCCGGGCCGCCTGCATAGCAGGCGACCGTTCTGCCACTGAACCATCGATGCTTATAAATATGCGATGAAATAGGGGAATGCTATGTTCTCAAAGTGAAGAAACAGCATTGACACAGCAGTAGACAGCATGTAGATCACCTAATAAAAAAAATGTGATCAACATGATCGAGGTCGAGAGCAGGCCCAGTCAGCAATAAAAAAAAAGTAGTTTTTTGCCACCGAATTCCGAAATGAAACTTATTTTTAACCGCGTTGAAAAAAAGGACTAGGGTTCTCAGTTTGTCGGAATCCTTTTTATTATGTATGTTACCCGTATACTCAAAGATGGCGGGACCGATTGGGAAAATTCTTTTTTTGTTTGAAAGGGTATACTTTCAAGTTGGGCTCATTGTCATCCGGTCAAGATCTCATGATGGGACCTTGGAGAAATCGATGGAAATCTTCAATTGTTATAGGCACATCTATAGCGCTTAGGGTAATTTTATACACTCCTTTGCAAAAATATGGGTGGTGTTGATTTTTCTACATTATTGGTAATCATTTAGTTCTAAAGAGGTTTTAATAGCCAAACTATGTTACTACCTAATACTTAATAAAGAGTAAGTTCGCCTAAAGTTAATTCAAAATTCGGAACTTTTGTTTTTAAATATAATAATTCTTTTTTCAGATAAAGCGCGGGAAACTTCTAACTTGGCGGACGAAAAAAAAACCTGTCATATAAGTTCAGACCGGTATTCGTCGTTTGGATTGGCCAGCGCAGAGCCCCGACCTTAACCCCATTGAGCACGTCTGGGACCTCCTTAATATGCAAGTACGATCTGTTCAACCACTTTCACAAAACATCAAGGAACTTAAACGTGTGATCTCGGCTGAGTGGGAACACATTCCATAGGACACCATCAAAAACCTCAACAATTAACGTCTCTGCATCGGGAAAGGCAATATTTTGTAAACGGTGATGACATTAGATTAATTACAAACTGACCCACTAAAAAGTGAAAAATATAAACTTTTTCCCAAAAATACAACTTACTTCTAAGAAAAACACTAAAAAGTTGAAAAATAACTTTAATATCTGAAGTCGGTGGAAAAAAAACTAAATTACAGTTCCAAAGACACCGGCCTCCGAAATAAAAGTTATTTTTCACTTTGTAGTTCGTTTTTTGGAAGTCGGTTGTATTAAAAAAAAAGTTTTTATAGTTTTGCAGCATTGTCATCAGCCGAAATTGCTCAGTTGGGACGGCGTTAGACTGCCCTCAAACTCAAATTCCAAAGCATTGATTACACTTACAGACACTTTTGAAAAATAAAGAAATCAAATCAAACAAAAGCTTTAGGAGCTTAATAATGTCCATAGTCTCACTAGTAATGCAAACAAAAGGTTCAATCACCCTCTTTATAATAAAAAAGAAACAAAAAATATTGCATCGACCCGGTATCGAACCCGGGCCGCCTGCATAGCAGGCGACCGTTCTGCCACTGAACCATCGATGCTTATAAATATGCGATGAAATAGGGGAATGCTATGTTCTCAAAGTGAAGAAACAGCATTGACACAGCATTAGACGGCATGTAGATCACCTAATAAAAAAAATGTGATCAACATGATCGAGGTCGAGAGCAGGCCCAGTCAGCAATAAAAAAAAAGTAGTTTTTTGCCACCGAATTCCGAAATGAAACTTATTTTTAACCGCGTTCAAAAAAAGGACTAGGGTTCTCAGTTTGTCGGAATCCTTTTTATTATGTATGTTACCCGTATACTCAAAGATGGCGGGACCGATTGGGAAAATTCTTTTTTTGTTTGAAAGGGTATACTTTCAAGTTGGGCTCATTGTCATCCGGTCAAGATCTCATGATGGGACCTTGGAGAAATCGATGGAAATCTTCAATTGTTATAGGCACATCTATAGCGCTTAGGGTAATTTTATACACTCCTTTGCAAAAATATGGGTGGTGTTGATTTTTCTACATTATTGGTAATCATTTAGTTCTAAAGAGGTTTTAATAGCCAAACTATGTTACTACCTAATACTTAATAAAGAGTAAGTTCGCCTAAAGTTAATTCAAAATTCGGAACTTTTGTTTTTAAATATAATAATTCTTTTTTCAGATAAAGCGCGGGAAACTTCTAACTTGGCGGACGAAAAAAAAACCTGTCATATAAGTTCAGACCGGTATTCGTCGTTTGGATTGGCCAGCGCAGAGCCCCGACCTTAACCCCATTGAGCACGTCTGGGACCTCCTTAATAGGCAAGTACGATCTGTTCAACCACTTTCACAAAACATCAAGGAACTTAAACGTGTGATCTCGGCTGAGTGGGAACACATTCCATAGGACACCATCAAAAACCTCAACAATTAACGTCTCTGCATCGGGAAAGGCAATATTTTGTAAACGGTGATGACATTAGATTAATTACAAACTGACCCACTAAAAAGTGAAAAATATAAACTTTTTTCCAAAAATACAACTGACTTCTAAGAAAAACACTAAAAAGTTGAAAAATAACTTTAATATCTGAAGTCGGTGGAAAAAAAACTAAATTACAGTTCCAAAGACACCGGCCTCCGAAATAAAAGTTATTTTTCACTTTGTAGTTCTTTTTTTGGAAGTCGGTTGTATTAAAAAAAAAGTTTTTATAGTTTTGCAGCATTGTCATCAGCCGAAATTGCTCAGTTGGGACGGCGTTAGACTGCGACACTTTTGAAAAATAAAGAAATCAAATCAAACAAAAGCTTTAGGAGCTTAATAATGTCCATAGTCTCACTAGTAATGCAAACAAAAGGTTCAATCACCCTCTTTATAATAAAAAAGAAACAAAAAATATTGCATCGACCCGGTATCGAACCCGGGCCGCCTGCATAGCAGGCGACCGTTCTGCCACTGAACCATCGATGCTTA